>JAMXBC010000012.1:40239882-41439882 GCA_024138005.1 Lumnitzera racemosa
ATGTGCTAAGCAATATTTGGTAATTGTAAATAACGATGGACCCTCTTTAATAAATGGACTTATTGAAAATTTATGAAATTGCAGGGCTAATCGAAAATAATAACCTAAACATTAGATCATGGCTGAAGCTAGAAATGGTAATAACAACCAAACGTAACCTATCACAAGCCAAACATAACCACCGGTTGACCCTCCTCATGAACAACTAATTAGAAATAGATAGCCACTACCATCTTTGAACGAAACACAAACACCTACTGCCTGTTATACCTATTCCAATGGAGCTTATGCTCACAAATATGCATACAATGATACAACCACAAGGTGCTTTGTTGCAACAACTTTTAACTAGGGGAAATCTAATAGATAAAAGGCCTTATGAAATGGATACTAAGATAAATGGGCCTTTGGATATAAACCATCTGCTTGACTTCATTAAGACTAATTGGTATTTTGATCAAGACACTAGTAAGCTTGAAGAAGTAGATAATTAGTGTAAACACTCCAATTTTGTCTCCCTAAAATTTTAGAATTTTTTTTAGGGAAAAATGGTCCTAATTTAGAAAAATACAAAAAAAAAAGAAAATTTAGAAAAAAAAATAAAGAAAGAAAAAATGGAAAGATAGAATTTTTCGGTAAAATAGATTTTTAGACAAATAAAACATTTTTAGGAAAATAGTTTTTTCTTTTTTAAAAAATAGGAATCTAAGATTGTGTTTAATCTTTAGATAGATTAGTTTATTTTGGCTAGATGTCTTTTAGAGAAAGTTAGGTGTTTGGTTTATTTAAGAATGTTTTAGTCGCATAGGTTAACAAGGCATGGGTCAATTGTCCAACTGGTATTATACTTGGACGTAACATTGCATGTGAGTTAGAGGTCTTAGGTTTGATACTTACATTAGGTACTTGTGCCTTTTGTTTTTTTCTATATTATTATTATTATTATTTTTTTCTTAACTGCCACGCATTAGGCCACGTGTCTTACTATGACACAGGCACATCGCTAATGGTCCACTTAATTGATCTAGCTCCATCTCTTTGCCATCCTTTCTTACCCTTTCTATGATTTTCTTGTGCCTCAAGCACTTAGATAGCCCACTTCTCATTCATTTTTCATCCTTTTTTCTTCAAACTTTCACTAAATTAATGGTGAAATCATGAAGTATACATAGCTTAGTTTACATTGGTATCAAAAGCTCATCCGTATACATGCATTTCAAGGATTAAATCTACTAGGAAAGGTTGAAAAAAAAAAAAACTTATTACCTAGATTTCTAGCCAATATGATTCTCACAAATCAAGTTGTAGTAATGAGGATTGAAGCTTCCATAGTATTTTAAGCAAAAAATGAACATCTAAGAATTGTCTTTGATTGCTTGTATCAGCCAAAATTGCACAAAATCACATCAGAGATGGATGAGATAAGTCAAACCCATTAATCTTTGATTCTCAAATTCAATAGCCTTCTATGTATATTCAACCTCCTTAAACTCGAATAAATCATTGGTTCTCACTTACCGATCCCCAAACACCCACTTTTAACACACACTCTCTCTTAATCTCTAGCTAAAAGCGTGATTATGGTAGCTTTTGAACCAAACCAACATCAAGGCTAAGCTTCTTAGATCTCGAGCTTCCCAACAATACCATTCACTAGCTGTACCAGCATTAACCACCACACGTGACCCATAACTACCAACACAATTAGATTCTCAACCTTTGCAAACCCACATCTCAACCATCTTTCGAAGCCTAACAAACCCCCATTGAACCTAAGAATCACTACTATTGGTGGCTAAGTGGCTAAAATACCCAAATAGCCACCAAATGCAGTGGTACTTGAAACACCACCCCCCCCCCCCCCCCCCCCCCCAATTTCATAATGAAGTATGCATGAAACAAGCTTTCCTTGCTTAAACTAGTGACCAAAGCATTCTAGAGATACCCCTTTAGTGGCTAATTATTCTTCCCTAGCTTCAATCACGTATAATGCACATGTTCAGGTCAGATAAGTCTAACCCAAATCCATTCCAACCCATCTCGCATTGCATATTTGGTGTGGCTCTTTTTCCCTATTTCCTTTATCCTTTTTTTTCCCTTTTATTTATTTATTAATTGTCTCAGTAATATTCTATTGTATTTTTCTTCTTTTTTTTCCTTTTCAATTTGTTGTATTGTAATAACATTTTTAATAAAAAAAGTAGACAAAAGAAAGAAAAACAAAAGAAAAAAAAAAGAAGGAAAAGAGAAGAACAAAAAAAAAAGAAAAGAAAAGAGAAGAAAAAGGAAGGAAAGTTTAGTTTTGCCTTATTTATTTTTACACTTTGGTAAAAAATAATAAAAAATAACAAAAGTGAAAGAATGTTTTATCACTTAGAAAATCTATTTTTCAACAAAAAAATAAAATAAAATCAATCCTTTTCAAAATTAGGATATTTTAGAATTTTTAAAAATAAAATAAAGGAAAACAAGTTATGACCCTTTTCTTAGAAATTTTCATGAATAAAATTAAATGGATAAAAAAACGTAAAATTAACAAGTTTTCAAAATTAAAATCAACCAACAAATTAAAATTTTATGAAATAAACTATGGAAATTTGATCCCGAATAATAGGTACATAGGCACCGGTCCGTACAAGATAGCTTAAGATATGGAATAAATTATTTTTCCCCTTTTATAGATAATTCTTTAAATTATTATTTTTTATAAATAGATGCAATTTCATTTATTATTTCTAAATATATATTAGAAGGGTATTTGAAAAAATTAAATTAAATTTAGAAAGTAAAAGTAGTACATGTTAAGAGTTTAATAAGTTAGGCCCCAGACTCATATATCTAGTCTTCAAAAACCATCTTTTAAAATTAGTTTTTACGTGGTCTAGTGTTTAGATTAAAATTAATTCACCTAATTGGTTTTGAGCTAAACCTTTTCTTAACCTTAATCAGGTGGCAACTTTAAGTCTTTTTCAAAACATGTTTAGAAACCAAATTTTCCTTAAGTCTTAGTCAAGAGTTAATATTAAATAGATAGGGTTTAATATTGATGAGGTTAAGGAAAATAATAAAAAAAAACAAGGAAAAATTCAAGCTCGATAGCTTGGCGACTCTATTAGAGATGTCAAGACGGCTAGCCACTTAAAAGCCTTTTGAAATTAAATTTAGTTTTCAAAATACTCATGTTATTTATTTGTTCATTTCATGTAAATATATTTTTGCTTTGAATTGCTATATTCACCTATTGCATGCACTATACTTAGGTTTTTTGGGGGGAATGATCGTATTAAAGATGCCAAGCCAATACGATCAGATCTAGGCCACTTGAGGACCTTAGGACGAGAGGCCATTATATGGGCTCTAGGTATAGTAATGTAACCGTCTCTCAAGATTGATTAGGCTACCCCACTTAAGTTTCGATGTGACCAATGAATTGTTTATTCAGAAGCGCATAAGGTCACAGAGCTTAAGGACATTTAGAATCTACCCTAATTTCATACATAACTTTTAAACTGGCAAATAAATAGTAATGAGGCATATCACTAATAAAAGGTCAAAACTCTATCAAAATTCCATTATACAATAAAAATGTTGTAATATGCTTTCCCTGTATTGTAATAATGGAATTTTGATAAAAGTCTCATCCTTAAACCCTTTTATTGCCACATTATTATTTAGTTGTTGGTCTTTTACATTTGCATCAATGTGCCTTTATCTTTTCTTGTATTTATTTATATGTAAATATTAGTGATTCTTTGTTCATGTTTATGAATAAACTTATTTGGTACCTTTATTACCTTTATGAAATTTGCATTTCTTTTTAAATCAAAGGGTTTCCTTACATATTGTAAAATAACTTTCTTTTACCACTAGTTAAGTCACCATTTTGGTATAAGACCATTAGGCTTTAAGGCATACTTGTAAACTATTTTAACTAGCCTTTATAATTTGTAAATAGCCTTTGAAAAGAATTGGAATTAAATCATAATTTTTTCCCTCTTTGTAAAATTTTAAAATTCACCACTCTATAGACTATCATAGGTTTTCATAGACTCTTTTAGCCTTTAAATTTGTAAATCCTTAATCCCTTTATCAAACTCATAAATCTCATAAAAAAAAAAACAAGAAACAAAAAATGTTCATCAATGTAGACTCTTGCAACTATAAAATATTTGTCTTCTTAAGCTTTCATTCTAGAATAGATCTCCTTACCAACCTTTCCATTCTCAATAGATTTTTCTTATCACTTTTGTCATTAGTTCTCATTTACCCACTCTTCTCAGTATCTTGATTTTCCAAATTAATTGTAAATATCAAGTGCCTCATAAATTTTACTTTGTAAAATAATTCTTTTCTTTTAAATTACAATTCCTATAAGTATTGTAAGTAATATTTTAAATACTTACAAGTTGTAAATACTTTTCTTTATTAACCATAAATTGTTAAAATATTTCTCACTGTAAGTCTTTTTTAAAAAAAGTTTATCAATTAAGTCTATAAAATAGATTTTTCTTTTGTAAATACATCTCACTAATATATTTTTGGTGTAAATCTTCTTCTCTATCTTATCGTCCCTTGTAAAATAATTTGCAAACTTTCTTTTGGTTTCTCCACTTTTTTAAAAATTCTCTTCATAAGGAAAAAAAAAGGGGTTGCTAACAGATAATGATTCTTCCAATCATGTTCAAATGACCAATGATAAGATTGCCTCCTAAAGAAAAAATAGCATGTTACATGGCTCAATAGATGCAAATCTTGTTACCCCTAATCACTAGTCTCCAAGTATCTCTAGATTCAAGCCTGGAAAAAAGACTTTCAAGTCTAGAAGAAAAAGTAGCAACACTACAAAAGAGAATAGCAAACTTGGAAATGGCTATGATCCTGGTACATAGAAGATTTCAACACTCGATGTTCAATGCTGATTAAATGTCAGTAAGTCCAAATAATGAAAGTAGTGTAAATAGAAAAGAGCTAAGGATGAGTGAGAAATAACAAGCATAAGAGGCTCGAAGGAGTTAACTCATTCCACTAAAGATCTCAATGACCCAAATCTTTTATCATTTAAAAGAGGTAAAGATCCTAGCTTGTAAAGCCCTTAATCCAAATTACAAACTATACAGCTTTAACCCAAAAGCTTAATGTATCTAGCATATGGGTAAAAAGAGGCACTTCACTGGAAAATGTTGGAGGTTAGGGAACATGATTCAAGACTTGATTGATACTAAGGTTATTTAGCTAGAGCTTTAAAAAGCTGGTCCTTCTTTAAGCCACAAGAGGACTTCAACTAAATCACCTAAAGCTCTAATTCTTTTGAGTCTACTAATACCTTTGGACAAGCTCACATGTCATCTTAATTAGTTAGGTGTTTAAATGGAGCAAGCTAAAGCAAAGGCAAAGGAGAATCAAGTTCTTTTTAATAAAGTTTGCAATAAACTCAGAAGACAATGTTTTACATGTAACAGCTAGAATAAAATTATCTTATTAGCTACCTTTCAGATTAAGTGATTGCAATTTGATTAATATTGGGGCATATGAATGCACATAATGAAAAGAGGCAAACTAAATCCTAAACACCAACCCTAAAATACATATACTCTAAGAATTAAGTGACATCATGGTGAGGACTCATTCCTTAAAGGAGATCAATTTTGAATTTGATACATAGATTAAAATGAAGTTAGGCATTCATTTTCAAATCCCAAAACACAATTATCTTTTGTTAACCCCATTGGACCAACTTGGAGTATTTTTAAATTTAAACCTTGTTAAGAACTAACCCATACTGGGGCAATTCAGAAGTTAAGGTCATTGATTAGAAGAAAATGATAAAAATTGGTTTATACTTGCTTAAGTGGCACCAATTCAAGAAGAGCTTACAAGAATCCTATAAAAACAATCCAAATAAGATTAGAGGAGACAGTTACTTTCAGGCCTAAGTAAAAAGGGATAAAAAAAAAGTAAAAGAATGGGGCAACAAAAAATAAAAATAAAAAATAGAAAAAATGAAGGAGAAGAAGAAGAAGAAAGAAAGAAAAGAGGCTAGAAACTTGGGCCTAAGTGTAAGATGAAAGACCTAAAAGATATATCACATTCTAGTAAGAGTAGCAAAATTGAATCATAGCCCAAATAGCTCTAAAAACGTAAGGCCTTGAATCATATTTCTAGCCTAAAAACACAAAACCTCCTTTCTTACCCATGCCAAACCACACGAGGCCTCTCTACCCATAATACATCCTACACTCGATAAAATCTCTTCTAATGTTAAAGGATAATTTCTCTTTAATAAAAATTATTTTTGAAATTGGGTAACCATACTTGTAGTTTTTTCCTAAAGGTTTTTGACTTGTACACCTAGGTTGAATAAAGAAATCTTTCAAAATAGGCCTTCTAATCGGTCTTCTTTAAACCATTTGTCCAAAAGCCTAATTCATAATATTGGACCGAAAAAGACCTAAAAGATTGATCAAAGCGTATCACCTATAAAATGGATTATAATTTTTGAAACAGTAATCAAGAGTACGATCTAGACCGAAAGTGTGCAAGAAAGCCCTCTTTAACTAAAATAATCATGAGTTACCTTAGGAAAGGAATGTTTAAAACCATAAGGCCCCACCAAGAAGCTCAGCATCGGGGTTAGAAGACATTTTCAAAGACTAAGAAAGAATATGAGATGCCTACATGTTTATCAAAGGAAAATATGGTTCTTACTTCTTAAATAAAAATTTATACTTGTTAGCAAACTGTCAAAAAAAAAAAAAGAAAGAAAAAGAAAAGAGAGAGAGAAAGCAAAGGCTTACCATAAGTTTTTTTATCCATTTTCGAATCTATGTTAGCTTGAATAGACAAACTTTCAATTAATGTCAACTACTTCCTTTTCAATAATAGTCTAAGTCATTTTTTCTGATGTAGTTTTTCATAACTCTTTTTCAAATCAAGGGGCCTATCCCTAATGCCTTTTCTGTCATAAAAGGTTTTCACCAAATTCTTTGTTTCTAAAAGTTTTTCAGGTCAAGAAGTTTTTCAAATTGGTTACAGTCCTCCCTTTACTTCTTCATTCCTTCATCAACCATTCTTTAAGGTTTTAGCAAGCCTATAGGGTGCTTCCCTTCATCATTTTCTCTTAGGGTTTCAGCGAGCCTATAAGGCGCTTCCCTTTATCAATCTCTCTTTATGATTTTAGTAATCCCATAAGGTGCTTCCTTTCATCAATTTCTCTCAAGGTTTTAACAAATCTATAGGGCACTTCCCTTCATTAATCTCTCTTTAGGGTCCTAGCAAGCCTATAGGGTACTTCCCTTCAATTTCTCTTAAGATCTTAATGACCCCATAGGGTGCTTCCCTTTATCAATCTTTCTTTAATGATTTAGCTAGTCCTTAGGGTGCTTCCTTTCATCAATCTCTCTTTAATTTTTCAACGAGCCCATAGGGTACTTCCCTTCATTAATCTCTCTTTAGGGTTTCAGTAAGCCCATAAGGCGCTTCCCTTCATCATTTTCTCTTAGGGTTTTAGTGAGCCCATTAGATGCTTCTCATTATCAATCTCTCTTTAGGGTTTTAATGAGCCTATAGGGCATTTCCCTTCATTAATTTCTCTTAGGTTCTTTGTGTGTAAGACAAGAAAGACCTTGAGCTTAAGACAAAAAAGTAATATGGTCCTTTAGATAATCACATCATCGTAAATCCTAGCTAAATCATGCTTATGAAAATGTAAGATACCGGAATCTTTCAATTGAAGAAAGGAAACCAAGTGATCACTAGAATCAATCTCTTATTGATTGGGATCCTTAAGGATGCTTCCCTTCATTAATTTCTCTTAGGGTCTTAGGTAGCCCCAAGGGTTCTTCCCTTCATCAATCTCTCTTTAGGGTTTTAGTAATCCTATAGGGTGCTTCCCTTCATCAATTTCTCTTTAGGGTTTTAACAAGCCCAAAGAGTGCTTCCCTTAATTATTTTCTCTTAGGATTTTAAAGAGCCCATAAGGTGCTTCTATTCATCAATCTCTCTTTACAATTTTAGAGAGCCCATAGTGTACTTTCCTTCAACAATCTCTCTTTAAGGTTTTAGTAAGCCTATGGAGCGCTCATTGTAGACACCCAATTTTTTCCCCCTTTATTTTTTTTTCTTAATAGGTCTTAAATTAAGAAAAATAAAAAAAAAGGAAATTAAAGAAAACCCAAAAAAAAATTAAAAAATTAGAAAAATAATAATTTTAGGAAAATGCAAAAAAAAAAGAAAAAAGAAAAGCACAAAAAATTAAGATATTCAGAAAAATATCAAAATTAGAAAATTTAGAAGGAAAAGCCAAACCAAAAAAAAGTAATAAGAAATTTAGAAAATAAAATTTGAAAAAATTTTAGAAAATTGAAAAAAAAAACACAAAAAAATTGAAAAAAAAAAGATTTTAGAAAATAACAATTTAATGTGATATATTTTTAATAAGTTTGGAAGTTGGGCCATTGAATATAGACTTAGATTTAAATCTAGTTCAGGCTAACCAAGTTCACATGTGTAATTTAATTGTCAATGGCCTAACAGATAAGCATTAAACGTTAGCATTAGATATTGAGTGTAAGGTCTTGGGTTCGAATCATGGAAAGGGTATACAAAGTTTTTTATTTTTCACCACATTAGGAACTGCCACGTGTTAGGATCTCATTACATTATGTATCTTAACACGTGGTAGTGTCGGGTTGGACAACCCATGTGATGTAGCGCCACGTAGTATGCCATGTTAGCTACCATGTGTCACCATTGACACATGGTACGCTATGATCAATTAGCACAACTAACGTGGTGTCACGTCAGTCAATTTTCTCCTACTTTCCTTCTCTTTCTTCTCCTTTCCCTAATTTTCCTCCACTTTCCCCAGTTAAGAACACCTGACCCCTTCACTTCAGCACCAATTTTCGTACGAATTTCATACACATACATGCAATTTCTTACTTTGATCTCATTGAGTACCTAGCCTATTGGGAATCAAACCCATTAACATGTCCAAATACAGTCAAAGGAGCATTCAAATCGAGCTCCAAAATTTAGAAAAAAAAATTAATTTTTAGGCATTTCCAATTAATCCAAAATTTAGAAAAAAAAATTTAAAAAATTGGTTTTCTTTAAACCCTAGTCGAGGGCCAGTAATAAACAGGTAAGGTTTAATATTGATCGGTTTAAAAAAGACTTAATTTTATGAAAAACTAAGCTCGATAGCTTAGCGAATCTATTGGGGATCGTTAAGAAGGTTAGCCATTTGATTTTCCAAAATTAAAATTGATCTCTAAAATCACCTTAAATGCAATTTATTTATCTTTCTTTGTTTATATTATAATTGTACTAACATTTTCTTTGCAGGTTTAGTTCTATTTATTTAATTTGAAGGAAATTTATTTTTCGCATCATGAAAGAATGATATATGCGGTTAAACTTGGATTGTCTTAGGACCTCAAGATGAGGAGCCATTTTGTAAGTTCTTAGCATAGTAGGGCAACCACCATTCGAGGCCAATTAGGTTACCTCACTTAAACTTCAATGTGACCATGGAACCGTTTTTTCATAAACGCGAGAGGTCTCAGAGTTTAAGGACCTTTAGAACCCATCCTTCTTTGCATACATTTAATGGGGTCGATGAATAACAAACAAGGCAGCAATGTTAAAAAAATGAGAAGGAAAAAATGACGAAAACCAAAGTTTCTTTCTCTGTATTCTTTCTTAGAATTCATATACATAAGAAGTCATTTTTGTAATTTCTTTTCATGCAAATAGTCCTTTGTAATTTATGCTTTCATTATAATATTTCAGAAATGGACAGCTCATCCAATGCTAAGGTCTTTGTTAAGGAGATTCATGTCCACAAGCCCATAAACCCAAAGCCCATAATCGGCCAGTGGTTTCAAACATTCAACCCAAGAGAACAATATTTCATTTCCAACAAGATTAGACCCATACTCTCACTAACTAAAGTGAATGTTAACATCAAGCTAATAAGGTCCTTGGTCCATTTCTAGGAGCCCAAAGGAGTAGCCTTTCGATTTGGGCTACACCTAATTAGCCCAACTTTGGAAAAATACACTCAATTGCTCCAAGCTCCCCCATTAGATGAAATATACGTTCTAGAACTCAACTTTGGTCCAGCTTTCATCTTTTCAAAATTCTTAGGAATCCATAAGATTAAGATAAATGAGGCCTTAAATGATTGCAACAAACATACTATCAAGATATGTGATCTAGTCCATTAGTTTCAGAACAAACTTAGCTCTAACAAACAGGCTCTGTTTCTTAGAAATTGGAGGGAAAATCGAATGAAGGCCTATATATTAATAGTGTTTGCCACTGTCTTATTTCCAAGCAGGTCTTTTCTTATACACTTCAAGGTAATAGAATTAGTGGCTTAGTTCTGGGAAGGGAAGTCTTATATTCCTACCCTACTTGCTAAACAAATAAGGAACCTTAATTTCCTTAAGAAAAGAGGCTATAGAGATCTCAAAACAAGCATAGCACTGTTGATGGTGTGGTTCATCAATCACATCAAATGTTTTGGGTTAAATTTAATGAGAGGAGCATTTACCAACAAGATTAATCTTGTTGACTCTTTCATTGATAAGATCAAATTGCCAGAAGATATCCCTACCTCGATTTAGATAGAGGTTTTACAAGATTTTTGGGTCGAAGACATACTATAGACCTCTAGATGGAGTAATTACACTAAGGTCATATTGATTTGCAAAGATTACTATGCTATACCATTAATCGGAATGAGTTGGTGTATAAGCTACTATCCAAACAATATGGTGAGGCAATTTGTGGAGATCCAGGACATAGTTCACAAGCCTTCATTAGAGCCATTTACCCTCGACCTTGAAGTGCCTCACTTAATAGAAAAGGTATCTAAGCTTTATAAGATCAAAGCTTGGTGGAATACTAGGACTGTAAGCCCTAATGTCGATTTGAGTGAATTAATGGGAGAAGTAGACAAGCATTAGGTCACCAAAGAATACTTATACGATCAACTTCATAAGGTGGGTACAATGCAGTATGGAGCATTAAAAGTCCTTTAACCTTCTTTCGTGCACTCTAACTCTGAAACAGTGGCATATATGGACCAAGTGAAAGCCTATATGGATGTCTTCTATGATGAAAAAGACAGATGGGAAAACCTATTTCAAGAGTCTAGGCAAAGGTCACATACATTAGAACACTAGCTAAAGATCGCTTAAAAGAAGATTCAAGAGTTTGAGGAAGCAACTAAGCATGATCAAAAGAAGGAGAAGATAATGTCATCTAGCCTCCAGAAAAAAAAAGAAAATTAGTATAGATGAATTTGTATCTTTTCTTTTCTTTTTTTATGTAATAAAACTCTAGGAATTAAAAAATAATAATAAATAACTTACCATTCTGTTAATTTTTCATCAATTCCCTCCTTTCCATCCGTGTGGCTAATATACATTTCATTCATCTGCATTCTTTCAAAAATTAAAATATTTGTGTGCTTACTTGTTGAGAAGTGGTTTTAACCAAGTCACCAAGATAGCTCCCAAATGTTAAACTTTCTACAGAAGCCTTATCAAAACCCATTCTCAGACCAAAATGGCCAACCAAAGAAACGACAACACCAATGCGAACAACAACAATGTCAACCCTACGGTTATTGATCCCACTAAGCTGACGTTCCAATCTTTGGAATGAATAGTGGGGAAGATTGTAGACCAATTAAGCTTCCTCATTAACAGCACCGCTTTACTCAGATCCATGGCTCCACCAAACGAGGAGAGTTCTAAGGCCAGATATGAAAAGAATACTGAGGCCATACCCCTTGAAATAGAAGAAGCTTACCCAAAGGTCAATCAAGCCTTCGAATTTTTGAAACAGAAGGGGTCTTTCTAAAAGCTAACGCAACTTTCAAGTTGAACACTTATTCGTTCAAAGTCAATCCAAAGCCTAAAGTTGATTAAGACAAATTAAAAGAGATTAAGAAGAAGCTAACTTAGCAAATTACTGAAAAAATGAAAATGCTCAAGGGGTATGATAGATTAGAGTATGTTAGCATGATAGACTTCTTTTCCTATGATTATAGAAGCTTCCCAAAAAAATTCAAAGTACTCGACTTTGAAAAATACAATGGGACTGGATACTCTAAGCTATACACCTGGCTGTATGTACACAAGGTGGGTAAGTATGTTCAATATGACTAGCTCATGGTCCAAGCCTTTCAAGACAGCTTAACTAACCCTACCTTGACCTGGTATGCCCAATTGGATTTGAATCAAGTGAACACATGGGTAAAGCTGGCCAGAGCCTTCTATGAGCAACATAGGTTTAATGTTGAGGTAGTGCTAACTATGATGAACTTAGTTGCCCTAAGGAAGAGACACAATGAATCTTTCAAAGAGTATGCCTAAAGGTAGAGGTCCCTAGCTACAAGGGTATCTATCCTTGTAACTAAAAAAGAGTTAACTGCAACTTTCATTAATACTCTTGAGAGACCTTACTTCGTTCACCTGAACAGATAAGCCTCTTCTAGCTTTGTAGAAGTAATGGCAGTAGGGTATTGAATTGAAAGTGTTGTCTCCTTCGACAAGCTATAAGAGACATCAGATAGAAGACCACCTTCTGCTAAACCTACAACTAGCAAGCCTAGGGAAGTTACTATCAGCATGGTAAATTCGAATGCTAGGCCTAACTCCTGAATCTCTTTTTGAGCAAATCCTAACAACAGTATAGAAGCCAACCACAAATTAGCAAAGCCTTAAGGTAGTTTACTAGAATACCTGTTCCACTCAGTTAGGTACTTGAAAAGTTAAGGAGAGATAATCTACTCCATTCTAAGGCTCCTGGTGAAAGGTACAAGTCGAGATTTTTTAATACCAATGCAAGATGTTAGTATCATTTAGGGCAAGTGGGCCATTCAATTGACTCGTGTTGGAGGTTAAAGAACAAAATTCAAGATTTAATTGATGAAGGTACAATACAATTGGATTTTATAGAGGCTCTTGCTCTGAACGTCAACAACAACCTCTTGCCAAACCATAGGCCCATCATCATTATGATATCTGACTACTCAGAGCCTGCCATTAACATGATCGATCCTAATCGAGAGCTTAAGGTTTATAAATTCTACAAAAAAGAAGAGAAGCATATTCCACAAACTAAACAGCACACCTTCCATGTACCTATGGCCCCCAAAAATTATAAAATTGGCCCTCTCAACTACCTAGCAATAAACCAGGGGTAGTAAAACTTACTTATGGGGGCATTACCTACTCCGATAGAATCTATGATCTAAGAGAAGACCTAAAAAAGAAGGTCGTGTTAGAAATGCTAAACAATGAACAAGTTGAGCATGAAGAAGGATTGACTGCCTTCACCAAGATGATCAAGTCTAGTAAGTATAAAATAATGGATCAACTCGCTAAGACTCCAGTATAAATATCCCTCATAAGTCTATTGATGGCATCAGACCCACATTAGGAAGCTTTGTTCAGAACACTAAAGGAAATCAAGCTCCTTCGTGAAATCCCGACTGAAAGGATGGGCTCTATCACCAATTCCATCCTTACTATGGATCAAATTTCCTTCTCTATCGAAGAACTAGGCAAAGAAGGTAATTAGTACACAAAGCCTCTATTCATAATTATGAGGATAAATAACATCATTACAACAAGAGTCCTCATTAATAATAGATCATCTTTGAATGTCTGCCTTTTAACTACCTTAGATCTGTTGGGCATTGATATAATCGCTATCAAGCAGAGTTTGACAACAGTAAAAGCTTTTAACAGATCCAAGAGAGAAATAATAAGAGAGATCAACTTACCAATGGATGTCGGCCCATAGACATTCACCATCCTATTCTAAGTTTTGGACATTCCAAAGACCTTCAATCTATTATTAGGAAGGCTTTGGATACATTCAGCAAGAGCCATACCGTCAAGTTTTCACCAAAAAGTTAAGTTCATCTCTAATAGCTAGGTCATCATGATTCTGGATTACCAGGATTATGAAATCTACAAAGAGATGGCTATACCCTATATTGCTATAGAAGAGCAAGAAGATTTTGGACTCTAAATGTTTGATAGGGTGTGTATAATCACTAATCAGGAGAAAGAAGAGAAGCCAAAGTTGCAAAGAATGCAAGCTAAGAGCAAAAAGAGTGACAGGTTGTATCATACTCTAATGACTTTCCCTCTATTGTAAAAAACTTTCATCCAGGTCAAAGTCTAGAACTCAAAGCTGACTAAAGAAGACACTTCTAGTAGAAATGAAGGGGCTGGTCCATCCAACAAATCCTAGCAGTTAAATAATTGGTTCTCCATCCCTATGAATAGCAATAAGTCTTCCCTAGGGTAAAGGATGAATCACGGTTTAGTATTTTATAAAGTTTTGTAATAAATTACCTTTGTTTTGCAAAGTTATACTATTAAGAAGATTCCTCTAAATAAAAATCATTCTTTTTTCTTTTCATTCCTTACTTACATTCTTTCTTTTACATACCTTTCTTTTTCCCAGATCCAATGCTCTGAATAAAGGCCATGGATACCTTGTGCAAATAGGTGATGAAAATATTGATATCACCTTCTACCCTATTAGGTTAATCATAGGGACTGATGTCAATAACCATAATGACAAGCAAGAAAGCTGGTAAAAACATGAATGAGTAGAATTTCCATTGACGAGCCAACCATGATAATTAATGTCAGGACTAATGACAACCCTAAGGTATTGAAGATTGGGGGAAATTTGAAAGAAGAACAAAAGGCATAAATGACCACATTATTATCCAAATACCAAGATGTATTCTCATGGTCTTATGAAGACATGCCCGAATTAGATCCGTCAATCGTAGTCCATCTTTTACCCATACAAGAGGATATCAAACCTAAGAAACAGAAGTTAAGCAGGTTCTAACTAGATGTTCTATTTAAGATCAATGAAGAAGTTAGAAAATTACTAGAGGTCAGTTTTATTGAGGTATTCAATTATCTTGAATGAGTAGCCAACATAGTACCAGTTATGAAGAAGAATGAAAAGGTCAAAGTGTTCATAGACTTTCGGGACCTTAATCAAGCAACCCTTAAAGATAATTTTCCCTTACCTCATATCAATGTCTTAGTCAATAATACAGTAAAAAACCATCTTTTCTCTTTCATGGATAAATTTTCCAAGTATAATCAAATTTGAATGGTTGAAGAAGCTAAAGCCAAGACAGCATTCATCACAAATTAAGGTACATTTTGCTACAAAGTAATGCCTTTCAAACTCAAAAATGCTGAGGAAACTTATCAAATGGCTGAGGTAGCAATCTTTCATGACATGATGGATAAGGAAGTTGAAGTATATGTTGATGATATAATTGTAAAGTCTAACGAAAAAGAAAATCATGTGGATAATCTAAGGAGATTGTTTAATAGGTTGAGAAAATTCCAGTTGAAGCTAAGCCTAGAGAAGTGTACCTTTGGAGTGAATTTAGGGAAATTGTTAGGTTTTATCATCAACCAAAGGGGTATCGAAGTAGACCCTGATAAAGTCAAAGTGATAATTGACTTGCCCTCGCTACGCACACTCAAAGAAATCAGAGGCTTGTTAGGCCATTTAAAACTATATAGCCTAGTTCATATCCTAACTCACTGAAAAATGCCGTCCCTTGTTTAAGTTGTTGAAAAAGAATGCCAAGATCAAATGGGACAAAGAGTGTGAGCAGTCCATTACAATAGTAAAAGAATACCCCATCAACCTTCCAATTCTAGTAGCTCCAAAACCTAAGAAGCCTTTATTCCTATACTTGGCAATATTACTAGAATCCATGGAGTATATGCTCGAGTAGAAAGATAAGGACAAAAAAGAACAGGCTATATACTATTGCAAAAGAAATTCACTGAAGGGGAGCAGAAATATTCAGAAATTGAAAGAACTTGCTATGCATTGGTTTAAGTAATGCATTGACTCAAATAATACACACTTTACTACTAACTTGAATTGCTGACTCAACATGATCCCTTAAAGTATTTGGTTGACAAACTGACCCTAAGTGGCAGAATCTCAAAGTGGCAAATGTTATTATTAGAGTTTGACATTACATACATATACCGGAATTCAATCAAAAGGCAAGCTCTAATAGATCAATTAGCAAAAAATCCCTCCAATAGCACCCCCCAAGAGGTATAAGTCAATTTCCCTGATGAGGATATCTTAGTAGTTGAGGGAAACTTCAATAAAGGAGAAGATAATGAGCCATTGAAATGGAAAATGTTCTTCGATGGTACAACCAATGTGTCTGGGTATGGAATCGGGGCAATACTAATATCCCTTGAAGGTACTCAATACCTTGTAGCTATAAGGCTTATTTTCCCATACATTAATAATATCGCCAAGTATGAAGCATGCATCATTAGACTTAAAATGACCTTAGATAAAGACATTCGACAATTAGAAGTGTATAGGGACTCTTCACTCATTATTGGCTAAGCTTAAGGAGAGTACAAGACTAAAGATTCTAAACTAGTACCTTATCACCAACATCTGATTGAGTTGATAAGGAAATTCAAAGAAATCACTTTCAATCATGTACAGAGAACTTAGAACCAATTTGTTGATGCCTTGGCCACTCTAGCATCTATGATCCAAATATCCAGAAGAATCGAGATTCAGCCTATTACTATCGAAATTAAAGACAAACTTATCTTCTGCCTGGCAATTGAAGGTACCGATGATCAAAAGCTATGGTACCATGATGTTAAGACATTCCTACAACAAGGCACATACCTGAAGAAGCTAAGAAAAAGGATAGAAAGATGATTAGGAGATTGGCCACTCAATTATTAATAAACGAGTCCACTTTATACCGGTGCTCTTTTGATAATACACTCTTAAGATTTGTGGATGACAAGGAAGCTGAGAAGTTAATGAAAGAAGTATTATTGGTTACATGCTAGCAAAGAAAATTATGAGGCTAAGGTATTATTGGTCAATAATGGAAAGTGATTGCATCAAACACATTAAGCATTGTCACTTATGCCAAGTTTATACAAATAAGATAAATGCCCTGCCTTAGGAACTACACGTTCTCTAAGCACCGTAGCCTTTCTTAATGTGGGGCACAGATATCATTAACCCGATCTGTAAACCCTACTTTTAGTGGGCCTAAGATTTGACTAAGAGTACTTTCCAAACGTTCCCAAAGATCAACTAAACTAAAAAATTAAGTTTATATTTAGAAACGAATTAAATTTTTCCAATTCAAAAACCAATTATCGATAATACCCGAGCTTAAAGAACTGCAAGCTCTAAAGTCATTTAAAACCCTAAACCTTAAAACTGTTAAGGAATTTTAACCTTAAGTAATTAATTGATAATTTAATTTGAATAATTTCATTCAACTTCAGAAAATTTCATAATTTTATAAAAATCAAATCATAAATTACAAAACAATGCAAGATGAAAATCCTAAAACAATTTTCTATAAGACCATGCCCTTATCTTCATGCCTAAGCCTTGCACTTCAACAAGTAAATCAACCAATCACTTTAGATAACTTATCAATTGAGAGTTGGAGTCATTTATCAACTGCTAACTTATCAAAATTTAGTGATAAGATATTTTCCTTATCACCCCTTCACTTATACTATATATGGATAATTTTTTACAAGATTTCACATGATTAACTTCATTAAATAAGACAAGACCATTCCATGGCCCAAAAGGGCTTTAAATGGCAGATTTAAAAAAAGAAGAAAGGGGAGCCATGCACTTGTCTTTCAACCATCAATCACTTTCTCTTACACATCACTATTCACCCCTTAATGCTTACATCATCAATAGTTGCAATTGTTGACTTTTGTGTAAACTACAAGATAATACTTTCAAGACATTTTAACCACTCATTTTCTCTCAACTCTAACCGGCCACTTTCTCCATTATTTCTCTCACTTTCAATTTCACTTTCACATCTTCTCTCTCTCATTTGAAACAAACATAAAAAGGAGAAACAACCTTACCCTACAAAATCAACTTTTCTCCCATTTTTTCAAGCTTCACTTACAGCAACTTCTCCTCTTGTTCTTGTGTCATTTTCTTTCACCATCTAAGATCTTTTAGAACCATTAGAACCTTCCAAAAACCTCATTCCAAAAGATCAAACAACTCGGGTTTCCAAAAGGTGGCAAAAAGGAGGAAGCAAAGTTAAGAGCTTAAGTAGAACCTTAGTGCACAACTACCATACTTTGCATTAAGGATAAGTAAGTGTTTCTTGTGATTTGAAGGTTAGTGTTTATGTTAGGAGACTTTGATTTCCTGAAGACATAAGTAAGGTTTAAGTTGTTATAACACCAAAAATCATTTTAAGAAACAAACTCATGATACCCTTACATGAAGTTGAAACATGAGCATGTAAAGTTGGTGTTTTGTAAAGATACTTGAGTAACACTTTGAATAGAAGATTTTAAGTTGAGAAAATCTTGAAACAAGAACTTGAATGGAAGATGAACATGCTGGACATGAGGGTTCAAAGGTCATTTGAATGTTGATTTTATTTCCATTAAGTTAAACATGCTCAAATCCAGACTTAAGTTAAGGAAAAATCCATCACATGAAGTTTTATGAAGAAACCAACTTTGTATGACATGAGCTATGATATGGAGGTTGTATTAAGTATACGATCTTCTATTTCTTTGTGTGGAGCATGAGTTAAAGAATCATCTTATGGAAGAAAAGTTAAGTTAAGATTTGGATACAAGTAGTTTAATTGCATAATCTAACACCTAAACTTAAGGAAATGATGAAAAAAGTTGAAAAACTAAGCAAGAACCCCTTGGAATCATCACAACCAAACCTGGAACGTGGAAAAAAGAAGCTTAAAAATATGATAAAAGGGAATGAACAAAGTGAAAAGATCAATCAAAACAAGTATGATAAGCATACAAAGCCTAAAACTTAAAATCGAGCCTAAAACTCTCAAAACGAGCTTAAAACTCTAAGTTGGGCCTTCAATAAAATTCTAACCTGCACCTTAAAACATCAAGAGAGGATGTTTTAAAGCCCATAAGAAATCCACCTAAGGCCCCATAAGCCCACAAAAGTCACTAGCTTTAGTTTAAACAAAAAAACAAGCCCATTTGACAACTTAAGCCCACTAAAGGGCCCATGAGTCTCCTTGCAATCTCTAAGTCGCAGCTTCCTAAAAATAGACAAGGGCATTAAATTTATACTTGCACCTAAATCAATAAGAACCTTATTAAAGTAAAAATTTCCTATGGTGCAAGGAATAATAAAACTCCCTTGATCTCTTTGTTTTCAAGGCAAAGTGGATAAATTTTTTTTAAGGATCATGGAGCACTCCCTTGTAAGCATTACCGGTTCGTTCCCATCAATCTTTCTCTTCTTGGTGAGCAAATCCTTCATGAATCTATCATATGAAGGCATCTACTGAAGTGCCTCTACAAAAGGAATGTTGATTTGTAACTTCTTGAAGACATTTAGGAATTTGGTAAATTGAGCATCTAGCTATTGTTGCTTCAGTCTTCCTGGAAAAGGGATTGGAGGAACATACGGTTTCACATCTGGTGACTTCTGCTTTGGTCCCTCTTCTACCAGCTTCATTTCTTCCTTTGGAATCTCTACCTTTTCTTCAACTAATCTATCAACTGTTTCTACTACTTTTCCACTCTTTAGCATTATAGTGTTAACACCTCTCGGATTTTCTTCAATATTGCTGGGTAAAGACCCTGATGGTCTGTTACTAAATTGTTGAGAGATTTGACTAATATGATTCTTTAAATTTTGAATAGTCGCCTATTGATTATATAACATGGTGTCAGTCTTTTTCATATAGCTCAACATGAGCTCTTCTATTCTAGACTGATTTTGCTGAAGTGGAGCGTTCTAAGTAAGACCTTGCTTCTGGAATCTAAGTGGTGATTGAAATGCATTGTTCTTGTTTCTCCATGAAAAATTTAGATGATTACGCTACCCAAGATTGTATGTATTTGAATATGGTCCTTGATAGTTGCGTTGAAAATTGTTAACAAAATTCACCTATTCTCCATTAGTTAAAGCTAAGTGATTCCCAGTTAGGCACTTAAGAGTCAAATGTGGTCCTGAACATATCTCACAAAAAACAATAAGATTAGCATTAAAAGACTGTGTTGAGGTGAGTTCACTTACTTGAGTAGTGAGACCTGCAATTTGAGCTATTAATTGAGATACAGTGTTATTGTCACTAGCTGTTGCCACTCCTAACTTGCTCCTCTCATTTTGCCAGTTATGTGCACTAGAGGCTATCTCTTTTATCAGTACACTTGCTTCATTATAGGTTTTACCCATCAAAGCACCTCCAGCTGTGGCATCAACCAAGGACCTCAATGTCTCATCTAAACTGAGATAAAAGATCTCAATCAGGAGATTATCTAGCAAGCCATAATGTGGGAATTTTCTGATCGCCTCCTTAAATCTCTCTCATGCCTCATAAAGTGACTTACCACTAAAGTTGGTGAAGTTAGTGATGTCGTTCCTTAGTTTTGTAGTCCTAACTGGTGGGAAAAAACTCCTTAAGAACTTCGATGAAAGATCAGCCCAAGTAGTGATAGACTCTTATGGTAATGAATGAAACCAAGCTCTAGCTTTATCCCTTAACGAAAAGGGAAAGAGTTGTAATCTGACAACCTCGATAGTTACGTTGTCCATCTTAACTATATTCCAATATTGGAGGAATCTTGCAATATGCTCATCAGGACTTTCATTCAGGTATCCTCCAAACTAATTCGTCTAAACCATCTGAATGAGGAACAGCTTAAACTCAAAGTTGTTAGCCTAAATGGTAGGCTCCTTGTAGTTGAACCCATTACCGTAGGTACAGTATAGTCTCTTAATGCTCGTAGAACTCCTTGTGTCTGATTATTATCCTCGTTACTTGCCATCTCCTCTATCCTTCATCTATTCTCTCGCCTTAACTGATGCAAAGTGCGCTCTATTTCAAAATCTATTGGTAGAATTTTAGCACTTCTACTACTACACATAAAACACTTGCAAAGAGAACAAAAATAACACACGTCATCAACTGTGCCTAAATTACCAATAGAACTAAAAGGTTTAATATTTCCAGTCCCCAGCAATAGCACCAAAACTTGATTCACTTAAACTATATATATATATATTAAATTGGGAATACTCCAACAAGTATACTAGGTCAAAATCAAGTAATACAGACCACATGCAAATACCATTGTTCCAAACAGCTAAGGGATAGTCATTCTATATTATTTTTGGAAAGAATTGAAGCCATTCAAAAATGATATATAATGGTATCTTGTAGGCGCACTTTTTAGGGGATCCTTTATAATATAGATAGTAGCCCTTATAATAGAATTAAAAAAGAAGAAGAAGAAGAAGAAACTAATAGAATATATTCGACCAAAAAAAAAAGAATATAGAATAGATTTTTCTCTCAATTACTAATTTAAGGTTCGAGAGTAGTTTTATTTTCTTTTCAAGATTTCAACATTAGAAATAATATGAGCAATATTTGATCATCTTGAGTCAGAGATTAGAACTCCTAAATAGGTTGTTTCATTCCTTTTAATAAATTCCCAATTTGGATATTATCATATCTATTATTTTTTGTTTATGCTTAATTAATATTTTTTATTGGATTTTTAGATTATCATTTTATGAATTGTGCCTATTGTTTAAAGTTTTTAATTCCCTAAGCACAAAAACATGTATCTTGATTTTATTGGAATATATGTTAGTTAAGATTGAGTTGCGAGCTCTCTTCTGATTATTTACTACAAACTGGATAATCTAGATTAAGGAGACATAACATTTTTTTTCTAATTCAATTAAGGTTTAGGAATAAGAAATGGTTAATTTAATTTATCATTTGTTTACCAATATAAAGGTTAAATTAATTAATCTTGTGTATTCGCTTTATGAGAAGGAATACCTAATGCTTAATTGCCTTAAAACTAAATCTATTAAAGATAACTTTATTATAATAACCAGTATTGATTCGCTTAAACTATATATATATATATATATAAATTAATTTTCATGTACTCCAAGAAGTATATACAAGATTAATTAATTTAACCTTTCTATTGGTAGACAAGCCTTCATCAGGTATTGTAATTATTTTATTTGCAATTGAATCTTTCAAGATGTTGAATATCCCAATTTATTTATTTTGTTAATTTAGTTTTCTTTAAAATTTAATTATTTCATTAACTGCTTATTTTAATTGCTTAGATTTTGATGGAACTAATGCTAATAAAAATTAGACATAATTCCTTATTGATTCAATCTAGTTCTCACTAGTATTATTACATACATGACCTAATATACTTGCTAGTAAGATACACTTATGTTATAAAAGGTAGTGTTATAAAAAGTAAAGTGATGTTAAGCATATCAATAAATAAATCTCTTAAATAAGCCCTCTCATTGATCCCTTGAAACCATTCAACCAAAAGCCTAATTCTCAATATTAATCCAAAAAAGACCTAACAGATTGATCAAGGTATATCACTTATAAATTAGACCATAATATTTGGAGCAAGAGTTAAGAGTGAAATTTAAACCTAGAGTATGCAAGGAAGTCCTCTTTTACTAGATTGATCACGAGTTATCGTTTCCTTAAGAAAGAATTGTTCAATGTCAAGAAACCCTACTGGGAAGAGCTTACCATAGCATTAGCCTTAACAACATTAGGATCAAGAGACAATTTTTTAGATTAATTGTAATACCCTAAGGTCTTGAGCCAATATGATAACTTTAGAATTTGAACTCCTAAATTTAGGGCGCTAGGTTATGTTATCTGTTTTAGTTTAAACTTCACAGTAAGGTTAGAAAAGTTAGACAAAGTAATTATAGTAAAATTAATTTCTCAAAATAAGTTATATAAAAAGATCGATTTAAGAAAAACGTTAATTTATCAATAAAGTTGATAATTATCAAAAACATAAAATTTAAGCTTTTAGATTAACAATATATTAGAGATAAGTTATATAACTTATAAAAATGATGAATGAAGTTGAATTATATATAATATACATGTATTTACATATGATATGCATTATATGTATTAAATATATACATAGAATAATAATAAATTATCAAAATAAGGAAAATTAATATAAAAAATAAAAAATTAATAAAAAAAATGAATGGATGAGTCATCAAACATATATGGCAGCTTAGGATCAGTTGTGATGATGAGTCAAAAAGTAAAAAAAAAAAAAATAATGAAATAACACCTAGCAAAGTTGGATACTAAGGATTATGAAATTTTTTACACATGGCACCTACTTTTTTACATGTCATAAAATCTAATATTATAAATAGGCTTTCTATACTTCATTTCATTATTTTAGAAATTTAGAAATGCTAGAAAATTAGGAAAAAATTAGGAAAAAAAAAAGAAAAACAAGGGAAAATTAGGGGTAAAATTTGACTAGGTCGGTTCAAAAGGTTATAGGAGTTTTATGGTTGTGGCTATTTGAGGTCAAAGAAAGGACCACCAAGGGAGGTCTTCTAACGACGTTGGGTAGCTGGAGGGTGGCTGATTCAAGCAAACCAAACCCATTTTTTGCCTATAAGTTCTTTTAATTTCTAAGAATATCAAATGATGTTAGTTAGTTGTGAAATTTTGTTCCCTTAGATTATTTTAGGTGTAGATTAATATAGTAATTTTATTTTAATTAAATAATTAGTGGAAATATAAGGTCATTAAGAAAATGTCCTGTTTGGGCAAAAATTGAAATAATTATTAGAAATATTAGATGATATTATTTCAATCTTAATTTTTGTGTATAATATACTTAATATATTTACTTAATTTTAGTAATAATAATTTTTTAAAATAAGTAAGCTTACTATTTATTATATTTATTTTAAATAAAACTACCAGTTTTGCTAATTTTTTAAAATAATTAGTTTTTTATGAAATTAATGAATGAGCCTTATGTGTTTTGACTTCTGGAGATTTATAAAGATATTTGGATGACTTAGTTTTTATCTCATACATAGATTTGTTTATTTTTCCCTAATTTTTCATAATTTCATGCTAAACCTGCTATTCTCATAGAAATAGATAATAGTTACTTTACTATAATTCATGGTTAATAATTAAACTACATATTTTTTGAGTCAATAAGATTTTTCATAAAATTAATTGGGCTCGTATGCTATTTATTGTGTATTTTCCTAATGAAAACCTATATATTAGCTTAATAGTAAAATATTTGTCAAATTCATATAAAATGAACACATTTAGGTATAGTAAGGGTTGCTAGTCAAGTTCAGAAAGTGGGATTTTTAGGATTTCTAATTTAGAATCAAAGTTTATTCGAGTTAATTACAAAGTTACAATAACATATGGTTAAGTCGGTAGTGAGAAAATGTATTTTTGAACTTTAACAATATTGATAGACTTGTTTCTTAAGATATATTAGTAGTATTGGAAATAATGACCGTGATGATATAAATTTTACTAAAATTGGATAAAGCATAAGTAAGATACAATTAAATGAAATTTAAAAAATGCAATAGTAAAAGTTTATAAGAGTTCAGGTTCAACCCATACTCAACTTGAAGACTGTGTTTATATTTTTATAGATGTGATAAGTAACTAAAGGATCACATCACAAAGTTTAGGATTATGTGCCATTACTAAACCCAGGTAAGTAGATCTAACCCATGCTTGGAGTAGATATATTACTACTCATAACTCTACATGCTATTAGATGCTGTATTGATTGGATGTGGCTATATCTTAAGTAAACTAATATGCTACTATAGTGGATATTGATGTAGTGATTTTGAATGATGGTAACAATATCTTGGTTAGACTATTATGATGTTATGTTAAGTGTTGATGTAGTGTTTATGAATGATTGTAATCTATCTTTTGGGTGTTCACCTAAGTCAATCCTAAGTGAGATACTAGAATTTTGCTAAAGAGAGCTCGAAAACTAGAATCAGATCACTAGGTTGAATAAAAATGAAAGATTGATTGTGTTGAATGATTTACTTGAGTGGTTATTACATATCATGGCATGGCACAACATAAAAAGGGACCTAAGGGTCAAAATTTTTAGAATGAGGCTTCCAAGTGATCAAGAAGAATCACGGCTCTATAAACTCAGTTTTTTGAAAGCATATAAATTTGCATTTCCTAAATGGCTTGACTATTTTGATAGTTTGATTTGGTAAACTACAATATGTAGTTTAATTTTGTAAAGCAAAATTAGGGCCCTACTCCCAAATAGCTCCTTGTTACCCTTAGGTTCTTGGATGTTGTATGTAGATGCTCAGCTATGTCGACTAACCAGATGTAAATATTGGAGGATATAGGATATCGATACCAATGCATGCCACGTGCATGAGTATAGCATACTACATTGCTAGCAATAAATGCATAATTGGACAAATCTATGTGTGAAGCTGAACCTGTTAGATTTGAGTGAAATGTTTCAATTATGATATTGCCTATATTGTATTATTTGTTATCTACTCTCACTCAGCTTCAACAACTGAGGGGATAAAATGTTTTATCCTCGAGTTAACACCATTGTGAAGGGCCCAACATTAGGGGTAAATGTATACTGAAAGCATAAGTTAGAGTTAGCGACTTTTATATGGAACCTATATTAATTTAGGAATCCTACTATTGTAAAGAAGGCAAAACAAAAAGTCAGTTCACATTTTGATGTAAATATTATGTTATACACATAAGTTGTAATAGGATATCCAATTGAACTCCAATGTAGCAACCCCTTTATCATATAAACAAAGTTGTCTTTTAATGAATGAGTAGGTTAAGTTAAGTTTTTAATAGGTATTCATGTGTGATGGTTCATTCCATGCTAAGTTGAGATGTGACACCAATGCCCTAGATGGTTACCAAGGAAGGGAATGGTTTATGGCTCTCATTTCTTAATAAGAATTTTCACCTATTAGTAAACTTTAAAAATAAAAATAAAAAAAAAATGAAAGAGAGAGAAGATAAAGGCTCGTTACAAGGTTTTCCATCCATTTTCAAATCTATGTCATTCTAAGTGGTCAAGCTTTCAAACTAAGTTGTTTGCTTTCTTCTAGTGTGGTCACATCTTTTAATTAGCCACTATTAGTTTAAGACATCCTCTCTAATGTAGTTTTGCTCATGGTTGATGTCTACCAATTTTTTTTTTATTTTAAATTAAGGGATCTTATCCCTAATGCATATTCAGTAAAAAAAAAAAAATCATTTTTTGTAAATATCTAAGTTACAAAGTTTCCCAAAATAATTACATCCCTTCAGTTGCTTCACAAATCACCTTTAGGGTTTTAAGCCAGCCTACAAAGCACTATCCCTCTTTTAATCATCTTTAAGGTTTCTAGCTAGCTCATAGAGCATTGTGCCATCTCGAACCTTCATTAAGGTCCACAAGGCACTTTCCTTCCTTTAACTATTTTTCAAGGTCCTAGTTGGCTCAAAGAGCTCTATCCTGTCTTACATCTCCTTTAGGCTTTTAATCCAACCTACAGGGTACTTTCCCTCCTTTAATTATTTTTTAAGATTCTAGCCAGTTCATAGAGCGTTGTTCTATCTTACATCTCTTTTAAGTTTTTTACCCTATAATGTGCTTTCCTTTCATCATCTTTCAAGGTTTTAACCATCTCATAAAGTGCTGTCTTGTCTTACATTTCTTTTAGGGTTTTAAGTCAACCTATAGGATGCTTTCCATTCTTTAATTATCTTTTAGGGTTCTAACCAGCTTATAGAGCATTGTTTCATTTTACATTTCCTTTAAGATTTTAGGCTAGCCTATAAGATGTTTTACCTTCTTCAATTAACTTTTAAGGTTTTAGCCAACTCATAAAGCGCTATCTCATCTTATATCTCTTAAGGTCTTACCTAGCCTATAAGGTGCTTTCCCTTCATCAATCTCTCTTAGGATCTTCGCCAATCCATAAGGTGCTTCCCTTTCACCAGTCTCTCTCTAAGTTCTATCCAGCCCACTAGGTACTTCTCCTTTTCCAATTAGCTTTCAGGATCTACCAAGCTCAAGGAGCACTTTTTCTTGCCTAGGTTAGTCAGCTTAGAGGAACATAACCAAGTTTCAAATTATTTAGGGCTGATAGTCCCCTAAACATGCTCTTGCCAAGGCTAATCAGCTTAAAAAAGCACTACCAAGTTTCAAATCATTTAGGGTTACTAGTCCCTTATAGATGCTTCTACTTAGGTTAGTCAGTTTAGAAAAAGCACTACTAGCTTACAAATCATTTCCCATTTAGGGTTGCTAACCTTTTAGTAATGCTTCCACCATGGTTAATTAGCTTAGGAAAAGCACTACTAGGTTTCTAATAATTTCCTATTTAAGGTTGCTAGTCTTTTAGCAATGCTCTTGCCTAGGTTAGTCATCTTAGAAAAAGCACTACTAAGTTTCAAAACATTTCCTATTTAAGGTTGCTAGTCACCTTGATACACTCCCACTTTGGTTAGTAAGCTTAATAAAAGCATTACTAGGTGTCAAATCACTTTCTCATTTAGGGTTGTTAGTTCCCTAAAAACGTTCCTACCTAGGTTAATCAACTTAGAAAAACACTACTAGGCCTTAAATCATTTTCTCATTTAAGGTTGATAGTCCCTTAGAGGTACTTCCACCTAGGTTAATCAACTTAAAAAAGCACTAATAGGTTTCAAATCACTTACTCATTTAAGGTTGATAGTCCCTTTGAGGTACTTTCGCCTAAGTCAGTTAACATAGAAAAGCACTAATAGGTTTCAAATCACTTATTCATTTAAGGTAGCTAGTCCCCTAAAAACACTCCCGCTTAAGTTAGTCAGCTTAGAAAAGTACTTCTAAGTTTCAAATCAATTTCTCATTTAAGGATGCTAGTCCCCTAGAGATGCCTCCACTTAAGTTAGTCAACTTAGAAAAGCCTTATCAGGTTTCAAATCTATTTCTCATTTAAGGTTGCTAGTCTCATAGAGATGCTCCCACTTAGGTTAATCAGTTTAGAAAAGTACTACCAAGTTTTAAATCGATTTTCCATTTAAGGTTGCTAGTCTAGTTAGCTCACAAAGACTACCAATTTAAAGTTCTTGTTAGTTCACGAGGCACTACCATCTATTTAGTACTATTTTAGGATTCGTACCAGCTTATAAAGTGCTACCATTTTAAGGTTCTTGCCAGCTCGCGGGTGCTACCCTCTATTCGAAACCATTTTAGGATTATTGCTAACTTATGAGGTCCTACCCTCTATTCAATATCATTTTAGGGATCTTGCTAACTCTTAAGGTGTTACCCTTCACTTAATGTCACTTTTAGGGTCTTGCCAACTCTAAAAGCACTGCCCTTTCTTTAGGACCTTTTAGGATTATAGCCAGTACCTAAGGCATTATACCTTTATCAAAAGCTTACTATTATGTTCGACCAACTCTTCAAGCACCTTCTCTCTTTTTCAAAACATTATTCACCTTTTAGGAAATCCCCAATTGATCAAGTCTAAGATAGCTAGCTATTTATAACACTTTTTTAATGTAAGCCTATCCCCAAGATAAAAATAGTCTCTTTTGACTTTGTGATAAAGTTTTACTTAAACTTCATCATAAAAAAGAGCAATTGTAGATACCTCATTTTTGTACCCTCGTAGTTTTTTAAGAACAAGAAAAAGGGTCCTAATTCAAAAATATAAAAAGATTAACAAATTCAGAAAAATACAAAAAAAAAAAAAGAATTTTGAGAAAATTCAAAAATAAAAATTAAATTAAAAAAGAAAGGAAAAAAAGCTAAAAATTTTGAAAAACGAAAAAAAATACAAAATGTAAGAATAAAAAACATTTTAGATTTGTTAAGGATACTAGAATTAAAAAAATAAAAATTAAAAAGGGGGTTTGGATACTACGGGTTGGGATAAGCAATTTAAATTTAACCTAAGCCATATTTCAATCTTATATGCAATTTAATTGACTTAGATGATAGGCATGAGCCAACGGCTCAACTGGTGTAGCACTTTATCTTAGAAGGGAGAAGCATTAGAGGTTTTAAGTTTAAATCATGCTAGGTGCATGTTGTACGTTTTACTTTTGTTTAACCCCACTCCACTACGTGTTAGGATATCATTGGGCAACACATAGCAATCATTAGTTGGTTAATGTTGTTGACTTAGTGTGCACATGGCACCATATTAACATCTTTCTATCCACTTCCATCACTTTCCTTTCCTTTCCTTATGTTTCTTATGTAAGTACCACCCAAGGTCTTCACTTTGAATCCATTTTTCACCCTTTTTCCTTCACAATTTCACTAAATTAATGGTGAAATTGCACAATATAGTTGGGATACTATGGATTAAAGTAAAAAAAAAAATTCCTAATATAGATGATTAGAAGATCAAATTGGACCTTGAAATTGGGGAAACTTCAATGCATAGATTTTTTGCTCATCTTGATTCTTGCCTCCAAATTGAAAATGGAAGCTTCTTTTGTGTTTTTTTACCAAGAACGAACATTCAAAAACCACTTTTGACCAACGAATTCATTCAAATTTAACTTGATTTTGCAATCAGAGCCTATTGACCTTAAGTGTTGAATTTTCAAATCCATGGCAAATTAGACCTTGCCATGCTTGGATTGTCCTCTACAGGTGTAAATAGCTATTTATAGAAGCTCTCTAACATCAAGCATCACTCAGCATCACTTATTCAAGCTCAATCTCAAGCTTTCTCTATTTATCATGCTTATCCACTAGTTCCCACTTTCTATGTTCTCTCAACTCATAGCTACTTTCAAGCAAATTTAATAGCCTAACCAACTAACCTACACTCTTAACTTCCTAAAGATACCTATCCCACACAACGTCGTGCCCTACAACTCGTGAACCACTACCTAAGGGTTTCAATAAACCCTATCTATGGCAGCCATCCATAAACCACCACTCATTGAGCCTTCCTACTCCAAACAAACCACATGACTAAACTCACCACACCCAAAAACCTAAGACTCAACCGCCCATTTGACTCTAGCAATCACCACACCAAGATACCCATACCACTACCTACGGCCTAATTCCAAAACACCATCAAACTACTACCAAACTTACATTCACCAATAAAAAACACATCAAATTGATATAAGCCGCTTGAAAATCGCTCAAAAACGGCCTAAATCAACCTTTACAAGTTGTCCCCAATGACCTTCTTGATCACACACACCTAGCATATGCCTACTCGACAACTTGGACCTAATCTAGATCTAAGCCGCCTGGTGCCCGACCTTACGACCTCTAACCCATATCCTTGATGCAGGTTTAATACTCCTTTTTTTTTTCATTTTCATTTTTGTTAGTTATTCTATTTTTCTTTCTTTCTTTCTTTTATATAAAAAAAAATTTTTTAAAAAAAAAGAGAAGAAAAGAAAGTTTTTGGAACATAAAAAAAAAAACTATTTTCAAATAAATTGAAAGAGGAAACACTTTTCCATTTTAAATGAAATGTTATCTCTCGCTTTTCTTTTAAAAAAAAATAAATTCCTAAAGTTTAGAAATCTTTTTAGATTTTCCCCCTAAAAAAATGATTTATCATTTAGAAAATTTTTTTTCCAAAATAAAATCTATTAATGAACCTTTTTTTTTTCTAAATTAGGGATTCTCTTAGAATTTTCTCTATTTAAAACATCAAAATTAAGACCCTTTTCTAGAATTTCTTTAAACAAAACCAAAATGTTTAAAAAATGTAAACTTCGATGTTTTTGTAACAACCAACTCTTTCCCTTTCTCTATTTCTCTTTCTAATTCTAACTCTACTTCTCCACTTCTTCACAATCACTTTCAAATGATCTATCTTCAACTTCTTTAAATTCCAATCCGAACACAACTACAAGTCATTTTACTTACCATCATCTCTTCACATTCTCTTTCGCTCTCTAAATTATTCTTTTAAGCTCATTCTTCACATATTCATCAATGGCTTCAAGAAAATCCTTATGTCTTAGTTTGAGAACCAAGAAAGATCCAAAGAGTACTACCCATATTCTTTAATAGATAAACCTTTGGATTCCGATTAAACTCATATTCAAGAACCTCAAAATCTTATTTCTGAAAACCCTAATCTTAACCCTGAACAAACCGAAACCTTAGACAAAGGGAAGGGAAATGATGATTAAGTTGAGAGTTCCTCAAGTGAGGAAATTGTTGAAACAAAAGAAGAGACAAAGCAAGAGACTAAGATGAAGATGAAATAGAGGAAGAAGATAAATCTATAAGTAAGGAAAAGGAAACTAAGTCAGAATCAAAATCAAAACCACATACGGAGTCAAATCAAGAATTTAAGCTAGAAGTAGAAACTATTCTTGAGCGTTATGAGAAAATTAAGGCTGAGAAGAAAAAGGTAAGGCCTAAAATTGTGCCTGTCTCATCTTGTAAATAAAGACAGTTCATTAAGCCAAGCATTGTTGAATTTGAGTATTTTCAAAAGAATGATTTTTATTTGGAAGAGTTTTTAGATGTTTTCGGATGTAAGAACATCTATACTATTGAAACAATTGTATGTGGAGAGTTGCTAATTGAATTTTATGATAATCTTAATATAGACCAAATTTCCAAACTGAATGGACAGAAAATAAAATTTCAAAGGAAGACATTCAATGATGCTTTTAGATTCCTAAAATGAATAATGATAAGGAGATAATGGAGTGGAATAGGAAACAAAATTTTGAGGAGTTAAATAAGGGTGAAAGAATATGGCCAGGAAAGGAAGTCAACATCTTTAATTTCAAGTTGTTTGTGTGAACACTACACAAAATGATTATTAGTTGTATACTTCCAAAGAAGAGAAGTACAACTAGCATTTCAAAGGAAGATGTAATGGTTATTTTAGCCATACTGAGAAAAAAAGAAACTAGACATTGCTACACAAATGATCAAATATGCATTCATGATTAGGAGACAAAGGCCTTATGGAAATTTGCCAAAGAAGTTATTTAAGTATAAGAATGTCAAAATTCTAAAGGTGACAAAGAAGGAGCTAGCCATTAGAGTGATAGGAGGAGATCGTTTCAATCACATGGGTATAAATGTGAAGAACAAGATTTGGTATACTGATGACTAGGTGTTCTATGTGTATGGTAAGCACAAGAAGAACAGGCTACCCAGGTCATTGTTGAAGAGGGAGTTATCAAGAGCAATTTTAGAATTTGATTCAAAACCTGTGAAGAAGGTCAGCAAGAAAAGAAAGGGCAAGGAGATTTTTAGGGGCTAAAAGAAAAAATCCAAGAAGGATTGTGAAGTCAGAATAAGAGGAAAGTTTGAGATTAGAGAGAAGAAGAAAATACATGAATCAAAAGATGATTTAGAATCTAATTCAAAAGTAGTTTTGAAGGAAAGACCTAGTGAATCTTCCAAGGCAGAAGTAGTTTCAAAAAAGAAATTAAGGACATGATAGAGTCTAAGATAAACTAGCTGTTGACTCAACTCTAGGCATCTCTTAAAGAAGAAACTAAGAAACCACCTTCCAAACCAACTCCTAAAACTCATACTTCACCTATGAAGTCATCCCCTCAACTTACTATAGAACTTGACATTCCACCATTTGATCCTTCTCTAAATGATCAACCTAATCATCCCCATCTCTAAAATCTCCAACTATTGCATCTATATCATAATTCTACAACTGCTAAACCCAACCTGTCTACAGATCTAATCCCTCCAGCTACTAAACCCATCCAAGCATCAGAAGAACTTACACAACAAGTTCCTTCAACAATAATCTAGATGCTTCCATGGAAAGAGTCCACTCTTCTACATCCACCACATTCTTCTTCAAGTACTCCACGAATCAAGAAAAGTTGCCTAAAGAAGAAAAAGAAAAAGTCAATTCAGATTTAGTTTTATGTTTTGAGTGTCACCATCTGTTTGTTTTAGTTTATTTATATTTTTGTCAAAATTCTATTTAAAGTCATGTTTAGACTATGATGTTTAAGTCTTGTTTCATTCATGTTTTCAAAATTTATCCAAAGTCCAATTTATAATCAAGCTAATGTAATCAAACTTGATAATGAATTACTAGTCTTTCTTTTCCTCCAATTTATTATCTACCCTTTCTATTTATATCAGTTTCAGGGGGAGTAAAACATAAGTAATGATAACAAAAGAGGGGAGAAAAATATGGAAAAGTATTGAGTTAAAAAAGTTAATCTAACTCTAAGTTGTTGAATATCTAAGGATAAGTTTTGATATAAAAAATTCTAAAAATTTTTTGACTTTAAAACTCTCTAATTATATTTGTCAATAACTGATATGACTTGCTTTACGAAACCTTTCACAAATTGTTCAATATTTTTCTGAGAAAGCGTTTTTTATCATCAAAAAGGGGGAAAATGTTGAGTTCACTCATAAGTGTTTTAATGAGAGCAAAAGAGTAAAGATATTTAACAAGTTTATTAAATGTGCAGGTCAATAAAAAAAAGATAAGATTTCTACTTTAGTACTAATTTTGAAAATTAGAACCAAATTCAAAGACAAATTTCAAGCCTCAATACAATATCAAAGGTTATAGAGCAAAATGTTTCACGAAGTATTTTAAACTTATAAGAGTTTGAAGGCCCAGTTCCACTTGTTAGATATATTTAGATAATATATCCAACATATTCCACTAAGTCGGACAATTAAATCCACAAGAAATAAGGAGGAATTAATTTAAGGATAAGCTTGATTGGATATTATACCTTATGACAATGAGCAGATTTTATTAAATACATTTTGTCAAAGTTTTCACAAGTTTGAAGGTTTATCATCATGATATGACGATAATCTTAAGGAGTTCAATCTAGATTTTTATTTGAAAAGAATAGACGAAGGCATATGCATGAAGACATGTTAAGATAAGGGTGAATCTTAATCTTATTGATGCAGATTTTTAGGGAGTTGTTATATTGATATCTTGGAAGGATATTTATTCAAATATTTTAGACTTGCTAGAGTTTACATGAGCTAAGTAACATCATAAATACTTCAAAAGCTCCAAGATTCAAATTCAAAAGTAAGGAGTATTAAGATTTATTCCTAATTTCTAGGAAATCTTTATTTTGTAATGGAATTCAAATTTTTAAAGACCATATCAGCAGAATACGAGAAGAAACAAGACCATATATACAAGAATAATTGCAAACTTCATAAAATAAACAAGCAACATTGTAATATTCAAATTAGATTGATCAACAAGGGTGCTTTAGCTTCTACAATTCAAGGGATTACAACAACCAATGACTAACTCAAGATTTTTTCAAAATAATTCAAGATTTGATCAAGAGTTATCCAAGATTCTAGAAAAAAGACATTACACTAGAAGATATAAAAGAAGAGGAGTTCAAATTTTCGAGATAGAGATCAATAGATTAAAACTACATTCATTTACTGAATAACTTGACATTCAAGAAAATTCAAAATCTCATTCAAAGACAACACTGGCATTTCTACCTTCATATTCTGATTTTATTGTATACTTTTATCACGAGGATCTTTGTATTTTACCCTTATAGTTATTGTAAATATAATTGTTTGTGTGATAGGTTTTGTGTCGAAGAGAGTTTCAAATTTCGATAAATCTGTGTATAGGCAAAGGTAATCTAGTGAGATAAAGCAAAAAGACTTGTAATTGTTTATCTCTTATTGAAGTTAATGAAAAGTGAATAGTGGAACGGTATCAGTGAGGATTACCAAATCCCTAGCAGTAGAGTTAAAAGAGTACAGTAGGTATAAGGTCACAGTACTATAAATCTCTTATATGATTTTCTCAACCCCACTCTCTTTACTTTGAGTTTTATTATTAATTATATATTATTTAATGCCTAATCTTGCTTAAGTAATCAAAGGGGACATTTTTAATCTCGTTTATCGAAATAATTCAAAGTTTTATTGCAACTAATTCTACTTCATGCCCTACCCCCACCCTACCCCTTCCCCCCTTCTAGTTACTTTTAGGACCTATAATATTTGTTGGTTTAGTTTATTTACTATTTCTAGCTTGAGGAATTACAAATTATATCAAAGTCGACCTCATACTAATAGATGGATGATTCGGGTTTGCTTTCTATTTAGAGAACATCTCTAAGAAAGGCAAGGAGTATCAACAAGGTAATGACTATTGGCATGCCTTCAAGATTAGCTATAGATAATAGGTGGCCCAATTCGCATACTGAGAACAGGAAAGAACTAAACCCACTTTTAAGGTTTTGTGACGATAATATTGTGTGTTTAAGAGGAGGGGACTGTAATATCTCATGGTTAAGTGAAAGTTTCACATGGTTTGTTGGAGGGATTGGTACTAATTTATAAGACCATGATGGTGAATATCTTGCCAATACACATGATTGTAATTTTTGGCCAAGTAGTTAAAATTACCTCATTTATTTTTTGTAAGCTTGGTTTATTAATTGCTTTTAGCCTAGGGAGTTACACGTGTGATTCAGAAAAATCCCACTATCTTGTTGTATGTATCAACTTCACTAATAGGAATGCAAACTTTATTCATGAAGCTCCTACAATGCATTTCAAAGTCATTAATCATATGTTTCTCTTCTTCACCCAACATGCTACTCATTATTTGATTCAATAAATATTGTAATCCTCGTGCTTAGACTCTAGTCATAAGACCTTGAACCATCTGGGTCTCATCAAATGTGCTTCTTCCTTTTAAAGCTTTAAGGTTATAAGGATTAGCCGTACGCATATGCCTTCGTCTAAGCCCAAAACCTATGACTTATATAAGAAAACAAGGCTTTGATTTCAATCGTCTATCACCAGAAGTGATCTATGGTCATCATCAACTACTCATCTAGTTTTTCCATATTAGTTTTATCCAAATAGTAGAGATTAGGGGTCAAATTTTATATATAAGAGTATTCTCCTCTTCATTTGCAACATCCAAAGCATCGATAAGCTTCACATGAACATTGTTAATATATCAAAATAGCTTCACAAAAATCAAACATGTCATGAACAATTTAAGAATAGATCAAAAATATAGAATTCAATCCACTATTACATATACGTTACGAGATATGGAGTTTACTTGTCCCTCCTCATATACCTCTCTCTAATATCATCCTTTAACAATATCCTCAAATCAAGAATTCTCTAGAACTGACTAATACACTTATTGCACATGATCGACTAATTACAATAAGTCCCATAAAAATTTCATTATCAAATTGCATAAAATGTCAGAAGATTTTAATGGTAAAAAATTTGTAAAACTAAACATTTTATGTAAAAATATGCAAAAGTTAAATTTTCCAAAAAAATTATTCTTAGAAAATATTAGTAATTATAAATTTTTTTTTAAAATTTGATGTTAATAAGTTAATGATATTTATGACCTTTTGTAGTATAGTATTTTAAAATTTTTAATAGATTATTTTTGTTTTTCAAGGTTTTAATCCTTTTCAAACAAAATGTAAAATGCGGAAAAATACTATTTTAGAAAAATCTCTGGCCTTTCAATCAAACTGGATCGAGCGGTCAGACCACATTTCAAACGGAGTGACCATAACAGCATTGATCACCTAGTGCACACGATTGTACCAAGAGTCACGCGGCGGTATCTGGTGCATGGAAAATGGGCGCTACCAAATGACAAGTATTCCATTCACTCAAACTACCTCCGAATCAAATACACCGTCTTTATGGTCCGCGATTTTGCCTCTTTATCATGCTTGATTGGCGTTCGAATTTAGACGGCATTTTATCTACTTTCGTCATTTTCCAATACTTTTTTCCAATAATAAAAAACAACCGTTATTTTCTTTGGCGGAATCCCTTTTCTTTTTCATTTGAAATTATTTGTAAACCTTATCTTAGAAAAACAAAAAAAAAATTTATCAGATACCTTCCTCTACACTCTCCTTACTATGCTCAACCATTTTATAGTTCTGAGGAATTACGGCACCCATTTACTAATTTTCCAAATTTCTTCCTTTACATAGACTTTTTTCTCAGGGTAATTTTTCGATTTTGTTAATTCCATGAAAGGAAACATAATATTCCCGAGAATTCTTACAATACTTCTATTTTCTTCTAATTCTTTTTTTTTTTCTTTTTAAGAACTTTTCCCTGTCGATTTAGTTTTGTTGCTCAATTCTTTCATGGTGAGGTTTTCTGGAAGGTGGACTTTTTTTCCCCTCCCTCTTCTAATTTTTTATTAATGATATTAGTCCCATGCATGGAGATAATTTTTTATAATGCTCCATCGTTCATATCGATTCATATCAATGTTCTTCTTCTCCTTTCATTGTATTTTATATTAAGATGTTTGTCTTTTGGAATATATATATATATATATATATCTATTTTTCTTCGTCAGGATAAAAAAGGAATGGTGAACTTCTTCTCTATTCATTTTTGTGGTTTTTTTCCCCTGTTCCTTCTTTGCTCTTTTTAGGGATACGTATGCCAAAAATTAACCAAATCTTCCATGTTTTAATTCAATTATTTAAGTCTGTTATGCTTATGATAAAATTCGATTTAAGTCCTTTCATATTTTAGGTAAGTCATTTTAAATCCTTTATAGCCATTTATATATAGGGATATATCATATAAAGCACTAAAAAGGGGACATTGTTGGTGCAACAATACCAAAACATATATATAAATAAAAGATTTAAATGACTCATTTTATATATAAATGACTTTTTTTTTATTGGCCAAATATAAATGACTTAATTGAATCCTGGAAAAACCTAAATGATTTAAATGGCCTGATTAGAAAACTTGATTGATTTATAAGGCTAATATAGATAACTTTAAGTCCTTTCCACTTTTCTTTTCTCCCCGTTTGTAAGAGTAAGTACTAAAAACATCTTTTACTCAAAATTGCATGTATCTTCTTATAGCAGCTCTCGTACATGTTTTCTTAGAAAAAGTAAAATATTCTCTAAATTTTTCCTTTCTACGTTATTCCATAAAAGAACTTTGAAATATATGAAAAGTAAATAATTTAAAGAAATGGGAAAGAAATAGTTTAAAGAAACCGAAACTAAAGAAAATCGACTTTTAGAAAGTGTGCCACCTTAATCTGGGAATGTACACATCTTTTATTTGCCATGAATGTGGGAGAATGTGGAGCACTACCTTCGGACTTCTCGTGTGTAACAAGACAAGCTTGAGTATAAACATCTCCTAAAATTGTTGGAAGCCTGACCCTATCCCCATTCGAGAGTATCTCAATGGATTTAGTTTATCAAGGCTGTTGATAATATTTTTTTTAGTAAAAATTATAAATAATTCTTCAAACTTTTAAATATTATAAATTATTCTTGTAAATTTTGATAAATTAATAATATAAAAAATATTTCTCTTTTTAATTGAAAGTTAAAAGTTTATCCGATCTTAAATAACACTCTAATAAGTTTAGAAGATGTTTCCATACTAAGATCAAAATTTACATAATCATTTGTAACCTATGACGGTTATTGTCAATATATCAATATTTAATGGAGTAATTTATAACATTTAAGAATTTTGTAAAATAAATATACCTCTAAATCAAAATTTAAAAAGTTTATTTATATTTGTACCTTTCCTTTATCGTACCTTCTCTTTGTTGTTAATTCTTTCAGCTGTATGCAGCACCTTAAAAGGAATACTAGGTTTAAGGGCGATTAAACTTGAAAGTTCCAGAATTTCAATTTTTTGGACTACTGATTATCTTACAATAATTCTCCCAAGTATTTCTAGTGAAAATTTCCAATATTTTGGTTAGTGATAATTCCAAAAAAATTTTCAAATCACTTCCTTAGTTTTAGTTGAAATAGTCGCGTTAGAAAGGGAAATCCTTGGTTGAATCCACATTAAGGGTGTCAAAATCTTATAAAAAATTGGTTCAGCATATCTAATTATTTTTAATCCTGTCATGTTCCTTTTCTCTCCTTATCATATTACATCAAATAACACCCAAAATCCAACGATATTGTTTGAATTCTCATTCCAAGAAGAAATATGATGGTCTTCTTTCATGAAAGAAGTTCCTTATTGTATATTTCATGAAGCTATAGTATTAGGGGTGAGCAAGTATAGAGTAAGTAGGATATAAGCCCTATCCATACCCTATTTTATAGTGAGTCAATATTATGATTTACATCTTAAGTTTACTAATATTTGCAATTATATACTTGAAGTTCTAATTTGTCTAATTATACACTCAATTAAAGATTTAATCATCATGGTTTATACCTCGATTAATTTCAATTCATATCGTTAGTTCATTTGATACGATTAGCTAGTGGAATGGCTACCTACAGTCATAGAGGACTAACTTGACCTCCCATAGATGACTGTCGACCACTCTCGGAGAAAACTGTGATTCGTGACCCACTTCAAAAATATTTGCCGTGCAACTTACTAGCAACCACCTATGACCGTTTACAACTCTATGGTGGTTGCATAAACCCTCTAAAGCCATAGACAACCATCCCTCTAACAAATTGTGCAAACGGGACTAATACTATGAATTGAAGTTAATTAAGATGTACACTGCAACAACTAAATCTTTAATTAGTTGTATAATTAGATAACTTAAAACTCTAGGTGAATAATTGTAAAAAGCAATAAAATTAAGATGTAAACCATAATATTACCTCATGTTATAACTACAGGTTCCGAAGCTTTATTACTCATAGCCTATCCTATAATACCTTGAAACCACCTTATACCTTATAGATTATACAATGTACAAGATACCCTATAAAACCTATATATATGTTTTTTGTTATAAATTTTGACACAACTATTTTTCTTCCTCAAGGAATATACATCAGTAAAATAATCTCCATATACTTTATGAATCAAATTTCACTATAGTAATAATACTAATTCTTTTATTAAACATAAAACAAAGAAATTATTTAACCATAGAAAACAAGTAATGGCCACTCCTTGTGGCTTATAGGTGGCACTGAAAGTAGAAACCAAGAACTCATATTCCCTTTTTTGAATTTTAGTAGATGATGGATTTAGTAAAAGAGAAAGGAGTAGAAAGAAAACAACAATAGAATAAAGGCTAAAAACGAAAAATGGAAGAGAAAGGACTAATAAGTATTTAGTTTAGGGTTTCCAATAAGCTAAACTTTACTTTATCTTAATGAAATTGTATCATTTATTTTATTACTATTACAGGGTCCTAGCTTACCTATACCATATATGCTTCAAAGTATAGGTTTAAGAGTAAATATAAGGTATCCTACTTCTTACCTGTACTTCACTCTGTGAGAACAGGTTTTCGAAAATTACTACTCGAAACCTATCTTGTGGCCTTAGTTACCCACCTAGAACTCATTCGATTAAGCATGGTTCAAGTGGATACCTTCTATGATAGGATTACCTACTTATCTCTATATATTACTTAGATGAAGAAATGAAACAGTTTCCTTTAAATAATTATAAAAATTAAAAGATGAATTCCTCTCATTTAGTAAATATTATTAGATTAATTATCCATCCAAATTCATAATAAAATCATGAGAAGAGAAGGGTAAAAAATTAAAATCCCAAATTAAACTAAGTCTTAGTTAGGGCATATGGCATTAACAGCTATCATCAATGTTATTAAACCTAAACCAAACAGTTGATGTGAGAATAGAAAGGAGTTAAAATTTGAAAACGTTAACTAAAATCGAATCGAGATTAAACTATAATTAATAAAAATATTATAATATAATTTATATTTATATAGAAAGTCATAGTAGAGATTTGAAAGTTGATAACTTTTTAAAGTTTATTTATTTATTTTTTTTCATTTATATTTATTTTTTAATAAACTAGTATATTTTCTAAAAAATATATAAAAATAATAATATACTAAATAAAACCCGATGGGTTTTATAGAAACCCAATTAAATTAATTAGATTAATTGGTTTAACTAGAAACTATCAAGAAGATGAAATGAATGGATTTTATGAAGAGGTCATACACATGTTATCATCATCATCATCCTTTGTGTTTACGGTTTCTGCTTTTGGCTTCTTACCTGACTTTTCCGTTCTCACCAATCCAGTCAAACTCACCAGCTATCCTGTTAGGTTAGCTGCTGCCTCTAGTCTCTTGTCAGTTGTCACCAATATGTTGTATTAGAAGTTAGTATACGATTATATTTCTTCATACATGTGGTAGTTTTGTAGTCTATATTTTATACACAATCCTTTATTAAGTTAATTGAATTTAGGATAAATTGTGAACACTTTTTATATTTGTCTCATGTTTGTCTAGCTTTTTATTTTTGAAATTTTGCTTTTAACCCAATATCTCCGAAATACATGCTTTGAGACTCCTTTTCACTGTGTTATTATTGAATGAAGTAATAAAAATTATTAAAATTAAATAAAAAAAAAAAACATAAAATCAAGGTTGAAAAAGGTAATGAAGGAGTCTGTACAATTTTTCCTTTTTAGATTAATATTTGGAGGTATGAATGCTAAATTTTTAATGATAAAAAGTAAGTAAACATAAAGAAGCATATTTGAATTTATCCATAGATTTGTAGATCTATTTATTTTTACGAGAGTAAAGGAAAAAGTTTAAAGAGTTGTTTATTGTATTTCAAGAGTGAAGTGATTTTACAGCTGGATGATAGCCCAACATTGCACTTTTATTTCTTTTTCCAATGGAAAAAAATCAAACTTACCTTTGAACTTTGACAACTTCTATCTTGTTATGCTACAAGTCTTCAACCACTATGTTTTCCACTAAATTCAACTTTCTATTATTACTGTTACTACTATAGTCCATCAAGCATTATTAAACATATCCATTAGAGCATGTGAGAAAAAGAGAAACATAGCAATTTTTATCTTAAAAAAAAAAAAAAAAACGAGAAGTTGGATCAAACTCAACTAAAAATTTACATAAATTTTCAAGAATCATAGTGTGCAAAATTTCCAGATTTTAAATACAGACAAAAACTATATCGTAACCAATAAAAATCAAGCTACAAAGAATCTTCAACGGCCTTATTGAGTAGATCATCTTTGGTCCCGCTGTTGCCATGGTTAGGGAGGGTAAGAGCGCTGTAGCAACTGGCTATAAGATCATCGGAGCCACAAACCCCGCTGAATTTGCTCCTGAAACCGTCCATAGTGACTTTGCAATTGACATTAGGAGAAATGTCACGAACATGAAATGAAGTTAAATCATGAACATGCAATTGGGAGAAATGTCATCCCCAGAAGTGATGCTATTGAGAGTGCAAGTCGCTCTATGGTTGCTCGATGGTATTGTTGGATAGCGGTCCACTCCCTACCCCTGGATTTATGAGTAGATTTTGATGGGTTAATGCATTAATGTTGCTGCTTATATCTCAAAGTTATTTTATCTTTAGATTTCTATTGGACTCAAATTTTAACTTTGGGTAATTTTTTCATGATCTTAAACAGAGCCAAATAGTATTGTCTAAAATTTTCATATCACATATGTATTCATAATATAAAGATCGCTCTCTAAGTTAGAAATCGTAAAACCCTAACTAATTAATTAATAATCACACAGAATCATATTACATACAATTATTGTATTTTATAAATAGTTATAGGTATCTAACAATCCATAGTCCATAAGAACCATTGTGAATTGATATCCCTCACTAAATCATAAGATAGGGTAATAACTTCTAGAAATTTAAAACTTACTGAAAATATAGAAACCTAAGGAAAGTTATTTTCATTTAGGGTACCAAATTATCTTATACATTTCACCTTCTAATTTCAAATTTTCTACTACATCTATTAGTATTTGCACTTCATACTCTACTCTTATCCTAATCCTAGCTATCAATCAATTCATAAAGGAAAACAATTTGAGAGTAAACTATATGGATTTAGTGAGATATCCTTCATATTATATCAACAAGCAAGTTATCAAATAATTAGTGAAACAATCATATGAATATATGAACAAGTCGTATGCTAAACAATGTACACAATTGATTAGGTATTGTATACAACTTTGGATTTAATGTCCTTCAAAGTAAGAGTTAAAAATTTTTTGCCACCAATCACAATCGAGTTTTAATATCTAGGTTTCTAACCATTCATGAAATTTCACATTTCATAAAAAAAAAATTCCTTTCTAGAAATCCAAAAAGATTTCTCATTTCTAAAAATCTAATGATATTTCATGTCAAAGAATATTTTTTCCATCTCAAATTTCTAATAACAACCGAAGCCTTAAGTTTGGTGGCGAGGTGGCCCTCACAGTCCCTACTCACTACCTACAGCAGTGGTCTCATGACATGACTCTTAACCACCTATGGTTAGCATCTTTGGATGCCAAGTAAGCTTGTGAACCAAGGTAAGAACCTATTGTATGAGTGTACCAGCACTTTACTAATCATAAATAATCTAATCATATGAGATTCTCATCCCTACAAAGTCGTTCATTACCATCCATGCAAGGTGACAACCAAAATATTCAATGTAATGTTCCTGATTATGAATGATCTATTTAATTTATACAAGCTATGTATGATTAAGTCAAATTGTTAGGTGATCAACCAATATCACTAATCATCTAATCGTGCAGCAGTCAATCATACAACTAACTATTCAATTATTATACTTAGCGATAATTCGCACTACAACCAACCAATAATCAGCTACATGTATGACCTAAATCCTGAGCAACAATTTATTAATAAATATGACTTAAATGCACTATTTATAAGCATAAAATAATTATAGAATCATTGAGAGTATTAACCTGACTGTAATAGCTATTAGTTGCAAAAACCAATCGATAGCTCACTCTCTTAATTCATTTTACTTGATGAATGAAATAATAATAAAAAGAACCTAATAAGTACTTAACTATAGTGTTAAACTACTTAGTTAACTAACTATCATATTTCTACTTCACAGTTTAAATTAAATATTTAATGCATATTACTTTTTTATTTTAGTTTCAATTTTCACGATCTTATAGTCATTTTGCATTAGTTTCAAATATACTTTTCAATTTGTTTTTAGAGATGGAGCCTACATTTTCTATAGCGATTGGGTGTGTCACAAATTTTAATGTAATTAGGCCCAATTATTTTATTTCCACTATTTATGGTTCATTATCATGCTTTCTTCTATCGAGCATCATGTAAATTAGTGTTGGGCCTTAATTAAATGTAGGCCCAACATTTTATGGGTTTGATTTCTATTGAGTTCAACTTTTATTATTTTACTCTAAAATTTCTCAATAAACCTAATTATGCTTATTTTTACCTAAATTTTGAATAGGCTTTTTTTCTAATTGATATTGGTTCATCCTAAATGGCTATTAGGTCTTAAAATGAATTTTATAAAATTATGTTTGCAACTAGCCCTCTATCATTTTGGGGTAAACACTACGAATGTGGGTTTAAATGGCCCTTTTTATCTAATTTCTTACTTCATGTCTTATGGGCCTATTGATAACACTCATTCAGCACATATATTTTGGAGTAATTTTGTAGAGTTTTTATTGATTGTTAGTGTTAGTATTTTGAGTTTATTTGTAATTTATTTCATTGGTAGGTTATCGAACAATCCTTAGTGAATTTTTGAAGACTTAGGTGAAGTTTCGAAGCTTTAAAGAAAAAATTTTGATTGAGAATTTAAATCTAAAGGAAATCACGATTGAAGATCACGCTTGTGCTTCTAGTTGTGATCCTTTCGTCCAAGAATTTCAAGAGCTTTAATTGTAAAGAAGAATCACACCAAGGGTTCACAACCATGCTTCTAGGGCATGAACGTATTGTTGATGAAAAAATTCCCTATTTTTGAAAAGTTTCCTTGTAACCCTAAGTTTAAGGTATTACAAATAAGAGTCCCAGTTAAGTTTAAGGTATTCTTGCTTTCTAATTTGCGCAATTAAGTCTCATAAGTAGTTTAGTTGTTAATTTCAGTATTTTTAATTAATTCAAACTTTCACAATTTTTCGATTAGATAATAAAGCTAAAGTTAATATTAGTATTCAAAATCTCTGAGGGATCGACTCGGACTCACATTTGCTATATTAAAACTGATAGGTGCACTTGCCTCATATTAAGGATAAAGTAGAAGCTAGGGCCATGTCCTCTTTCTTTTGAATTCTTTGATTTTATTTCATGTTTTAATTTAGTTCTTCTTAGTAAATTATTATTAAACCCTAGTTCTTCTATGCGACATCGTGTTACCATTCAATGAATGATTTTACTATTGTGATCTAATTATATTGTGCTTATTATCTTTAGGTCAATATTATCATCCATTGATTTAATGTTAGAGTTTATTATCAAGTTCATAAGATCCTATAGTTAATAGACTAGTGTAATTAAAAGTAATTAAATATACTAAGGTTTAACTATTTAGTTTCTCTATATTAGGATAACCTAATAGTGGAATTCAAGAACTTATTACAATCTTGAAATATTTATTATAAAAACGATTCAGATAGAATATACTTAAGGTCAAGAGTTAATTTTTTGAAGCAATTTTGGTTAACTCATATTAGAAATTCCTACGGTCCAATAAGTAATTGAAATTCAAAAGTTGCATAGAGTTAGGAAATAAATAATAAATTTACTAAGGATCATATGTTCTTTAATCATTTAATCTTCTCTTTTTGTACTTGTTCTTTTTATTTGTTTTGTTAGTTAGGATTTTATTAATTAATTTAGATTTCAATTTTCTCTTAATTATTAAGTTAGATATTGAAAAATAAGGAAAACTACTAGTAATCCAGTATTTCCTCTAAATTAATGGTTCCTTAAGAGATCAACAACTCTAATGCAATTTTGTTTTGATGCGTCTTTAGGGTTGAACACGATAGACATAAATTACTTTACATTTTTAGGCTTATTTATTAATAAATTGGTCATAATTATATTTATTTCTCAAGTTCTCGATACTTAATTGTATTATATAATAATTTCAGGTGATTCAAAAATAAGGAGACAAAATTTTACAAGAATAATGAGATTTAGATCTATCTCTCCCGTGATAAAGGGTATAATCAAAGAAGGTTTGAAAGCCCAACATTGGTCATGCTTTCAATCACGGGCATAATTAGTTATGAAGATTGCTATCCACCAGCTAACCATAGCCGTGATAGCACATCAGAAGTATGGTCACTCCCTCTATCACAAGTGTAAGGAGGTGAAATGTTTACTACGAGACGATAACATCATACATCACGGCCATGGTAGATAAAGATGATTCTTTTCTTGAGTCACAGGCATAATGGGGGTGGAAATGATTATTCCTCTTTGACTTTTTCATATGAACCAGTGCGTTTAACGAGTTTAAACACCATAGGGTGTCTGTGTATTTTGAACCTTTTAACGAGAAGAATATAGATACACCTATAATTTTCAGACATAAAATAACATAACATTTGATCCAATCAGATTATTAGATTAAGCATTTAGACCTTTCTGCTCTAAACATTAACCATAAACACATTTGTTCACCAAGGTTGTACCCATCGTATTTTTAGATTTTCCATACATTCTCTAAGTGTTATACTATACTTTTCTTGAAATTACTCGAGAGAGACGATGAGAATTCATTTTTTTTTTTGTGTTATAAAGATTTCTACTATAGATCTAAAAAGAGGTTTTATTCTTCTACTAATATTATATTATATTTCTTATTATTTATGAGTTTTGTTGATATATGTTACCATTTCACCATGTATGAGTAATAATCTAGGACTTATTACATTAACTTAGCATGAACAAATGCATGAATTAGTGATTTCCTGATTTTTAGTATTTGCAATGAATTGAACCTAATAAATCTAAGTATAATGTAGTGCACGACACTAACTTAGAAATGATTTTGATAAAATATGTTGAGAGACAATTCTATAAATAGATTAAACTCATTAAAATAAACTTACTTCCAATAATAGAGGTATTATTAAGAAAGTTGCTACATCCTTAGGGAAATCGATAATTTATCATGATGTTAATGCAATTCTAATTAGCTGTTAATTTAGAAGAGATTCTAATAAACACAATTAGGGTTACGAGTAAATAATTTTGAGATGAATGCTTACAAACTAATAATTCCTTGTAGAAAACAATCATTAGGATTAAATTAAGGGTGATATTATGCTATGTGATGAAGTAAGTCTGCATGTTAAGTGTAGAATTATTAATCATCATCTCTAGTCATTATGTTATATGAAATTTGTTTGTGAGTTAACATAAGTTAGTTAGTAGATTAGATGTTTTAGGACTTAATCACTTGATAAATTGGATTGCTAAATAATAAGATTAATCAATACTAATGCATGTATATATTCCCAATAGAGACAACCCTATACTCATCCATACTAACAAACAATAGGTACACTTGCCTATTGAATCAAGTTAAGAATAGAATATAAGATTATAAATTTTAAGATTCGGTAGCTATAATAAGAGGTGATCAAAACATACAGAGAAACACCACAACGAGTGGAAACAAAGAAAATAAAATAGGTTTAGCAAAATTCGAGGAGCTACTGATTGGATATGACATACCAATCAATCCTACTCGGCTTACAATCCGCCGTATATAACTCATCGATCTGAACTATAGTGTCACTCGCTACTACTTCTTACTAAAGGGAATAGATAAGAGTTAAAAAGATAAATAAAAACACTAAGCTTGCTCACAAAAGAAAACTTATAATAATCTAATAATGTGATAGATGATGTCTATGTACAGACAAATGAGGTTTATATATTGGCCCCATTAGGGTTATAAGCAAACATGGGAAAGAGAAAAGAAAAAAAGGGTAAATTAGAATTGGAATACATGAATGATACTAAAAAAAGAAAAGACAAAGAATATTCTGTATGGAAAAGTAAAGAATCCTTTTAAAACATTATGCTAGAAGACACATGTTGTATGGTGGCTGGCATTTTAAAATATAGTACAATTCAAATAAAATAAAGAAAAGTAAGTCTATAGATGGAGCCGACCTGATCTAGATCAGGTTGAAACTCAGTTAATCAATCACTAGAAATCATTTAACTTAGACTAGGATCAAGTGTTAGTGGTTGACTTGAGAGATTGGCTTGGACAACTGTTTGAGGCTGGTACACTTGAGTATTTTCTATGTCATGGCATGGTTGTTTGGTAAGTCAACCTGTATGCTTGGTAGGTCGACATGTTTACTCAATAGCTTCAAGAACTATACTAGCACACGTGAGATCTTAGTATTTAGGTTAATAATAAAGTGAAACATGGAGGTTAGAATTGGAATTCTTGTCTTGAATAAGGCTTCAAGCTAATATTCTCTACAAGAGTCCTTGGAGTCCTTTAGCTCAGTTACGCGTGATTAGTCCAAGAAGTTGACTCTTATCATCTACCTGAAAGTTAGAAAGATTTGACCTCAAATCTGAAGTAGTCTTTAGTTCTTATTCTTCTTAGGCTCTTATAAGGTCTTCTTCTTCTAGTTGGTAAGGAATCAGGTTAGACACATTGAAGGTAGAAGAAACACCATAGTTCTCAAGCAATTCAATTTGATAGGCATTACAATTGATCTTCTTTAGCACTTTGCATAGGCCATCAGCTCTTGGAGATAGTTTACTCTATCTCAAGTGTGAGAATCATTCTTAGTTGAGGTGAATCTATACTATGTATCTTAGCTTGAAAGAAACAATTCGGTTGCGTCGACTACCAATCTCCTATTGTCTTTAGTTGAACTTAACGATCTCCCTTACTACAGATTGATGTAGCTCTTATAATTCTTGGGCATGGTCAACTCCAGTTTGACTCTCTTCAGCAGCTGCAAAGGTGCCAATCAGATCTAATGGAATAGTAAGGTTAAGGTTATAGATGACCTCAAAGGGAATCTTCCTAGTAGTGTTGTAGACAGTTTAGTTGTATGTGAACTCCACAACTAGCAAACACAGATCCTAATCCTTTAAGTTTTTTCACACAACAACTCTAAATAAGTTACTTAGCATCCTATTCACCACTTCAATTTAGCCATCAGTCTAAGAAAAGCTACTAGAGCTGAACACAAGTTTAGTTTTACGACTTCCCTAAACAGTCTTCCAAAAATAGCTTAAGAATTTTGTGTCTCAATCTGAAACAATAGTCTTTGGCACTCCATGTAGTAGGACAACTTCTTGCGAAAACAAATCGACAATATATAAAGCATCATTAGGATAAAGTCCATAATAAGGTCAACCCAAGGTAAAGTTAGTGTTGGTAAGGGCATATACTCTCCATAGGGATCTCTTTTCCCCTTAGCTCTCTTACATACTTCACAACTACCAACTACCTTAGAAACATCCTTGGCTAAACCAAGCCGGTAAAAATTTTACTTCATCAAATTGGCTATTTTGGTCTCTCTAAAATGACCAAATAATCCACTACTATGAGCTTCCCTAACCAACTGCTCATGGTGGAATAGTTTGGTATCCACAACCTTCAATCCTTGAATAAATAGCCATCTTAAACATAATATCCTCCAACAGCAATTCCTTCTTTACACCACTCAAGAATGGAACCAAAATGGGGGTCATGAGCATACTGCTCAATGATAAGAGAAAATCCTAGTAATTTCATCTAGAAAGTGATCAATAAAGTTTCCCGACGTAATAGAGGATCAATGATCACATTGGTGCTTCCTTTCTTATATCGAATCATATAAGAAAAACCTTCCATAAATTCTAGCCACTTGGCTTACCTCGCCTCTTCAAAAGTTTATCCTGACTCCCAAGATGCTTCAATGACTCATGATCATTGTAAATAACAAACTCTTATGATAATAAGTAATGTTACTAGACAATAAGAGCTCGAAAAAGAGTATATAGCTCTTTCTCTTACACATAATAGTTCAAAGCAACACCACTATGCTTCTAATTATGGTAAGCAACTGATCGCTTTTCTTCCATCAGAATGGCGCCAATTCCCATGCTTGACACATTACATTTTAGTTCAAAAGGCTTGTCAAAATCTAGTAGTGATAGGACATTGGCAAAGGTGAGTTTCTCCTTGATCTCTCTAAAGCTTTGTTTAGCTCAGTCAAGGGGCTTGCAATGGTACTAAAGTTCTAAATGAATCACCTATAGAATGAAGCAAAGCTATGGAAACTTCAAACTTCAATAACATTCTTCGGAGTTAACTACTCCAATACAACTTTGATTTTTTCCTCATTAGCTCGAATTTCTCCCCCTAATACTATATACCTAATAAAAATTACTTCATCTTGATAGAATGTCCACTTATTCATATTTCCATACAACTTTTTGGCTCATAAAATATCAAAAACATCTCAAAGATGTTGAACATGATTATTTAAGTCAACATTGTACACAATATATCATCAAAGTACACGAACACACATCGTCTGATCAGAAGGCACATCACATGGCTCATAAGCCTTATAAATGTCCTCGGTGCATTGGTAAGTTGATCAGCATAACCAACCATTCGTAGAGACCATGTCTCATCTTGAAGGCAATCTTCCATTCATCACTTGGTCTTATGCGAATTTGGTGGTAGCCACTTCGTAAATCAATCTTCGAAAATATCTTGGCTCTATGAAGCTCATCTAAAATATCATTGAGCCTTCATATTAGATATATGTACTTAACAATGATATAGTTGATAGCTCTATTATCTATGCACATGCGCCATGAACAATCCTTCTTTGGGATTAGCAGAACTAATACATGATAGGATTTAGGGTACCAATCCTACTAAATGCCAAAGCCGAACTCGTTTACTACTCTTGTAGATATCTCATTTGATCACTCATTTTGTTTATGTTATTTAGACATCTTATTTCTTATATTTCCCTAAATTACCCTTATGTTTATTTTGTATTTATAAGAATGCCACTAAAGCATCCTTTTAGTTATTTTAGTTACAAGTTTGCCATTGTATATAAATAGAGCACATGCATAGGGTTTCAGCTAGACTTGACATTTTTAATGAAAAACCTTTAAGACTTTTTCTCTTGGAAAACTCTCTTGCTGCTCTTATCAATCCCTTTAGCAAGGATTGTGGTGAGCAACCCTATTATTTAGATCAATGCGTCACATCTAGTGAGTCTTAAGCTGTATTGAATCTTGTTGGTGCATTATATCCAACTCGATAGCTCACAAATTTGCTAAAACCTCCCATTTTATTTTCTAGTTTTTGTTTATTGTGGTGCCTCTCCATGTGTACGACCCTGAAGATGCATCAGCTTCACTGATATCAGAGCGCAGTTCTAATGAGGGAGCGTATTAGATTTCATCAAGTTTTTATTCATGTACTGTTGATGGCTACTATGTTCTTCCCATAGCTACCACAGTAAGTGTTTTGAGGTTACTGTTTTATGTTAAAGACGGTACCGTTCATTGGTTTATGTTATGAAATTGAAGCTTATTGACTAAGGTCATCGAGACTCTAATTTAATTTACTTTTCTCTTCGTTGGCTACTGGGTTTTTGGGTCTTATGTTGATGAAAAACATAACGATGCCTAAAACTGAGGGAAATATATTGCTACTACAGGAAGGTGAGATAAATCGCAAAATCTAATTTAAAAGGTATTCCTTTCGGTAGAGTCGTAAATTATTATATATATATATATAATAAAATTAAAAAAAAGAGAGAAGTTGGTTTTGCTTTTCATGTTATGGCATCTGATGCCTACGTGCCAGTATTTGAAATTAGGAATCCTTTGCTTTCGAAGGACAGTTGGAGTCCGATTGCTTCAGGTTTGAGTTAATTTTGCGTAGCCGTGAGCTTGTAGTCAAGTTGTGTCTCCTATGGCTGTAACTGAGTGTTAGAATCATGTGGGTTTGTGAGTTTAGCTCCGATGGTTGTCGGAGTTGAGTTGTGCATTGGACTTTGTCATTTCAGCAGTGCGTAAAGTGGTGGCTATGAGTTGTTGCGCAAACTACTACGTTTGTGCCGATTGCTGAGTACACCGGAGTTCGTTGTGAATGTGTTGTTGTTCATCCTAGTGCTACTGTATTTTGTGCCATGCTCGTGTTGTGCTACTATGTTTTTCTTCTCGTTAAAAACTAATGAAGTCTGTAGCTGATCAGATAAGGTGCAAAACAGTCCTGAACCATGCTTCATTGAAGCTGCCATCGTGTGTACTAAGCTACTTCTTAGTTGACAGAGATCTACGCCGAACAGTGCAATAGCCGACTAGAAGTACTATGATTTTATACCATCGCCAAGCCAAACAGAGCTGTGAAGCTTTCTTCAAATTTCCAAGCTGATTTCGACACACAAAATCCAAGCTATCTTGGTTCCGATCCACTGAGTGTAACGACCGAGCTGTTTCATACAAGAACTTCAAATTTACCAAGCCGCAAATTGTCTAACCGAGCTGTTGCTCAACTTGTCGTGGTAGAGTTTAAGTGCTGAACAGTAAACTGTATGTGCCGAAGGAACTGAACTGTACTACTGCATGTAGCGAAACTGAACTGCCTTTCACTAAGATTGCCGATCATCTGTGAATGGACAATTGAAGAAGTGGCGTGTTGCTTTGTATAATTATTGCCGAGGCCGAGCTAGTTTCTTTGAAGTAATGAAGTGAACTCAGTCAGTGAATTCCAGTCTGAGCTGCTTTGTAATTCGAGCTAGTTGAAGAACTACCGAACTGAAGAACTATAGTGTTTGAACCGAGCTGACACGTGTGTGCTGCTGTATTTGCTGAGTAGAAAATTCAACGAAGAGAATCGTTCGAGCCGATTAAATTGTCTATACTGCTCTGAATTGGACAAATGGTGTTTTAGCTAAGCTGCTTTGTTCCTAGCCGTTGCCGATCTCTCAAGTCGTCAACGTTCGAACTGTCGAACTAAAATTGTTGCCATGCCGAGCTCACATGGTGCTAATCCGAGCTTCTTGTGTGTGTCCGAGTTGAATTAGTTTCAGTTGTCCGAGCTGCTATTAATTGAAGACCTAATAACGAATAGTCGTGAAGGACAACTCATATCCAAGCTGCTGATCTGTTGAGCTACGACAAGCTCCATCCAGTACCGAGTCAACCAAGTTTATGCTGTTGTGTATGGAAGCCAAACTGAAGTCGTGAACATTGTCCGAGCCGAAGTCAAGTTCTGAGCTGTTGCAGCAAGTCCCGAGCTGAACTATAAGTGAAGTGCTGAATCGAGCTTACGAAGTGCATCCAAGCTTTTTCATGAAATGCCGCAGTGAACTCTACATCCAAGCTTAGTACACGTAGCTTAACCGAACTTACATATCTAAGCTCTCTATTGAAGTGCAAAGGTGAAGAAGAGTGTCGAGCTAATTGAAATTTGTTGAACCATGCCGAGCTGTCCAATGCGCCTGTGCTGCCATGCTTGAATTAAAGATTGAACAGTAGCAACTCAAAGTGCCAAGCTATTTAGTGTACCAAACTCTATAGAATTATGATCAGAGCTACTATAACTAATTAATGAACTCAGCTATCTTGTTGTTGAAATGCCGAGCCGACCTTTTTTTCCTCTACTAATTGCCGAAATGGGCCGCACTGCATTGCTTATCCTTTGTTTATCCGAGCTGCGAGCTTCAACTGAGCTTACATGCAAATTGTCTTCAAGTTGCTAAACTAATTTAAGTGTCTAAGTTAAACCATCAGTTTAATGATTGAGCTATCGTAATCTAGTAAAGTTGAATTTTCTTAAAGTTCCCAAGCTAATCCTAACTTGCTTGAGCTCTTAGTTAAAGTACAGAAACGAAGTAAGAATCCATGCTTTTAAATAATTTAATAAGCTAAATTTATTGTAGTCGTTCGCGACCGAGCTGCTGCGATCCAACATCTCGAGCTACGTGAGAAGGAGTAGTGTCAAGTCTGACTTTTCGGTTTTCTTTTATTTAAAAATTAATTTTTTATTTTTTGATTAATACTAAACTTTAATTCATTTAATATTAATCATTGACTAAAAAAATGAGAAATCTCGATTTTTTATAAAAAATTATTTTTTAAGTCGCCACCCAACTAAAGTCGGGAAAAAAAAAAGAAACCGTAACCAATTGGATGAATTGATTACGATTTGGCTACTGATCTTTGATTTCAATTTTAAATGTAGAACTAGAGCGTTCCAAGTTCGAGGGCTAACCTATTAAACCCTTAATGAGTACTACTATTTATTGACCGACATAATATTTAAAAATAAATAAATAAATAAAATCAAAAGAGAGAAAAGAACCTAAGTTTCTACATATTTTATCGTCGTCCCGAAGGTGCCTACGTACCCGCTAGCCGAGATCAGACGATCGTAGTTTTCTCAAAAAAATCTTAATGTGTTGATTGATTTCGATTTTGAAAACTGCCTAAGTTTACGTTTTTAATTTATTTGGTTTATTTAAAAAAATCTAAAGGGTCCTAACTCGTGAGTGTTGTTTTTTTCTAAAAAAATACTCTAACAATCCTTTTTTTTTTTTAAAAGGTCTTTTATTTTATTAATTTTTATTTTTGGAAATGATTTTCTATGTGAGAAATGTTAATAATAAAGAAAAATAAAAATTAGTTTTCTATATAATGATTACTAAAAAAAAATCGAATCCTAAAAATCCTATGTTAATATATATATATATATATATATACATATCATTACAATAAATATACACCTAAATAAGTTAGTAATATCATATACTCTAATATAAGAAAATAATAAAAAAAGAACAATACTAATAAATCTCCGCAACTAATATTATCCATATATACACATACTATGCTAAGTAACTATAGAATTAGTAATACCATAGTAATAATATAATAATTTAAATAAGAAAATAATTGAAAAAAACGAACCTAATTGTTCTACAGCGGATTTGCCTACTCGTGAATTAGTTGAAGCTGTGCCGAGTGTGGGTTGTGGTCGCGACTGTGAGTCGGATCTCGGATTTGGATAAGGTCGAGTCCACCTTTCTTCGACAGTAACAACTAACCAATGTCACATAGGAGTGTTTCTTCGGCATATTGATTGGGAGACTCAGTTTTTTCTTTTTACAACAAATCTTGGCAATTCGGACTCGACTCTTGCTGTGACTTAGATCGGGTGATGTGAGTAGTTATTGTTATTTCTGCCGTAGCTAACGTAGTCATAGATGAAGAGAAGAAGAGGTGATCGGTGTTTGAGTTTGCTAACAGTGGATGGGCTACCGCAGCTGTATTATTTTGTATGGTGAGGGTATTCGCATAACGACAACAAGGGGCTATCGTTCTCGTACTGGTGCAATAAGTTCTCAAGATGCTATTGGTCGGTGTTGTTGGTGAGAGATTCTAGCCGTGTCAATGGGCAAATTGGTTGTGGTGCAGATATGTGTGCATCAGTGGCCGTGTTTAGGCATCGGTGAAGTGCAAGACATGAGAGTGATTAGCACGAGGGTACAGTGGAGCATAGATAATATTGTGTATGATCAACGTAGAGTTATGGTGTAGACAGTGTTGTCTGAGCAAAGGGAGAGAGAGGGCACGGTGAGGATTGTTCGGTAATAGCTGCTGTTCGGTTGAGGATGCAGTGGACGAGAAGATGGAGTAATCGAAGGAGAGAGTATGGCTACGGCAATTGAATTGTATTGGCTGAATGTAGTCAAGGATTGGGGCCAAAGTGGTCCGTGCTGTATGTGATCAGTGATGGGAGCGTAGACTCGTACAAGCCGTGCTATGGAGCAGAAAATAAGATGTTTGGGTCATTTGTCGCTAAAGAGGATGATGGGGCTGATTAATGTGTTGATGTGTTGCAATGCCCCCCTCTCCCTATGGATGCAATGAACGTGTGTGTTTATATAGTCTAAATCATATCATATTTAATTATATCTAATTCGTTAATTAAACTATATTCAAATAGATTCAAATCTGATTTAACTAAATTCATATGATTTAATTAGATATGAACAATTTTCATCTCGCAATAAAAACATAGGTACCTGTTGAGTCTCGAACCCATGATCTCAAACTAAATCCACTCTAAACACTTCGATCCTTATCTGTTAGGCCATGGGCCTATACCTTAATATTCATTACAAATAAATTATATTTAAACCATCCGATTCTCTAAAATAAAAATTTTTTAACTAAACTAAAACTAAAATTAACACTAAAACTAATCATTCCTAATATAAATTACTTCTTAAAAATCTATGAAATTTTTATAATTTTTCTTTTTCTTATTTTTTTGGTATTTTCAATATTTGTTAATTTTTATTTTTATTATTATTTTTATCTTTGAATTAGGACCCTTTTTGTAAAAAATAAAAATTAAGAATATGGAAGGACAAAAATTAGGTGTCTACAAATAGTATTATGCTGTACCGTTGTTTCTTACTCTATTACGAGTGCTCTAAGGCCAGGCTATATGAGCTGTCACAAACATACATCACATTGTTGAGACCGAGTTGTTGCAAAGAAAGGCCATACAGATTTCTGTTTTCCTTGTTTTGCCAAGCTAAATTGCAACCGATATCTAAGCTCTAAGCTACAACGATCCAAAGTGCCAAACTAAAGATAATTCATATTCGAGCTCCTCTGTGAGATTTGTCTGAAGTGCTCAACTCAAGAATTTTAGTGTGTGAAGTGTAAGATTCACCTTTGCTTGAGTAGCTTATAGTTGAACTAATACTGCAAATTTGAGCCATTTGAATTTCTGTCATGCTAAGCTACCTTAGAAACTTTAGTTTTAAGTCTGTGAACTGTACAAAGCTAACTTGAATGTTTATTTAAGCTACAAGTGTATCTTTGTGTTCGAGATGATTCTAGTGTCTAAGCTCCAAGCTGCTGTGACTAAGTGCTTGTTGTACCATTTTGATCATTAACTATTGTTAAGCTATTCTATCGTATCCGAACTAAAGTTTGATGAATGAACGAAGTATTGATTATACAACTACAATATGGACCAAAGTGTTAGTATGCGAGGTCAGTTTCTTTAAGTGTTTATAGCAGCCGTGTTTTGTTTAAATTATATTGCTGAGTTCGCCTTTCAAGTCGTTAAACCAATAAGTGTTGTTCGAGCTATCGTAATTAAGTACCATGTTACTACGAAGAATACAATTACTGAGCTTACAGTTGCTGTTTTACTGTTCGAACTAAGCTTGAGGGTTCGAGCAGCTATGCTCTTAAAGAATTTGGTGAATTAGAGAAAAGCTTGATCCCCACAATATGGCAAGAGAGCTGAATTTTTGTGATGTAGCATTGGAGAAGTTTTACATCAAAGGAAGACTTGAACAAGGTATTATATTAATCTAAATTAGTCACTATCCTGTGAATTTCATCTCCGAAATTGTTGTTTTAAGATTGGGTTATGAAACTATAGACCATTCAAATCCATATGACTTTGTTTATAATAATGAAGTGATTCGAGTGATGAAGTAAGCAAAAATAGTCTTCTCCATTGGCAAATTTTGAGATGAACTTTTTATTTGATGTTGCCAACATTAGTGATTGTTATATGTGTTTGGGTTCTCCATGGAAGACGTACCATAACTTGAGCTACATACCCTTAAAGAATACTTATTTCTTCTATGACAAAGAACAAGTTGTGCTCCATCATATCTCCTTAGCTAATCATGAAGATGACTTAAGGATAGTTAAAACTTCAGTAAAGAGATGGAGAGTTGAAAAGAAAATCCCTATAGAGGCCAAAAAGGAGGAAGAAGAAGTCGATGAAGGGATTATTACACCATCTATAGTAACCGAAGAGGAAATTAGTTGTGAGGAAGTAAATGAGGTAATGACTGTTGAAAATGAGGTTAAGGACCAATTTGAGCTTCTACATATTCAAACCCTTTGAGCCCATGCCATGTTTGAACTTAAAGCAATGTTATTCCCTTTGATTGACAGCTACTGGAATTACTTAGGAATAATTGACAGGGTACATGATAAGTAGAAAGAAGGGTATCTAATAAAGAGCACGGTTGATTGCGCTCATGATGAATGGAAAGAGCATTGAATTATATTTGCCTTAATCATTGAGTTGAGCTATTATAGTTTGTTTTTATTTTGCTCTTGCAGATTTGTTTTGATCTAGGTGGAAGTTAGAGTAATCACTTGTTAAGTTTCAAGGTCGAAACTTTTTCAAGAAAGGGATGATGATAGGATTCAGGGTACTAATCCCACTAAATGCCGAAGCTAAACTCATCCACTACTCCTATAGATATCTCATTTGATCACTCATTTTTGTTTATGTTATTAGAAGCCTTATTTCTTATATTTTTCCTAAATTATCCTTATACTTATTTTATATTTATAGGAATGCCATTAGGGCATCCTTTTAGTCATTTTATTTATAAGTTTGCCATTGTATATAAATAAAGCACATATATAGGGTTTTAGCTAGTCTTGACATTTTTAATGAAAAAGCCTTGAGACTTTCTCTCTTGGAAATCTCTCTTCCTGCTCTTATCAATCCCTTTAGCAAGGACTCATGCTCTCCCCCACATAACCTTGCTCTATTAGCTCATCTACTTTCCTTTTTAGCTTGTCAACCTACTTAGGGTTCCTTCTATAGGTAAGTCAGTTCGATAGGGCTAGGCTTAGTTGTAGATCAATACAATGTTTTATACATTGGATTAAAGGTAGTCCTTTAGGCAACTTTTTAGGAAATAGGTTAGAAAATTCATCTATCAAGCTTCAAACCTCATCTAGTACATCTTCCAAATCTCTCATCTCCAACAACCATCTAATCAAAAGAAACATAAGCTCTTCAGCCTTCTTAACAACTCAGAGCTCTCTTCAGCTCATTACTAGGGCTTTCTTCTTACTAACTCGGGTAAGCTAATTATGGATCTCATTTACTTAGGTTAGAGTGATGGGTTGCAACACAATCTTCTTCTCATCCTTAACAAAAGTATAGGTGTTCTTATATCCGTTGTAAATAGCACGTCGTTTGAAAAACTAAGATCTTCCTAGTAATAGATGTGAAGCTCCCATTGCGATGACATCGCACACCACTTTGTCTTTATATATATTCCCAACACTAAATGGTATAGATACATGCTTAATCATGTACAGAGCACCCTTATCATGAAGCCAATGTAACTTGTAAGATCGAGGGTGCTTAAAGGTCAGTAGTCCTAACCTCTACACAAAGGACCATGCAAGGATGTTAGTATAACTTCCTCCATCCACTATAATGGTGCATAGTTTCCCTTTGATGGTATACTTTGTATGGAATAGATTCTCTCTTGAGTCCTCTTTGAAGCTCAGCACTCGCTTTAGTACTAAGGTCATCAGTTTTCCCTGGTCAATATAGATACAAGTCTCCTCTTCGTCCTTAGCTTTAGCTTTCCTAGCATTCTTCTCCTCTTTGGGCTCGCTCTTGTCAGTGCTATCTACTACATCTCCTTGAAGCACCATCGCATGTCAATTTAGATGCTCAATAGCCATGTGTTCAAAGCTCAAGCATTTAAAGAACTTCTCCTCACTAGTCTTCCATCTTGAAGTCTATCCCTTCTCATATGTCCTTAAGGTCGGCTTAACCCTAATTCTACTCAGCCCTACTTTCCTATCAGCTATCATCTGATCAGTCATTTCTCTCCTTGGCTTAGCTTGAGTAGATCAGCACGGAATAGGGGCTCGAGAAAATGTTGGCCTAAGTCAGCTCGAGGCTTCCTTCTCTATTTTTTAGCTCTCTATGCCACCTTAATAGCCTCTTCTAGAGTATAAAACCTCTATACTTCTACAATATTATAGATCTCGTATTTAAGTCTAAAAATAAACCTCAACTCTAGACAAGCCTCTAGTTCATCTATGTAAGCTCGAATATCAGCATTTGGAATTCTCTCATATAGTCAACAACAAATCGGCCTCCTTAGCGAAGTTCTTGCAACTTTGTAAATGTATCCTACGAGTATGTCTCAAGCACGAATTTCCCTTTCAATAATCTCTTCATCTCATTCCAAGTCCTTAATCTGAATCCTCCATGTCTTGCTTTGGCCACATTCAAATTTTTCCACCACATGGTGGCATATAGGAAAAATTCAAGTGTGGCAAGTCGAACTTTAATAGCACCAGTATTTCCATAACAGTCGAATACTTTCCCACCTTTTATTCTCATTCTAAATGTTCATCTACATATCTACTTCTACTAAAGGAAAGAATTTAGACCTTAACATTATTGAGTTCTCAAGGAGCTTAGCATCCTTGCTCTGTACTTAATAGTACCTAGCCTCTTCTTCTTCTTCTCTATTAGTGTCCACATCTACTTCCTCATCTTCTTTCTCAATCTCCTCTAACTCCAGCCTTCTTCTAGCAACTCAATCTACAACTCCTCTAGCTTGGTGGGATCAAACTAGGCGATTGGCTCAGCTACCTTGGCCATAGCACCTCTTTAAAACATTTTCAAGTAGGTTATGGTGCAACACACCCTAAGGTTGTTGTTTGTTAACTTACATTATAGTGACCAAACTCTTAACAAAATTAGTGAGTCAATCAAGCTTATCATCAATTGACCTAAGAGTATTACTACCATTTTGACCACAACTAGTAAGGGTACTACTACTCTAGTTACTAATAACACCTTAAACACTCAAATTCGGTACAGTATAATACTTATTTTAACATATTAACAACACAACATACAACAAACACTTCCAACTACTTAGAACTTCCACTAACTCATATACTAACAACTTCAACACCCAACATACGTACAAATACCACATAAATGAACTTGCTCTATTTTCGTGATGAAAAAAAGAGTAACAATATGAACTATACTTACCAACACATGAACTTCCACTTTACAGCTCACAACTCCAAACTTACTTTACGCAGATTCAATAAAGTAGCTATAGAAGGAGCATAACGGCCACTAATAGCAAACACAAACCAAAATTTCATTGTAACATCATACACTTCCTCTAGGAACTATGCTTTGATACTAGCAAAGTTGATGCATCTCTAAAGTCGAATACATAGAAGAGCACCATAATGAGCGAAAACAAAGAAAAGAAAATAGGTTTAGTAAATTTGAGAAGCTAACAACTGGATATGACACACCAATCAATCATAATCGGCCTACAATCTGTCATATTTGACTTACTAGTCCAAACTATAGGTCTACTCACCATTATTCTTTACTAAATAGAATAGATAAGAGTTTAAAGGATAAATGAGAACACTAAGGTTGCTTACAAAAGGAAACTTGTAATGACCTAACAATGTGATAGATGATATCTACATACAAACAAATAGGGTTTACCTAAACATATGGAAAAGAAAAAAAGGGTAAATTACAATTAGAATACATGAATGATACTAAAAAGGCTAAAAGAGACAAAGACTATTCTATACAAAAAAACAAAGAATCCTTTCGGAATGTTGTGCAAGAAGATACATGTTACATGGTAGCTAGCATTATAAAATATAGTACAATTTGAACAAAATGAAGAAAAGAGAGTCCGTAGTCGAAGCCAACCTAATTTGGATAAAGTCGGAACTTAGTCAATCAATCACTAGAGAGTATTCAGCTTGGATTGGGATTAGGTGCCGGTGGTCAACTCGAGAGATCAACTTTAACAGCTGTTTGAGGCTAGTATGCTCAGATGTTATTTGTATCATGGCACAGTTGTTTGGTAAGTTGGCCTCTATGCTTGGTAGGTCGGCATGTCTACTTGGTACCTTCAGGAACTATGCTGGCACACGTGAGAGCTTGGTATTTAGGTCAATAACAGAGTGAAACATGGAGGTTAGGGTAAGAATTCTTATCTTAGATGAGGTTTCGAGCTAATATTCTCCTTGTCCTTGGAGTCTTCTAGTTGGTTGTACATAATTAGTCCAGGAAGTTGATTCTTAACTCATCTACTAAACTATAATTTAATAGGTGCACTTACCTCTGATAAAGTTTTTGACCCCATTATTGGGGAGCCAAATGAGTAAAATTATTAGGATATTAGGAAAGTCTTTTGACCAATTGTTCTAACTAATTTTTTATCTATATGATGCATCCTTCTTTTCATATAGTGTTTATTTCTCTTAGTTGCCTCTAACTCATGAATGTTTTCAATATATGACCAAAAGTAATGCAAAGGATCTCATGGAATTCGAACTTAAGATTAAGAAAAGTACACATCTTTTAAGTAGGAGAGTGCATGAAATAGTGGATCTAATAAATCAAGGTTCTTCACTCCGATTCAAGAAGAAGAGATGGTTGTAAATAATGAAGATGCCAATAAAACCATGTCAAAGTACGCTAAACCAACAAGGATTGGAGATGATTCTAGTATTACCAAACCTGTAGTTCACGCAACTAACTTTCATATTCTATCAAATGTGATTTATATGTTGCAACAATTTATTCAATTTGATGGGTTAGCTAGTAAAGATATAAACAACCACATCTCAAGCTTTCTAGAAATCTATGATCTTTTAAAGATTAATGGGGTTATAGATAATACAATCAAGTTAAGGTTATTTCTTTTCTTGCTTAAAGGTAAGGCTAAGCAATGGCTAAATTCACTTTAAGGAAGATTGATCACTACATTAGATGAATTAATCGAGAAGCTTTTAAGGAAATATTTTCCACCTACCAAAACGGCTAAGTTCAAGAACGATATGTTGCCTTATACTTACATTAATGGTAAAACATTATATAACACATGGGAGAGATTTAAGGATCTCTTGAGGCAATATCTACATCATAGTCTTCCATATGTATGAAAATCTAAACTTTTACAATGAAAGATTCTCATAAGGATAATGTAAGGGCTAAAGTGAAAGTTGTTGGAAAGTTTGAAGCCAATTATTCATAGTATTGATAACTCAAGTGGAAAATCTTAGTAAGAAAATAAAAGGATTAATGAAATCAATTCATGTAGTTCAAGATGAGACATAAAATATGTGATATAGAACAAGCCAATTTTCTTACTAACAACCACATTATAACCCTTTTAGCAACACCTACAATCTTGGTTAGAGAAATCACCCAAATTTTTCTTGGGGAGGTCAGTAGTAGAACAAGAATGTTCAAGCTCAGCAATAAAATAGGAATACCAATTTGGAAGTACTTTTGAGTAGGTACTTAAGTAATTCATATGCTAGATTTCAAGCAACTAAAGCTACAATAAGGAACACGGAGGCATTGCTTTGAAATTTAGAAAATCAATTAGGTCAACTGGCAAGGTGATGTACCTAAGAGCTTAGTTATCACTAGAACTTACCGTAGCAGATCTGAACTAAATGGTTCCTTTGAAATATCAAATAAAATAAAGAGAATTAGTCTACGAACGAACAAGAGTAGCTAACATAAAGTTGATCAAAGGATATGACATACCAATAAATACAATGCGATTTGATACCTTACTCAATATGACACACAAGTTTATGTCAAGGTCCGCCTACCACTAATCTTGAGTTATAAGAACAGGATATTTAATGTCTATTTGTCAAGTTCTATTCTGACTTATAAGGGAAAAGGACCACTTATAGTAAATCCCTAGAGCAACATTACAAATAAAGAAATTACAAAAAAGTATATACAAAAGGGGGATTTCTAATGCATACAAGAAAGGGTAAAAAGGACAAAAGATAAAAATGGAAAAGTAATACAATGTCAGATGAGGTAGACAGGTGGCAGTATAACATTGGTCCCATATGAAAATTCTTCGAACATAGTAAGGGAGAGGGATCAAGATATTGCGGCAATAAAGAGGCCATGATAAGAAGAGGGTGACGAGAGAAATGGTAAGAGGTCAAGAGAAAACTACTCGGCCTATAAGAAAGTCTCTCGTCGCTCAGCAAGAACCTCTCAGTAGTAGCTGGTCGAATTACTTGGCATAGGGTCCTTGATAAGGAAATAGTTGCCATCATCACAACCAAGAGTATAGATCAACGTAACCAAGAGTATAAATCAACGTATAACAATATGGAGAACTCAAAGAGTTCAACCATCCTCCTTCGATGTAAAGTTTCTCGTCACTAGCAAGTTGTCAAGAGAGGATTCTTTCCTTCAAGTGAGGGATTGGAGGCCTCAAAGCCGTACGTGAGTAATGAGACCAATGGTCAACAGTTCATCATAAGGACTACTATAGAAAGGAAATAAGGCTAATAATGAATAAACACCGATGCAAATCTCAAGCCTATGGGATTAGAGCAGAAATAAAGTAAGAAGGATAATTTAATCAAGCCAACAACATTAGCCATTAGTGCTCCTTGGAGGTAGCCCATGTTTTAGTTTGTTTATTTCGGAATTCAATTTGTTTTAATTTTCTTAGTTAAGATGGGTTTCTATTTCTTTTTAGACATTATTGATATAAGGCAAGTGCACCTATCAGTTTTAATATAGCGGATGTGAGTCCGAGTCGATCCCTTAGAGACTTCGAGTACTAATATTAACCTTAGCTTTATTATTTAATCAGAAAATTATGAAAGTTTGAATTAATTAAAAAATACTGAAATTAACAACTAAACTACTTATGAGACTTAATTACGCAAATCAAGAAGCAGTAAACTACAAATGACTTCAAGTATGCAATAATGTATTTAGGAATTATTTCCCCTAGTGTTTAACATATAACCTTTTTAAAATATATTCAATTCAGTTTCTATAATTCTTGACCGGAGGGATTCACAATTAAAGCTAATACCTTTCTCAAGCATATTAACCCTAATCCTAAATTATTTACCGGAATCTCTTCACTTAGTAATATAATTTAGAATTGCATTAATGTAAAATGAATTCCTACACAAACAATCAACTTTCCGGAAGAAACATGTATCTTATCTCTAAGTATACATGTAATTCTCTTCAATTATGCCTAGATCTAATTACACATGCAATTTCTCAATCAACATGCATAATATCATATATTGACACTCTAGAATTATCAATCCACAATTAAACAACATAATTGAATCAAGAAAAGATAGAAACTTTATTGAAATTATATTTCAATCCAAAGGTTACATGAAACCCTAGGTTCCATAATCCTAAATACTCAAATTCTAAGCTATCATAACGAATCGAAAAACGAGTTCCATCAAAAACATAAAATAAAGCATGGAAAACCCCTCTTGATTTGATGAACAATCTCTCTAATCTTGAAATCGATGTTGTTCTCGCCTCTTTCTTGATTGATGTTCTCCTTAAGTCTCTTCTTGTCTCTTGTGTCTTTTCGTTTCTGTAATGTCTCTCTTCTCTTTTGAAACCCTAAAATATCCTTTTATATGTGTATTACAAAGATTCTATTTTCGTCAACAGACACGGCCTGGGACACGGCCGTGTCCCCAGGACATGTAACTTTCTGCACTTAGGCAAATTTTCTGTACAACTTCAAAACTTCATAACTTCTTTGTTTGAACTCGGAATTGAGCGAAACTTGATTCCTTTTCTTCGTTTTCGAGCCTAGAACACGTTTAAACCTTGAAATCAACATTTTACTCAATTAAGTATCAATTTCTTTAAAGAAAATAAAAAATGTAAGGGAAATACTATAAAATCACCATATGAAATATGTTTAAAATCAGAGTTATCAATTATCAATCCTCCGCATGGTCTCTTTAGAAGCTGATTATTGTAGAATTGCAATGATATTACTTCTCTTGTTTATGAAATTCAACTTTAATTGAATTTTAATCTTTAGTGATCTATTTAATAGTGCCCTTAATTCTTCAAGAAGTTATTGTAAGCTAAGGAGTACAAATTTCAACAAATTTTTTATTTTTAGAGGTTAGGGAGAATGACAACCAAAGTTCATGCTTATAAGCCTAGGTACAATATTTTCAAGGGAAAAAGGCAAAAACAAGTCAATGAGAATCATGGCCAAGATCATGCCCATAATCTTTGTCATGAACACAAACAAGTAAAGTAGGTATCAAGGTTGGAATCACGACCATGAACTCGACTATGATCCTTCTTTAATTTGAATATCACGACCTTTCCTTCTTCTATTTACCTTCTATTCCATATCTCTCTCTAAAAACACCCACTCTTTAACTTTCTCTCATTAGAACTCACCATCTCCTTACAATTCTTGTACAATATCTTTCAATTGCTCAAACAACAATGGTATGTACAACTTGATAATGATTTTCTTGTTGTTTTGCAAATTATTACCTAGTTTTGTTAGGCTTTGTTGAATGTATGATGTAATCTTTAGTTTTATGATTTGATGCCTTAAGTGATGAAAAATTGATATTTTATCATTATTTGTTGATAAATACTCCTAAAGTTGCAATCTTGAAGTATTTGTAACTTCATTTGTCGAGAATAAACATCTATGGTCCCTATTGTACTTAATCCACAAAACTTCAATTTTTGCAAAATATCTTACTCTATTAGCACTCTCAAAAGTCTATCTTAGTAGGTAATGGTGCCTAATACCTACTCCTTAACTTGATGATAAAACGCTTTATTCCCTTACCTTGTTGCAAGCTAAGTAAAAGTAGATAGACAAGCAGCAATACAACGAAGTACATAACACAAGCAAATAATTATCATATTAAGTATATCACCCATATAGTAAATAGGAAATGCAACTAGTTATGCCATACTAATGCAAATAACATACATCGATACCAATATCCTAACCAACCTAGCAACTCATTCAATTAGTTGACTTCAATCCAAGCATATAGATAATATATATAGGAACCTAACGATAATTCAGCTTTAGTTAAAATCATTAGTTGGTGTAAATCTATGTACACAAAAACCCAGCTTTAGAAACTTATCCTAGTAGAATCATAGGTTTCAAAAATCTGACCTATAAGCCTTTTTCGTGTCATGCCACAAATGCATCAACCATATCTTAGATGAACTCCAACCAAAGTAGATAAGCTTATTCATCAACCTCTTAGCCAAACCTTTGCTTTATCTTCTTTTCTTTCTTTATTTCTAATACCCTAGTGTTGGGTTCACTTAAGTGAACACCTTAGGAGGCGGGGTTAGTAACTACTATTTATTTAAGTTAATGTAGTACATCATTAGCTCACATTTTGACCAACACTAGGTACACAAATTCATACATCATAGAGCATCATCACGTAAATTCAATCATTACATAATCAGTTACAACAGTCACAAACAAGAAAACTCACTCCCTATTGAGTAGATATAAATCTACTCTCTACATATATATCCACTTACCTAAGCCTACTATTTATTCCCAAACTTACTTATTAGGGCAGTACTCTTCTTCAGCTACTTCACATAATACAAATAAATATTACCAAACTCAACTACAAATCATGTGTATATACATATTCCAACTTGACATTGTCTTATTGATAGTTTAAGTTTATTCTGTTTAGAGAATATTCATCTCAGATTCCTCTGATTGAGTCTCTAGTTCATCCCTTGAGTTAGCCTCTAAACTATCTTCTAAATTATCTTCTGATTTAAGCTAATTTCAAAATTTCTAGAAGAATACTATTTGACTTATATCCTTAGCCCCACCAATGAAAAATCTCAAGTATTTCACCTAACTCAATTTCTAAGCTTAACTTACACAAAAACCCTAAGTGTATCCCCTAAATCTTTCTCTAATTTATCCTTTTATTCGACTAAATCACTACATTTACTTGTAAAATTTGCACTTTTCAATCAAGCTAAATTAATACCGATAAAGAATATCAATTATAGCATTAATAAGGACTCCCCTCACTACAATGTCAATAATGCATATTACCATATGCAGACACCTAATTTTTGCTCCTCTAGAGTCCTAATTTTTATTTTTACAAAAGGGTCGTAATTTAGAAAATAATAAAAAAAATTGAAAATGATAAAAAAATAAAATAAAATAAAATAAAATAGAAAATTGATGAAAAAAAAACGAAAAAGAAAACAAAAAATAAAAAAAATCAAAAAAATTAATTTGATGGAATCTTGACTAAATATCTATAAAAAGAAAAAAGAAAATTTGATACGATGACGTTAAATCTAATAAAAATCAAGATTTATAAGATTCGTATCTATTTTGGATCTTTCTCAATTTAGATTTCATTCAATTGGATTCAAAAGATTTGTTTTCAAGTTTTATAATTAAAGGTTGGATGGTATGAGCCAAAAAGAATAATTACACATTTGTTAAAAATATGCTCGAACCCACTCCTCAGACCAATTCTATAGTTATGTGCACGATAGGACTGGGGATCCAATTTGTTCCCTTTTATCATCTTTACGTGTTTTGCCTTGCAGGAACATAATAGTGGTTTTTAATTATTGTCTATAACTTGTATTATTTATTTATTTTTATCTCACTTAGTACATGTGCAATTATTTTTAAGACTTTTTTTTTATTTTTATCACGTCTTTAATTGCTAGTAATTAGTTATAGTATTACTGTCTAATGAACATGTGTCAAGTTAAATTTTATTTTTTTTTTCTTATTTTTTTAGATTTCATATTTTCAAAATAACATTTTTATAAAATCTCATATTTTACAAAATCTTATTCTTTGCATATTGTATTAATTTAGAAAAATTGCATTAGGCATGTTAGAGTTTTTTAGATAAAAAAAAATCATTTTGATGCTCATAAAATTAAAGAAAAAATTTTTCTTTAATTTACTTATTTTTTACGGCGAGACATTTTTTCGATAGTTTAGGCTTGTTTTCCATAGTTTAGATATATTTTTCATAGTTTAGATGTCTTTTCTATGGTTTAAATGTCTTTTTCATAGTTTAAATGTCTTTTCCATAGTTTAGTTTTTTTTTTCTATGGTTTGAATATCTTTTTTATGGTTTAGATATCTTTTCTATGGTATCTTTTTCATAGTTTAAATTTCTTTTCTATAGTTTAGGCATTTTTTCTATGGTTAGGTATATTTTCCATAATTTAGGCTTCTTTTCTATAGTTTATATATCTTTTCCATAGTTTAAAATTTTTTTTTCTATGGTTTAGATTTCTTTTTTGTAGTTAGGCATCTTTTCTATGATTTAGATATTTTTTTTATGATTAGGAATTTTTTTTTCTCTTTTTATGTTTTAAGCATCTTTTCTATATAAAAGATTCATCATGTAAAACATTATATATTTCATAAAAATTGCATTTTTAGGTCTTTAGGGTTTTTCTTGAAAATAAAAGAAATTATTACTTAGTTGTTTTTAAATAAAAATCTTAATTTAGGACTTTTCAAAAATTAGGTTTTTATTTTTTTTAATTAGGAATAAAAATTAGCCTTCTAGGGTTTTTTCTTAATAAAAATAAAATGGTTAGAAAAAATGCAAATTCAACCAATTATTTTTTTATAAAAAGAACTAACGCATTAAAGTTTTCAGAAAGAACTACGATTGTTTAATCTAGACTAACGAGTACGTAAGCACCTTCGGGGCGACGATAAAATATGTAGAAACTTAGGTCCCTCTTTTTTCCATCTTTTGATTTTATTTTTTATTTATTTTTTATTTATTTTTTTTAAATATTATAATTAGAAGAATAATCCTAATTTCGGTAAATAAATAGTGGTACCCGTTATGATTTAATAGGTTAGCCCCCAAACTCAGAACCTTCTGGTTTTTTATTTAAATTGAAGTCAAAGACCGGTAGCCAAATCGTAATCAATCCACCTAATTGGTTATGGTTTATTTTCTTTTCCCGACTTCAATCAGGTGGCAACTCCAAAAATTTTTTAAAATAAAAAATCAAAATTTCTCAATTTCTTTAGTCGATGATTAATATTAAATGAGTTAAGGTTTAGTATTAATCGAAAAATAGGGAAATCAATTTTAAATAAAAGAAACCAAAAAAATAAGCTCGACGCCTTGTTTATCATATTTAGCAAACTATACATAAATAATAAGAAAGTTCTTGATTATTAGTATCTAACTCTATTAAAACCATGAAAATAGATAATACTTAGAAAATCATACTTGTTGAACTCTAGTCATGAAAAACACTATGATAGTATAATATACAGTATTTTTCAAAATGCTTGGTTTAGCTTGATTTTATCAATAAGTGCCTAAAAATAGGTAAATAATTTACATAACCTCATAATCATAATAACTTATATTTTAACATTACTAATCAACACAAATTGTCTCATGTTGATTTCATTCATAAATTACGTCACAATACTATTATTCATTGAAATTAGATTAACTATCAACAAACCCTAAATAAATTACAATAAATAGTAAACATAGAAATTTTCAAAAATTTTTGTTATTACAATTTAATAAATAATATGAGTGTGTTATGCAAAATTTTTCTACTTGAAACAACATCATTTAATATTTTGAAAAATTGCTTCAAAATTCCTTGGAACAAGGCATTTTCTCACATAAGTACCATAAATAGTTATTATTCCAAAAAAAATAAAATAAAATTATTACATGAACATGTTAAATAACCTCATAAAACAATTTTTCATAATATTCCAACTTAATTTGGTATTTATAATAATTAAATGAAAATTAGGCACAAAGGTGGCAGTTACTGGTGTACAGTCGTTAGGCTACTAAGGTTTGTCAACCTACCTTGTCTCACCACCAAATGCTCTAATTTCAACCCACACATTGTGAGGTCTTCGTTTGCTATAGGAATCCTAATGCCCTACCCTTAATCCAATTTTTATAATATTTTTCTCTAATTTTTTTTTTCTACTTAACTCAAGCTTTCAAGAAGATTGCCTGATTTTCTAGTGTTGTAGAATGACCAAAGTTTCCCTCAAATGCATATTTAAGTACCATAGGTTAGTGGAAAAAAACAAATGCATTTTCCACATGTCATTTATTGTTAAATACAATGTTTTTAGACCATATTCTTAGGTGACAACTCAACCTAGTGCTCGCTTACCAATTTAATCATGTGCCACACCTGATTATACAATCTAAAAGTAGATTTTACATATTTTTTAATAATTTTTAGTGATTTTATACAATTTTATCCATTTATTAGTGTATTTTATTGATATATGTGCATATCAGTTATGTAACATGTATATAGTATGACTATATAATCACACTCTATGCTATTTGACTTACAAAAATTATTTTTATAAATCAAATAATTTATCTCTAGAGATTTGTTATGTTTCAAAGCTTAAATTTTGAGTTCCCAATAATTATCAAACAATATTGCTAAAAATATATTTTATTGAAATTAAATATTACATAAACTTTATTTTATAAAATTACCCTTACAAGGATTCTTTGTCTAACTTTTTTTTCCTCATATTGAAATTTGACTTAATTTGGAAGATTTTTTGAAAGCCTTAAATCGTATTGAATGCCCTAACTCTAATAAGTAGTTAAGCAGATAAGGTCTCACATTTTATCTTCCTTACAAAAATTTTATACGGTAAATAGTTTATGTACCTAAAACTTTTTCCTACCGTAAGTAACCAATCATGAACAAATACTAACCTTGAGCAAATAACTTAGGATGTTGAGCACTCATGTGATCCCCAAACGCCCAAGTCGCCTTATCTGCAGTATGTCAACACATAATACTTTAGCGTACTTAATATCTTGGTTTCTCAAGCTTTGTATCTTAGTATTTAGAATTCTTACTAGATGCTTTATGTAGGCGAGATTCTCTTTTAGCTCCATGAGAGGTACATCTAATATAGTTCCTAAATCTCCTATAAAGTTTCTTAAAGTCAAAACAAGGAAAACATTATGAATACCTGCCAATTCTTTTGGTAACTCCAATTTGTAAGATACCTTCCCAATCTTCTTCTTAATTAGGTAAGATCATGCGTATTGAGGACTTAATTTCCTTTTAATATGAAAATGCCTTACTGCTTTCATTAGAGATACTTTTAGAAATACCCAGTTGCCTACTTGAAATTCCAATGGCATCCTTCTAATATCTGCATAACTTTTGTGTCAACTTTAGGCTATCCCCATTTATTTGAGTACCACCTGCACTTTCTCTTTAAGATATTGTAACATTACTAGTCTAATCATTTGTTTATTCCCTACTTCATCCCAATAAACTAGAGGATCTAACTTGCATTCATACAATGCTTCATATGGGGCCATATAGATAGTACTGTAATAACTATTATTGTAAGCAAATTCTACTAATGGTAAGTGATCATCCTAATTTCCACCAAACTCTAACATAGATGTCCTCAACATATCCTCTAATGTTTATATGGTACAATATGATTATCCGTCACTTGTGTATGATCTGTTGTACTGAAGTTCAACTTAGTTCCTATTTCTGCTTGTAAGGACTGCCAAAACCATAACATGAAAGGAGAATCATGATTAGAAATTATTTATACTGGTACCCCATGCAACCAAAATATTTCCTTAATATATATTTCTACTAGTTGAGGTACAATCGTAGTTTGCTTTATTGCCAGAAAATGCACAAAGTTTGTAAGCTTATCTACTATAACCCATAAAATATCATATTGTTTCTTTATTCTAGGTAGACCACCTATAAAGTCGATCATCACATGCTCCCATTTCCATTTAGGTATCGATAAAGGTAGTAGTAACCCACCTAGCTTTTAGTGTTCTACTTTCACCTTTTAGTAGGTCACGTTTTGAGATATACTATACTACCTCTCCTTTCATTCCTATCCACCATAATTTCTACTTTAAATCCATGTACATTTTATTATTTCCAAGGTGTAAAGAATACCTCGTATCATGAGCTTATTTTCAAATCACTTTCTTAATGTTCACATCCTTTGGAACACATATTCTTTCTTTGAATATCAACATTCCCTTCTCATCAAACCAGAAGTCAAGGTGTTTTTCCATATTATCCTTAATCTTTTATAGTTCTGCATCTTCCTTTTAGGCTTCCTTTATACATTCAAGAAGTGTAGGTTGCATTTCCAGACTTGTTAACATAGATCTGCTTCCCTTAACTAAAATTTCCAAACTCATCTTTTCCGATTCCTCGATTAACTCTCACTAATCTGTAGTTAACATAGCAATATTATTGAATATTTTCCTACTCAAATCATTTGCAACTACATTTGCCTTTCTTAGGTGATAGTAGATTGAAAGATCATAGTCCTTTAGCAACTATAGCCATCTCCTTTGCCTTAGATTGAATTCTTTCTACATGAAGATGTACTTAAGACTTTTGTAATCTATATACACTTTACACCTCTCACCACATAAGTAGTGCCTCCAGATCTTTAAGGCAAATACTTTTGCAACCAATTCTAAATCATGCATTGGGTAATTTCACTCATGTGGTCTAAGCCGTCTTTATGCATAAGCGACCACTTTATTGTTTTGCATCGATACACATCCTAAACCATTTCTCAAGGCATTACAATAGATCTTATACTCCCTTAATCCATCAAGTAGTGTCAATATTGTTACCACCTGCTTCTTAAGTTCTCGAAAACTCCTCTCACATTTCTCATTCCATTCGAATCTAACTCCTTTGCTTATCAATTGTGTTAAGAGCATAGCAATCTTGGAGAAATCTTGTACATATCTTCAATAATAGCCTACTTTTCCTAAGAAACTTCTAAATTCTATTGTAGTAGTTGGTCTTGCCCAATTCATTACTACCTTCACTTTTGCAAAATGAATAACTATTCTAGCACCTAAAACAATATACCTGAAGAATCCCACTTGGTCGAACTAAAGCTCACACTTTTTCAATTTAGTACATAATTGATTTTCTTTCAGAGTCTTAAGAACTTTCCTCAAATGCTCAACATGCTCTTCCTTATCTCTCAAGTAAATTAGAATGTCATTTATGAATACTACCACAAACTCATCTTGATATTTTCTAAACATACACGGTTCATCATATCCATGAAAGCATCTGGAGCATTTATCAGACCAAATGTCATTACTAAGAACTCATAATGTCTGTATCTCATTCTGAAAGCTGTTTTAGGTATATCTTCTTCTTAAATCTTCAACTAGTGATATCTTGACAACAAGTTTATTTTTAAGAACACAATAGTTCCCCTTAATTAATCAAACAAATCATCAATTCGAGGAAGCAAGTACTTATTCTTAATTGTTTCCTTATTTAATTCCCTATAATCTATACATAACCTCAAACTTCTATCTTTTTTCTTAACAAAGAGTACTGGTACACCTACAAAGACATGCTAGATCTAATGAATCATTTGTCTAATAGTTGTTAAATTTTCCTCTTTAAATCTACCAATTCAGTTAGTGCCATATTGATACGAATTCATGAGTATGCAGCAAATATGAACTACGAATGCGTATTTCCAAGTTCAAGTGGAAATGAGGAACGGGAAATGAAATGGGGTTTTGAGTATGCATGTAGATGGCTATTACACACCAAAACAAACATAATTGGGTTTTAAGCTCAAAACAAGGTTAGATACAACTCACTAACTCGCTCAAATGAAGGGTTCACCACAATCTCAAGAAGAAAATTGATAAGAACACAAGAAAGATTAAAAAGGAATAGTACGCTCAATAATCACTCAAGAGGAGATAAGCTAAAAGCAAGCTTATGAGAGAAGTTTCTCTAGGAAATACTGTTAATGGTTGATCTTAACCTATTGTCCACTACTTATAAAATTTACTATTTATAGTACATCTTAAAACCTTAGTAGCAAAAATGTAAATAGAGTACAAAGCCTTAAATCCTAAAGTAAGCCCACAACTAAAGTTAACGAAAATATTTACAAGTGTACAAAATTGTACACTTAATAGGGAGGTCAGCATACAGGTCATCCAAGCTATCCTAGAATGAGTAGCACCCAAACTGGGTGAGGTGGGTAGTTAGATGTCCTGGTTCGAGTAGGGGTCACTGAAGTCCTATAGTTCTTAGCCAAACTTCCTGTGAGGTCAATCCACAATTACCAAGCTCTAAGATTAACGACATTAGTTTTCTCATGCCATGCCCAAGTGTTCTTTGGACTCATGTCCTAAACTGTATGGTCTTTTGACTTCTTAGTAGATGACAAATCTAATGCCAAGTTATTTCTTTTCTTCCTTTCGACCTTCTAGTATCAATTAGGCCTCAGATGGAACAAGTTAGCCTCATCTTAGGGATCATCATAGGTTGATTCCTATCATCACCATAGGGTTGAAAAGAAGTCGTCCTTGACTTTAGATAATGAGCACAATCCTAGATGCAAAATAGACTCCTCTTCCCTTTTCTTTTCACCATAGGCATCAGGTTCTTCTAAATCTCTTCAATAGTCATGAGGGTCAAGTAGTAGTTGTTTCCATCCCTCTAAACTATATAAGTGTTGAAGAAGCCATCATAGATCACTCTCTAGTCATACTCCTAAGGTTGACCAAGAGTTAGATTGGCAACATTCATTGCAACCACATCAAAATCTAATTTATCCTCATACTACCCTTCCTTAAATGCTATCCAAGCTCTCTTATTCACATGGATCATACCCTTGTCATTAAACCACATCAATCCATAAGGTTGGGGGTATGGGTAGGTCGGTAATCTCATGTTCTCCACTAGCTCAGCAAAAATGTTGTTGGTATAGCTTCCTCCATCAACAACCAGAGAACAAGTCTTCCCATTCACCAAACATCAGATCTGAAATAAGTTCTCCCTCTGGCTTAGGTCTTCTTTCGGGTTGGCTTGCTAGCTTGTCATGGCCAAGAGTCTATCCAAATCCGCATAACATTTTCTTCTTTGAACTCACCTTCCAAGCTCTTGTCACTCTAACTTTCTACTTAAGCATCAAGTCCTTCGCCTTTCAAGATCATGACCCTCTTATTTAGACATTAAGAAGCAATATGTCCGTAGCCCAAACACTTTAAGCACTTAACTTCTCGGGCCTTGGCATCGAGCACTTTCTCCTTTTCTACCTTCTTAGTCTCTGCCTAGTTAAGTCGAGTAGACTCTCCTTTCTCTATACTCTTCTTGGGCTTTTTCTTCTCTTCATACCTCTTAAGTTCAAGGCTACCATGTTAAGGTCAACTGGTTAGCCTCTAGTACCTTCTTCTCCTCTACCTCTCTATCTCTAATGCCAAATTGATTAGGTTATCCAATGAGTTAAACAACTACAACTCTAATACGTCGGCGATGTCATCTTAGCGTTTACTTAGGAACCTAGCAATAGTATGGTCTTATAGCTCGTCAATCTCGCATCTTGTCATCAAGATCCTAAACTCTTGTAAATACTCTTTAACAATGTTTTGACCTTACCTCAAGTGTTAGAAGGCATAAAGCATCTCTTGTTTGAAGTAGGTCAACAAAAATTGTTGATTCATCAAATGCTTCATAAGCCTCCAAGTTTTGATTAGGTTTTCTCCTTCGACATCTCGCTTAGCAATTAATTTATCCTACTAAAGACTAGCATACTTAATAAGGGATAATGAAGCTAGCTTGACCTTTGTTCTATCATCGTACTCATAGCATTTGAATGAGTTCTCTACTCGATGAATCCAATCAAGAAACTCTTCAGGTTGGCTACTACTAGTGAAGGTCAATAGCTTAAGCTTGACATTGTCAAGTCCTTAACTATGTGTTCGAGGCTCATCCCTTGCATTCCAAATGCATCAAGTTACCTCTAATCGGCCACTTTTATTGGAGCTCTACTAAGCCAAATATCTTCCTCGCCCCAACCTTCTTTTTTAGGCTTCTTGGTTCACCTTGAAGTCAATACTCTTATTATTGCTTCTCCTCGACTCATGTCAGTCTTCTCTTTTCCCTAGCTTAGTAGCTCTTCTTAGCTATCATTCATAATTATCAAGTTTGTTGGAGTCACTTCCACTAGTTAGTATTTGATCCCTTCTTTCACCTCAACTAACATGTCTACGGCCTCTAACTAAACCAGTAAGTTCCTAGATAGAACCCATGAGATTTTGAGTTTGATTTTCAAGATTATCAACATCCCGCCTCTATCACCACTGATATTCACACTATCTTCAGACATTCTAGTTCGTACAGTAATTTCTATAGAGAAAATTCAACAAACATGTAGTACACTTAACTCAACTCAGAACCACCACTAAAACAATTCCTAAAACAATACTACTAACAAAATACAATTAATAGTAACCTAAAAATTATTAATACTCAATTTCTACAACTACCCACAATTGATAAACACTTTTACAACTAAAGACAACTATTGAAATTACTGTTACTCAACTCTACAACCCAATACAAACAACACAATACTACTACCACTAAGAACATAAACAACATACCATACTATAGAATGATGATTTACAGAGATGTTCAAGCCATGAATCAAACTTTAAAGAACACTAATACGCGAATCTCCCTAAAGCTCTAATACCAAGATAATACGGATTCACTAGTACTTAGCAAACATGAACCACGAATGGGTATTTTGAAGTGCAAGTGGAAATGAAGAATAGGAAGTAAAATGGGGTTTTGAATGTGAATATGGATGGATATTACACACCAAGATGAAATACAATCGGCTTTGAGCTCGAAATAAAGTTCGATATAACTCACGAACACTAAATCAACACTTAGGTTTCAAATGAGGGTTAGATATTGATTAGATTCTAGGTACCAACCCAATGACATACTAGGCTTCAAACTATATGGGAGGCTTACTCATAAGCTCCGTACAAATGGATGGCCTATTTATAAGCACTGTTAGTGCTAGATGGCCTGCCCTGATCTGTTGGGTCTGCCTTATAATGTTAAATATGCCCTACTCTATCCTAACCGAGCTCTCCCACAGACCTAACTATGAACTATGGCAATATCAAAAGACCCAACATACTCTGTAAGTTCTAGCCTGGCCTACTATTTATGCCCTATTTTGCTAAGTCTTCCTTACTATACAAGATTTACCCCGCCCTACTTTGGTTGAGTCTGCTCTACCCTTCCAAGTCTGCTCAGGTGCAATCTGCTTTGGTCTAAATGGTTTTGTCTTGCCCTTCTTATCTACTCTACTTTGCCGAGGCCGATATGCTTGCCCAAGCTTATTTGACAAAGACCTACCCGATCATGGCAAGACTACCCAGCTATTCCATAATAACTCGGCTTAACTAGTTCTACTCAATTCAATTAGTCAACTCCAAATAGGTTAGCCATGTCCATGTCAGAACAACTCAATCATGTAAGGTAGGTCACTGACTATGTTAGATTGACTCGACCATGTAAGGTCAGCTACTGTCATGTCAAGTCGGCCTTAAGTCAGTCACTACCATATTAGGTCAATTTGGTCGTTTGGGGTCGACCCTAGTTGAATCAGGTCGACTATGGGTATATCAAATCGGCCTGAGACAAGACAAACCATCTAGAAGCTCAAGTCTACCTAAATTAAGGCTCTAAGGTCTCCAATAATACCTCTAAATCTAGCATCAACCCTTCACCTAAAAATCTCATTTGGGTAATTATTTTTTCTCATGTATTTAGACATCCTATATCTTATATTATTTCTAAATTACCTACTTATTTATTTTTTATATTTACGGGAATGCTATTATGGAACCCCTTTAGTCATTTTATTTACAACTTTACCACTTTATACAAATAAAATGCTTGTATAAGGTTTTAGGCAAATTTACAACATTAATGAAAAACCCTTGAGTTCTTTTGGAAAGCCCTCCTCTACCCATTCTTATCAATCCCTTTAGTAAGGATTGTGATGAGCAACCCTATCCCTCAAATTGGTGTATCATATCTGGCAAGTCTTAGGTCCGTGTATGGTTCTACGGTGTATCATATCCATAAAGTTAGTGCATAAGATTGCTAAACCATCAACTACCATTTATTTTTCAATCCATCTCATGACTTGGACCTATCCCCTGGTTATGCATGATATCGAGTTTGTATGTTCATCCATGAATTCGTATCAGATATGACTCACTAACTTGCTCAAATGAGGGATTCACTACAATCTCAAGAATAAGATTGATAAGATCACAAGAAAGATTAAAGAGGAATAGCATACTCAATAATGACTCAAAAGGAGATAAGCTAGAAGTAAGCTCACGAAAGAAGTTTCTTTGAGAAATACTATTAATGGTCGATGATAATTTGTTGTTTGCTACTTACAAAAGTTAGTATTTATAGTACATCCTAAAACCCTAGTAGCGAAAATGTAAATAGAGTGAAATGCCTTAAATCCTAAAGTAGGCTCATAACTAAACTTAAGGAAAATATCTACAAGTGTATAAAACTGTACACTTAATAAGGAGGTTAGCATGTGGCTCATCTGAGCTGTCTTAGAATGAGTAACACCTAAACTAAGTGAGGTCAGCAATTAGATGTCCTAGTTCGAGTAAGGGTTGTTAAGGTGCTACAATTCTTAGTTAAGCTTCCCGTGAGGTCAACCCACAGTTGCTAAGCTTTAGGATTGGTTGGCACTAATTTTCTCATGCCATGCTAAGCTATTCTTTAGACTTAAGTCCTAGGTTGTTTGGTCTCTTGGCTTCTCGTCAAACGACAAATCTAATGTTAAGGTGTTTCTTTTCTTCCTCTTGGCCTACTAATATTAGTTAGGCCTTGGATGGAATAGGTTAACCTCAACCTGGGGATCATCTTAGGTTGATTCTTATCACATATGGTAAGGGGTTTTGGAAATAGGTATAGTTCTTAGGATAAAGTCAATGGTGAATTCTATTTCCCTATTTGGTCGCAATCTAGGTAAGTCCTTAGGGAAAACTTCAAGAAATTCCCACACTATAGGTATATCTTCTAATTCGGTTTCCTTAACTTGTGTTTCTACTACTAAAGCTATGTAACCTATATTACCCTTACATATCAACTTTCATGCCTTACTTTTCAAAATCACCCGAGGAACTACATCACTATAACTTCCTTTAAAACAAAAGTCCTTTCCATCAGACCATTTAAGCATCACCATCTTACATACACAGTTAACATTGGCTTTGCACTTATCATCCAATCCATCCTTAGTATTATGTCAAATCCTTTCATATCCAAAACATTTTCGTCTTTTAACTTATGATACTCAACTTGTTCTCCACTAAAACGAGTTGTGACTATAAATTCATATGCTAACGTTTCTACTGGAAGTTTACTCCTATCAACATAATCCTTTAAGGCATACAAATGAGTTGCTCTAGTATTGATAACTCTTATTTTAAATACATTTTACATGGTGATTTTGTAGTACTTCCCTTACATTTTTTGTTTTCTTTAAATAAATTGATACTTAATTGAGTAAAATTTTGATTTCAAGGTTTGAACTCGTTCTAGGATTGAAAACAAAGAAAAGGAATCAAGTTTCACTCAATTTGGAGTTCAAATGAATGAGTTATGAAGTTTTAAAGTTACATAAAGAATAAGAGAAAGTGGCAAATTTTGGTCAAAAAGTTACACAGTCTGGGACATAACTATGTCCCCACACTGTGTCCACCCAGGAAGATTTTTTGTGCTAAGGTCAGTAAGTTACATAACCTAGGGACACAACTCTATCCAAGGCTGTGTCTGGTGATAAAAAAAAAAAAGAAACTTTACAATACATTATAAAAGGACATACTAGAGTTTCGCACATAACTTTGGACATTCAAAAGAGAGGAGACTTGAAGAGAAGTAGGAGCAAAGGGAAAAAGAAACACCCAACTTCAAGATTGAAGAGATTTTTTATCAACAAAAGGGGTTTCTCATGTTTTATTTCTTGATTTTGTTGCAATTCGTTTTTAGTTTCATCATGATGGCTTAAGATTCTTGTATTTAAGATTGTGGAAACTAGAGTTTCATATGACTATTAGATTTATTGATAATTTTCAATAAAGTTTCTATATTTCTTGATTCAATTATGTTTTTTAATTGTTAATTGATATTTCTAGGGTATCAATCTATGATATTATGCATGATGATTGAGAAATCGCATGAATAATGGGATCTTGACATAATTGGAGAGAATTGTATATGTACTTATAAATAAGATATATGATTCTTCCAGAAAGTTGTTCTTTTGTGTGGGAATTCATTATACATTAATGCGATTCTAAATTATATTACTAAGTGAAGAGATTCTGGTAAATAATTTAGTAATAAGGTTAATATGATTGAGAAAGGTGTTAACTTTAATTGTGAATCCCTCGGGTCAAGAATAATAGAGATTGAATTAGATACATTTTAAGCGGTCACATATTAAACACTAGGGGAAATAATTCCTAAATACGTTATTTGCCTTCTTGAAGTTGTTCTTAATTTTATTGCTTTCTAAATTGCTTAATTAAGTCTCATAATTAGGTTAGTTTATTAATTTTAGTATTTTTAATTCATTCAACTCATCACAATTTTCCGGTTAGATAATAGAACTAAGGTTAATATTAGTACTCGAAGTCTTTGAGGAATTGACTTAGACTCATATCCACCATATTAAAACTGATAGGTGCACTTGCCTTGTATCAAGTATCAAATAAAGTGTATGCATAATTATCTCCTTCTTGTACTAACCCTAAAACAATCATTTATAACCATCTCACTTTGCATACGTGTGATACTAGTAAATTAATGCTAACTAGTTGCCAAGAATACCAAAATTAGAGAACATCCCCTGCTTCTTCTTATTGAAGTGCATAAACCATTCCTTAAACCCTAGCCCTTCCACCTACTCAAGCTTGTCGATTATTATTCCTATTGGCAAATTTCGGTCTATTATCCTAAACTTGCTCCTACCCTACTTGCTACACAGTATATAAGTTGCATTATGACCTATCTTACAACATTAGCTACAAAGCATAACATTAGGTTTTGGATTTTAACAATTCTTTGCCACATGTCTAGCTTCTTTGCACCTAAAACACTTCCTACGCAACTTAAGGAAATCCACAACTCGATGCTTTACATCGCATTTCCAATATGGTATTGTAGTTTTGCCACTTCTTCAATACTTACTAACAAGTAACTTACCTTACTTTCCCTTTACTACCTTGTTGCTACTACTGGAACTTCCCATAAACTTTCTTTTCTTACTCTCATCTCCTTAGCTTTCTCTTGTAAACTATGAGCTTACTCAATCAGTTGAGCCTCATTTCCCATGTTAGTATATCTTACTATTTTTAGTCCAGCCTTAAACCTTCCTACCTTAGCAAGTTCATTATTCTAAACAACCTTCAGAGTAAATTTCAACAATCTATTAAAATCCCTCTCATTCTTCGACTGTCTTACTATCCTGCTTTAGCTTATAATACTGTTCACATATTTGCTCCCTTACACATTCAAGGAAGTATTGCTCCTAAAATGCATTCATAAAGGCATTCCATTCAATAGGATGTGCAACAAACTGCTTCTTATGCTTCCACCAATCATTTGTATGCTCATCTAATGGAATAGCTACAATCCTTACTTTTCTATTCTCATCTACTTTGTGTACTTTAAAAGCCTTCTCTAAGGAATAAATCCATTCTTCAACAACTAAGAGATCAATACTCTTACCATCAATAGCTTTACTATTCGTTATACTCAAGCCAACTTGTCACCTCCTCAAACTCCAACTAAAGTAGCGACTAATTGTTGCACCAATTCCATTGTTAGCTAAGGTAGAGCCGAATTAGGTTGTGGTTATGGTTATGCTTCTACCCTTTACTCTTGTGGCTCAAGGTTTGTTGGTAACCCTCTACATCACCTTCATATCATTTTCTAACATCACCAAGCTAAACTTAAGTAATAAGCATTCCCATGGTTTCAAAAATTCATAACACCCTATCACTTAGCTATTCCACACATCTCACACACACGTACAAACTTATGCTCCCTAATTCATGCTTTAATACAACCTAAGGAATATTACATCCTAGCATAACACAGGATGTATTACCATACAGGAATACTTATTATAAATAAACACCAAATCTAAGAAAAGACCATACTTTGTACATATAACACTTAATACTAACTCAGCTTTAGCCTTTCATGTTACAAATATATATAATATTTACAAACCTTAAAAGACCCAAATGTCGTAACTTCATTTATTGGGACTAAACATCTATGGTCCCTATTGTACTTAATCTATAAAACTTCAACTATTCTAAAACAACTGACTTTACTAGTGCTCTCAAAAGTCTATCCCAATTGGTGATGGTGCCTAATACCTACTCCTTAACTTGAGGATAAAACACTTTACCCCCTTAGTTTACTGTAAGCTAAGTGAAAGTGGATTAATAACTAGCAATATAATTAAATACATGATACAAGCACATAGTTGTCATATTAAGTTCATCACCTAGCTAATAAATAGGAAATGCAATTAATGTGTGTCATACTAGTGTACGTAACATGCATCAATACCAATATCCTAGCTAACCTAGCAAAGGGCATCTAGATAATATATCTAGGAACCTAGCAATAATTCAAACTAGCAATAACTATGGAATGGGGTTAAAATTATTAGTCAATGCAAATCTATATATATAAAAACTCAACTGTGAAAACTTATCCCAACAAAATCGTAGGTTTCAAAAATCTAACTCATAGGCTCTTTTCATGTTGTGTTATGCCATAAATGCATCAACAATATCTCAGATGAACTCCAAGTAAAGATGAAAAGCTTATTCATTAACCTCTTCGCCAAACTTATGCTTTATTTTCTTTTCCTTTCTTTTTTCTAATATCTCAGTGTTAGGTTTACCTAAGTGAAAACCTTAAGAGGTAAGGTTAGTACCTAACATTTATCCAAGTTAGTGTAGCACATCATCAAGTCACATTTCAACGAACATTAGGTACATAAATTCAGAAAACACAGAGATCATAGCATAACAAGTTCAATCATTACAAAATTAGTCACAAAAGCCAGAAATAAGAAAACTCACTCCCTATTGAGTAGCAAGAAAACATACTCCCTATTAAGTAGATATAAATCTATTCACACACGCATATCCACTTACCTAAGCTTACATTTATTCACAAACTTACTCGTTAATATGGTGTTCCTCTTCAACTACTTAACCTAATAAAGATAAATATTACCAAAGTCAACTACAGATCATGCGTATATACATATTCTAGCTTAATATTGTCTTATTGATACATTGAGTTTATTTTGTTTAGAGAATATTTGTCTCAAACTTTCTTTAACTTATTCTCTGATTTATACCTTGATTTAGTCTCTAAACTATCCTTTGAATTATTTTCTTATTCAAGCTAATTTCAAAATTTTTAAACAAATACTATCTAACTTATATCCACAGCTCTACTAATTAAAAATCTCAAGTATTTCAATTGACTCAGTCTTTAAGCCTATATTACACAAAATCCTTAAGAATATCATCTTATTCATTCTGTGATTTATCCTTTAATTTTACTAAACACTAAATTTCCTTTCAAAATTCCTAGTTCTCAATTAAGCCAAGTTAAGACTAGTAAATAACATATCAATTGTATTAAGTAGGGCTCCCCTTGCTTCAGTGTTAATCATGCAAATTACCTTGTTTATCATATTTAGCAAAGTATGCATAAATAATAAGAAATTACTTGATTATTAGTATCTATAATCTATTAAAGCCATGAAAGTATATAATACTTAGAAAATCATACTTGTTGAACTCTGGTCGTAAAAATTACTATGATAGCATGATGTACAATATTTTCCAAAATACTTGTTTTAGCTCAATTTTATCAATAAGTAGCTAAAAATATGTAAATAAATATACTTAACCTTATAATTAGAATATAACCTATATTTTAACACTACTAGTCACCAGAAATTGTCTCATGTTGGTTTCATTCATAAATTACTTCAAAATCCTATTATTCTTTGAAATAAAATAAAAAAACTGCCAATGAAACCTAAATAAACTATAGTAGATAGTAAACATGGAAATTTTCATCAATTCTTACTACTGCTACAATTTAATACATTATATGATTATGTTATACAAATTTTTCAACTCAAAACAACATTATTTAATATTTTGAAAAATTACTTCAAAATTCATTGTTCTAAGCAAGTACCATAAATTATTATTATTTCATCAAAATAAAATTATTATATGAAAGTACATATAAAATAACCTCAGAAAACAACTTTGCATAATTTTCCAACTTAATTTGCTATTTTTAATAATTAAATGAAAATTGAGTATAAAAGTAGCACTCACCGAGGTATGCCCATCTAGCTACCTTTTGACCACTAAGGTTTGTTGGTCCACCTTATCTCACAACCCAATGCTTAAGTTTCAAACCATACGCTGTCAAGTCTTTGTTTGCGATAGGAACCATAATGCCTTACTCTCTGATTTTTACACCATTTTTGTCTATTTTATTTTTCTACCTAACTCAAGCTTTTAAGAGGATTTCCTAACTTCCTACTATTGTAGAATAACCAAAGTTTCCCTTAAGTGCATATTTAAGCATAGTGGGTCAATGGAAAGAAGTGAAATGCTTTTTCCATGTGTCAATTATTGTTGAATACAATGTCTTTAGACCATATTCTTATGTGACAACTCAACCCAGTGTTCCCTTGCTAATTTAATCATGTACCATGCTTGATTTCAAAATTTACAGGTGGATTTTATATATTCTTTTTTTAATAATCTTTTAGTGATTTAATACAATTTTTACCCATAAATTAATGTATTTTATTAATATATGTGCATACCAAGTTTGCAACATGCATATAGTATGACTACATAATCACTTTATATGCTATTTAACTTCTAAATATTATTTTTATGAGTTGAATAATTTATCTGTAAGGGTTCCTTACATTTAAAAGCTCAAATTTTGAGTTTTCTATAATTATCAAACAATTCTAATAAAAATACATTTTATTGAAATTAGATATTATATAAAGTTTATTTAGGAAAATTAACCCTATTAGGACTCTTCTTCTAACTTTTCTAACCTCATATTGAAATTCGATTCAATTCGGATAAGATTTTCTAGAAGCCCTAAATTATACTAATTACCCTAACTTGTATCAACAGTTGAGTAGATAAGTTCTCACAATCATGCAAAATGTCACTATTAAAAGCACAGGCCATATTCATGGACTTGCATACAACCTTAACTCGTATCATAATTGAAGGAGTTGTACTGTCAACTCTTAATAAGGGATAGGAACTAGCTACATCATTTTTTTTTTTCAAGTTGCATTGACAGAAAAATATATATATATATATATATATATATAAGTTGAGAATTGAACATACACAATCTAATCTCTTAACTTGTTCAGTATTTCACATATTATTAAAGAACCTTACCTAAGGGTCCAAGTGCAACCTCAGTTACAATCATGTTGTTGTTTCCTAAGGAAACATATAGAGACAAAATACAAACATAAAGCAAGAGAGAAATTAGAAAGAAAGGAATAGCTTTATGCACTTCCAGTGGATCTGCTACAACTTCTTCTTAGCAATATGTATCATAATCCTCTTTTCCTTGAAAACTTTGTTATCCTAGTGTCATGGTCATACACTTCTCTAGTGCTCTTCTCCATGGGTAACCTCTTTTTGCCCATACAAATAAGGGTCACCATTAAGTCTCAATTTACTAAAACTCTGAGCAATTTTTTCTCTCTAAACTTCTTTAGAAGGTGCAAAGGGAAGAAATTGCATCGCATAACACCATCATATAACAACTTTCATACCAAAATTGAAAAGCAATAGGAAAATTAGAGAGGATAGAAATGATGTCACATTACTTTTTCCTACAAAATAGCATAATAATAGATATGACTTATTCCTTGGGCACTTAAAAAAAAAAGGTTTCGAGATTTCTTCATGCCATTGCATGATCATAGAGTAAAACCACCTAGAAATCAACAAAATTGCACGTATAATATGCAAGGTTTGACAGTTAACTCACCAAGAACTAATCTCAACAAACCTTACCTTGCATAGCTTCCTCAAATAGCCTTTTTGCTCCAACTCTTAAACCATAGCTCAAACTAGTGTAAAGAAGGGACAGTGGCAAAGTGACGAAGTGGTGAAAGGGACAAGAAAGTGGATTCGCTTTGATGAGAATTAAAAAGGGAAGTTATAGCATCTTTATCAACAGTGGATTGACTCGTGGGATAAGGGACTGGTTGGTATTGATAAAGAAGAAGAGCATGGCTTCTTTTGGCTGACTAGTAGCTCTAGTTAGGCAACTATTAAAGGGCAATTGTTGTACTTTCTGTTAGTCCCATATAAGATATTAAGGGAGAGAAGGTAAAATTACCCCTCTTAATAACTTAATTTGATGAACAATGGTATTTTAATAATTAAACACACAAATAATCAACATAATTAAATAGTGCAAATTAAAAAAGATAAGAAAGGATAATATTAGTCTCATGATTTATAGGGCTTCAGCCTTCTGCCTACTACTTTCTTTCAACTCCATTATTAGGGACCCAATCTACTTTACCTATGCCGTTTCACTTAATCCATTATATCAAAATCACGAAAAGTTTATAAGTATTTGTCACACATAGACTTCACAATACCTTGCTCTACTTATCTAGTGTCTTAACAATTTAAGCTAATTATAGATTTATAGAGTACAATCAAACTTCTTTCAACCTTCAAACAGCAAATAATGTTTACAAAATACAAGTGAGGACAACAATACAAATTTCAAATAATTTCGCACTAAAACGAAAATGACGATTGATGAATAATTCGCTTCAGTTTAACTTTCTAAAGAAGTATTTGAGAAACTTTTTGTACTCTTTTAGAAGGTAGAATTTGATTACAATTTAAGTGTAATGAAAATATTATTATTTTCTCAAAGACATGCTTAACGTTTTGAATCCTTTCTCCTTTTATCCTAGAGTCTTCTCACGGCTAAATTATTGAAGATCATCTTCACTTCATGTATGTCCATATTAACGTTAAAGATAATCCATAGATATTTTTAAAGAAAATCTTGAATTTTTTAACTTTTAAATCAAATCTTCTAATCCTATTTCAATCAGATATACTTTTATCAACAACCTCTAGATAATCTTCAGATTTAAACTTGAAAATCCTACAAAATTCGAAATCACCCTTATTCTTATCCAATGTTAGATATTTTCTTGATTTATCTAAAGATAAATTCACTTAAAAATAATCCCCATAGATTCTTAATTCCATCTTAAGTGAAACATGATTAAGTGTATTTCCCTAATACACCCAATCTAGTGAAACTAGGTCTTGTTCACTTCAAATATGATATTTTGTTAATTCTCAACATTACTTTTCCATACCAACTTTTTGAACAACCTTTTGAAGAGCATCAGTCTTCTTTTCTTCAAAATCTCTAAACGAGTTTCTGAAATGCTATACAAATTCTTCTTATAAAAACTTCTAAAACACTTTCTAAAGATTTTTAAATTAATCTCTTTTACAAACAATTCAAACCTTCTAAATAAGTTTCTACATGCACCTCAATTTGTAATTTAAAACTTTTTGAAGAACTGTCTAAATACCTACATACTTGTTAGTACATTAGCATTTCTCATCTTTTGTTATCATCAAAATCAATGAGAGATATCTAACAAATTCTAATTTTGGATTAAGGCAAAATTAGAATGAAGAGGTGGATGGAAAGAGAAATCACGATTCTTTGTTGGTTTTGGTGAATCCTAATGCAATGAGTTATAGGAATGGGCTTTCCATGGAGTTGGAGTTACATTGTGTTATAAAGCAAGGTATCATATAATAAGGAAGGAATTGTAATTCCATTCCAAAAAGTGAACAAGGTGTTAATATGTGATAAAAATCATATCATTGTGTCATTGAATGAGACAAAAACCATATAAGAATATCTAAGAGTAATACTCTAATCATTTGTATACCTAGTAAATTCTATACCAAATGGTGTATGGTGCTATATTTGATGTATTTTTGGGTTTTCTAATGTAACAATTACTATAATGAAATCAATAAAGAGAAGAAATTCACTCTAAATGCAGAGCTTCTCCGATATGAGATTGGGGGTGCGATGTTTTTTTCTTTTTTTCAATTAATTTTTTTGTGTCACCCTTGAACATGTATATATAGGAGTGACAAAGTTTGTTACAATAGATTCCTCCATGTTAAATCATATGATGACACCTAAGCCTACCTGTGTGTAGAATTTGTTATGCATGTGATGATAGATTATATTAAGTACGCATGATATGTTTATAGGGCCTTATTAATTTATGCACGTACTAGAATTAATTATTGGAGACTACGACCCAACCCAATGGTGGAAAAAAGCACTCCAATATCTTCAAACTTCACTTTACTTTTTCCTATTTACCATGGACTAACCTATCTCAAAGTACTCCATACAATATCACAAAATTTAAAAAATGATTATATAATATAGTTACTTTTTTTTTTACCTATTATTAGATCATTTTTACTCTGATTTAGGGTGATTTATTGTTAAGAGAAGAAAATTATCCTTAGTTTTATAAAAACCGTAGATACTAGATAGTTTCTACTCCTTTTATTGTTAATTATCTTTTTTTTTCTTCCCATAACTCGAAATTTTTTAGTATTGACGGGTCAAATTTATTGGTCACTGTTACTGGCTTTCACTTTAATAATAATGTTATCCGGATTCCTTCTTTAGTGTTTGGAAATTTGAACTTGTCATCCCACATTTGACTCATTCGATTGAGCGCGTAGAGAGCCACCTTTTGTGGATATGGATAATGCGGTCAAATTTTGAAATACCAAGAACTAAAACCATACCACGACACGCCATCACTGGAGTGCAAAGAAAGTCAAACTGTTTGACATTTCCTCCCAAATGCTTATCGTTCATTTTCCAGTATTACCCCTTGTTCAATTTAAGATGGCTAACTTTCACCTTTTTAATATAATTAGATACCTCAGCATTTCTTATTTTAATCATCGTACATTATTTAAGACCCTGAAATATCTTTTAATCCTGAAGATCACAATACATTTTTATGTAATTTTTCTCTAAATACTAATATATTATATAATATGAATGTATTATTTAGTTTTTATTATGGTCTTCTTTTTTCCTTTTGTTTTTTCCCCCTCAGGCTAAGGGGGCTTTTTTATTAAATTCAAGGAATAAGATATCAAGGAAATTAAATTAAATAATTTAAGAAAAGCACTTGCTTAGTTTGTGGGGGTGAATAATAAGAAAATATTGACACTACATTTTATTCATCTTCGAAATTGGATTCTTCTCTCCAACTAATTGTTGAAAATATGGATTCCTTAGAATCGTATTCCATTGTTCATCTTATATCTGATATTATCATTAACAGGGTTACTACAACTTGTTACTCATGATGTGGGAGTGACAAATGACAATACTCCTTTGAACTAGCATTCCAATTTGTTTACAACTCTAATATGATAGGGAAGCAACCTACGAACACAATATTCACGCGTTGTAAGAGAGGTCAAAAGCAGCATAGGGTAGGACATGGACGTCATTGTACACTTAAAACATACCCAGCCATTACTTTAAAAGCCTTTTTGGCTCCTCAAAATATTCAACATTCCAAGTTTATATATATATATATATAGATGCTTTTAATTGCATTTATATTCACAATTCATTTCCAGGCTTCACAAATCCAGCCACACCATTTGATTTGCAACAACAAGAACCAAAAGAAATAATATGGAAGGATTGATCCCATATCTTATGCACGCCATTAAGAAACAACAACAGCCTCATACCAGCTATAGGTGCTTGTCCGAAGGATCCAACCGCAGCTACCACCCTCTATTAGGAGGAGGGGACTCTTTCAATGGCTCATCTCACAGACGAACCCGCTCCGAATCTCAACCGCCTGCGTCTGAGTTCATAAAGCAGCAATCCGGGTCTCAGTTCAGACGTTCTAACAGTTTCAACAAGGGATCTGTGGCGAATAATTTCAAATTTGGTGCAAATAAAGACCTAAACCGAAAATGGTAATAGGTATTCGACCAATGTTTGTCGCAGTCGTTGATGTGAAGAAAGATAGATTGCAAGTGTTAGAAATCCATGGATTCATTAGTTTGTTTGTCTTTTGTTTTCTTTTGGATTAATTTGTGTGTTATGTAAATAAATTGTGTTCCTATTACATGAAGCTTGCCATTAAAAAAAAAAAAAGAAAGAAAAACGATGTTTATTTTTCATCTACCTCCAGTTATAACCATCTAACAATTTTACTTTTTGCGAACTTGAAATAATTATCCTATCAACAGAAGAACTTTCACAATGCCCATATCTGCTAATATTTTCTTCAGACGATTCCCTTCCGCTCATTTAGTCTCTCCGCCGCTTGGAAATATCATTTCATTTTATTTACCATACATGAATTTAAAGTTTAGGACCTACCTCCATTTGACACGTGTCACAATGAAAAAGAAGGCGCATGAGTTAAAAGATACCATTGAGGGAGAATATGGGAGAATTACAACAGGTAATAATAATGATTGCTATCGGAATATAATAATGATTTCTTTCAAAGATCAAAGTGATAAAAATCAATAAAAATGATTACTACTATAAATCGGTGAAAACTTTTATAAATATATGATGTAGATGTCAATACTAACCATTATAGTTGTTTCAATCACAAGTTAACTTATATAATTCTATAAATTTATTACTTTAAGAATCATTTTTAAGTTAAATGAACGTAAAATCATTTAAATTTATGGTAAAATTAAGTGATGTATATGATTTTATAAACTTATAATTCTACCACTTCTATATGATATTCTTCGTAGAAAACTTTATTAACCAATCATTTCATACAAAGTCAAATAGACTAACTATTTTTATTTATTTATTTATTTCATTTACTTGCAATTAGTCATGGCATTGGTGTTCCCTATTTATTATAGGATCACCTTTTAAGTAGGGGTGTTAATTAGGCAGCCCATGTACCCCTACATGCCAAAATTTGCATGCTTTGCGTGCTTGTACTTTTTCACATACCAAGTCCATTGTGCTCACGTGCCTTGTGTGTCTGAATTTTGCATACTCATGCTTTGCATACCACCCATTATAAAGCATACCGGCCTACATGCTCTCACGTGCCTATAATTGGGCTTTAAATAAAAAATAAAATGCTAAAAATATATTTTTTACTATTTTTGAATGGTATTATTTATTTTAATTTTTTCCAACCTTAAACATAGAGCATATGTTTTATAATATCGATACATATTTATATAGTAATTTATTGAGATTATTAAGTAATCTAATAAATAAATATAGTACGAAAAATCATAATTATATGTACGTTTTTTTACTTGAAACATTCTTACATACATATAAATATAAGCGTTAGATATTTTAAATTTGTATATTAAAATATTAATTGAGAAAAGTATACATTGAAATATAATTGTAAACATGTTTAGATATGTACGTAGATATATATGTTTATTAATATATAATACATAGCGTAGATATATTTATATATGTATAAATATGTACATGTGTATGTAGAAAAATAAATGTATATATATACATAAATGAAAATACTTATGTTTATTAGGAGTGAATGTGATTTGGTTTGGAACAGTTCACCCTCTCTTACCAAACGGAGCTTAATAATGGTTTGGGGTTTTTTTCTTTTCTGAAGTTGAACCTATTTTCACTAAATATCTTTATTTCTAATAAATACAAAATTTCAAATGAAATTTACTTGACTTAATTTTAATTATTAACACATAATTATAATAAATAATAACAAAATAGGAAAAATTTGATAAAATTTATCAAGATTAATTAAAAATATATAAGAAAGTACAAAATAATTGGTTAAATTTTTTTTATTTAACTAAACAGTTCATTTTTATTCAAAACAGTATAGGTTGGCTCACTTTTCCAAACTAAACTGCCAACCATTTATATATAACCAAATTGAACTAAACCGTAAATCAAACAGTTCGCAATAAAACCGAATCGGTTGGTTCACAGTTCGATCTACGGTTCATAATCTTTTTTTTTTTTTTTTGCTTAGCCCTAACATTAGAATTATGTAAGGATAAATTTATAAAAAAATATACATACAAATATATACTTATGAATTCTATAATTCAAGAAAATATATACGTATGTATTTGTATACATATAAGCAAGTACATATTGTAGAGCTATATGCATAAATGTTCAATATATTGATTTTACTAATTTTAATTATCATATGCATATAACTCCATATATAAAAGAATGACTAAGGAAAGTAATTAACTATTAATAAACCCATAATTAATTTCCATTAATAAACATTGACTTTATTTATTACATAAAAAACAAGAGAAAAAAAAAAGGAAAGAAAACATATATACAAAGAAAAAAACAATCTTAAATTTCTTCGAATGATAGGAATGAAGAATCTAACACTTGACCACCACTAAGACCAAGCAAAGAGGGCAGGGTGGGTATTGAAAACCTCGCCAATCGAAATACGCTAGTTGTCGAGTCCACATCTTATCTATCCTATTATGTTGCCTGTTTTGTTCGCTTTAAATATCAGCAACATCCCTCTCTATGGTTGTTACTCGATTGTCAATGTTTTGTACACTTCCTTGTATCTCTATGAAGGTTCCCATTATTTGTTGTTGATTGGTCATCATCGTGCCGAATTGATGGAATAGTTCTTCTAGGGTGAAAGGTCCAGGGTCTTGTGGTTGCTCTTATCATCCCTGGCCTCCTGCCCACTGATCTTGACCCTACTGGAGAAGGTCATAATCGTCAACATTTAATTGTTCTCCTTAGCCTTCACCCTTCACTCGCATGTTGTTGGTGTTGCCCTTGCTTTATCCATTAACCAGTTTCCTCATCACGATGAAAGTATAGTCTGTTTTTCACCTCCACTAAGTTAAAGATAGATTTTGTCTTGTGTAGTATATAATTATCTATGTTGAACCCGTTAGAGAGAAGAATAAACCTGATGACTTAGCCATAACTTAAATACTTATCCCTTCATAAAAGCATATGAAGGAAACAACGATTAATAAAATGGCCAATATCGACCAGTCTCCTTTCCACCATGCAAAATAGTAAGAAAAGATCTTCCTCGCTAAAGAAATTTATGTTTAATCATGGTGCAATTGAACTGGTGATTATGTGATGTAAGATTCGAGTATGTAGTGAAAGATCACCAACAGTCAGATGCTTTCAATGTTGGGCTTGCGTCTCGTTTGGACATATCGGCTACTCAAAAACATGTAAAAATGCAGCAGACATATCCCAAGTTACTGGCATATGTACAACATCTCCACTAGACCAATTGAATAAATCATTGATGAAGTCCATAGCGATTTCTAATATTTGGCTGAACATGAAAGTGGTAAGGAAGCCAGCATCCCGATTTGTTTAACGCCATGGTAGGATGTCATCACCGAGGTAAACAACATTACAGGTTGCATTAGAGTAAAACAATCGAACCAAATCCACCTACGTCCCGTTCTCCAACTCTACCAATTCCAAAAGTCCAGTTGCTTCAAGAGCACTCCAGAAGTCATAGATCTTGCTGACCTCTTCAAAGTTGTACAACTAGGTGGGAAGAACACTTCGAGTGTGGAATCCATCCATAAAGCGACTCCACATTTAAGGGGTAACTAGGTGCATAGAGTAAGCCTCAACTAGACCACTTGGAGGGGGTGGTGGAGTCCATGAGCTAACTCGAAGACGCTTACCCCTGGCTTATGTTTGAGAACGGGTAGTACGACGATGTGATGAGCCTTCCATAATGAATCTTTAGGTGGAAAAAAACTTAAAAAATAATACAGAGTGGTGTTGAAGGAAATAAGTATGTGAAAGAAAGTGAAAAGGAAGAAGTGTTGGATTTGTGTGAATGAATGGAGTGTTGGCCGTCTATTTATAGACAAAGGGGCATTTTGCCTATTGGGGCCAACGTGCCCATATTAGGTATTGACGTTCCTAACGTTTGATTTTTTTTAACTGTTAGAGTCAACGTTAGTACGTCAATCCCCATCATGGGCACGTTGGCTCCCAACAGTTAAAGACGTACCCACATTGGTTCCTAATGTCAAGCCCTACAATGCCGATGGTAGCCTACATCTACCACACAACTCGCAATCAGCACCAATGACCATACCCAACCACCATCCTTCATCACTCACCAACTACTCACTCCCTCCATCACATACTTTACAATCGAAATAGTCCACGTTCACCCCAACTTGATGCTGCGTAGCATCACTAACAACACACGGTTCTCAACTGATACATAAACATTGTTACTCTAGTACGTTAACAATCTTCAATGTAATAGTGCCCAAGATCTCTCTCCCCATGCCAAACTTTACTCACATCAGGCCCCTCTCCAAACAACTCCATACAATTCTTTTCGTCCAACCACTAAGTCCATGCGCCGACAACGCTTTACTACAGAATTTGCTACAGCACATCTAATAGTAGCATAAATCCCAACATCAAGCCCAACCATTACATCTCACAATTAAAGTCACATACACATACATTTCCATACTGTCCAGTAGTTCGTGCACTCACGCTTCACTGGTATTAATAGTCGTATGCCACCATCCTTAGATACACACTTGAACACATTACACATGTTGACTACAGCAACAATCATTGCACAACAAACCATGAACATCACAGTTTATCACCCATTGCTCTATCTTAACACCCCACACTCACACACGGCTTCACCAACAACAAGCAAACAAACAAACTCCATCCTTCCTTACATCTGCATGTCTACGACTTCACCAATCGCTGACGACCCACTCACAGTCACACACGAATATACCCACAACCAGTAGCAGCTAGAGATACATACACCACTCCATAATCATGCTGTGGCCATCACATGATTCCTCTATCATAACCTGACAACTCAGCAACATTAGTCTCCACACCAACTCAAGCTAATGCCTAAGCCATAGCCTTTCCTCACCACGATCAACGATACACAATAACAAAGAGCACCTCATGATACACAGCTGATGAATAAAAACCAGCACGTACAGTTCTCTCTTTCCATCATAGCCTCTTTCTCTCTCTCATACTACCCTAACTCCGTCCTTCATTGCAACATACAACCATAAGCCACTGTCTTATACAAAACAAGTAAGCTTAGGTTCGATTCTTCTATTTTTTTATATTATATTATTATTGTTTATTAGTTTCTTAGTTATTTATGTCAATAGCATATTATATAAGTAGATATGTACATATTAGATTAGGAGATTTTTTTTTAGTATTAGTTTTTTTATTAAATATATTAAATTTTATTTATTCATGTAGGTAGATATATATATATATATTTCGCTTAGGAAATTTTTTAGTGTTAGGTTTTTTTAGAATTAATAAATTTTTTAAAAAATTAAGACATTTTAGAGAGTTTTTATAAAATAAAAATACTCGAGAATTACGACACTTTTAGAATTTCATTTAAATAAAATAAAATTGATGACAACATAAACACGATCAATTTTCAAAAATTAAAATAAACCAATACACTAAAGTTTTCAAAAAGAACTACGGTTATTTAATCTTGACTAGCGGGTATGTAGACATCTTCGGGGCAACATTCAAATCTGTAAAAACTTAGGTTTTTTATTTATTTTATTTTATTTTTATTTTCTTATAAGTATCTAACAAGGATAATTGTGAAAATAAGCCTAATTTTAGAAAATAGATAGTGGTACCCGGTAAAGTTTAATAGGGTAGCCCCTAAATTCAAAACCCTCTAGTTCTTATCAAATCAAAATAAAAAACTAATAGCTAAATCACAATCAATTCAACCAATTGATTACGATTTCTTTTTTTTTTCCCCCGACTCTGATTAGGTGACAACATCAAAAGTTTTTTTTAAAAGAACTGGAATTTTCCAATTTCTCTAGTCGATTATTAATATTAAATAAGTTAAGGTTTAATATTAATTGGAAAGTAAGAAATGAAATTAAAAGTAGAAAACTGAAAAGTTAGGCTTGACAATTATGATTCTGTTTGCATAAACAAATAGAAAACAATTATAATTATGAGAGTTCTTTTTATCAAATATAAATATGAGTGTATAGTTGTCAAAATCATGATTCTATCTATGTGACTCTATACGCTTATGATTTTAGTAGGTTGTTTCAAGTCAATTTAGGTGTAAAACTATTTTCTTGTAAAAATCTACATTTTTAATTGATTTTACATATAAAACTCAATAAAAACTTATATTTTTAACCAAGTTTACCAATTCTATATATATGAATTAAATAAATCAAAAATAGAAAATAAAGCTAGGCTTTTACTTGTCCATTAACTATTATAGCATTAAGTCATCTACTCCTATTCTATTCCAGTTTTTTTCCCTCTTTCTCTTTTTCCTAGTCACTTATTCGATATTCATAACTTTCATTAGGGTTTCAACTCTATTAGATAAATTTATAAGGAAAACTATATATTTGAATTTATATTATTAATAACTCAATAAAAGAGTAAAAAAATTTGGTTCTTCTTCAATTTATCGCTTTTTTAATTAAAAATAATGGAAAGAAATTTAGATTCAACTCTTCTTTCTCTTCTTTGTGAATTTTAGATTGTAGATTAATAATTCTTTAATGGAAAAAGAACTAAATTTCTTAATCTCTTTATTTCTATCGTGTGTTTTAATTTTTTTATAACTATTGTAAGCATATCTATAATTTTTTAAAACTACTTTACGTAAGTTATGGAAACTTATGTTTCTGCATTTTGATTTTACTTTCTAATTCTATAGACTCTCTAACGATTTTAAGTAGAATCATTAGTTTCACAACCTTTTATGAGACTTTAGATAAATGATGTATTATGAAATATATTTTAGATTCTACTTTTAGATTTCTAAGCATTGCTAGTTTTTAAGAGTTTAAATGAATAAATTAGTCTAAAAAAATATTTGGATTCAAGTTAAGAATATTAAATGATTCTATAGGGGTAGGCAAGTAACCCTACTATATAGAATACCTACCTATACCCTACTCGATCAGTAGGTTTCAAGTGAGTATTAAAGGTCACAAAATAGATTTTTGGTACAGATTTTTTAGAACCTATTCTTATTCGATAAGATACTGGTATGAGGTCTTCCAATTTATACCATCTTAGAACCTATACTCTAAGGTATAAAAAATATAGGTTCTAGGATATCTTGTATCCTTTGAAACATTATTAAATAATATTAACGAATGAATAATAATTGATAATTTTATATTTTTCAAGCAATAAATGTTTTCGTAAAAAGAAAAAAAGAGTCCATGACCATAAGTTAATAACCCTAAACAGCTAAACCTAATGCTATCTCTCTTACTATATGTTTTCTATTTTTTTCTTACTCTTCCCCATTTTCCTATCTAAATTTTATATTTTTCATTCTTTCCTCTTGTTATTCTCATTTACTAACTAGTAAGATCATATAAATGTAAAGTAATCAAGGTAGAAAATTACTTCTTCTTCTTTTTTAAAATTTTCACAAAACTTGCTATAAGCATCCATAGGTCATTCATATGAATAACTTGTAAATATCATACATAGATTATTTTTTTAATATCATATAAAGTTAAAATTTATAGGATATGAAGTAAAATTTATAACATACCTTATACCCTATAAATTTTACAAGGTATAAGTTCTAGGGTTATTCCATGGTGCTACAAGTTAGGCTTTATTTCTAAAACTTATGAACCTATACCTTATGGAGTAAGGTATGAATAAGGCCTCTTACCTTATCTACTCTATACACACTCGCCCCTGCTATTATATGAATAAGAATATGAGGCAAAATTGATGAATTTTAATAAACTTAAGGTGTAATGATAGTAACCCAATATAAGTTTAAGCCTATGTATAAGACCCAAGCCTAAGGACTTAAATTTACCATTTACTACCTTATAGAAAACCCTTGATCTAATTAAATATGCCAAATCTTATATTAAAATTTTTGTTTACTCTCTCTTCCTCACTTTTGCATAGTCAATGTAAAAGACTAACCTTAGCTATGCAAATTTCTCATGTTTAGATGTGTTTATCCCTCTTTTTCTATTGATTTAAAGTTAGTTATCTTAAATCAAGAACTTTTTCTCACTAATATTTAATTTTTCTATATTTTGCAAGATGTTCACATGATAAGATGGTCCTTATCGAGTAAGGACTCACTCCGAGTAGAAGAAAATAGAGATGAGGCATTAAGAATTGGGTTGTAATCGTGTACTCTCTCTTTTATGTTTTTTTCACTTTTTATAATGTGTCTTACATCCTCTAATTTCCTGTAATTGTCTACCATTTCAACTATATGTTCTTTCCTAAAGTTTATTTTACATCTAATAATAATGATAAAATTGTAAATTTTTACTATTTCTATCTATGTAAAAAAGTAAAAGTACATTAGAGAACCATATAATCCTTCTACCATGCAAGTATTGGATGTGATCTTCTCAATCTATCCATAACAATTTCCCTTCTCTCTTGAAAAACAACCTCACCCTCAAGGCTATAATTATCATAAGTTTCTTAAAAAAAAAACTCCCAATCCTCTAACTAGTTCGTGAGTCAATCCTTTCCATTATACCAAAACTTGTGGTGTAGAGGCACCTTGCCATACAATCTTCTCAATATCTAAAATGTTTAGAGGAGCAAGTAAAGGGTAACTTCATATTGCTTCCACAAGTAACTCTAGAGAGGGAATTTAAGAATCATAACCCTTCTTTAAAGCATAAACATGAAACATAATATGAATCTTAGATTAAAAGGGAAGCTCCATTTCATAAGACACCTATCTATCCTCCTAACAATAGTAAAAAGGCCATAATACCAAGTAAGCCACTTATAACCCATCTATTGAGTCATGATAGTTGAAGTTAGAGCTATGCAAATATTGTTACTAAGGTCAAACTCGGATTCAATTCAATATTTTTTAGAAATATTCTTCATTTGATTCTAAGCTTACTTCAAAATTAGTGCAAAGTGTTTGTAATTGCTCATTTCTAGTGAGCAACTCTTCATCCACAGCCTCAAATATGGATGTTCCTCATAAATAAGATGGTATAATATAAGGTATCCTACTACAAACTACGTCAAATAGTATAGGTTATGCACCCCATGCAATGATCTCCTATAAGCATATTGACCTTAAGCAAGACAGTTCACCATTGTGAGGGGCATTCAATGACAAAACACCTCAATTATTGATGCACCATTCTATTCCATACTTTGGCTGATCATCACAGTAAGGATGGTATACACTGTTAATAGTCAGCTTAGTCCAACTCAATTAGAAAAGGTCCTACTAAAATCTACTAAGATATATGGCATCTCAATTAGATACAAGTATTCGTGGAAATCTATGTAGCTTAGCTTCCATCTCAATGAAGAGATTTGCTACCTTCGTAGCAATATAATAAGAGTCTAAGGCCCTTCAATGGCTATATTTTTATAGGCAATCCAATTACTACTAAAATAACATAACCATCATGTGACTTAAGAAGATAAGTGATAAGATCTACGGATATGTCTTCCCATACTCTTTCCGAAATGGGAAGAGGGACTAAAAGACCCAAAGGTACACAAATTGAGTGCTTTACTTATTGACATACTTGAGATCTTCGGACAAAATTATCCACTTATTTCCTCATACCTTAAAAAAATGACAATCTCTTATAAATCTTTAGAAAAACCAAAATAGCATACACTTGGTGCTACATAAAATTCAACAACTATAGTAATAATAAGGGAAGACTAAGGCTCTAAAATGTGATATTCTAATACAATAACAAGTCATGCTTCTATGCCAATAGCCATTTTAAAGGCATGTAGCATCCATATCAAAAATCAATTGTACAAATGCTTGAAAACATTAATATTCTTGCTTAAGTGTAGTGATGAAAGAAAAGCAAAGCATTGAAAACCCATTAAGGCACCAATATCATCATGTTAGTAAGAAAGTGCACCTACCATTTGATTGCCAACCCTACTATTGTAGACTATAGTATAGTCATATCTAAATAATTTACTTAAAATATTTCTACTGCTTCCAAGTTAGTATATCTTTAGATAGTATCTCTTTTAAGCTTTAATGGTTTATTCTAATGATGAAATGGGTGCCGAACAAATTCTAGAGCTATTTACAATTTGCTTCTACAATAGCATAAAGCTGTCAAACATAAGTGGAGTCTTTTCAAAAATGTAGAGGTAAGTTTTTGTGGTAGTTAGTTACTAGATCACACTCTTATAACACTACTACTCCCGCTCTAATACCCCAAGCATTAGTCCCTACTATAAATTGATTCTTGAACCGATATGCTAAAGCAAGAGCACTACTAAGGGTGTTTTTTAAATCATTAAATGAGTTGATATCTTCATTCTCTAATCTTTAAAATATCTATTAAAGGGTTGGCTATGGTTCATATCCACAAATAAATCTTCTATAATATCCTAATAAGCCTAAAAATGCTCTTAATTGCTTGAATTTAGTGGTAAAAGGCCATTTTTAATCCTTGGCACCTTATTTGGATCCAAACTTTCTTAATTATAAGACACAATATGAACTAAATGTTCAAGAGTAGATTTCCCACAAAGAGCATTTACTTTCCTTTTACAAAAATTATTCAACTTCAAAATTTTGAACACAATAACCAAGTCAACCAAATGGCATCTATGGTAGAACTATAAACTTAAATTTTATTGAAAAACAATGGCAACTTTTCTCAAATGGGACTAGGATAATCTATTCATAACACCTAACTACTGGTGCATTATACATGCTGAAAGACATAACGACAAATTTGTAATGCTCTTTATGAGTTCTAAGCATTGTCGTCTCCATCCTTATGGGCCATGCGAATATGACGATAACCAGATCACAAAATCTAACTTTGAAAAAATTGAAGTATCTCTTAAAATTTCCAACAAATCATCAACTATTGGTATCAAAAATTGATATATAATAGTTGCTTGATTAAGGACACAATGATCCATACAAAATCTCTAAGAGCCATCCTTTTCTCTTCATAAGTAAAACTAGTGATGAATAAGGACTAGTGCTCCTCTATATGATTCCTTAAGTTGACATCTCTTAATGTTATTTTTCAACCTCATTCTTTTGGAAATGAAGGTCACAATGGAGACTTACAATAATTGAGAGGTACCAATTATAGGTGTGCAAGTGGACATTGGCCCGTAGGCCAACCTGTTTAACTTGCTTTTTAAATAGGCTTAGGTTAAGGTTTTTTTTTTTTTTTTTTGCCTATTTAAAAGCAACCCAAATGAGTCTGGGCCATTTAGCCTACGGGCCAAAGTGGATTAGTTTGGATCAACCCATTTAATATATTTATGCCTTCAACCAGCGAGCTAGCCCATTCAACCTACTTTTTAAATGGGTTAAGGCTAAGATATTTTGGATCCTTTAAAAGCAAACCAAATGGGCTCGACCCGTTTAACTTACAGACTAAAGTGGGCCAGGCCTCCAGGCCTAGTTAAGTTAAGTTAACCCATTTTACCCGTTTACACACCTCTAGTACTAATAGTGAAATGAATATGGTATTGAACATTTCACAAGGGTCACAATGACAATGTGCCTAAAATATGTTAAAAAAATCTACTCAAAACTGATGTAATATCACTATTGATGGTATTACTCTTTAATGTGTTAGATAACATGTTTAAAGCTATAAGATGGTAAAAAGAGACTCAATCTCCTTAATTAACTATGAGAGATTTAAGTAATAGATTTATGCACATCCCCTACCAAAGTTGTCACTCGTCCATTAGAAGAGAACTTGATGAGTGTAATTTTACACTCATCTCTTATGTTATTTTCCTTATTATTTTAAGTTATTTTGATAAAATTTCAATGATTTTGCTATTGATTTAAAAGTCTTTTTTTTTTTATTTCAGGACTTAGATGAAGTAATAAGGTGAAAAGAAAGGAATTTAAGTGATTTTTAAAGAATATTTCACTAATTTTGAAGAATGAATTAAGGATAGCATGTGCTAGAGGGGACTTATTCAAAAATCGAAAGAAGAGGAAGACTGCGATTGTACTCCATAACCCTGCTCCGTAGCTGTAAAGCTCATGTCTTCAATTTATAATCAAAGTTTGAAGAATTTTTTACAAGGTATAAGATCATAATTTAACTCCATAGCCATACTTTTTGTGGCCTTAATCTTTACGTAAATTAATTCAAGTCAATTTCTTGAAGAATTATTATAAGGAGTAGTGGCATGCCTAAATTCCACACCTAGTTCTTGCCTATGGACTTACCATGACTTTGAAAGACTTCCCATTTAAAGTTTATCTTATCCATACCATATATATAGATGTTAGACACACAAAATAAAGGAAGAGAGATGCCAGAGTAAAAGAGAAGAGTGTTCCTTAGTGTTATTTGAGGTTTTATCATATTTATAGCATAGATTTGCAAATATTTAGACTTATAACCTTGACATAACATGTAGCATACTCAAATTACAATTATTCTAATGAAATTCCTTTATTCTTATTAATTCAACTGCATATTTTGTATCAATTATGTCGTTATTTCTAAGGTTTCAATTTAATTATTAGATTTTATGTATTCAAGTTACGAAGCAAACACAAATAGATCTACCATAATTGAAGAAATTTTCTATGAGTTTAGAGATAAATTATAGATTTTTTCTGGATTAATATTGATATATTGTTTGTTTGTTACAAAATTCCTATTCTTGATTTGTTCTATTATAAAAGTGATTTGTATACAATATAATTAGGATTAGAAATTTGTAAAGAAGTGATTCCTATTAATTTAGCAATTGAGTTCCTTCGACTAATAAGAATAAATAATACATATAAACATTCTGATACTACATATTAATCTTTTGGTAATCAAAGTTTAGATATCATTATTTTTTATTGTTTAGGGTTTTTTTATTAATTATTGGCTTTATTAGTCTTTAATTATTGATTAGTTCTTGTTATTTTAAATTATTTTAATCCTTTATTTCATCATCACAATTACTATTATCTTTTAAGTTGAGTAATTTAGTACAAGTGAGTAAGTATTCAATTCTTGTAGCATTGATAACCCTATACTTTAGTGTCTTCTATACTATTACTTGACAAGTGTACTTGTCTAAGCCACTTAATAACCCAATAAGAACTCTAAAGTGAGTTTGCTATACTCAATAGTCATCAGTTAAAGTTTAAGTAACCATTACACTCTTAATATATCACCTTAACTCCCTGAATAGATAATATGTAAAAAATATCACAAATTTAAACTCTTTGAATCATTAGCAAAATATTAACACAAATACCCTTATAAGTTAAAGTACTACCATTACAAATCATGATGGAAAATTTAGGAGCTAGAGAAACCATAAGGCCTATATGTTTCATCAAATGAATTCAAACAAAATTATGAGTACTACATACACCTACTAGAGAAAAAACCAACTAACCATTAAGAGAGCATTGCAACTTATAGTTTCTTGGTATAAAGTTACCATGCGAGCATGAAAACTAATAGCAACATGATCATCTTCATTAGGAATCACATTTTCATCTAAACATTCCAAATTTTACATTATTTTATTTGAATGTTCACATAACAATAAAAGAAACTTAGATTTATATTTGTAATCTTTATGATATTTGTCATGAGAGTTATAAGAAATTCCTTAGTCACATCAAGAAAACATTTTAAAAGCCATAAGCTTCATAATGGGTAAAGATAGTTTATTGTGCTAAGAAGTAGATGGTTATGAAAAACTAATGATAGATGAATTAGGAACAAAAGGTGTTGTACATGGTCTAATGAATTGTAAGGGTGAAGATGGTTTAGCAAAAGAAAAAGATGAAATGTAAGGTTGTTTAGGCTAGCCAAACTACTCAGAAAATTTACTTTCACGCAGTTTCACAAGCTAAATAACTTATGTTAGTAAAGTAGGCTTGCTTATTTGTAGCTCATGATGAATATGAGATTTAAGACCCAAAATAAAGCAAGTTAAAACTAAAGAATTAGATAAATCTACAATTCATTAAAAAGAGATTCAAAAAGAAATTGTTATTCTTCAATACATCTTAATTGTATGAACTTAGCAAAAGTCCCTTGGACATCTTAATGTTTAGTTGATTCAAATCAAATCTCAATTACCTTTGTAAAATTTGACTAAGAATTCAGTTGTTTGTTTTTGTACATCTACTGATACAACTAAATAATTGATCCTCCTTAGAAAGAGGCTATAGCAATTGTTTGTTCATAAAAAGTGTTGTGGAAATCAAAGATTACTCTACTTTGAATATCTAACCAAGTGCATCATCACCAATGAAATTGGATATTTCAAGGTTAATATCCTTGATGCAAGTGAATAGAAACCTTAAGAAAATGATGACTCATTTAAATTATCAAAATTACGATGAACACCCAATGAAGTCTGATTCTAAGAATTATCCTTCTAATTTGCATTCATTTATTGCATCATTATTCGAAATATGTGATCCATATTTTGTTAGAAGGTTTATAGCAAAGCTATTGCCAATTTATTGAATTGTTCTTCTAATGATATTTATAACAACCCTCATATAAGTTCAAGCCTACTATTTAAGACGCAAGCTTAAAGGCTCAAACTCACTAATTACTACTTCATAGAAAACCCTAAATCTATTCGAATATTTTAAACCTTGTACTTGAACTCTTTAATTTTTTTTCTCTCTTTCTTACTTTTGCACAATCTAAGTAAGAGACTAACCCTAGCTTTGCAAATCTCTCATGCGTAGTTATCTTTACCTTTCTTTTTCTTCAAATCTAAAGTTAACAATCACAAATTTAGAGCTTTTACTCACTAAGTATATAAAGGAACAATAAGAGATGAAAAGGATTACGACCCTTTAGAGAAAATAGGTGCCTTTGTGCTAAGGAGTTACAGCTTTACTCGAAAAAAGCTGAATTCATTCTTCATCATTTCCTTGCAAGCATTTTCATCATTACCATTAGTAGATCTTACCAATAAAACATAGTAATAGTTATAACATACTTTAACCTATGAGAAAAATATAAAAAAATCCCTAATGTTTACCTATATATACAAATCGATTATAACATTTCATTCAGTCCATTTTAGTCCTCAACGTTTTAGGAAATTCACAAATAAGTCTCTTCATTAGTTTTTCCATTATGTATGAACTCGTTGAGGACTAAATGGATTAAATGAAAAAATTAAAAATTGATTCATATATACAAGTAAACGTTAAAAACTTTTTTATACTTACGTAGACTAATTATATACTGACACGTGTCCACAGTAATAGAAAATTTAGTAGAGTTTAATAGAAGGACTTATTTAATATGACTTAAAAAGGTTTAAAACTAAAATAAACTAAATGAAAGGTTAAAAAATAATTCGTAAAAACATAAAGTTATGAACTTTTTGTACTTTTCCTTGCACCTACTGATTTTACTAATAGAACATTAAAGAAAACAATATAATCATAATACAGAGAGAGAGAGATGGAAAAGATTAGGGTTTACCTATTGAAAGAGAGAAACACTTAAAAAGCTTCTTATTGGACTTTTTATTAGAGTTCTAAAATATTAGGTAGAATAGCTTATAGTGAGCTTCTACCTAATCTTTTTTACTTGACCTTAACATTTTGTGCCTCTCATTCATCATCCATGGTCGAACCAACTACTTTTATCATAACCTGCTACATTAGTGCATGTTATATGATTGGCAAAAATGAATGAAGCAAAATTTTCAGATCAACCACTTTTATCACCATCAATCTATTCTTCTTCTTATTCATCTTCATCCTATACACTACTTTATTTTGCAAAACTACTAACCCATTCATCATTACAAAATGACTTACCTAATCCATATGATAGAGATCGAGGATCAGTTACATACTCCAGATCCTGAGGGCTCTCTTAAGTAGTCCGCTGAGCTGTCAAAGGTAAGTTAAGCACCAAGGAGCAGTGTCGACCCCAGTCCAAAATGCTAAGCTACTTTACTCTCTATGCCATCCAAGATGTTGCCGAGGTAATCAACTAGCATACGAAGTCGAAAGCTCTACTAAATCATAGTATAATCACTAAATCTAAATGCAGCGATCTCCATTGTACAAAGGCTGAGCAGAACTGTTAAGAGTCGACCATCTGAAGCCAACCCCAATGTGAGCCATCCCTAAACTAACTACAGTCCAACCCCTTTTGACGTCGAACCGGCCTGAACAAAGTCCTACCCTTACTCAGACCACAATACTGTTAGAATTACAGTAAAAACATGTACATACTATCCTTACTGACAACCATACTGTCCTTTATGAGAAACGACGTTTGCTATGCACAATTTTGTGTCTCTCTATATAGTAATTTCCTTTTATTTAACAAATAGAAATTCATTTTTGTAATTATTTGTAACATAGAACTTACCTTAACAGCATACTATAAATAGGTACATAATGTAACAACTATAAGAATATATACAGAAGAATACACTAAACTTTTTTCCTTCTCTTAAGCTAAGTGTCCTCTTACTTACTCTTGAACAATTCTTATCTAGCCTATTCAAGTGTGACCTAATGGTGAGTAATCTCCAACCATACTTGTACGTCATATCAAATGCAACTCGAGCTCGTGTGAAGTATTGGTGCGTCATATCCATCGTCAGTGCATGGGAACCCTTGCTCTCCTTCAACTATCATTTACTTTTTGGGCCATCCTGCAGCTTAGACCTACCCCCTTTGGTAACGCGTAATATTGGGTTTGTATGTTCATCCACGAGTCTGTATCACCCTACAAACATAAAAAATAGCATCACCCATAAAAAGGCTAGCTTTAGAAGATATACAAGCACAACATAAACATAGATTATGCTACAATTATGACGAGAAATTCACAGAAACCATAAGTGCAAGGATAAGTTTTTGTTACTATAATGGGATGAACATGAGGAAGCACTCAATACATCACGTGAGCCTATTGAATATATTTTAGAAGAACATGAATTTGATACATCTAGAACAATCAACTATTATGCATTATTAGGAGATTAGGTGCCTCAAATTTTAAGATTTAAAGCTCTTGTATATAATCATAACGTTACTACCCTGTGAGACTCGAGTAGCACTTATAATTTTGTCAAAGGAAGCACCTTTACAAGGTTAGGCTTGCAAGTTATTCCAACTCCCAAATTCCATGTAATGGTTAAGAGTGAACAATGCTTATCATGTGAAGGTCAAGTTAATATATTAGTACTTGTTCAAGGATTGAAATTTCAACCATCATTTTATGTTTTATCCATTAAGGAGGTGATTTTATATTAGAGCAAAACAGTTACAGAACTTGGGTATTGTTATATTAATTTCAATAAGCCCATAATATAATTTACATATCAAGGACAGTAAATTACATGAAAAGGTCAGCAACAAGTGTTCAAAGAACGAATCACTTCATGTAATAGTGGGGAATTAGTGCAACAACACACTCAAGTTTCTTATTTTTAATTAGAGGCTCAAAAAGTTGTTTCTCATGTTTCATAGCCTACAACCAACACATCTCAAGATATGAGTAGCTAGCTACAATTCTAATTTCCGCCTTAATCATTGTCAACTTATTTGATTTTTCTCAACATCAGCAGCATTCGACATTTCATAAGTTCTCTTTCTATCACTATTACCAACATATTATGACTAGGCAATAATCACTATATTCCTTTTAGTTGGAAAGACCTTTCCTTCACCCTTGAGGACAAGGTTGTTTTGAACAAGGGAGAAATTATTACAAACAATAGAAATAGTAATAAGTATAGTAACAAGTATAATAATTGTATATAGAAAGAGAAAAAAAGAAAAGAAAAGAAATAATTAGTAACTACAAAAAAAAAAAAAATAGATGATATAGTTACAAAATAGATACAAATAAATTCTAAACAACTCTCATAAATGTATTCATCACTTAATATATAAAGGAAAATTGAGAGACAGGAAGGATCACGACCCTTTGAAGAAAAATAGATACTTTCGCCCAAAAGAGTTGTAACTTTACTCAAAAAGGTTAAGTTCATCCTTCATCTTTTCCTTTCAAGTATTTTCATCATCACCATAAGTTGATCTTGCTAATAGAACATAGCAATAGTCAGAACATACTATAATCTATTGATTTGTACCCATAAAATATTGAGAAAAACGCGGAGGATTAGGAACTGAGAAACACCTAAGAAGATTGTTACTGGAGTGGCTATTAAGGTTGTTGAAATATTAGTGGGCTTGGGCCGAATCTTTTTAGCATGGCCTTAACAACGAAAGCATATGCATCTCTTCCATTTGCTTGTGGACCATTGATATTTCCTTCTAGAATCATAAACATTTGAAGCCGTTTTTTCACGAGGAGATTTGTTGACTTAATTATAATATCTTTATACCAATTAAATGTACTCTGGCCCAGAGAAAAGGAAGAACAAAAATAATAGAAGGTAGACAATACCAGTCCGCTGACTTGCAAGAATTTCAAATTTCAGTAGGCAATTGGTTGTAATGATTGTCAACGGACCCAAATAATAATAATAATAATCGGCGCCCATGTTTTAATAGATGTCATCTGTGATGCAATATTTGGGAGGCTGTCAAGCAACCTTAAGTGAAAATAACTACTAATTAATTATATCCTTAATTTCTTGCCACTTGCTTTCTGTTATGATTTGGCTCCATTTAATCTTGTGGAGGTAACTTTTTTTTCTTTTTTTTTTTTTAATTCCTTTCTCTCTTGCCAGACATGTATAGATAACCGAAATTATGTTGTTATAATGGTGAAACTTTAAAATTTTCCCAACGTCTCAACATTTTAAATTACATATGAACTAGTGGATACTCATGTTAGGAGTATTTAAAAAGACAAATAATTAAGGAAATACCCAAGATAACTATAAAAAACAACTTACCACTATATAATCATCATTCAAAATAACTATTTAAAATAATTTTTCTTTATATAACCATCTTTATCTAAAACCTTATTTCTAGATGGTATTTAAATTTATCTAATTAAAATTATATAAGAAATCAACCACGCTATTTACTTTAATATCAACGGTCCTCTAATGGATTATTATATCTCCTTCCGGTGTCAAAACGTCGGATCAATTTATCCCATCAAGTAATCACGCAACCATATCCACTCAAGCCTGGTTAATTATTATCATTGTCCGACAACAATCATTATCAATCATGTTTTCACCTTGGACATGGTGCGGGTCATACAAATAGAAATTTTCAAAATAGTCTGTCGGTTTTGTCTGCTAAGTCCATTACCATCAACACTGCATGCTGTATTTCGAAACAACACCCACTTTTGACAATGTTAATAAAAATAATCTTCCATAGACATCGTTGTAGACCTAACCCAATACCAAATATCATATGCTTTTTGCTTTTAGACAATTATTTCTTTACAAAAGGGAAACGCTTCAAGTATAAATAAGCACCCATAATGCCTTCCTTGTCATAAATTGAGTTTATACCCAAGGTTACAAAAAGGAGAACGCGTACATCAAATCAAAGCAATCACAATTAGAGATTGTGAAGTAGAACAAAAACATGGAAGGATTGATCCCACTATTCCTGAATGCCATCAAGAAGCAGAGGCCTCAAGGTGCCTACAGGACCCTGTCTGAGGGATCTAACCGCAGCTACCATCTTCTCTTAGGAGGAGGTGGTGATTCTTTCGAGGGGTCGTCTCATCGAAGGAGCCACTCAGATTTTCAGCCGCCTCCTATGGACTTGAGCACCAGCAACAAAGGTTCTAATATGTTCTCTGCCACCATGGCTAGTGGCTCAAGTTTTGGTGAGACGTATGCTGCTAAGATCTCCACTGGTGCCAGCAAGTTTTCAAGTAATCTTCGTCATAGGCGTTGAACAAGGATTTAATGTCTTCATAGGATATTCCTTTTTTCTTTTTTCTTTTTTCTTTTTTCTTTTTTTAATATTTGAATTCTTTATGTACTTTGAGGAACTGATCATGCAAGTTACCATAAAAATGGTAGCAGATCCAAGTCCAACCGACTGTAGTTAAAGCCACTCCTTTGTATGAATGTATAAACTGCAAGAGTATGTATAAGTAATGAGTGCCTGGAATAAAATAAGCAAGAGTCCAAAGTAATTCTTTGTTGAAGCATTTTTACTTTCCCTCTCGATCGATTTCGTGTAAAGAGAAAAGCATGTCATGCAATTAGGATTAGACCAATATAGGATTTTGTCTATTCGGGGATCATATGTTTTTCCAGTCCTGGGATCAAGAGAGAGGGATCCTAACGCGTCTGAATAGTCAAAAGACGAAACCTCATAAAGCCTTGACTAAGAGCGTTATAGGAATCTTGTCCGTCCAATTGGTTTGTTGATAATCTCGAAAACCGCCGAGTTTCACCGGCTAGACTAGATGTGTATCTAATTTGAAAGAAAGAAACGTAGAGATTGAATTTCCACCAGCATAGTGATGTTCTAGGCTCTAGCATTCCAAAAAGGACCTTTATCACTAATACACAGGGGAAGCGTTGAAGTTGGCATTAGATAAGTACGGGAGTAAGATTATTGTCGAAATGGACAGCTTGGTGGCTTACAATGTTGGAATAGCACCCAAAAGTAATAGTTAGAAAACCAGACCAATTCTTCAAAATATTTGATTGTACGCAAAGGTCTTTTGATGTCTGCTCTTTTTCTCTTCTCAATATAAAATCTAATGCATAAGCCGATTAGGTGTCGACTTAAGATAGAAGGGGAACGTGGGTTTGCTTTTGGGATGTTAATTCCCCTATACCTCTTGTTTCCTTACCATTATCAAATCATTTGATTAGACCTCTTGACTTTGGTTAATTTCTTATTGTTTATTTGGATGGTCTCTCATTAATATTTTTGCTTTGTTTAGAAAGAAAAAATCATCCACATTTTTTCCATTTTGTGCATGAACTTGTTTGTTTCATTATATGACTACCTTAAAAGGTGAAATTAAATAATTAAGAAAAAATTAAAAAAGAAAATGATGGTCAAGAAAAGAGAAACAAGCAAAAGTATGATGGGGAAATGATAGTGCAAATCACATATGTACAAGCAGCAACAATATGTAAAACTATAATATTGAAGTTATAAATTTAAAGTCGCTTCAAAATAAATTACAATTATGAACATAAATAACTTCAATAAAAAAGCACAAAACAATAACAAAAATGTAGTAAGTAAACCTAAACCATAATATTGACTCTAAGTTAGAAATGCGGGATAGAGTTAAACTGTTAAGCATTTATACAATTAGGCATCATGAAGTATATACTCAAAATCATATGTTATATGTGATTAGGAAATGGGGTTCGTGAAGATTCAAGCTTTACAATGTTGATTGTAATTGAATCAACATCAAATGATGTAAAGGATATAGTTTAGTGGGGACTAGGTCTATTTGGTTATTAGGTCTATCTAGTTCCTTGCTCCTAATACCTATAAAAAGCCTCTTGTGGGTATACTTGTGAGAGCCCTCCAACACTTAAGTCAATAAGGAGGATTGTTAAGATGAGGGAGTAGAGGACAATCGAACACCAAATTCCTTAAGGATTTTGCTCAAGTCATAAGAAAGTATAGAGAAGAGAATGTAGTTCTAGGGTTTTGGATTAAGGGTATGGAATCAGAATCCCCTTACCTGTTAATCCTCTTACACTATTTATAGTGTAAGGGAATATAAACATGTGTCAACTTAAGGTTCGTCCATACCAACAGTTGGCAAGCAACATGTGTTGTAAGCCTAACAAGGTGCTTCAATAAGTTAATCGGCCATGACCATGCTGGTAACTACATTTGTTATCTACAGGTCTAACATCCTTAAGGCATGTTAGGCATGCTAACCATTACAAATGTTAGGTAGTAATCAATGAGTCAAGGTAAGATGATAGAGCTAGAGGATAAAGAGTAGGCAAGGAGGCAAGCAAGGTAGTCCGAGCACATAGTAGGTGGCGAGTTAGGTATTTAAGGTGCTCGCAAGGATAAAGGCATCCTCACCTATAATGTATAGTCTCAACAAAAGAAAGGTACTTTGTACTTCCAAGCCTGGCTAGCTATTAGTGGAGTCCTCCCGTGTTAAATGAGGTTTATGGCTTCCAGCTTGTAGTAGTGCTTGCCTAAGTCTTCGGGATAGGTGCCCAGATGCTATTCATTGTGAGACCTACAAATGGTCAAGGTTCTTAAGCAAGCTAGAACACATGGAAAGAGAGAGAAAGAGGGAGAAATCATTTCGTTAGGAACCAATGGGCCTTCTAGGGGCTCCTTGTTAAAGAACTAGGCCTCAGGCCAAATAAGAATTGTATATCAACATTTACTTCCTTACTATCTTTAGCATCGGGGACGTAAGGGAAGTAAGTAAGCTTAGAGGTTTAGCCTGAAGCGAGGGAGAGATGGCTTTGAGCATAAGCTTGTTTGCTTTAGATGGTGATGTAACATCTAACATTGCTGATTAGGTCATTTAAACTATGCAATAATGTTCAGTGTGACAGTTAAGGTACCCAAAGTGCCATGATTGTTTTTGGAAGGTGTACTATGCATTTATTGTTTCGCTGGAAACAGTTGTACATGTAGGAGGTTAAAGTGTACAGCCTCGTCAGTGATCCTTGTATATGTAGTAAACCGGCCCGTTCATCAGGGGAATAGGACACATATATGGCTAAGATGTAGTAGAAATCTCCGTAGTGGATATGTGCTCTAAAAGTGGGGGAAACTATTTCTCTTCCCTTTTCTTGTCCCATTGTATCTTAACCTAACTTTGACTATGGCTAATGAGAGTGCATCCAATTCTGGAGGTGAGTCCTCGTGTTAGTCCATTTCAAGAAAAGTCAACGAAGATTATAAGTAGATAATGCTAGAGAGGGGTGGTAACCTTACTGCCCTTGAAACAATTGTAATGGTGGCGACGGATATTGGTGACGATAATGGGGTACTATTGACTTAGCCCAAGAGAAAGGCTTAGGCAAACAGGAGAACCTAAGATGTGTATGCATCGAATGATAAGGGCGAATGAGTAGCAAAGGCATTGTGAGTAACTAATAGTAACGAAAACGCTTACGCCTATGTTTAGTTTAAGGAAGACAAGGCAAAGCTAAGGTTGGTCAATCAAGCGGTCAAAGATATGCTCAAGTGGTGTGAAGAGCTTCCTATAAGTAAGGAAAGAGCCTTCGAGATTAGAGATGAGTGGTCGTTCTATATATACGCGAAGCCATTCGAGCTCAATTTACAATTGCCATTCTTAAGGTTTTTTATTGAGGTGTTTAAATACTTTCGGATAACTCCTAATTCTCTTAATGCTAATGCTTAGGCGTAGCTACTTGCCTTCAAGGCAATTTGTTTGTAGCAATTGCGAAGGCCTACAGCCTAATTGCTTAGGCACTTGTTCCAAATGAGAGGATGGCAAATGGTTAGGTATTTATTTTCGATCGAGGTGGTCCATTAAAGGTTTTTGACAAACTGCTAAACAAAGTAGATTGGAAGGAGTATTTCTTCTATATCCAAACATCAAAGCGGTCGAACTTCTCAATAGTATCAACCATGCCAATCTAGAAAAAGCCCTTAAGTGATCTAGGTATTAAGGATAGAGAGGCAAAGGTTGAGGTATTAGACTCATTAATTGGAAGAAGCTCTACCCACTTGCTATTACTTGAAAATATTATAAGGAAAGGGGGCTATTTAGGTCTAAGATAGGTATCTCTTAACTCTTACTAGGATAGAGAGTAGTTAGGTATCTGTCGTATAGCATTATTGTCATCATTAGGGATGTCGGGCCAGCTTTTTCTCAACTAAGTGAGTATAGCTGCCTTTATTGATTTTCACATTGACACCATTTATTGTCATTGAAGTTATATAGGTAGCATTGGACAAAGTGAACTTGAAGCTTTTCGCCATTCAAGATAAGCTTAAGGATAAAGCGGTAAAAGGTTAGAGGAAGAAGAAGCAACCTACTGTAGAGGGAGGGACGGTGGGGGGTAAGGGTAAGGGGAAGACTTCGTAGTCTTGTTTGAAGAAAAGCAAGAAGAAGAAGGGGAGCAAGCAACAGACAATCCATCCATAAGGTTGTGTGGCATATGACGAAGTCCATTCATGAAGGAATCCAAATCATGCTTAGTGTAGAGAAAGGTTTTAGGTAAGCACCAACTACACCTGGAGGTAGTAGTGGCTAGGTTACATAGGTTGAAGATCCTTACAAGACTAAGCAGATGCACGATAGTGAGTTCAGGAGTGCTCCAATCAAGAGTTTGGGGTGAGTCCAATGGGTAGATCAAAAGCAACAAGGAGACTTAGAGACAACCACTCAAAACATTAGGGTCATTGTAGTAGAGGTTCTAGATGTCAAAGAGAAACCCTTGCCCTTAGTGCTTCGCAACAAGCAGCTCGCGGTGCAACTGGAGCCTAAGACTTTAGCTGGTGTAGTAAGGAGACACTTATAAAGGAACAATCAGCATTATGCTCGATCTAAGCGCTTAGTTGCTAGGAAGACAGATGTTAATGCACTACCAGCCAACAATCCCATTACTCGCGCTTACCTCCAAGGCCTCCAATCCCTCTCCCAAAGAATTCTCTCACAGCAACCTATTGATGATGAGAAACTATACATCGAAAGAAGGTAGTTGAACTCTCTGAGCTCCCCACATTATCATACATTAATCTGTACACTTAACAGTGATGATACTAACCATTCCCTTGCCGAAGACCCTATGCCGACTACTCCAACCAACTTCTACCGAGAATCTCTTGTCGAGTGATGAGAGACTCACTTAAAATGGTCAAGTAATTTTCTTTCGGCATACCACCATCTCTTTCGTCTCAGTCCCCCTTAGTACCGCAACATTTCAGACCCTTCCCGCTTTCTATGCTCAAAGAATATTCGTACGGGACCAATGTTGCACTACCAACTATCTACCTCGTCTAACATTTAACTACTTTTCCATTTTTTTTTGTTTGCTGTCCTTTTTACCCTTTTTGTATGTACTAAGAATTCCCTTTTTGTAAATACTTCCTTGTAATTTCTTCATTTGTAATGCTATCCTAAGGACTTACTATAAATATTCCTTTTCACTTGTAAGCTGAAGATAACTTACATCTTAATATTGAATACTCTATTCTTGTGAAACAATCCTCTCTTAGTCCATACCTCTTACACTCTTATCTAATCTTGCTGAGTAGTTCAAGATTAGTGATGGGTAAACCTTGACATCAACTTATACGTCATATCAAGTAAGGTGTTAAGTCGTATTGTGTTCATTGGTAAGTCACATCCTCTAAGTAGCTTCATGTCAGTTACTCTTATTTGATTGTGGACCGTTTCCCCCTAATTTTCTTTGTTATCTTGAAGGACCCATTTTTGTTCAAATCTGCCCTAGTAAGTCCCAGTGATAATTGAACTCTTAGGCACACCAGATATGAAGACCACTATTGATTTTCTTCAGAGGCATAATGAGATAGGTCTTATGGTTGTTTCTTGTACAAGTATTTTGCATTGTTAGCTTAACTAAGACGGTTTTTATGTTACAATTGTACATGCTCACGTTTAATCGTGAGTACCAGTGGTTGAAGAGGAGTAAGGTGAGGTCTAAGGTGAGCAAGCTTTAGGGAGCTATGGAGGAGGAGGAGAAGATGCATTGGGACCTCTCTTCCAATTATGCAAAATTGGAGCAGCAACACCAAGAGGTCATAAAGTGAGCAAAGAAGTTAGGGGCCAAGCTGGAGGAGGCCAAAGCTTCTGCTAAAACTTCCAATGAGGAACTAGCCAAGGTGTTGGGGAGCTTGAGGGGAAGAAGGAAGAGCTAAAAGGCGCTCAAGCTAGCTTTGCTTAGAGATAAACTGAGCTACTGAGGGTGATGACTTATTTGATAAAGTGAAACAAGAGCTTTTCTTCAAGACACTGGACAAACCCTTCATGGAGAAGGCATTAAGTAATGCCAGCTTGCTGTAGCTGACAACGGTCAAAGGAAGGTACGTAGGCACTTCCTAAGGGAAAATCTAACATTTGTTAATTGGCTAAATGATCTGGACATTGCTGCTAGTGCAGAGGAAGGGGAGACATCATTAGAGACCTTTAGGGGAGGGGATTCCAAGGATGGTGAGGAGGAAGAGAAGGATGGAAAGGTTAGGCAAGAGGAGGAAGTGGACAAGAATGTGCTTATGGATTAAGTTAAATTGGCCTTGTTTTCATTTTTCTATGTTTTTATTCAGAATATTGTATGTGGTTCAAGCAGTGTGCCTTGTTTACTAAGTCTTTTTTTTTTTTAGAGATTAGGATGTCGGTTCGCCTTCTCTCTGATGTAAATGCTCAGCCTGATTAATGGAACTCATTGCACTTTCAATTCATTTCCATCTTTCTTTCTTCTCTTGTTATTCCCCTCTCCTCTTTTATATTACTATCCTTGGAATTCTAATAGGCATGAGGATGATGAAATTTTTCTAAGTCTTAGTATGTTCTCAGATTGCGAGCTATCCACCGACCTTAAGTATGAATTAAGCCGGTCAGCTTGGGCAGACCCATTATGATGTTACGCGATTTCTTGAGCAGGGCACGCTTGTTTAAATGGATCTCTTATGACATCATGTTATCTCTTAGGTAGAGTGCATGCCTAATAGCCGTATAACCATAGGAAGTATGCCTGATGGAAGCCATTTAATGTATATGTGGCACATTGATGTTTCCTTGGGGGTCAGTTGAGCTTCTTCTTCTTGTGGGCCATTAAATGAGTGTTGTGTGGATATCTAGGGTTGTTTTAGGCCCCTTATATAATGGGTACATAGGTCCTTTGTTTTATGCCAACAACATTCCAACATTCTTCTGTAGAGTTCTATCTTGAGAGCTGATGTCTCCTTGTTGCTTCACCATAAGCAAGTTAAGGATGATCAAAGTGAAAGAGTGTGTGTATGAGCTCGAGAGGAGGTTTGTGGGTCCCCATGGCTCCTTGTCCAAGTAGTGATCATGAGGTGCAAAGAGTTGCCTAGTAGCTAAGGGTAGCCTCCGAGAGGTAGATTCCTTCGCCCCTTGGTCTCTACTTTATTGTCCATCTTCAAGTTGTCGTAACACCGATGTCATGGATGTCAGAGCTCCTGCAATAGGTGTTTAGGCACTATCAACTATCCATGATGTTTATGGCCCTAAGGGAGGGGACTCTGATGGCTCAAGGTTCCTAACCTTCATCAACCAAAGGACTCTTGGAGGGTTTATAGGCTTCGAGAACATAGTGATCTGTACAAGTCTGCATGTTCTCTTGCACCTATCAACGGTTATCCTTGTGAGCTACTTGAGTACTCAAGTGACTTCCATGGTTTCTTGGTGGTATATGGCTGCATATTCCAAGAGGTTAAGTATCCTTGAGTCACTTATGAGTGTAAAGCGCACCTCCTTTAGGGTTGTCACGTTAACATCCACTCAGCAAAGGAAGAGTGCTTCACTATGAGTTTTGAATGGGTGATGGGGATTCTTCCAAATGGTAGCTAAGTCAAAGCTAAGAGCAATTCATCTTAAAGCGGAGTCTGGCATAGTTAGCTGTTTCAAAGTTGTGAACAGGCACGGAGATCTATTGCTGAGCAGTAGTCTAAGACCTAGTTCGTGCCTTTGTAATGTTTTGTTTTATTCCTGAATGTACTCAAAGTCGAGATGCCACCCTAGCAAAGCTCATTCACTTGCCTCTGGAGTTTCGCAACTTATTAGGGGCTCATCTACTAAGCTGGTTTGCTTAGTAGAGTAGCACCAGGTATCAATTCAATACAGTGTTTAATTGCTTAAAAAGAGGGTAATCCTTTCGACAATTGCTCGAGAAACAAGTATGCATACTCATCCAATAACTCTTTGATCTCTAGGGGTAGCACAGCTTACTCCTTCAGTTCTAAAAGTCGCTTAATCAATAGAAAGGTTAGCATGTCAATCTTAATAGCTTCTCAAAGCTTAGCACGTCTTATAATCAAAGCCTTCTTTGATCCTCAAGCTATTAGCTTATAATTTGCTAACTTAGCTTGATGTCATAGGGTTCAAAGTAATCTTCCTTCCATCTTTCTCAAACATATATGTATTTCTAAAACCATCGTGAATAACCCTTTGATCAAAAACTTAAGGTCGGCCTAGTAGCATACGGGATGCGCACATAGATAACACATCACAAAGGATTTCATCATAATAGTTTTCGATAGAGATCGGTAGCAATACTTATTGAGTGACATGCAGTACTCCTTTCTCATTCAACAAATGTAGTTTATAAGGCCTTGGATATAAAGTGGTTAGCAAATTAAGCTTTCGAACTAAGTCTAAAGACATTACATTAATGCAACTTCCACTGTCTACTATGAGTGCATAAACTTGCCCATTCACCTTACATGTGATGTGGAACAGGTTCTCTCTCTACTCTTCCTCGATAGAGGGTTTAATACTCATCTCACATCAAACAACCAAAGTTAAGTTATCCAAATCATTGACAAACACATCTTCTTCAACCAATTCGTCAGTAACCTCAACTTCTTTTTACAATTCCCTTTTCTCCTCAAGTTTCTCACACGTGCTATCTACTTTAATCTTCATAGCATCGCCCTTAATGATCATAGTTCTTCTATTCGGACATTGAACAGCCATCTACCTAAACCCTTGGCACTTAAATCATTTAATTTGGCTCATATGCCTCCCAGATCCTTATCCCTTCTCATAAGTCCTCTTTAGCGACTCTTAGTTTATAGGGTGACCCTTTAGCTTAGTTACTACCTTAGCTCTTCTACTAAGGTTAAAGCTCTATAGAGCTCAGCTATCACTCTAAACAAGTTGGTGAGATTAGCCAAATGAGCTCGTTGGAGGTTAGCTCAACCTATTCCTTCTTTGTCTCTCTATTCATTGGGCAATTTTGATGGCCTCATCTAGTGTGGAAAAATGTTGTAATTCCACTGTAAGCCCTAAAGCCAAGCCAAGTAACCGTAGGGTTGAACTTAGAACCCAAGGTTTAGGGCAATCGGTTAAAGGATCCGATCAAACCAAATTATAAACTATTGAGAGGAATATTAGTAAAAATGGCCCCGTAAACTTGAATTTAAGAAAATAAATAATAAAATAGGAGATTATAAAATTTTCAAATCTTAACTATAATAGGTATTAATTACCGAAAATGTGAAAAGTGTCATGAAATAACTAATAAATTACTAGAAATAGATTATATGTATACTAAAAATTTTAGAATGACCAAAATAATAATTAGGAATGTTCACGTGTACACCACATGTATTTACGTGTAGATAAAAATACGCGTAATTACCTAAATTGGCCAAAAACTAAGCAAATAATTAAAGAAAATTATAAAAAAATTAGAAAAAAATTAGAAAAAAATCAGAAGAGGATAAGATGAAGTAAGATCAGGTCGTGGCAGCTTCAAATCAGAAAAAGAAAAATTAACCAATCAAATTTGGACAACCTAAAAGCCAAAAACTTAGGGAAATGAGCAAAATCCCATCAAATTAATGCACATTAAATTTTACAATTGCCTATAAATAGGGAAAAAAATTCCAGAAGTCCTTTGGTCAGTTTAAGATCTGAAAAAAATCAAAACATCGAAAAAATTAAGAGAAAATCCAGAAAAATAAAAAAAAAAAGAGGAAAACTGTGCAGATTAGGCAAGTAAGCTAAACCCACCACTCACCACCACCTAAGACCGAACCACCACCACCACCCTACAGTAGACCCACCACCTGGGCCGGCCGACAACATTGGACCGGGTTTGGACGGCCCAAAAGCTTCGGACCGGTTAGTCATTTATTGACCCGATTTTTGTATAATTTTGTAAAATTATTTATTTTACCCAGAAAATTATGAAACTTGTTATTATGAGGTTTAATTGTATGTAGATTTAGGGAAAAATATTGATTTAGTTTAATTATGTCTGGAAATATAGGGTCCTTAACAAATTGTTTAAAACCGAGCATTAGTAAACCGGAAAATAAATAGGCTTAGGGATGTAATTTGGAGTTGAAAATTTTTCTGTAGGATGCTCATATGATGTATAACAGTGCTATGAAGCCATTTTTTTTAAATTAATTTTCAAAATTTTTAAGTTAATTTTTAGCCCTAAAATGATGGTAAAATTGGGTGATTTAGGGTTAATTAGGTAATTAGGAAGTTAATTACTGATTTGGATCTTAATTAGAGGTTTAGGGTATTTAATCTCTATAGTGGAACCTTAATCCTAGCCTTTAAGTACTAAGTATGGTTAATTAGGGAAATTAGGTAAGTAATATAATAAATTAGTAATATGTGAAAATGTAAATTAATAAATCTAAAAAAAAATAAGGTTATTAGATAATATTATAATAGAAATCAGAAAAATAATATATCTGAAATGACATTTAATTTTAAGTAAATATCTCAAAATGTAAGATTTTTACATACCGGGAATAAATCCGATACCTCAATTAGGGTTAGCGTGTACCGAATAGTTTAGAATACAAAAATTACGACCCAATAGGATATTTGAATATCCGAGCATAATGTGATTAATATCACATTAGGATTCGAGCTTAATTACGACTTAGGAATTAAAACTAGAATCTAGTTTAGGAGCCGAACCCCGAAATAGAACACAACGAATCACTAATACGTTATAGGTATACATGAGGAAAATGAGTTATATTATGAATTAGAATAAGAATCCATAAAATATAAGTACTAAAAGAACCTATTTGTATTATAGAACACCTAGAAACAAATCAGCTCGCAACTAGAGGATCGAGCGATCGAGCAAATTCAAGTAAGTTGGGTTATTGCTTATTGTAATAGAGTACTAGTTTTATAGTACTCGGAGACTTAGGCTTGTATATGATTGTGATTGTAAATAGTTTGCGCATGTGCTTGATGTATCTGAATTCATGCTGGAATTTGTACTGTGAATGATTTTGTGACTGATTGAATTGGTATGAACTTGTTGAACACCCTAACCCGCATTTAATCTTAGTCGACCCTAATAACCGAAAATGTCATGCATTGCAACCCGTTGGGGGATCATAGGACTCTCCAACCAAATACCAACCCCTTCAAAAGGAATAGCGCAGGATTGCAAAATGGTCCCTTCTTCATCCTCAGTCGAACTAAGTGACAGGAGAGGAGGTCGCGGCGGGGGTGAAGTCAATGGTTCGAAGGTAGTCACAGGAGGAGCGAGGTCTCCATTGCACAAGCCTGGGTTTGGTTGTGAGCTGCTGCATAACATGGAACTCCTCAACCCGGATTGGAGCGGGTGAAATTTCTCTGATTTCACAACGGACCGAATTACGTTATGCGATGACACTTGATTGTTGCATTGCATGAAAATAATTGTTTGATAACCCTGTTTGTGCTTGTATGCATTCGTGAGAACTTACTGGGCTTTAGTTGCTCATACCCTTATAGATCCTTTTACAGGTTCTGATTTGTGAACACTACAAGTACTATGACCCCTTAAAATTACCCAGAGGTTAGTCCGCTTGAAGCCAGGGGTGTGAGGATTAAGTTACTTAATATAATGTGTGACTAGAATGACCATGTAATTAGGAAGGAAAGACTAATAGCTATTATGTAATCTAGTGAACTATCGTGTTTGTGTAAAACTTCCTGGGAAGCTCTGTGGACTTGTTTATAATTATCTATGTTTTATAGAACTTTGTGATAATTATCATAATTGTAGTATAATTATTAATTGAACTGTTTAGTTCAAAGCGAGGAGTCGTCGACGCCTTGTGTAGATTATCTCTATGGTAGGCACTGTGAGGCCAATTACTATCATAGAATGGTTTACAGGCGGGACTGTTGCGACTTTGCGACTTCAGGGCATAACATCCACTACATCTCGAATATCATATCTCAATCTAATAAGGAATCTAGAAACTATTCGAGCTAAAGTTTCATCTACCTCACATCGAATCATAAGTATTTAGGATTCTCAAACATACTCATCAACAGTTTGGCTACCTTATCTTAGCTCTTGAAGTTGAGCAAAATTATCCTACAAATAAGTATCTGGCACAAATCTATTTCTAAGGATTCTTTTCATCTCAAGTTAGGTGCTAACCTCTCTATATCCTTCTCTCCTTCTCATGGCCTACTAATTCCTCCACTACATCCCAACATATCCTAAGAACTCTACAACGGTAGCTCTCATTTTCTCTCAATCCTCATATTGGTAGTAGTCAAAGACTCGTTATACTTTCTCTTCCCAATCGAGATAGTCATCAGCATTTCTGAAACCATTGAAACTTGAGATTTAAAGCTTCACAAGATCAGTAGCTCGGTATACTCAAGCTCATTCTTCTATTTCAAAATACTCTTCTTCTTTGTCCTCTTTATTTGCTTCACCCAAATCAATCCTTCTCCCCACATGTTCTCCACTCTTTCGCCAAAATTTTGCCAAGCTAGGATTTGTCCTCTCATTAGCTAAGTAGCTCGAGGGGTACTCTAAATAGCATCAATAAGCTGAAAGGCTAATGCATGAACAACTATGGTAAATTCAACTATCAAATTGGCTATTTCATCAAATGGCTCTTTAATACTTTTAGGAGTATTTTGAGGTTGTCGGCCATTATGGACAATGCCATTATTATCATCTCTAATATTAGCGTTCACACTCAAATCAATCATCCTTTACTCAACCTTATGTTTACATGAACAAACAACACTAGGGTTTCTCACATAACAACACACACTTATGGTTCCTAAACACTTAACTTACAACTTCATAGTAAACGTACAATTACTACTTGCTTTGTTTTCACAGCTCAAAACAGAGTATAATAAGGTATATGCAACAGCAAACCATTACATCGTCTAGTAACTCAAACACCTGCAATACTACATACTACACAATAATAATCATAGCTGTATATCAACTTAACCACTATAAACTACGACTCTGATACCAAGTAGATAGGCCTCCCCAAGAGTAGACAAGGTCGATCATATTAAGGGTAGGTCCAAGCTTGAAAACAAGGATGGGGAAAGTATACAAAACAAGGAATGAACGACCAAACCATGGTCAACTCCAAGAATATTACGTACCAAGGAACCATCAAAGCTCATAAAGCGAACTTTATATGACACACAAGTTCGCTTAATGAGGGTATTCACTACTTAACCTTGCTTAAGGATTAAGATAAGAGTGAAGGGAATGCTCACGAAAGAGACAATGAAGTATATTCAATATCAGAGATATGTTGTGACTACATTTACAAGGGTATTTATACCTGAAAAGTTAAGGCACCCTACTTAAAATGGAAAAAACAAAAGGGGTACCGTCTAAAAGAGGTATTTTATAAGGAATAATGAAGGGTACAAATGAAAAATCAAAGAAATTGATAATTGGTGCAGCAGATCCTTTCATGTCATTCTAAACATGTGGCGTTTATTCATTGGGACACTTCTAGAAGAAACAGATGAAGTTGTACAATCAAGTTAGAAGTTGCTAAATAAAGATACCAAGCGGACCTAGTAGTTCTTTTAAGGAGACATTAGCTTGGAAGCATTCGGGGGTTCTCAGCATAAGTTTTGCTAAGCTAGTGGTCAACATAAGCAAAGTAAAGCAGGCAATAAGACTGGCCAACCAATCAGGTGAATATGAATCAGGTCGGCACATGATGGTTGACAAAACTAAAATAGCTCGCCTCAACAGGTGAAGTTGTTTGGCAATAAGGATCAGCTCAGCCTCGGTAAGAGTTGGCTAAAAAGATAGGATTCACTTCATTAGCCCTTCAAGACCTCAAGCATGAGCTTGGGTCAAGGGTCCAGTTATCTAATTCCCATTAGGGGTCTATCCAGTAGGGCTTAAGGTCTACTAGCTAGACTTTAAAGATCTATTATTCTTATATATCAGTACTTTTCTTAAGGAGGTACTATATGAAGAGTAGTTTATCATTGTCATGTTATACAGGGACAATGGATAAAGCTAGCCTGGAAAGCCTTTCTACCTTTGAATTTTCAACTCAAGGGATCTTGTTTACCTTCTAAGAGTTAAAACCTATGAAGAGGCTCTGGACAATTTGCAAGTACTTGATCATTGTTTCCCACTTGGTCTCATATTCCCCATTTACTTGTTAAACCACCAGCATAGAATCTGAGTGGATGTTCAATTTCTCAACTCCTATATCTTTAGCTATCTTTAGTCTTATAATGAGGCTCGGCTTCATTGTTACTTGCCACAAATTTGAATTTCAAAGCATAAAGTATCTTCACACCCTATGTACCTTATAGTGCTATGCCAACCCTACTCTTCCCCTCCCTCCCCCCTTCTAGTAGAGGAGCAGTTCACATGGAGGGTCCACACTAATATTTTGATCTCTAGTTGTAGTTCTTCCTCTCCCATATATTCTGTTATGAAGTCAATGAAAACATATGCTTTAATTGCCCATCTAGGATGGAATTGGATTCTATAGGCACTGCGTTTGAAGGCATATTTCACCATTCTGCCTAAAGCTCGAGCTTCTAAAGGATAGCTCATTGTAGTTGGTTAGTTAAGACGATGATTGGATGGGCTTGAAAATACAGTCTAAGTTTCCTTATAGCGATGACTACTACTACAGAAAACTTCTATACCTCGGTGTACTTAATTTCCAGCCATTGTAAGATGTAGCTAACATATTATACGAGCTTGTGTTCCTGTCCATCTACTCATATGAGGATTGATGATATCACTTTGTCACTAAAGGTAAGATAAAGATATAACTCTTTACTGGGGACGAGTTTCAAGAGCACTGGTGGGCTTTCCAAGAAATCCTTCAATTCATCAAAGGGTTTTTAACATGTAGCTATCCATTTGAACTCAGACGGGTTCTTCAATAATTTGAAGAATTTTGAGCACTTATCAACACTTTCGAATACAAATCTATTTAAGGCAACGACTCTACTAGTTAGCCGTTGTAGCTCTTTTATGGTTCTAAGAGTTTGCATGTCTTGAACTGCCTTTATATTGTCTGGGTTTTTCTTGATTCCTCGGTTTGTAACCATAAAGCCAAGTAATTTTTATGACGTAACCTTGAAGACACATTTCTAGGTGTTAAGCTTCGTTCTATTATGGCTGAGTGTGTTAAATATTTCTTAAAGGTCCTTAATATCACCTTTTCTCTCCTTACCCTTCACAATCATGCCGTTTACATAAACCTCAACATTTCTACAAATTTAGGGCTTAAATACTATGGTGACTAACCTTTGATATGTGGTGCCAGCATTCTTTAAGTCAAAGTGCATAACCTTATAGTAGTAAGTGCTGAAGTCTGTGACAAACAAGGTGTGGACCTACTCCTCGGGAGCTATGTAGATCTAATTGTATCTCAAGTAGGCATCCACAAAGTTAAGGAGTATGTGTCTTGATGTTGAGTCAATGAGCTAGTTAATGTAGGGATGGGGGAAACAATCTTTAGGACAGGCTTTATTAAGGTCAATGTAGTCGACGTACATTCATTATTCCCCGTTGGCTTTCTTCACGAAGACTATACTCACAACCTAAGTTGGGTGTTTTTCTTGCCTTATGAATCTAACCTATAAGAGTTTCTAAACTTCTTACTCAATTGCTGCCTGGCACTCAGGTGTAAAATGTCGTTTCTTTTACGTAACTGGTTGGATAGTAAGGTCAACGTTAAGGTAATGGGTAGCTTCAAGGATGTTGATTATCTCATGCATATATTCTAAGACAAACACAAACACATCTATGTTTTGCTTAAGAAAATTTATGAGCTCAGCTTTCTCATCATCCAACAGCTCTAGCTCGATCTCTATGCTCATTGCTGAAGAGCTCATGAGCTTAATCTCCTTGATTTTCTCAACAGGCTTACCCTACAGTATTGGGGATTGAGTAGTGGTAGACTTAATGTTCATGACGTTGTCTTTAGTTTGGGCCTTGTGATAAAGAGATCTAGATAGCTTTTGATTTCCTTAGGCCTCACTAACTCTAGTTAACATCATAAACTTAGCTTTCAAGCATCTCTAACTAATGATCATGTCGAATTTCGTGATACTTAGTCAACCTAATATGATGTTGTATGGTAACTAGCAATAAACAACAAAGAAATCAATAGACTATGTAGTGACATGTCTGTCGTGGCCTAGTTGCACTAGTAGAGAGATGATCCCTTTAATGAGCACAGGTTTGCCCTCTCCAAAGCCTATGAGGTCATTCTTATATAGTTATAGGGGTTCATCTAACTAGTCCTTCATCTACTTGTTGGTGTTGTAAAAAAATATGTCTGTCGAACTACCACTATCCATGAAAATTTTGGGGACATCAAAGTACCCAATCTTAGCATTTATGGTGAATGTATCGCTATGAGGGAAGTCGACATCATGCTTATCTTCTACAGTGAAGCCAATTGTGGTGTTTGTCCTAGACTTTTTGGTTCGAATGAGGTATATGTCCTACTAAGCAAACATAAGCGCTATGTCGACAATGAGGCTGGGGCCTCTAAAGATGGTGTTTACTTATTGGTCTTGTAGTTGTTGTTGAGTTTGTTGTTGTTGTTGTGTTCACCATTGTATTTTGTTTCTTTCATCTAATATAAGGTAGTCGATGCAGCCTTTGCGAACAAGGCCTTTAACCATGTTTTTTAGGTGGCGATATTCATCAGTATTATGGCCATTAGTTCAATGATAGTTACAATATTTGCTAGAGTTAACTAAGTCTAAAGTTTCCTTAATATTTAGGGGTTAGAGGAGTTGTTGCCTAACCTCATATATGATCTCCCCAAGGGGTCTACTGAAGGGTGTAGATGATGAGTAATCTAAGAACTTCTATTTTTATCTGTCTCGCCTATCCTTTGATAAGGCTTGTAGTTTAGGGTCCCCTGGCCTAGCTAGTCTTTTACTAACCCGTAGATATTATTATCTACCTCGAATAATGCTCTAACACTGTCCTCTTAGGCTACGTATTATTTAGCCACTTGCATAAACTCATATAGGGTATCTGGATCGCTTAGTGAAATAACATCGAAGTCTTGTAGTGAGGCCGTTCCTATGTCAAGTTTGGAGACTTACAAATTCATGTGATTAAAGCACTTAAGGTGTGCCTTTAGGGTCTCGCTCAGATGCTAGCTAACATTGTAGAAAATAGAAGAGTCCCTTCTCAAGACCTTAGAGCTATGGAAGTTTTACTGAAACTTGCTCATGGGTCATCGAAGGATGTGATGGAATTGTTAGGTAAGGTGTTGAACTATAGCAAAGCAACTTTTGTTAATGTGTTAAGGAAAGCCTTGCACATGATTGTATTTGTAAACTTGTGTAAACTCATCATGGTAAGAAAGCAGACGAGACAGTCATCCAAGTTAGTAGTTTCATCATAAGTATTGAGGTGTGAGAGTCTTGCACCTACAAGCAAAGTTTCTTATAAGATCAATAGGATGAATAAGCTCTTTACTATTTTAGAACATAATGTATGAGCAATTGAGTCTACTTTCTTGTGGTCGCACACACTAGAAGCTTAATGGATGTACTTATCTAGCTCTTGGATGTTCATTTCTCCAAAAGTCTTTGGCGATTGCCTTAGGGATAAGTCATCAGCTGGTCTACTTATCACTATACATTCACCTTGCATGTACATCCTTTCGCCATTTTGATTCAACCAATCATGAAGGTCCTTAAAGCCTATTAGTGATGAAGAGTCTGGTTGCATAGATACACCAAGAGTACAATTCATTGCTCATTGTTTTTGGTTGGCTTTGAGGAGGAACTAACAATTGCCTCTTCGTTAGGTTATCTATAGGATGCATTTTTTAGTATTGCAATGTCTTTATGTAGGGCAACATGGGACTCTTAAGTCTTTTTGTTTTCTTTAAGCATCTATTGGATAAGGAGTCTTAGCTATTGAATCTTGTATGCTTAGGTTCTTACTGGTAAAGGTATTACTGAATGACGTAGTTAAGGTAATGTATTGCTAGTGTCTAGCTATGACAATTAGCATCGCTTAATTGTGAAGCATGTGGATGGTTGTTTTTACTTTTAGCCATCTTATGTAGAGTAGCCTAAAATGGTAGGCGCCAAAGTGTTGATTGTGGTTGAATCAACTTCAAATAATGTGAAGGATATGGTCTAATGAGGACTAGGCCAGTCTAGATACTAGGTCCATCTAGTTCTTTACTCCTAATAACTACAAAAAGCCCCCTGTAGGTATGACCGTGGGAGCTCTCCAACACTCAAGTCAATAAGGAGGACTATCAAGATGAGGGAATGGGGAGAGAGCAAGCTCCGAATCCCTTATAGAATGTGATCCGGTCATAAGAAAATACAGAGAAGAGAATGTGGTTCTAAGTTTTTGGATTAGGGGTCTGGAATTAGAATCCTCTTACCTATTGATCCTCTTACACTATTTATAAAGTGAGTGAGTACAACTACCAGGACAAGTATCAACCTGGGTTTTATCCATACCAATGGTTGGTAAGGGACATGCATCGTAGAATTGATAAGGTAGCTCTATGAGTTAGTCAACTACAATTAAGCAAGTAGCTACCTCTGTAATCTGCAGGTCTAACATCTTCAGGGCATGTTAAGTATACTAGCTATACTACAGATGTCAAGTGTCAATCAATAAGCCAGGGTGGGATGCTGACACTAAAGGACAAAGAGATGGTAAGGAGGTAAGAAAAGCAGTCTAAATGCATAGTAAGTGGCGGGCTAGGTATTTAGGGGGCTCATAAGGCTGGAGGCATCCTCATTCATAGTGTTTGGTCCTAACAAGAGGGGGGTCATTCACTCTTCCGAGCTCAGCTGGTCTATTGGTAGATTCCTCTTATGTTAAATGGGGCTTCTAGCTTCAGGCTTGTAGTAGTGCTCGCTTGAGTCTTCGGGGTAAGTACTCGACTACTCATTATGGGACCCATGGATGGTTGAGGCACTCAAACAGGATGGAATACATGGGAAGAGAGAGAAAGAGGGAGAAATCATTTCATTAGGAGCCAATGGACCTTCAAGGGCCCCTCGTTAGAACTAAGCCTTGGGCCAAACAAGAATCATGTATCAACACTACGATATACAATAGCATCTTCCAACAACTCATTAGTATAGTTATGAAGCTTAAAACCGATTGGATGTGGAACAAGAATCGGTTTACATGCTATCAAACCACCATTAGCTAACACATTCAATATAAACTTCCTTTGATAAGTCTAATAAATTTCCAAACCGAGGAAGTAGCAAGCTAAACCTAGGTCTTTAATAGTAAAAGCTTCCCAAAGCAACAAGTCGTCAACATAAAGAAGAGAAACCAAAAACATATTATCACCCTTGTGAGTAAATAAGGAATAACCACTTTGAGATTGAATAAAACCATTAGTAATAAAAAAAAAACACTTAAATATCTTAATATTGATTGACACAAAGCTCGCCTAAGGCCACATGAGGATTTCTTAAGCCTACATACTTAATTAGGTTAAACCTTAAGATATCACTTAAGAGGAACCATATAAATTTCTTCATCCAAAAAGCCATGAAGAAATGTATAATTTATCAATCTAATGCAAAGGCCAATTATATACAATTACAATAGTAACTAAAATCCTTGTAGTACCTACTTATTTTAGCAACAAGTGAAAAGGTATCATAAAAGTCCTTACCCGTTATTTGAGTATAACCCTTTGCTAATAGTCTTGCCTTATATCTTTTTATTGTACCATCTAGTCTATATTTAATTTTATAAATCCACTTAAAACAAATTGCTTTCTAGCTTAGAGGTAACTCAATTAAGTCCTAAGTTTCATTAAGTTTAAGTGCTTCAATTTCTTTATTTATGGTTGAAATCTAATCTTTTTCTTAGATACTTGTGAATAAGAATAAGGTTCTTGAATAGTTAGTACATGAGCCAAGGATGCCACATAAATAGTTGGTAAAGAAGCAAGTGAAGCGGAGTGAAAAAAGGTACATAATAAAGTTTGTAACATTAAAAGTAAATGTATATGAGCATGAGTTCAAAGAGTGTATATATTCATTTAACCAAAATGTTATCTCCCTTTCTCTAGTATACCTTCATGTAACGATAGAAGAATGATCGGATGGACTACTGAGTTTGTTCATTCTGACTCCCACGCCTCTTCCTAACAATATCCCTTTACGTGACATTAGTTCAAGATGTCTCCTAGATTGACCAACATACCTATTGCATGTGATTGGCTAACTATAGCAACCATCACACAAGATCCAGTTAAGTGCTCCAAAAGAGTGTATATGGGTAGATTTTTCTTCTTTAAATTTTTCTCCAAAAAAAAAAAAAAGTTCTAAGATTTGTCATGTAGAAATTTATAGGAATTTATATCATAGTATTTGATTATGATTGTTGGTCAATTGTGTAGCAATAGTGAATATTGTGATTAAATTGCTATTATCATGAGAATTTTGAATGAAAGTTCACATAACCAAGATGCAAGTTATGTTAGAAATGTGGAGAGACAAGTGATGAATATAGAGCAACAAGTTTATGAGTTATCAAAGTCTATGTAAACCATTATAAGCATTTGAATTTATAAAGAGGGGCCATAGGTGCTCATAGAGAGTCAATTTAAGGAAATTAGATAACTGTAATTGGAGAGGCAGATAAGCAAGATAATTATGGATATGATAATTTTGAACTTAGATGAAGAGGAGATAGAGGTCGTCCAAATATGAACATTAATCTAATATATTTGAAAATCCTACTATTTCATAATAGCTATTCTTTGAGAAGCTCTTGATTGATTTCATCTAGTAAAGAAGGTCTTTCGTTGTTATAATTACAATGAGTGCACTATAATCTGCTTAATGACAATCGAGTTTTATAAGTAATCAGTACTCAAGGTAATGTAGGAAAACTTGAGAGCTCATCGGTATAAATATACAAAGGAAGAGATTAGGACATGGTAGTTGATGAAAAACCGGTGCAACTGCAATTTTTGCCCAAGTAATATAGGTTAGAGACATTTTTGAAATTTCAAACTCGAAGGCAAGTGCATTTAAGTGTAGAGAACTATGTGAGTTTAAGATACTAAAAGTGCATTGTGAAGTGAATAAGCCGATAAAAAAAAAAGGTTATTGCCCAACTCATTATTAAGTTAAATTTTGTGATTTCTAGTTCATAGAGTTACAATCAGTCCTCTATTTTAGAAGATGTAATCAAATAGCTGTTAAGGTGGGAAGTAATGCAACAGCAACTTATGTTGACTAATAGTTAATGAAAATCCTTGTTTCTAGCAAGCCTTAAGTTAGAGAAGAGAGCCATAGTGACAAGGTAAGTAATCTTATGAAGCCTAAACTAAGTGATGTAAGAGACTCGGGAGAATTATGTGGTAGTAGTTGAATGACCCTTACTGATGGGAATCAAGCTACGAAGCCCCTGACCCACAACTAAGCTCAAGGACTAGAGGGGTTAACACGACAAATCCTTATGTTCCAACCAACCCTTGCCAAGGCCAAGTTCCTCCTTGCCAAGTTACCGCTAATGCCGTGTCATATGACTGCCCCATTATTATTTAGTATGTCGAATTAACGATTACTCTTTGTTGCCGAGTCGATCAATTACTGGGCTTCTTCCTTGCCAATACGCCGAGAGAAAAAACTGGACTAACTAAGCCATCCCTACTCGAACAAACCCATCCATCCGTATTTTTTGTCCGCATCTACTAACAACCTTGCCAATGTAGCATCACCACGTGTACTGTATCATGTGAAAAATCTATAGCACTAGTGATTATTTTCGTTATATATTCATTTTTACCCTTTTGTATCATGTAACATTGCTTCTTTAGGAAATGTCATTTTTGTCTTTTTCCTTTTGGACAAGTTACCCTAGTTTGCGGATATAAATACCCCTGTACTTATAGTCGTAAAAAGATTAGATTACCTTCAATACAATTAAGTACTTTCTTCCTTACATAAACACTACTTATTTGCTCTCAGCATCACTCTTATCCTTTCCCTTAAGTAAGGTTAGGTGCCGAGTAACCTTATTAGATCAATTCGTACGTCATATCAAATTGTGCCATAAGTCCTCGAAAGTTCCATTGATGCGTCATATCCTCTAAAGCTGTTCATGAGTTTGCTTACTGTTTTCATTCTTTGTTTCTTACCCTTTTTGTACCTTTCCTCCATTAACCTTTTTCGACCTTTGTACATGCTTAGACCCATCTAACAACCAGCCTTGTCTATTCTTGGTCACGATTCACATCATCTTGGTATCAGAGCGAAAATTTTGTATGAGTTGTAGTTAGTTCTTCCTAAATTCTATTATACTTTGTTTTGTGTGTGTAAAATAGAGAAAGTTACTATGTTCACTCAACAGTTGTGTTGTTAGTTTTTTACTCTTTGAAGTGTTTGTTTGAATTTCAATTTATGAGGAAAAATGACAGATCTAAGTATGAATGTTAATGCTGGTAATGACAGTGGAGTTGTCCACTATGGATGACAGTGGAGTCATCCAACACCTAGAAGTACTGACGAGAGACTTAATGAGGTAGCTAACCTCTTGGTCAATCAAACTTGAGTTGTTCATGCCCTGTCTAAGGTTGCGCAAAACACTCCACAAGCTGCTTAACCTATTGAAAGTCAGAACCTAACTCAACCAATTCAAGGTGGAGGAGTTGGTGGATAAGTAAGGTGAAGGATAGACTTGAGAGACATAGATGAGGAGGAAGAAGAGTATTTTGAAGAGGAGCATATACGAGCCCCTAGAGCACTCGACCAAGTGAAGTTTTGAATTCTAAGTTTCAATGGATCTAGCAATGCTGACGAGTACTTCGATTGGGAAGAAAAGGTAGAGCATGCATTTGATTACTATCAATATAAGGATTATGAGAAGAAGAGAGGGGTACCGAGAGATTAACACCTGGCCTAAGATAAAGAAAGTACTCAGAAACCAACTCGTGCCAAAAACTTATCTCCAAGGTACATTCACTCTACTTCATGAGCTGAGACAAGGAGGCCAGACTATTGATGAATACATTCAAGAATTCCAAATGCATATGATAAGATGGGAAGTGGAGGAACCATGCCCAAACAATCTCAAGGATTGTCACTGGATTGAGAGGAGACATCCGAGACATTATAGAGCTCCAACGATTTGACATAATGGATGAAGCTATTAGGATTACCTAACAAGTAGAGAGGTAGAAAAGGAGCCGAGTAACGACTAGAATACGGACTAGCCAACCTGGACAGGCAAGTCATTAGACTGTACTAAGTGCTGAGCCGAGTAGAAGGGTTGATGTCCAAGCTGAGTAGAAAAGCCAACCTGAAGATGTAACGCCAACCCAAACATATGAGAAGGGAAAAGGGTCTGGTAAGAAGACCAGCCAAATCAAGTATTTCAAGTGTCAAGAGTTAGAATATATGGCTGCTCAATGCCTGAATCGAAGGATGATGGTCATCAAAGGAGACATCCCGAAGTTAGACGTAGAGAGTACGAATGAGGAATCCAAGGAGGATGTTCTTACTGAAAAAGAGTTAATTGAGGAAAACGTATATGCTGAGGACTTAGACCAACTACTCATGGTTGTCTGATGTACAATGAGTGTGGAACCCTTACAAGAGAAAGAGCAAAGAGAGAACTTATTTCATATCACCTGCAAGGTAAATGATCAGACGTACGCCCTCATCATAGATAGTAGAAGCTACACCAATGTGGCGTCAACTGACCTCATTTCAAAACTAAGGTTATCGACTATTGTATACCCAAAACCATACAAGTTACACTGGTTGAGTGAGAAGGGAGCCTTACACATTACTCAACAAATACTACTGCCGATCACTATCGACAATTACTCCAACCAAATTCTTTGTAACATACTGCCTATGTGCGCATCCCACATGTTGTTAGGAAGACCATGGCTGTTTGATAGAAGAGTCATCCACGATGATTACAAGAATACCTACATGCTAGAGAAGGATGATCGGAAGATCACGCTAAATCCAATGCCATCAAGAGAAGTTCACAATTTACAAACAAAACTTACTCACAGATCGAAAAAAGCTATAGTGATGAGTAGAGTCGAGCTCTAAGAGGCTATTAACGCTAATGAGTCGACCCTCCTATTAGTCAGGCGACCACTAGAAATGAAGAAGCGGAATGAATTACTCCAAGAAGTGAAGGAACTATTGAATGAATATGCTGACCTGTTCCCAGAATAATTGCCAGTAGAGTTGCCCCCGACCCAAGGCATAGAACACTGTATTAACTTAGTGCTTAGCGTTGTACTACTAAATAAGCTAGCTTATTGCATGAATCTCGAGCAGGCTTCTAAGCTTCAATGTCAAGTCAATGAGTTATTGGAAAGAAGATACGTGAGAGAGAGTCTCAGCCCTTATGCCGTGCCTATACTTCTAGTGCTAAAGAGGGATGGAACCTAGCAGATGTGTGTTAACAGCCAAGCTATGAACAAAATCACGATCAAATACGGGTATTTGATCCCAAGGCTAGAAGACATGGTGGATAAACTGAGTGGAGCTAAAATTTTTAGTAAGATTGATCTCAAGTCTGGCTACCATCAAATCCATATAAGGTCAAGAGACGAGTGAAAGACTGCATTCAAGACTTGGTATGAACTATACGACTGAATGATCATGCCCTTCGGCTTATCAAATGCTCCAAGCGCCTTCATGAGACTTATGAACCATGTGTTGAGACATCTGATCGGAAAGTGTACCGTGGTGTACTTCGATGACATCTTGATCTATAATATCGAGTCACTGTGAACACATCAAAACAATCCTAGATATCCTTCATGCCGAGAGATTATTCAACAATTTGAAGAAATGTTGCTTCTACTAGGAGGAAGTGGTATTCTTGGGCTATGTAGTCAGTGGAGGAAGCTTGTCAGTCAATGATGAGAAGATCCAAGCAATTGTTAAATGGTCAACCCCAACTACTTTTGCCGACATGAGAAGTTTCCATGGACTGGCTTTGTTTTACCAAAGGTTCATCAGGAACTTCAGCACCCTTGCCATGTTACTAACTGAATTAATGAAGAAAAACACCGACTTCCAATGGAGAGAAAGGGAGGAGAGGAGTTTTGCTAAGATGAAGAAGAGATTGACCTCCGCCCTAGTATTACTGCTACCTAATTTTGACAAAAATTTTTAGCTAAATTGCGACACATCAAGCATTGGAATAGACACTGTCCTGATGTAGGAAAGCCAATCAATCGCCTTCCACAGTGAGAAGCTCCGAAGACCCCAGCTAAATTACTCCGTATATGACAAAGAGTTCTTGGCACTAATCCGTGTACTGTAAGTATGGCAGCACTATCTGCTTCCGAGAGAATTTATCATATATACTAACAACGAGTCATTGCGATACCTCTAAAGTCAGACCAAGCTGTCTAAGCGGTAGGCGAGATGGGTTGAATTCCTTGAAGGATTCAATTTTGTGATCAAATACAAGTAAGGAAAGAGCAACGTAGTTGCAGATGCTCTATTGAGGAGGCATGCGCTCTTATCAAAACTGTAAACTAGACTGTTTGGTTTTGCATGTATCAAAGAACAGTACTCTAAGGATCCACGCTTTGGACCAATAATTTTGATATGCGTGGATGGGAGAATAGTGAATGAGTATTATGTACAGGATGGCTATTTGTTCTAAGGAGAAAAACTGTATGTGAAGACTTGTTCCCTACGGGAATTATTAATTAGAGAAGCCTACAGCGGAGGACTCTCTAGGCACTTTAGGGAGAGGAGGACCTGTAAATTACTAAATGGCCAATTCTTTGAGCTAAGAATGTAAAGAGATGTGTACCGAGTTGTCAAAAGTTATGCTGTGTGTAAAAAGGCCAAGTACCAAGCTAAACAAGGGAAAGCAATGCCCCTACCTGTTCCAACGAGGTTATGGACTAAACTAAGCATAGACTTTGCTCTTTGACTATCGCAAACTACCCGAGGCAAAGATTTTGTAATGGTCATCGTAGATCGGTTTAGTAAGATGGCATACTTCGTGCCCTACACCAAAACTAATGACACTTTGGTTATTGTTTCTCTTTTCTTACAGGAGATTGTGCGGATACATAGCATGCCAAGAAGTATAGTCTCTAATAAAGACCCTAAGTTCTTAAGCCATTTTTTAAGAACCCTATAATGTCAATTAGGAACCAAATTACTCTTCAATACATCATGTCACCCCCAAACTGATGGCTAAATAGAGGTGGTTAATCGTACTTTGGGTTTACTGCATTGAGCTACAGTAAGTAAGAACTTGGCTAATTAGGATGTCCGCCTACCAATGGTCGAGTTCACCTATAACTAAACCATACAGGATACCACTAAGTAGACTCCCTTTTAGGTGGTCTATAGATCTAATCTCAACTTGCCCCTTGACCATGCCCCTATACTAGCACCCGCACAAGTGGATCCTGATGCCTCGGCCAAGGCACAATCCCTTTAGCATATCTATAACAAGGTCACTCGGCACATCGACCAGGCTGTCAGAAGAATGCATGAAAAGACAAAAGGTCGGTCGGCAAAACAATTTCAATTGGGAGACTTGATATGGCTACACCTCAGCAAGAACGGTTCCCAAACAAAAGGAGAAATAAATTATCTGCAAGAGCAGAAGGACCTTTCAGAATCCTCAAGAAAATTAACTACAACGCCTACAGGTTGGAACTTCCTAAAGACTATGGGGTTTCTGACATCTTCAACATCACCAACCTCAATCCATATCACCTTGATAGAGAACTAAGCGAACACCATCCGGATTTGATCCTAAATCCAAAACAACCTGGAGGGAAAGATGGAAATCAAGCTACAGAGCCCCTGACCCATAGCTAAGGTCGAGTACTAAAGGAGCTGGTACAATAAATCCTTATATTCCAACCAACCCCTGCCAAGGTCGAGTACCTCCTTGCTAAGTCATTGCTAATGCCATACCATATGACCGCCCATTATTGTTTGGTATGTCAAGTTAACAATTACTCTCTATTGCTGACTCAACCAATTACTCGACCTCTTCCTTACCGAGAAGCCAAGAGAGAAAAATCAGACTAACTAAGCCATCCCTACTCAAACAAAGCCATCCCTACTCAAACAAACCCATCCGTCCATGCTTTTTGTCCGCATCTACTAACAACCTTACTAATGCAGCATCGCCATGTGTATTGTATCATGTGCAAAATCTGCAGCACCAGTGATTGTTTTCCTTATATATTCAATTTTACCCTTTTGTATTATGTAACAAGGCTTCTTTAGGAAATGTCCTTTTTGAATTTTCCCCTTTGGGCAACTTGCCCTAATTTGCAAGTATAAATACCTATGTACTTGTAGTTATAAGAAGATCATATTACCTTCAATACAATTGAGTACTTTCTTCCTTGTGTAAACACTGCTTGTTTGCTCTCGGCATCACTCTTATCCTTTCCCTTAAACAAGGTTAGATAGCAAATAACCTCATTGGATCAATTCGTGCGTCATATCGAATTGTACCGTAAGTTCTCTAAAGTTCCATTGGTGCATCATATCCTCTAGAGCTATTTGTCGATTTGCTTACTATTTTCATTCTTCATTTCTTATCCTTTTCATACCTTTCCCCATTAACCCTTTTCAAGCTTTCTAGAAGCTTCGACCCATCTAGCAACTGATCTTGTCTATTCTTAGTCTTGGTTCTCATCACTTACCATATCTAATGTATGGGAAACTAAGTAGAGACAATAGGTATGGCAGAGCAATCAAGTGAAGTGTTTTAAATGCCTAAGTTTCTTACCTATTTGTTATATAATGCCCAAATCTCAAAGTTAAGTAGCTTAAGGGAGTATGCTAGAGATAGAGATTAACATAGAAGCATCAAAACCTTAATTAAAAATGAGTTAAGGGATATTACACCTATATAAAGTATAGGGAAGGATGCATATTTTGATTATGGAAAGTAATAGTTGTATGAAAGTGGCATTAGTAACTACAATAGAGAAGTTAAGACAACCTATCACACATTTATAACCCTATAAACTACATTAGATGGGTCATGCAAGATATGATTATTACTAAAGGGATCGGTAAGAGAGTGTAACTTAGGAGCAAAATTCACAAGAAACAAAAGTAAATATTTCGATATTAATAACTTATGTAGCAGCTTACAATGAGTGGATTATTTATAGTAAATCTACTAGATTAAAGGATGAAATGAGAAAAGTAAAAAGTAATATAACCAAAAAAGTAAATTAGACACATGTAGTACTATCTAAAAAGGAAGAGTAAAGAAATACAAAAAGCATGATCCAAAATCCTGTCATTGTTGTTGTCAATGGACATGTATTGATGCAACATAGGCAAAAATCCTCGCTAAAAAGATAAACAGTACTAGGCCAAGCTAATGAGGAAGGTCGGTTGGTGAATAGGTCAACTACCTTTCTTATGGAACCCTAGAATGTGATATTTTGAGAACAAAACTATATGTGAAGAGGTTGGAATGTGAAAACCCACAAATTGACAAATTAGGTTTCTAGCAACTAATTTTGGGACAATTGCAAAAGTTGTCTACATAGGCTCAAAACTTACAATATGATAATAAAGTTAGTTAGAATTACATCATGAGCTTAGATCTTAGAAGAGGAAACAATAAAATAATAATATAATTAAAAAGCTAACTTTGTAGGTATATTACTTACTATATATCAAAGCCACAAAATTGAAGTTTCAATAATTAGCGAAGCTTTAAAGATAAATTATTTGAACAAAAGCAAACAAAAAGACATTAAATAATGTTTAGAAAACATGTATATATGCTAAATATACTTAATGTGTAAAACAAATATACGTAAACTAATTGAAACTCAAATATACATATAATATACTAATTTAAAAAAAATTAACAAAAAGAAATTGATAACCTCAACTAAAAGGTTTCTTAAGAAGCATTAAGCATAACAACACCATGAATCAAGGGAATAAAAGATAATTGCATGAAATATAAATTTTAACACTTAAAATATAAGCTAATACCATAATTGGGACATTTGCAAAAAGAAAAAAGAAAAAAACACCATCGACCCAAAAAGCCTTATATAAATGTTCTTTACCATCCATTTGCTTCTTTAATAATTTAAAAGTCTTAGGAAATAAGACAAGTGCTCAAGAGTGTTAAGAAAATTTTATGTAGAATTTTGGGAAAAGATAGCTAAAAATCTAGTTATATAAAGTTTGTTAATAGGGTAAATATAAAAAATAATACCTAAACTTTGCCAAAAATGTGCAATTTACTACTTATACTTCAAAAAAAAATCAATTTTCTCTTAAAGTTTTCTTTATCCCTTTTGCAACCTAAACCAACTCTATTAAGTCTATTTGTTGATGTAAATATAAGGACGAACTGGGTTTTTGATCCATAGTTGCAAGTAGGTCGAGCGACTTACTTTTTGAAGTGGATTGTGACCCACTTTGCCTTAAGTAGCTACTCTGCCACTCTAGGGCCAGTAAATGGCTAGCAACCACCCGGTGGGAGATCATGCAACTCCCTCAAGTGGCCACCAACAACCTTATAGCCTTGAGTGATCAAAACATTCAATTCCTGATTCTCCTTTATGTCCACTTTAACAAATGGACTTTACAAAATTAGTTCAAGTAGTAAAAATGACCATCAAAAATTCAATTAGATAGTAAATTAATTTTTTCAAAGTAAAAGTAGTAAATTACACATTATGACCAAGTTTGGATATCATTTATAACATTAACCTTGCTAATACAATCAAGACTTGTAGTGAAACAATCACCACCACTCAAAGAAACAAAAATTGAGGGAGTTGCCAACACCCCCTTAATTATCACTGGTTAACAAAAAGCTTCACACCAATGAGTGCTTAAATTTCATTCAATTATCAATTAATTACCAAAAAAATACTAAATTATGTTGGAGAATTCTAGAAAAATGTATTCCTAAGTTATTGTATATGTGGATTCATAAAAAAAATGTTATTTTGAAAAAACTAATTGATATGTTATATCACCCTTAAGAAATGGCTAATTTAGACAAACTATTGATTCTAGTTTCAAAATCTTAAACAACATAGTTTTAGCTTCAAAATTTTTTAGTAAACTACTGAAAATATATATATTAATGTTAATGTGTGGTTTGAGAAAATAACTATACTAGAATTTTTGGAAAAATTTGGGAAGTTTCAAGAAAATTAAGTTACTTATTTTGATTGAATTATTAGGCATTTTAATGATGTTAGTGAAGTTAGGTTAAATTTTATAACTAAAAATGAAGAATTTTGTGAATACACAAGTTTTGAAGCCAAGTTCATCATTTCTCACTTATAGATCGTAATGTTTTTACCCAAATAACAAGTGAAAATATGTATTCTTTCATGAAATGCTAACTAAGTTGTGGATAGAAGGTATGTTAATTATAGATCATAATGGAAAGATAGGGAAAAATGAGGAGAAATTGTATGATTATAACATGTTTAGTTGATCAAAAATTGACTTAAAACCTGCATTAGGTAGAACTTTACAGTGAAGTATATTAAGAGGTTATGCTAAAGGATATCTAGCTGAGAAGTTCTTAATTGAAATGGATCCAGACATTAAGTTGGGGGCTGAGTTAGAACCTAAATTAGAATTTTACACTACAGATTGCTTAGAAAGTAGGTTAGAAAGTTCCTAGTCGAACAAGAACTTTAACTCACTCAGAAGGTAAATCAAAAGCTTCCTTAGGCAAGAGCTTTACACCAAAATCCACTTAAAAGCTTGAACTTTATTCTATTTGAGTATATTCTACTCGAGCTTTTGAATCGCTACCCACTCTTTTCTAGTTCCTATCTTAGTTGAGGGATAGTGGCAAGTAATCTTAACCCTTCCACTCCGTGTCATATCGAGTGGCGATTTGAGTCAAATTGTGAACCTTAGTGTATCGTATATGTGGTTCAGCTTTCAATTTAGCAAGACCTCTACTTTTGTTCCTTCACTGTAGTAAAGGACCCATTTTAATCCAATATAAGCCCTAAGTGATTACTTAGCTCCTTAGGCATACCAAATTATGTAGAGGAAAAGTCAGAAATATCAATAATTATTCTTTCTTTCATCTACCAAACTATAATTATATGCGTTCTATATCCCTATTCCTTTCACACAAGTTCTCTCAATTGTTACACCTAGAAAAACCACCCCTGATTATCTTATTGCAATCATAATAATTGAAAATAGAACTTGAAAATTTTGAATATGCTCTTTTATTGCAATCATAATAATTGAAATTTAAAAACTTTTGCAAAAGAGCTTTAAATGATCTTTTAAAACTTCAAACCCCTCAACATGTTTATTATTTTATTTGATAATAGCATAAGGAGAAGAAGTTCAGCAAAGATTTTTCTAAAGGTTTCACCTTGCGCGTCAATCTTCTCTTCTAGCTCCACTGTTAGGAATCTAGTCATCTTCACCGATCATTTCCACTATATTAATTAATCAAACTTTAAAAGAATACAATCAGTTGGTCATAAGACCTCAAATCACATTACCCTATCTCACTAGCTTCTACTAAAACTAAGCATAAGCTATAGTAAACTACCCACTCTCTCAAAGTTACAAACTTTGTTAGAAATACAATAAAAATGATGAAACAAAAATAAAATTTCTCTAAGTTTAAACTCAAGTAAATAGACTATTGAATTAACAGATTTTGTGCGCTTGCTAGAAGTTCTTTTGTTCTTATTGTTGTTCTTCAATTTTATTTTCTCGTTAATACATACTTAATTATCCAACGGTTGAAATATCTTCATTGTTGATTCTTTGAAAGACATTAAGACTTGTTTAAATTGATTTACCACATAAAATCCTCCAAAAATCTCATTATCAAGGATAACTCTCATAATTTTTCAACGAATAATCAACAATTTCAAATGAATTTCAGCTAAAAATTCTTTTCAATTCTTGCTAATGATGATATGGCCTTATCTTTTTTTGCTTGGATGAGCCTTGGTCAAACTAGATGGTTATTTCCTTGATCCTCAATCTCTAACTGAGCAGAATACATAAATCCTTGTGTTCTTATAGATTTAAATTTAAATCGTTTTGTCCAACCTTGATGGAACAAGTCGATCATATACCTAAATATATTTGACTAGTGGAGCTAGACGTTCTATTATATATAAATCCAATTCAAATATCAAAATAGAATAATTTGTGCATATACAACTTAGATCAAGTTCAACCTTTTACTTGAACTTCTGCAACATCTTATGATGATCCTTATCAATTATACCTTATACTAAAGTTTTTATAAGTGTTCTTTTTTTTTTAGTCCAAAACTTCTACTTAAGTTTCTACAAGACTTTTCTGTTCATCACTGACTTAAAGGTTCTACTTAAATATTGATAAGTTATAAATTTTATATATTTTTTCGTCTTAACTTTATGTTATACTAATGTCTATAGTTTTATACTATTGATAGAAAAAATATGCTGATTCAAGAAATGTACACAAAAATTTATTTGAGCTTAAATTGAACGAACGATCGATACAAGCCACATTTTCAATTTGGAAGTTGGTGAATCCAATTTCAATTCCCCCTGTAAATTCATTGCAAGGGTCCGAACATATGATCTTCCAATTGTCAAGCCCATCATATTGAATGGCATGTCCAAGCCCAAAAGAAATGCATGTCAACATCCATGTGTTGTCCAAAGGGGAGTGAGTTTTTTTGTGAATCTAATCAAAAGCTAATTAATCAGTACTAATATATCTTAAAAGTATACGTTAATTGATTAGATAATAGCATAATTAAAATCCCATATTATTATTAATGAATTATTTCCTTATGACGTTAGTTTTTTATTTTTAATTTCTTAAGTTTAGTTAATTCACATTCGTAGTCAATTAGTTCCTTTTACTTAAACTTATTAATCATTCTATTTTCATCGTCTAGCTAAAAAAAGAATTGAAATAATCTAGTAATAAAACAAGATGATGAAAAATACAATTAATTAAATCCAATCCCTAAGATAACTTTATCTCACTAGTTATTTTTACTACAGTGTACAATCCGATTTACTTGCTAGAGTGTTTTTATAAAAAAAAAAAAATTATCTTTTAAAAGAATCATATAAATTAAGTTTCCATTGATGTCACTTAATTATCAATTTTAGTAAAGCTTCTATTAAAGCTTCCATAATTTTTCTTCAACCTAAGTATTACTTTAAAGCTTCTACCAAAGTTTTTACAAGCATTTTGATGTTCAACCACTTAAATAGCTACCTTCTACTAAAGCTTCTACAACCTCAAATCCTTACATTTTATCAATTTTCAATCTTTCACTCAAGGTTCTACATATTTTTTTTCCCTTAAATTTTAGTACTCTAAACCTTCTACTGCAACCTCTACTATCTTAATAAACAGATTAAAACAAATATATATGTACACTTAATACATGTGTTAACATATCATCAAAATCAAAATAAGAGAGAACCCAATAGATCCATAGAAATTTGCTAGCAAAGACTAAGAAGAGTTTTGGCTCAACTCCTTTTAGGCAAATTACTTATACCTATGATTTTTATATTTGATTCTATTTGTGACCTTTCATATAATATTTATTAATCTATTTATACTGATAAATTTAGTTTGTTAAGTATATGAATTAGTACCGTATCTCTTAAATTAATCATAACCCATGATGTTTCTTTTTTCTTTTTAGTTGTGAAATTTATAATAAATTTGAATTTTTTGGAGGAGTATGATTTGAAATTATATAGATGTTGTGATTTGAAATCAGTAGATTTTGTTATACAAATGGTAAATTTATATAATCATTTTTATATATTTTTAATTGTTCTTAATCCATGATTTGTTTTCATTTCCATATTTTACAATAACAATCCTTCCTGGAAGAGATCGTATTCGAAACCAACTATCTGCACGAAGTAGTTGATGTTTCCCTTTTGTCCTTTTGTAACTATATTTGCAATTTTATTCATATTTTTTATTCCTTTCTATGATATGTAATGAACTTTTGTTTTCATTTTTGCGAAAGAAGCTAGTGGATAATTATTGTGGTAAGCTTGTAGTGGCAAGATTTAACTACTGTACAATGATTATGGTGACAATTTCATTGTAACAATAAGATGTTTTTTATTGATTTTTTTTTAACAAAATTAATTATGTGTTTTCCAGTAGAACTTAAAGTTTTCCCACTTTGTAAATATGCAAAGAATTGCAATTCTTTTGGTATCTTTATTACTTTTACTTCACCTTTTATTGTTTTACTTGGCCATCTCCTATAAACTTTTTTTTTATGTGCATAATTGTTTTTTAATTTATTATTCTTTTGTATTTTATTAATTTTTAAGTTCTAATTGTTGCATATGTGATATTTGTCATATAGGTAACTATGAAGAAATGGATTTGGTGGAATGGGAAGGAAATTATAAAGGGAAAAAAAAAAGGACATATAATCTTATCAATTTAATTTTCTAAATCTTTTCTATGGATTTCTCTTCAGGCAATTCTCACTAAAATTATTCTATCAATGTAGCATTATAAACAATTATAAGATTATTATTCTTAGCATTATTGTCAAAATTGTGATTGTATCTATGCGATTCTACGAGTTTACGATTTTAAGAAATATTTTTGAGTTAACTCGGGTATGAAATACTTTTTGTGTAGAAACTTATGTTTCTGACCAATTTTATATGTTAAACTTGGTAAAAGCTTACATTTTTAAACAAATTCACCTATTCTACATATTTGAGTTAAAATAATATATATATATATATATATGCTTTTATTAAACTATTTTATTAAGACATTAAATCATTTTCTTTATCCTATTTCAAATTTTTTCCTCTTTCACTATCTTAGTTTCTTATTTGATATTCATAGCCTAGTTTTAGCTTAAATGGAAAAGCTTATAAGAATGACTATATTTATGTTTATACCATTAATAACTTAAAACGAGTTAAATCATTTAGTTTCCTTTAATTCATTGTTTTTCTTAAACAAAAATAATGGAAAAAAATAGTTTTGACTCAACTTATCCCTCTTGTGTCAATGTTAGATAATAGACTGAACTTACTTTTTTCCTTTTTTTTTTTTTAATTTCCATTGTATATTTTGGGTTTTTTATAACTATTATAAGCATATTTGTGGTTTTCATAGAAACTTACGTTTCTATATTTCAATTTTATATTCTGATTTTATAAATTTTCTATATTTCAATTTTATAAACCCTTTGGTGATTCAAAAAAGAATCGCGAATTTAACAACCTTGATTCTTAATATGCAAATATAAGAGGTTTGAATTATTTTGCGTCTTTGTTGTATAGATGATGGTGATGGTGAAGGTGAATAAATGGAATTATGGAGTGTATAGACGAAATAGGGAGATTAATTAAAGAGATGAATTGAAGATAGATAAAAATGTATTGTAATTACTTAATGAAAATTAATTGCATATGCATTAGTTGGGTTTGTATTAGTAGAATTTTACAGAATATGCGTTGATGGAAAGCATGTGTTAATTTATTGTAATTACTTTATGAAAATTAATTGCATATATACATATCTATATGTATTAATTGCATATGTATTAGCAAAATTTTATAGAAATAGAGATGTGTTAATGGAAAATATGTGTTGGATAAACATCCGGAGTAAAAAAAAAAAGGGATATATTTAACAATTTTGGAATATAAATTATAAAAGAGTTAATTATAGTATATTGTATTTAATTCACAAAGTACTGAAGTAGGTATATATTATGGTAATCAATTTTGATGATTATCAATGACAATTACTATCAAAATTTAAGACCGGTTGTATTTGAAAATTATCAATGTCAATTGATTGTAGAATTTAAAAAAATGATTAATTTAGACCTAACTAGATATCATAGGAAAATAATTGGATGACAAAAAAAATTATTTATCACCAATTATTTTAGACAGAAAGTTTTAATATAATATAATATAGAGAGGAATTTATTACAATTATAAATGATATTGATTATGACAATAACAATTTATTTTGTGCATACACATTGTGGGTGTGTTGTTGCTTAGTATTATATTACATTTAAGAAAGCTATATGTTTAGCTAAAAAATATCATATCATAATATATTATATTATATTTAGTAGAACAATGCTAAAAACTCAAGAGAAAAAAAGAAGAAGAAGAAAATTATGAAAGTCCCCAACAATTATGTGTTGGGTAAGATTAGACCAATTGTTTATATGCTATATAAATGATAAAATTTAGAAAATATTATTCCTTACTCTATATACCACGTATTTCTTGATAGCCCTTCACAATTTCTTATCTTAGTTAAGAAATTTTACAAGATAAATGCAAGTTGAAAGGTTTATCTCATATACCTTAAAGTACAAATTTAAGGATATATAAACTATATGAAAATATTACACCCATATAAATAAGTTCTAAAAGATTGCATCTAAAATCTAGATGGAGACCTTCAATACCTACCTACCCAAACAATTAGAATAATGTAGGATACAAGTTCTAATAGAAATCTCGCTCACTTCCAGTACCTAGCATTATTTTGTTGACTAAAGTACTGAATTTTTCTCTATATGAATCTTGTAAAAATGTAAATATGCACCTATCTTTCTTTCTTCTTTTTTTTTTTCCCTTTTTTCGATTTATTATCATCTCTGTCGATTTCGTTAATTTTCATTTTTATAATGGCAACTATAAACGATTGATTTACTTATTACACTTTAAAAAGTTAATTACCAAAACAGAAAAAAATAAAATAAAAGTTTGTAGCATCATCATAGTCTACTTTGAAAATTAAGCCACCAAAAACAAAAATAAATGATGATGATGATTTTGGAAAGCAAAAATAAAAAATAAAACCATAAAAACGTTACTTCATATATTTCTACTGCCCTTAACCCGAATTCCTACATATACGGCATGCCAATAGCCAATAGCCAATTGCCAACTGCCAACCACAAGGAGGTTGTCAACTCTTGTCACTGAGAAGTGAGAATTACACGAACTCAAAGCATAATAAGGTTGAGGACAAGCAGCACACTCTGCTTCCTGACTCCTCATCTAGCTGCAACCCAGAGAAAGGCTGAGGACACCTCAGGAGATAAGGGAAGAAATAACAAAGTAATGTGGCAAATCAGCTTTGCTAACCTAGAGAGAGGATGTTAAGAAAAAAACCTTTGACTGGAGGAGACACTAGGGTCGGTATCCTTAAAACAACGTGAATTGTGAAAAGAACTTGAGAGACTTCGAAACAAAAGGATTGCCATTCATCAAAACAAAATATGAACCAAGAACGCTTCAAATAGTTTCATCGCTGCAATTTTGAGTTGATAAAAGAAAAAGGTAAAGATTTTGAACTGTATCTCATGAACCAGCATCAGAAAACTGAAAGGCGGATGTCCGAATTTGATTAAAACTCCTCAACGCAGTGCAATGCCAACATTATGCCTACCTACGAGGCCAAAAGGGCTTCTATCTTAGCCAGGCGATCCTCATCATTCTTAGGAGAAGGACTTCTGTTTGCCTCATCAAACATATCATGCTTCCACTTCTCAACCTGAGCAGGCCCTTGGCGATAAACTTGCCTTCCGTTATAAGTATCTCTTCCTTTATACCTGCCACCACCACCTCCATCTCTCTCTCTCAATCCAAAGCCACCTCTCAGCTCCTCTCTTCTATATGGCCGTGCCCTATCCCTGGCAGCAGCTCTCTCTACTCTATCTAAATGGTTCGAGTACCGGCTCCGTTCTACTCTCCTTTCATTTTCTACAGCAGGCTGTCCACTGCTATCATCATGGCTTGCTTTGACCGACACTGTCGATGTTTTATCAGCATTAACATCCACTGGAATCTTCTGTTCTCGGAATGCAGGTCTCTTACGCACCGGGGGTGGGGGTAATGGATTAGCCTCCAATTCATAGAAACCATCATGATGCCAAGCATTTTTGTCATCTCGCTTATGTGAAGTTCTCTCTCTTTCTTCTGTACCCGAAATTGCTGTCTTACTTGACTCTTTGTCATTGCGCTGGTCCCTTGAATCTTTCCACCATCCTCGATCTGAAGAGTATAAAACGATAGGGACAACATTAAATGAGTAATAAAGGGTTCAAAGCTATTCTGAAAAAATTATACACTAGCAGCTGATTCATTTATTTAGGCCCAGTCTCTCTTTAAATAAATAAAGCAGGATCACAGAGCGAAACCTCTAACAGGAAGTAGGCAAACTAGTGTACAATCATCATGGATGCTGGAGGAAAAAAAAATCAAAGAAAAAAATCTACACAATAAAAATACTATACTATAAAGGTGCTACATGTGAGACGCCTCAAATAAAATATGCAAAAGTAGCAGATTACCAAACCCAATAGATTAAAACCTCCAGCAAAAACAGATAAGGAAAAGATATCAAAGAAAGAGATAATCTTCTTTGCTTTTCTTCTTTGTTTTGCCATTGTTCTTGCAAGACTTAGGAGAAGGGAGGCACTTACCGCCAGTAGCTCTCCTTCCAGAGCTTCGACCAACTTGCCCAGCATTACCACGGTCGTCGTGCTGTTATATACATGTACAGGCAACCCTAAAATCGTTATACACATTGGACGCACTGAAAGGCACAAATTATAAACATAAGTCCCACAAAATCATCAACTTATGTCAGTTTTTTGTGTGCCAAAAAACCAACTACTACATTCAAAGAACATCAGTTCTCCTGGACAATCTAAATCATAGTTAAGTGCTAAAATATCAAACCAGACTAGAGAAATTTTCTACCTAAGAAGCAAATGTCAAAAGACCTACTCCTTTTCCTTTCACAAATTTTGAGCATATATTTAACCACATTAAGAAAGAAACCTCAAACTTATCCTCACAAAATAGTTCTCAATTTCATTTGTGGCAAGTCCAAACCAATTCTCTCTTAATATGTTCCCCAAAAGACCTGATTCATACAAATCAACTGTTGATCTATTTTAGTTGTGGCCTTGGACCGTATAATACACACACACACACACTCACTCTCTCTTATATACCTGCAACAAGCTTCTCATGAGAATTCCATTCATTTCATTACAGTCACCATCAGAAATAGATAACAAGAAAACTACATTTATTTTCTCAAAGAAAGCAGGTTCTGCTCTTTTCACTGATTATTAATTTTGTTTTGGTAATTTCACTAATTAATAATTACCAGAAGTATGATAGAAAATTGAACTGTTGGTTTTTCTCAAGATAAAACATAAAAAAAATTATTAATGCTAACCATAGGCTAGTTGCTGGTATGAAAGAAAATTCATGTCTACATCCATAATGGACAGATCTCTTTCTTTTTTTTTTTTTTCCTGTCCAGATCAGTTGTCAGATTTTTTTTTTCTTTTTAATTTTACACACAGATCAGTTGTCATCATGACATAATATCAAAGTTGGATATGCCACATGCCAAACCATAGATTTGACATGCTAGATAAATTCTGATGCATGATTAAAAGAAGGCAATCGAAATGCATACACAATGTTAAGCATTCCAGCAACCGGCCATACTCAAGAAAGGTAAGCAAAGAATATGGATGCCATAAGTATGTTGTATGATCTTACTTTTCTCTGTACCCTCACTTCTATACTTACCACATCAAAATCATGGGGATTTGATAAAAATTTAACTGTCACCTGCTACACCATATCTACACATTCGCCAAGCAAGTCCAGGAGAACAATAAATTATCAAACAGTTAGCTGTTTCTTTTCTCTTTGATCATTAAATAATAGTAATCATGATTAACTGCATTTACTAATTTAGTGAAACCTGAAAATAAGATCTTGAGCGCAGCACATCCACTGGATTAGAGTTATCTCTTGTGCCATCAGAATTTCCAGGGTTCTTTTTATTCAAGTCCTTGCTGGAAACTCCATTTTCTGCCTTGGCTTCAGAACCTAAGGGTGACCCAAGTACAGAAATATCTTGCAATCGGTGGTGGTGCTTCTCATCACGCTCTGTGCTTCGTCCAAAATCCTTGTCAGCATCGCCAATTCCTCTCTCATTAGCAGGTTTTCCATCTCTCCTAGACCTCTTAGGACTACAAAAACATGTCACACCCATTCCCAAAATCAATTTATTAACTCAACATTCTAATATGCCAGGCAACAAAATAGTAACTAAACAAGTACAGCATCAGGAGTTTGACATATTCTCGCAGAAGCAATGCCAGTTTTTCCATAAATATGCAGATATGGACAGAGAATAAAACACTGGAACAATATCAATAATTGTAATGATTATTGATATCTTTCAATAGTTTAAATCACATTTGTCAAGAAAATATCAAACTTGGGAGAACAAAGTGCCCATTTGTGTACTAGATCCTCTATATACATGCCTTGGAAGACATCTAGGTAAACCCACTTGCTAAACTTGGGGGCATGACAGTAATTCCATTCTAAGCCACTCCAGAAGATTGCAGGTGACCTACATTGTGAATATTGGAACAAGAAATTCAACTTTCAATAGGCTTACCCAACTGAGCAGTGAGCACCAACCAGATTTTTCTTTCAAGGACAAATGTTAGAACCCAAGCCTGGAAAATAGCCCAAGCCAAAAGACTAGTCTGATAGAGACAATAAACTTTTATATTTAAATACTATGCTTAATCATATTACTATCCATGGGGGGCTTATAACATTACCATCCCCTTTGAAAGCTAAGGCTTTTCATTGCCCCATTATGGACTATCCACTCTAAGTAGCTTTTACTCTAGACAGCTCTCATATGCTTCACCAAAGGTGAAGCCTCTCTTAGGTCACTCCTCGCTCCTTACTTCCGTAGGGTTGGCTCTCAACATAGTACAAAGAAATTGAAGATGACAGTAATATAAACCAAGGCACTTAGATTTCAGTTAATGACAAGGCCGCCAGGCAACAGATTCGCATAGACAGGATTATATCAGAAGGCTTCAAGGGCAATGTGACGCACACAGTAACAGCTCCTAGATAGCCACTCCTTCAATATTCGGTAAAGAAAGTGGAGCATTCCGTCGGAAAATGACTAATTTTCTCAATTCCGTTGCCTTAATAAGCTCGAGCATACAAATTTAAGTAACAGCCTCTTCTTTCCTATCTCAGATTTCTAAAGGAATTCAGAAATCTAAAACTGAGATTCAATATAAATAAATTAAAAAAGAAACAATTTACCCTACCATCGAAATTCTGCATTTTTTGCATCAAGTACCACAATCAATTGCCGTAATATCTTGTGCTCATAGAAAGAGGATTTCAGAAATAGCATACCTGGGTTCCCTGTCAAACCTGGAACGGTGTCGTCTGGAGTCGGATTCTCGTTCTTCTCGACGAGACATTTCAAGATGTAGTTGACGTTAAAGTGATGATACGAAGCTGATACCAGAGATTTTTCAATTGAGGATGGTGGGGGTTTAATGTCGCGAAGACCTACAGGCCTTTGCTTATATTTGGAATTTTATATTAATTTTTTAGAGAATGTCATCATATCGATCCTTTATAGTGAAAACCTACGGCCACGGAATCTATATAACATTGAGTTTGCTTATTTTCAATGCGGAATTTTATTTTAATCTTTTAAAAACTATCATCTATATTTATCTATCATGGCAAAGGCCTTCGGTCACTACCTTTATATAACATGATTTTTTTTCTTTTTAACCAAATATATAGCATGGTGTTTACTTATGTTTAATGTGAAATTTTATTTTTATATGTAACATGGTGTTTGCTCAGGGTCAGTGCAGAATTTTATTTTAATTTTTCAGAGAATGCCATCTATATCTATTTATTATAGCGAAGATGGCCACCGCCTCTACGTAACATGGTGTTTGCTTATGGGGAAATGAAAAAAAAAAAAAAAAAAGCCAAAAAACTAAAAAATCTAAAAATATCATTTTTGAAAAATTATTTTCAAAAATATAGTATAGTGCCATATTTTTAAGAATATTTTCTCAAAACTATATTTTTATAATTTTTTTTTTCTTTTCCGTTGCTTATGTTCTGTGCAGAATTTTATTTTAATTTTTTAGAGAATGCTACCCATCTCTATCTGTTATATTAAATAAAATTTCCACACAATTTTCAAATGATTAGTAGAATATGGATAAGTTAGAGGGAGGTCAGAAAGTTTTTCCATGTGGCATTTTCCTATGTATCAAGAAATCTTATAAATTCATATTATCAAGAAATCTTATAAACTAGGGGAAGGATGATAATATTATATTTTTTAACAATAATCTGGGCCTTTTACAAAAATAATTTTAAAAGTAGCACACTTAAAACTCGATGTGAACATCTAAGTTTAAAATTTAGTGAAATCGGCTGTGGAAATGCCTATTCCGTTTGTGACGCATAAATCAGTGGTTGAATTCATTATTTTTAATCAACACCAATTTCAGTACATTAAATGAAATCGATTATATATAGCCAATTTCATCGGCTTAATACATCATGTTGGACTCCTTCCTCATTCGAACACAAGTCTCCCTCTAAAAAAAAACCTAACTGCTCAATCTCTCTAGATATAACAAATTGCACTCATTTTTACCAAATTGAAACCAAAATTTTGATGTAAACCCGGTTTTTGCACACTTCACACACTAAATTCGACAAAGCAACTATAGCTCTAGGATATTTAATTCCCTTTTTCTTCCTACAAGAAAAATTGCAAAAAGTAATATTTTTTTCCCACCTTTTTATGCAACTTTAATGCATAAAATCACTCATTATCTATTTATATTGTTGCATTGTTGCTTTAATGAAATTTTTTATATTGTTATTGTTTTCATTGCATTATGTACTTGGCTAACTGAATAGTGAATTTTCTTTCCTATTGTAATTTTAACATGTGAAAGATGTCTTTATGATGTCAAGTGATCTTTCTGCTTTCATTTCATGTTCATAACAAATTAATAGCCATGCAATGATATATGAATGTAAAAATTGTTTATGCGCCAGTTTTGTGAAACTTGTTCAAGTGTACCTAGCTATTAGTTATTCATGATACTATATACCAAAGTTTACTTTGCAATGTTATCCAAGGCATAATGAAAGCATTCAAAGGTTGTAGTTGCTAAACTTGAAGTAGGCTTTGTGAATAACTTAAGAGATGCTAGAAGATCTTTGATAAGAATCCTCCACATCTTATAGAGTTTTGTTATGGCTTTCATCTCTTTCATAAGTTTAGGAAGTTATAAAATTGCCCAAAAAATATATCTAATTAGGTAATTTGTTGCATTCATTCATCAGATACATAGTAAAGTAGCCGATAGCATTAAGTAATTGGTTTACAATTTGTTTTTTAGTATTCTTTCTTGAAGTTTCAATATTTTACTAACCTAGACTGCTTGAATATAGACAGGTAAGAAAATGAGTGAGGTGAGAGTGGTTTGCTATATCCATGGAAATTGTAGAAGGAGAAGACGAGGTACACTATGGTAGACACCCAATGATAGTAGTTGGTTCTCATATGATGCAACTTATCAACAATTAGTGGGTATCATATATAGTTGTCTTCTAGTTGACATAATGACCCACCCCATTGAGTTGATCCATAAGTGCCCCTTATAAGAGGTAGTAGGGACTTTTTCTATGTTGTGTTTATAAATGATGATTACGATGTAAAATTATTGGGGTCCTCCCTAGGACATGGTAAGGTTAGTGGTTCAATAAGGCTATATGTTAGAATACATGAAATCAACATGTCTACTAAAGTTAAGTATGATTTAGTAGAGGAAAGTAATGTTGATTATCAAGTTGCAACTTAAGTATGTGAATCCCAACCTATTCCAGTCACTCAAGAACCAAATATTGATCACAGTCTCCCTGATATTAATATTTTTTTTTACATATGAAGCCAATAGGGAGACAAATATTGAGAATGAATTAGCTTGAATAAATCTTGCGACAAATTATGATAACACCGACTATGATGATGATAGTGAGGAAAGTAAAAATTGGCTTCAAACTCTAAGTGAGGCATGTAAGTCAAGCAAGAAGAATGATTGGCTATGTGAGTTTCCAAAAGATGTGGATATAGTTAGGACTTGGGAATTTGGAACCACTGCGATTCTACATAGCAAGCATAGACAGTCGATATGTATCATCTTTGGAGAGCATGCATTATGACAAATGGAGCTTCAGTAGTGAGTTTAAGGTAGGTATGTGCTTTGAGAAGAAACACCATTTGATATAAACAATGAAAATGCACCACATCTTAAGAAGATTTAGGAGATACCATCATGTATGGATATATCCAATGAGCTTCACTAAGAGGACCTATGAGGTTGAACTAAGATGAACTGGGCTACCACTCATGTGAGTTAGCTGGCCCAGTAGGCAGACCGTTAAGCTACCTCCTGTATTATTATGCCTAGTACCCATACATCACACGATGATATATCAACAAATCTAAGGCCATTATGGGTTATATGGTACTTATCAAGGCTTGTTCTTATTGGCTTTTTTTCTTTTGTACATTTTATGCCAACCATAAAGTTTATTGTTGCATACAGATGAATTTTATACACTAGTTGCCTCATATGCTACGTAGGGATGTTATTGTTAAGCTATCGGAGGTAGATAAGATGTTCATCAATTTAAAGGCATCATTATGGACTATGTATCCCCACTAGGGAGGTAGATAGGATGTTCATCAATTTAAAGGCATCATTAGGGACTATGTATCCCCACTAAGACCTAATGCAAAGTTTGATGGCCTTTCATAGCTCAATCCACCATAGGGGAGATGTCATCAAAGACAAAAACATGGAAAGCATAGAGAGCGAGGCCGTAGACAAGCTTAAATGGACAATAGAGATGATCGTTCACTTCAACACTACTTGCCTTGGCTTTACTCGCCTTACACATCTCCAATAGTGATTATATTTGAGTGTCATGCCCTATAGAGGAGAGTTCCAGCACTCACACTTAAAGTCTTCTTACTATATTTGAAAGGCGATGTGGAAATCACAATGGTCAAATGATGGAGAGGCTCATGGAGCTCAAACCCACTTTAATACCTATGTGCGTAACCCTTCCATACAACCCACTAGGTATAAGTTAAGACAAAGTACAAATTACATAAGTAAATCCAAATAACAGCCTCAACATAACATAGATACTCAAGAGATACGTACTTATATGCATCAACAACAAAGACAGTAGTAAATGCTCATTATTTGTAGTTGATAAACATATTTTGTGCATATTTTATAAACATAAACTAAGTATATGAACCAATTAAACTTTTGCATTTCTTATTTGATTTGTGTTCTACAACTTCCTTATCTTATCTATTTCTTAGTTATAGTTATGAAGATCTGTAATGGTTAATAGGTATATGAATGACTTGCTACTGATGATTATGGTTGATAAGTTCAAATATTGTTGAGTGTCAAGTTTTTTGGTTTACAAATGTTGAGAAATTTGGACATTAGCATATGAGCTATGATGTGGTTGAGAAATTTGGATAGTAGTGAAGATTTTGTTTTATAGATGTTAAGGAAGTGTCTTTTCTTTTATAATGCTATAATTTGGGGCATTTTTACATTATGGGGAGGTTGAGAGGTAGGTTACTCCTAAAATTAGGTCTCCATAAACCAATTTTAGCATATTTGCTAAGATTAACTTTTGAAAAGTCACTTTCACATTTTTGCCTAAAATGGCCTTTCAAAAAGCTAATTTCTTCATTTACCATAAAATCGATTTCTCAAAAGTTGATTTTAGGTGAAAACAAGAAAATTGACATTTCAAAAGCTGATTAAGCGCATTTTAAAGTTTAATGTTGAGAACCCGATTTTAAGTCTGGTACTCTTGAGATTATTTTCGAAATAGCCCTATCTTAGAATTCTTTTTTTTTTTTAACTACAATATTTTTTTCCTTTTCCCTATAAACTACATGTAGTTTATCAATATTTTTCTTTTTAAATTTTAAAAGTAGACAATTCAATTGTGCATATGTCTTTAGTTTTTTCAATACAATTTCAAGTAACACATGTTTAAATAATAAGGTATAATATATGCTTATATATGTGTATGTGTATATACATATATATAACTAATCAATGCCCTATATTATGCACACTTTTTTAGTTCAAAATATGTTCACATCAATCAAAATAGTAGATTTACTTGAAAAAGTATCACAACTAACATGTAAACAATGTATTAAACTAGGAGGAAATACTATTGTTGAATTATATAAATATGAATTAGGTATTGTAAATTTTATATGGTTCTTTCACATTTATATGAAATGGTATATCATTTAAAATATATAAGTGATGTACATTGCATAAAAAGACATGTCTTATGGACATAGCATTTGTTAACAACAAAAAAATATATATATTAGAAATAAGAGTTATAAGTCTCATAATATGCTTATATATATATATATATATATATATCTCAAAAGGTATCACTAATGAAAATTTATTCGATAGGATTATATTACCCACTAGAATAGTTGCAAAAAGTCTGAACCTGCAAATTTGCCAATCTTGTTGAAAGAGTAGTATCTAAGTCAGTACTAAAGGAAGACCAAACTTTTTTTATGTACTAATCGATACATTCTATGCCATCAAGTAGTATAAGCTTTATTCAAGTAAATCCAATCCATTTTATAGCAAGAGAATAAAGTGCTAAAGACACTTTGTTCAAATACCTACCTTAAAGCATTTGATTAAAGTCCCATGAAAAGGTCATAAGTTGTTATTAGACCACTTCATATAAATTTTCCTTTACGGGCATTTAAACAAAGTGGCTCCTTAATTCTGAAAGTCAATTATTGGGACTTCGCTCTAACCCTCTTTGATGTCTTAAAATGAAGCCTGCCTAAACCAAATGAGTTTAGCTACAGTCTCAATTCATAGGAATGGCCTCATATCCTATTTAGACAAATTTCCATTTCATTCAAATGCCTTGATAAGGGATTCAATGGAAGCCTTGAATTTCTATAGACGTATTTTTCCTTAATTAATTTTTTATATCATGTTTTTTTGTTAGTGACTCGAGAATAGTTTTCAAAGGGTCTTTTGATGTATTAACATATATTACAACCTTAAAGATAACAATCCTAATAGACATTTTGCTCCAAATTTGTACTTAACAATTCTTAGATTATGCAAAGATCAAGTAATCTTAATTTCAAGCATAATATCTAATTAAGATTATCGTCAATATAATTCTTTTAGTACATAATATTCTTGTGAATTTTTCATAACTATCTTTAATTCCAAAAACCACAAAAGATCTATACTTTTGTTCTTTCATCATTGTGTTTAGATCCAATTAAGTGTTTTAAAAGAGTATGTACACATAAATTTTTTCTAATTTTTATGCAAAAAAGTTCTAAGTTTTGGCATGTGGAAATTTATGGAAGCTGAATTATAGTATTTGATTATGATTATTGGTGAATTATCTACTAATAGTGGATGTTTTGATTAAGTTGCTATTATCATGAGAATCTTGAATAAAATTTTACACAACCAAGATGTAGGCCATGTTAGAAATGTGGAGAGACAAGTGATGAATATAGAGCAACAAGTTTATGAGTTATCGAAGTTTATGTAAACCATTAGAAGCATTTGGATTTGTAAAGAGGGACCATATGTGCTCATAGAGAGTTGATTCAAGGAAATCGAATAGGTGTGACAAGAAACGTAGATAAGCTAGATAATTAGGGATATGGTAATTTTGAACTTAGATGAGGAGGAGAAAGAGATGTCTAAATATGGAGATCAATCTAATAAAGTTAAAAATCCTACTATTTCATAATAGTTGTTCTCTAACGAGCTCTTGATTAATTTCATATTATAAAGAAGGTCTTTCATTATCACAATGAGTGCACCAAAGTCTACTTGATAACAATCAAGTTTAGAGTACTCAATTCTCAAGGTAATGTGGGAAAACCCAAGAACTCAAGAGCGTAGATAAATCTAGAAGGGGAGAAGGCTAAAGGGGCCTCAAACCTCCCAAGCTCGAGAAAAAATAAACTATCTAAAATTATTTTAAAAGTAAAAAGTATGTATTATATTTATACATTAGAGTGTAAATATTATCATATAATTAAATATGGCTAAGTGCTTAAGATTTTACTTTTGCATCCATAAGGTCATGGGTTTGATTCTTACTAAAGTAACTAGTGTGTTTTACATTTATACATTAGAGTGTAAATATTATCATATAATTAAAATTATTTTAAAAGTAAAAGTATATTATATTTATACATTTGAATTTAAATATTATCATAAAATTAAGCATAGTTGAATGCTTAAGATTTTACTTTTATATCCCTAATAGAGTAGTTTTTTACTTTTTCAAGTTGCATTTATGTCTATCATAAATAACTTTCATTATATTTTCAATTTTTTTTTTATTTTTATAATAACTAATAAAGTTAAATTCTAATAATAAAAAAATGATAGTTAATTAAATAAATTTTCATTAAACACCATTTATTCACTAGTTGCTCTACTATAAATAATAATTACATTGTCAATTCTATAAGTCTTTCGATAAAGTTACTATAAAAAAATTATTGAATATTATTCATTTTATTTTGTTGTCCTTTTCATTATATTGTAATTTTCTATATAAATGCTTGTTCTAATTTATTTTTCTTAATAACAAAATTTACACAAGTTTGTGTGTTGACTTTATATTTGTAGTGAATTGACAATTTCATTTTAATTGACATTTATATGGTAAAGAAAAAATAAAAGGTTATTCTTTTAGCCTTTTAAAAAGTAAGTAGGGTACCAATAATTAATTCATAAAAAAAATTAGGTTTATTCAATACTAAATTGAATTGCTGAGTATGCTTTTTCAACAAAATATGCTTGTGTATGTAAAATATTATGAAATCATAATAATAAGTAGTTTTTTTTTTCACCCAAAATTCTAATATTAATTTGAATAATGTGAGTCTAGTCTTCCCTAATCTCATAACTCCCCATCCATCCTTACTCGATAGTATATAGATGGGAAGGAAGAGATTAAGATATGGTAGATGATGAAAAATTGATGCAAAAGTAATTTGTGCTCAAGTAGTATAGGTAAGAGAAATTTTTGAAGTTTTAAACCCTGAGGCAAGGGCATTTAAATGCAAAGAACTATGTGAGTTTAAGACACTAAAAATGCAATGTGAAGTGAATAAGCCTATTTTTTTTAAAAAAAAAGGCTATAGCCCAAGTCGTTCTTAATTTGAATTTTGTGATTTCTAATGCATAAAGTTACAGTGAGTCATCTACTTTAGAAGATGTAATTAGATGGTCATTAAGGTGTGAAGTAGTACGATTGCAACTTATGTCAACTAATAGTTACTCAATCAAAATCTTTATTTTTAGCAAGCCTTAAGTTAGAGAGGAGAGCCATGATGATAAGGTGAGTAATGTTATGAAGCCAAAACTAGGTGATGTAAAAGACTCTAAAGAATTAATGGTAGTAAGTAAATGATCCTTACCATATCCGATGTATAGGAGTCTAATTAAAGACAATAGGTATGGCCAAGCAATCAAGTGAAATGCTTTAAATACATATGTTTTGGAAATTTTATAATGTAATGCCCAAATGTCAAAGTTTAGTAGCTTGAGGGAGGATGCTAGAGATAGAGATCAAAACAGAAACATCAAAACCTTACTAAAAAATGAGTAAAGGGACATTACACCCTTGTAGAGTATAGGGAAAGGTGTGTTCATAATACTCATTTAGCATATATATTTTAGGGTGGTTTTGCATGACTATATCCATTAATTATGCAAATTAACGATGATTTTGAGCTTACTTAGTTATTATTTCATTTACAAGTGTTTTAGAGCTTTCAACAAGTTTTCAAACATCACCCAAAAAAAAAAAGGAAAAAAAAAACCAAAGTTTTCAAGAAATTTTAAAGAGTTTTAAAGTTTTTTCAAGGGATTACATTGATCGAACCATTCAAAAGAGTGAATATCAGGTGAGAATTGAAGTCCAAGGAAGAATAAGTGCGTATACACGATCGTATACATTAACTACGTAACCCTCGTCAAGAATTTCCATTTAAAAAACAAAGTATACATGAAGAAGAAGAACATACCCAAGACTAAGGCCATGTTTCTAGTACGTATACTTGCAATGATCTACAAATCTTTTGTTTTTAAAAGGTTTCTTGTGTAATCTTGAGTCTACGTCCTATAAATATAGAGTCTTAAGTTTAATATAAAGAGAGAAGCTCCAAAAAGGAGTGTTGTAGGGTAAAGTATAAGGAGGTCTCCATGACTTTGAGCTTTTATTTTATTTTCATGTCATAATTAAATTACAATTAGTGAACCTTTTATTAAACCTTATTTTGATGTGACAATTATTATATTTTATTTTTTATCTATGATATTGTCTTTTGTGATCTAATTGCATTATTTTGAATTGTCTTCAATTTAATATAATTGGCTATTGAATTGATGTTTGAATTAACTACAGACTTCTAAAAATCCTATAATAGATGGACTGGTGCAATCAAAAGAAATTAAATAGGCTAAGTGATTACATATTCAATTTCTCTAAATTAAGATAACCTAATAAAAGGATTCAGGATCTTAATACGATCTGAAGGTATGTTATTACAGAAACGATTCAGATAGGATATCTTAGGATCAGGAATTACTCAAGAGACATAAGTTCAGTTAATTTATCTAAGGAAGCTATATGGACTAAGAGTATGGTTAAGATTGAAAGTCACATGGAATTAGGTACTGGATAATAGATTTAGCAAGGTTTATGTTCTCACAATTTTAATTAATTTTGTTATTTTTTTGTTAATTATCTTGTTTAATTATTGTTTATTGTTTTTGTTATCTAATTATGTTATTTCATTGTACTTATTTAATTAAGATAATAAGTTAGATAATTAGTAATTATTAGGGTAGCTGCTAGTAATATAGGATTTCTTGATATTCATGGTTCCTTAAGGGATTAATAACTCAAACTTACATCCGCTATAGTATAAAACCGATAGGTACACTTACCTTCAATCAAGTTTTTTATGCCATGCCAATAAGGCAAAAATAGTAAACTAATTAGGATACTAGACAAAACCCCTTTTCTATAAATTATCTTAACCTATTTTGATTTATTACATCCTTCTTATTCTTAGTATCCTCCTTAAATTATTGCTTTTAACTTATGAATTATTTCAGTATATAACCAAGAATAGCATAAAAGGGCTTATTGAATTTGATCTTGAAATTGAGAGAACCATATGTCTTCAACGTAAAAGAGAACATAAAGCCTTGAGATTAGTAAATCAAGAACTATTAGTACAAATCAAGGAAGAAGAAGAAAGTAGTTTAGAAGAAGGGGAAGAAATTAAAGACATGGTTATGAACAATGATGATGCTAACAAAACCATGTTGGAGTATGCCAAACCAAAAGTAACTAAAGCTAAGTCTAGTACTACTAAACCTATCGTTTAGGCTACTAATTTCCAAATTCAATCGAATGTAATTCAGATGGTGTAGTAGTTTGTCTAGTTTGATAATTTAACGAATGAAGACTCGAATTATCACATCATAGGTTTCTTAGAAATCTATCATACATTTAATATCAATGCAGTTACGGATGATGCAATCAGCTTAAGTTATTTCTATTCTTACTCAAAGGTAAGGCCAAACAATGGCTCAACTCACTTCCTAAAAGCTCGATTAGCATATGGGAAGATATGGTTGAGAAATTTTTACGGAAATATTTTCCACTAGCTAAGATAGCCAAGTTTAGGAACAATATTGCACCATATGGTCAAACTAATGGAGAAATGATATAAATCAACCTCTGGACCAATCACAAAAAGTCGAGCTCGAGGACTTCAAGGGCCCGTACGAAAATATTGACTCCAAGTCTTAGCCAAGACGAAGACTCCTACCCCGATCCGACTCTTAGCTAACCTGTCTGCCAGATCCTCGCATCTGTTCAACATGTTCCTATCCAACAACAAAGTCCTAATCCAAAAGACAGCTAAGAACCAGCCAAGCCGAGCTCTCAACCTAATCTACTAGCGTCTAACTTTAAGACAACTAACATTTTTGCTAAGTTGAATGGCTCCTGACATGATCTAGATCAGGTCGGCCCCCGACTATAATGCGTTCCTATTTCCGCTTATATTGTATCATATTCCCGATTTCTAGCCCCCATGCGACATTTGTCTTCTAATACAATATTCTAAAATGATTCTTTCTTTTCTGCACTAAATATTCTTTATCTCTTTTACCCCCTTTTAGTATGTCTTATGTAACCTAGTGTAAAATACTCTTCTGTCTTTTCATGCATATAAAGAAACCCTAATGAACGAGTATATAAACCCTCACTTTCTTATATACAGAATCATCCAACTTTCAATATAGAATTATTCACTTGAGCAACCTTAGTATTATCATTATCATTCAACTCTTACATATTCCCTTTAGTAAGGAGTAACGGCAAGGGACCCTTCAATTCGAATAGGCGTGTCATATTCGGCTGATTGTTAGCCAAGTAGGATTGGGTAGTGTGTCATATCCATTCGGTAGCTACTTAGACTTTGTTAGATTTTTCTTTTTTTTTTTTTTTGCTTACTTCGTTGTGGTACCTCTCCGTATGTCCAACCCTAGAGATACATCAACTTCACTAGTATCAAAGCATGGTTCCCTAAAAGAGTGTATGAAGTTGCAGTGAAGTCTTGGTCTGCCTTACTGTTTGTGGTTGCTGTGTTCCTTCTGTAGTTACTGCAGTATGTTAGTGTGATAGCAAGTATGGTTTCATTGTTACTTTGTTTTTTCATCATGAAAATAGAGCAAATTTATTTCTACTATGTTTAGTGACTATTGGGTATTAAGGTTGTTAGTAGTTTGTTAATCTGTTCGAAAAAAATTTACACTATGTTATACTCAAGTATTCAAGGAGCTATTGGTGACCAGAGCAGTAGTGCTCAACCTAGTCATGGTCATAATGGTAATAACAACCCAGGGTCCGTTAATGATAGACTTGACAGGCTTACAAACCTTGTTGAGATTCTAGTTACGGCAATGCAAGTAAACAAGCAACAAATCCAAGGTATACAACCACCTAACCCACGAGAGAATGCCCCTGAGAGCCCCTTGGCCAAGGTAACCAAACCAATCATCCACAGTGAGCTGGAGGAGTAGTATGTCAAGTTGCTAGACAAAGATTGGAGTTAGACGAGATTAAGGAAGAAAATGAGGAGCTAGATGTTGAAGAATTTGGGGAAGAAGAAGAGGAAGCTGACTATTACCTATTACAAGGATGAGGACGCCGAGCTTCTCGAGGGCTAGATAATGTCAAGGTTCAAATCTTGCCTTTCAATAAAAGTAGAGATACCAATGAATACTTAGAGTAGGAAGAGAAGGTCAAGAAGGTGTTTGACTGTTATGAATATGCAGATGCTGTTAAGGTCTAACTTGCTACACTAGAGTTTACTGGGTATGCAATAATGTAGTGGAAAAATCTAAATACAGCAGAAGCTAAGGATGAAAGAGGAGGTGTTAGAACCTAGGATGAGATGAAAAGGTTAGTAAGAGGAAAATTTGTGCTCGAGATATACCTGTAAGATACATTTGCGAAGTTGCAAGAGCTTTGCTAAGGAGGTTGATCTGTTGATGACTATGTTAAAGAATTCCATATGTTGATTATCTGAGCCAATGTGGAAGAACCAGAGGGTCGTACAGTATCCAAGTTCATTTCTGGACTTAAGTATGAGATTCATAATGTGGTGGATGTATAGAGGTTTTATACTTTAGAAAAGGTGATCAAGATCGTGCAAAGGGTTGGAAAGTAGAGGAGAAATGTTTTGAGCTGACCTGGATAAACATTCTCCCTAACTCTCGTATTGTGCTGACCTAGACAAACATTCTCCTGAGCTCTCATATTATGCTAACTTGTTTAAGCTGAACCAAGGAGGACATACTGAGCCGAGGAAAGGAATGACCGACCTAATGTGCACTGAGTAGACCAGCATGGCTAAGCAGGACAATCAAGCCGACTGAAGCTAGGCCAACCCTAAGAACCTATGAGAAAGGCCAACCATCTGAACGAAAGACCAATGAGGTGAAGTGTTTTAAATGCTTAGGCTTCGGACAAATGGTTACTAAATGTCTAAACCGATGCATCATGGTGCTCCGAGAAGATGTAGTGAATAGCACCAACAAGAGTAAGCCCGAGGAAGATGCTAGGAAGCCCGAAGTTGAAGAGGAAAAGGAGATCTATGTCTATGCAAACCAAGAAGAGGTAATGACCCTAGTCCTAAGATGGGTCCTAAGTTCCTTGCTGAATTTTGAGGAGGACTAGAGAGAGAATCTGTTCCATACCAAGTGTACTGTCAAAGGCCAACTATGCACAATCATTGTAGATGGAGAAAGTTATACTAATGTCATTGCACAATCCTTTGTACAGAGGTTGGGTCTGCTAACCTCAAAGTACCCCCGACCCTATAAGCTATGTTAGCTTCACTATAAGGGTGCTTTGCACGTAACTGAATAAGTGACTGTATCATTCAGTATTGGGAACGTGTATAGGGACGAAGTAGTGTGCGATGTCATCCCTATAGAAGCTTGACACCTATTGCTTAGATGACCTTGGTTGTTCAACTGACGTGTTATGCACAATGGGTATAAGAATACCTATGCCTTTATCAAAGATGAAAAGAAGATAGTGTTGCAACCCCTAATCCCAACCCAAGTAAATGAAGCCCATAATCGACTCACCCAAGCTAGTAAGAAAAAGGCCCTAGTGATAAGCCATAAAGAGCTCCAATCTGCTGAGAAGGCTAATGAATTGTTGTTCTTGTTGGTTAAAAGATTAATAGAGATGAGGGAATTACTAGATGTCCCAGAAGAAATCCGAAGATTGCTAAATGAGTTTTTCAACCTATTTTCGGAAGAATTGCCTAAAGGACTGCTACCAATCCGAGGCACAGAGCACTATATTGATCTGTAGTCGAGTGCCGCCCTTCCAAACCAAGTTGCATACAGGATGAACCTCAAGCAAGCCATCAAACTGAAGACACAAGTGGACAAACTCATTGAGCAAGAATATGTGAAGGAGAGCATGAGCCCTTATGTTGTACCAGCTCTGCTTGTTCTAAAGAGGATGATTCATGGAGCATGTACATTGACAGCTGAGCAATCAACCAAATTACTTTCAAGTACAAATATCTGATACCGAAGCTCGATGACATATTGGATGAGCTTCATGATGTAAAGATATTTTCAAAAATAGATCTATGAAGTGGCTACCACCAAATTCACATAAGGCTTGGCAATGAATGGAAGACTGCCTTTAAGACTAGGCATGGACTCTACGAATAGTTGGTTATGACATTTGGGCTTACTAATACGCTAAGCACATTCATGAGGTCAATGAACCATGTAATGCGCTCTCTTCTTGGGAGATGTGTGGTTGTATACTTCGATGACATATTGGTGTATAGTACCGACCTAAACAACCATGTTCAACATCTTTGTGAAGTATTTAGCATTCTACAAGCTGAGAAGTTATATGGGAATGAAAAGAAATGCATGTTTTGTTAGAAAGAGGTGATGTTCCTAAGGTTTGTAATATCAGGGGAAGGAATTTAAGTAGATGAGGAGAAAATCTGAACTGTTTTAAATTGGCCCACCCCGAAGAATGTCACTGAAATTTAAAGTTTCCATGGCTTAGCTTATTTCTATAGGCGATTTATTAAGGACTTCAGCATAATAGCCACCCCATTAATTGAGCTGACAAAGAAGAATGAAGGGTTCAAGTAGAATGATCGAGCTAAGTAAAGCTTCAAGCAGATCAAGAAGAAGCTCACCTCAACACTTATCCTTTCACTACCAAATTTTGACAAGCCCTTCGAATTGAAGTGCAATACATCAGGAGTTGGAATTGGTGTTGTCCTGATGCAAGAATGATAGCTCGTTACTTACCATAGTGAGAAATTGAGTGGCCCAACCCTAAACTATTTTGTGTATGAGAAGGAGATGTACTCCCTTTTTCAAGCCATTACTGTTTAGCAACATTATTTGCTATCGCAAGAGTTTGTTATTTACACTAACCACGAATCATTGAAGCATCTTAGGAGTTAGAATGCTTTCGAAGAGGCAATCCCAATGGTTAGCGTTCATGGAGAGTTTCTCGTACTTCATTCGACACAAGAAGGGAAGTGCACATATGGTTACCGACGCTTTATCATGACAGTAAGCCTTGCTAGCTACTTTGCAAACAAAATTATTGGGATTCTCACTAATTACCGAACAATGTGCTCATGATTCTCATTTCAGCCCTATCATGGAATAGTACAAGGACGAAATTGCTATTAAGGGATATTATCTCAAGGATGGCTATCTATTCAAAGACAATAGGCTATGTATTCCAAACTACTCCATACGTGAACTATTGGTCCGGGAAGCTCACAGGGATGGACTTTCGGGCTACTTTGGAGAGGTCAAGACAGCTAATCTGTTGAAAGAGAATTTTTACTAACCGGGTCTGACCAAGGATGTCCATAAGGTAGTCGGTTATTATGAAGTGTGTAAGCATACTAAGGAGAAGAGAGAGCCCCATGGAGAGTACATGCCTCTACCAACACCTACCTTACCATGGGCCGACTTCAGCATAGACTTTGTCATAGGGTTGTCCTAGATATCCAGATGGAAAGATTTTATTCTTGCTGTAGTGGACCGTTTCAACAAGATGGCGCACTTCATTCCATGCCATCGGACTAACGATGCTTTATATATTACTGATTTGTTTTTGCAGGAGGTTATCCGATTACATGGAGTACCAAAGGCTATTGTCTCAGGTCGAGATATGAAATTTTTGAGCTATTTTTAAAAGACTCTTTGGAAGGGACTTGGGACTAAACTAGTGTTCAGCTCTAGTAGTTATCCTCAAACTGATGGCCAGACTGAAGTACTGAACAAGACGCTAAGAAATCTGCTTAGAGCTTTTATAGGGAAGAATTTAAGAGATTGGGATATGTGCCTACCATTCATGGAGTTTGCATACTGTCCATATCACTATAAGGAAGACCCTATTTGAAGTCATTTATGGCCTTAACCCAACCGTTCCCTTAGACATGATCAGCACCCTAGCAGTTACTAAAGAGAGTCAATCCAGAGTTGATTGAGCTCGAGAATTACATGAACTACACCAGTCTGTAACAAAGAAGATCGCCAAATTCAATTAGAAACAACAAGAGATTGGTAGCCAAGGACACTAAACTATTTCTTTCAAGCCAGGAGACTTAGTATGGATTCACTTCAATCGAGAGCGATTCTCACACTTAAGACAAAGCAAATTATCACCTTGAGTTGACGGTCCATTTAAGGTCCTAAAGAAGATCAACCATAACACTTACCAGATCAAGCTACCTGATGACTATGGTGTCTCCTCTACTTTCAATGTGTCCAATTTGATTCCCCATCAACCAATAGAAAACACTGGGAGCACCAAAAGAATGAGCAAAAACCACTTCAGATTTGAGAACAAATCTTTCCAACCCCCATGTAGATGATAAGAATCAACCCCTTAAGCCGACCACAAGAAGCCAAGCTCGAGGACTTCAAGGGTTCATATAGAAAATACTGACTCCAAGCTATAGCCGAAATGAAGACTCCTACCCTAATCCAACCCCTAGCTGACCTGTCTGCCAGATCCTTACGTATATTCAATATGCTCCTACCCAACAATAAAGTCCTAATCCAAAAGACAACCCAGAACCAGCCGAGCCAAGCTCTCGACTTGATCTACTAGCATCTAACTTTAAGATAGCTGACCTTTTTGCTAAGCTGAATGGCTCCCAACTTGATTTAAATTAGGTCGGCCCCCGACTGTAACACATTCCTGTTTCCGCCTAGGCTGTATCATATTCCTAATGTCCAACCTCCAAGCGACATGTGTCTTTTGATATAACATTCTAGAATTATTCTTTCTTTTCCGTATTGAATATTATTTATCTCTTTTACCCCCTTTTAGTATGTCTTATGTAACATAGTGTAGCATAACCTCTTATCTTTTTGTACCTATAAAACAACCCTAGTAGACGATTATATAAACCCCCACTTTCTTGTATACAGAATCATCCAACTTTTAATATAAAATTATTCACTTAAGCAACCTTAGTGTTATCGTTATCCTTCAACTCTTATATATTCTTTTTAGTAAGGAGTAGTGACGAGTGACCCTTCAATTCAAATCGATATGTCATATCCAAGGATTGTTGGTCGAGTAGGATCAAGTAGTGTGTTATATCCATTCAGTAGCTGCTCGGACTTTGCTAGCTTTTTCTTGTTTCTTTCGATTTACTTTGTTATGGTGCCTCTCCGTATATCCGACCTCGAGAGACGCATCAAGAAACATGTATGATACTTATGAAAGGTTTAAGGACTTGCTCAAACACTATCCACATCATAGTTTACCCCCATAGATGTAAATTCAAACCTTTTACAATGGTTTCAATTACCCAACTAGGCAAACAATTAAGGCATTATGATTGTTAAGACACCATATGAGGCCAAAAAGTTAATAAAAGGCATGGCCATGAATAATACTAAGTAGGATAATGTGAGAGCCAAGGTAAAGCTGTTTAAGAAATTTGAAGTTGATTCGGTTACAGCTTTAACATCTCAAAGTGAAGAACTTAAGTGAGAAAATTGAAGGATTAATGAATTTGGTGCAAAATGAGGCACCAACCAACATAAAAGAGGTTAGACTGGCTACTAAATAATTCTTTAAGTAACACTTATAATCCAAGTTGGAAAAATCATCCTAATTTCTCATAAGGAGGTACCATCCATAGCAGTAGAATAAAAATACTCAAGCTTAGACTGGGAACCCCAATCTAGAAGAGTTGCTAAATAAGTATATTAATAGCTCAAATGCTAGATTCTAAGCCTTTGAAGCTGCAATTAGGAATACTGAAGCATCACTTGGAAACTTAGAAAATCAATTAGGACAGTTCACTAGAAAGACAACGAGGAAGTTTACCAAGAAATACAGAATCCAATCCCAAACCTATGGGACTTGAACAAAACTAAAGGAAGGATGAGATTGTTGAGCTAACAATGCTAAACAACAATGCTTCTTTGGAGGAAACTCAAGTTATTTTTGCTTTTATTCCATTAAATAATCGTTGTTTTTTCTTAATTTTCTTTTATTTTTAAGTCAAGTCCAATTATTTGGTCTATGCATGAGTGACTACTAATTTTCGTTAAGCAATCTATTGTTGAACTGGCACTATAATTTTTGTCTTTGACAACGAATTGGTATATCTAATAAATTTCATTATAGTTGAATTTTGATTTTTAGCAATATGATTTATCATGACTTTTTATTTTCAACAAGTGTTTTCAAGTTAAGAGATCAAGTAAGTTGCAAAATCTAAAATTTAATGAGTAAAAGAGAAACAAGGTCTAAGTTCATGGCTAGGAACATGGCCATATACCTTTCGTATTAATTTTGAAGTGAAAAAGAAAAAGAAATTCAAGATGAGAAGATCACAACTAAGATCACACCAATGATCCTCGCTTGTGATCATACCTAAGGCAAATGTGCATGTCAAGATAAGAAATCTAACCGTAATCATGCCTGTATACATGCAATGATTCAAAAATCATGGGTAAGTACCCCCCACCCCCCCCCCCCCCCCCACTCTCTCTAAAACGTGCCTTACCCTCACCCTCTCGCTCTTTCACCACAAAGCCTTATGTCACTACACTTTTGCTACAAATCTTGCTTCGAATTAACAACCTAAGGTACGAAGAACTTAATCTCTACTTAGTTTCATTACATTTACTTGTTTTTAGAAAAATTTTCATCTTGAAGTTAAGGTTTGATGCAAGATTAGAAAGTTTGCATGTGAGTTGATCTTTAGTTTTAGAAGTAAATATTGAATGATTGTTTGATGTAATGTGTTTCTATGATAATGTTCAATGAAATTTGCTCCTTAAAGTATGATTTTGAAGAAGGGATGAGAAGAGCATAAAGGAGGAGTGGTGGGAAGAAGAGGAAGAGAGATGTTCCTGAGGAATTCTTGGCTATAATCCATACTATTGTGTGATGAAACTAAAAAAAAAAAACAATATAGTATTAATTGTGTTAGGATTTTCATTGTAACATGAATTTCAATAACGTGGTTTAGTCGGATTTTGTGAAAATTAAAGGATTCCTATGTAATTGTGATTATGGAAAAACTAGCTCATGACAAAACTTAGCATGCTACATTGGGATTCTAGAACTAATTGGATTGTAACTAGCATACGATTCATTTCAAAACTTCTTTTAAGAAGTGGATTTGAATTGTTAAAAACAAAGAAATTTAGACTCATGACTCCTTTATATATTGGACCTCAACAAAATGTTGGTTTCTTGTTTCTAAGAAGATCATTTAAGTTACTAAATTCATCTCCTAAATTTCCTTTCTCTTATTTCAGATCATGTTGAGAACAAAGCAAGGTGCTAAGAAGGGTAGTGTAAGCACTAGTGCCAAGTGACATCCTATGCTTCAATTTAATGAAGCATGGCAACAAAATTACTACAACAAGCTACATAGGAAGGGATATGACATAGTCAACTAGAGCAATCTAGCAAAGGTGGGATTTGAAGTAATAGTGAGATGAAACTTAGAAATCGGGCACTAAGATGGGTTCTTGTCTATCAGCGAGCAACCTACAAAAAGCTTACTCTCAAAGTCTTCGATACTCTTACCTTAGACTTCAGTTACATTGATAATGGAACTTAGAACACCATAAGGTTTCAAGCTGATCAACAACAAGTGTTGTTATGCCTTAATAGAATATTAGTAGACCTTAGCCTGTGTCATGCCCCGAAGAGGTGAAGTCGCAATAGTCCCTTCATGAGAACTATTCTAAGATAAAACCTAACCTTATGGTCGCTATCATAGACCTAGTCTACACCAGGCGAACTCAACTAAACCACTTTGAAGCATTCAATTCGATACATGTCTATTATAAACTTGTGGTATAAGTGTAGAAGATAGTTGTAAAAACTTGATTTTGTAACTAAGGTTTTTCAAAAGATTTATGTTTAGAAAGTGATACGTAGCAAAATATTCATAGATTATAAGTATTTGCATAGTGACATTTGTAAGGAAAATAGTAACAAATCCAAAATAAGGGTTACAAAGGTCTATAGGTTTACAAAAACAATAATATGTTAGTAGTGGAAAACTAGAGAACCATATAAGAAGACCCTTGCAATTTCTGTATAAGTTAGTAAAACTGACATTCAGGATACAGGTTAGCCAATTCTTTGTCATTCTCACTTCTCGATCCCGTGTTCGATTTTCTAAATTTAGATGGCATGCTTGAAGTCTATTCTGAACCTACAAGACCACTATAAGAGAATAAGCGGCAACTTGCTTAGTAGTTAGGATAAAGACAAAAGTATGCATTTAATACAAACACAATCAGGATTTTCAATCAAGTTAGTTAAATGTCATGCATGTACAAGCAAATACCATCGCACAATGTTGTCTGATCCGTCATGAAATTAAAGAAACTGCACCTGCTCTAATTTGGTTTAAGAAATTTAACTCCATGTACTCGTAAATCAAAACTAAACCGAGGCTTGTGCAATGAAAAATACCCTATGCCCAAGACTCTTTCGAACTATAACACCCAACCTTACCATGACCTTTTCTCTTGTTTTCAAGCTAAAATTTTTTCTCGATTTTTATTATTTTTTTTAACCCGATTAGTATTAAATCTTAACCCGTTTAGTATTAAATCCTAACCCGTTTAGTATTAATCATAGATTAAGGGTTAAGAAAATTTTGGTTTTTCTATTTTAAAAAGTTGGCAGCACCACCCGACCAGGGTAGGGAAAAAATGAGTTAAGCTAAATCAATTAGGTGGATCAATTTTAATCTAGCTACTAATCTACTAGAAAAACCAATTTTTCAAATGGTTTTTGAAAATTAGAGGTTTTAAATTAAAGAGTTATCCTATTAAACCCTAATGAGTACCACCTTTTAACTTTTTGAATTTAAATTTTATCTTTTAAAATATCATTTCAAAATGAAAGAAGGAGCCTAAATTTATAAAAGATAAAATTCTATTTACACAAAAAGAAGAAAAACATTAGAATTTATTCACAAAAGGAAAAATTAAAAAAGAAAATTTCCTTATTTTAAGTCACCCTATAAGTATCTATGTACCATTTATTAGGTATTAGACTTTCAGTAGTTCATTTAGAAAAATTTAGGTGGATCCATTCCTTTTATTTTGAAAATCAATCGAGTTTATATCTCTTAGCCGTTTCAATTTTATTTTTTTTACTTTAAGAAAAGGGTCTTAATTTTCTTTTAAGTATTTATTTTCAAAAAAATTCTAAAAGAAGTCCTAAATTTGAAAAAAAAAATTATTTACTTTATTTAGTTGGAAAATAAATTTTTGTAGGTGATAGAACGTTTTTTATATTATTATATATTTTTTATTTTTTTTCTTTTGACCTAAGCATACATTAAATAAAAATAAAACAAAGTTTCTTTTTTTTTTCCTTTCTCTTTCTTTTTCTTTTTTTATAACATTTTCTACAAGGAAAAAATAAATAAATAAGTAAATAAATGAACAAATAAAAAAATACAGTAAAACAAAATAGGGTCGGACTAATTGGGGGCGTAGGGTCAAAGGATGTAGGTCGAAGGGTTGGATCCAAACCTTCGTTCGGGTCATACGTGTGTTGCACATAATTTTGTAAGGTGAGGAGGGAAGAGTAGCTACTGTAAGTGGTTTGGGCCACTCTAAGGGGGGTTTCAAGTAGGTGAAAGTGGTTTCATGAGTTTCTTATTGATGAATTGGAGGGGGGTAAAAGAAGTGCCACCAAGTTTGGTGGCCATTTAGGTAATGGAGCTAGGCGGCTGACAATGGTGGTGGTGGTTTCCACACACGATGGTTGCTTAATATGATTAGGTAGTTAGGCATGAGGTTCTTAAGATTGGTGGTTACATTGGTGTGGCTACTTTCGGTCGATGATGGGCAAAGTTGGTGGTTTTAAATAAAGGTTAGTGATGGTTAAGGTTTGGGATTAATGTGGAGATTAGAGTCGCAGCGAGGGTCAAGAGAGATTAAAACAGAGAGCTAGGATCATAGGGAGTTCATCTATAGTAATGGTTTCATTCAACAACCACCATACAAGAGCAATGAGCAAGAGAGAGAGACAGATGTCATGACCTAAGGTTTGTAGAGAGAGAAGGAGCTTATGAGTGTGTATGGAGTGTTTTTTCTTTTCTGAGAGTTCAAGATCAAAACAGTAACTAGAGGCCACTATTTATACTTGCCAAGCATCAAATGAACATAAAAAGGTCCAATTTGCCATGATTTCAAAAATCAAACACTTAGTTCAAAAGGCTATGAATGCAAAATCAAGTTGAATTTGAGTGAATTGGTAAGTCAAAAATGAATCTGAAATGTCCATTCTTGCTTGAAAATCACAAAAGAAGCTTCGATTTTTTTCTCATTAGGCTCGGATTTCAAGGATTTGTTAGAAGCCAAAATCGTGAATCCCTGCTACAAGCAAATTTCCAAAGCTAATTTGACTGATTAGATAAATGAATTAAGTCAAGTTTTTGGTCCCAATTCAAAGCATCCTAAGTAATCTATATAATTTCACCATTAATTTGGTGAAATTGTGTAGAAAAAGTAGCCAAAAATGGCCTTATATCAAGTACCCCAACTAAGGACATGAAAGAGAGAAAAGGAAAGGGAAGGAAATAGGGGGGAAAGAATACCAATGTAAAGCCACATCAGCCATAGGTACCAATGAGGACATACCACATGTCTCAACTAGATACATGGTCCATTGGTTGACCAACACATGGTAGTAGGGGGAGAAAAGAATAAAAAGGCACAAAATGGCTAGTGTAAGGATTAACCTAAGATCTCCAAGTCTATCACAATGCAAGTCTAAGTGTTTAACCAATTAGGTTCTTAACCCATGTCCTATTACTTATTACAAACAAAATGTATATAATCTAAAATAGTTTGAGCTAAACTATAAAATAAAAAACACTTAATTAAATTAATTTGCCTAATGGTCTAATATAACTTTTTAAAAATATTTTCCTATAAGTTTTTTTTCTTAAAAAAAATTATCTTTCTATTTTTTTATTTTTCTAAAATTTCTATTTTTTTTTGTGATTTTTCAAATTTTTTGTATTTTCCTATATTTTCTATCTTTTTTATTTTTTTTTCTAAATTTTCTATTTTTTATATTTTTCTATTTTTTTGTATTTTTCTAAATTAAGACCCTTTTTCCCTATTCTAAGAAAAAAAACCTAAAATTACATGGGATAAAAATAGGATGTCAACAACTACCTTTCTTTGTGGTGAAGTTTAAGTAAAACTTTACCATAAAAACAAAAAGAGACATCATTTTTGTCTTGGGGATGAATTTGCCCTAAGAAGTGATATAATTAGCTAGCTATTCTAGGCCTAATTTATTGGGGATTTTGAAGATGAGAGAAAGAAATTGTTCCCTGAGGAAGACTTCAAATGAAAGAGCCCCTAAAAATAGGTTGAACCTTGAAGATACCATCTTAGATGGACAATACAATAGATGTTTTAGAATGGATAAAAAAAAAAAGTAAATCTAAAACACCAATGTCAGTAACATCTTAGAATGATGAATTTCGAAAAAAATTATCACCATCTTAGATTGATGGGCTAAGGAAAAAATATCATCATCTTGGATTAATGGGTAGGACCATCTTAGATTGATGGGCTTTTTTGTTCCCTATCCTGGATTAGTGAGTTCAAAAGCTTTACACTATCTTAGATTGATGGGTTTAACGCCACCTTGAATTGATGTGCTTTAACTTGAATAACACCATCTTGGATTGATGGTTATAGAAAAATTGATCAGGTTTCTTAAAAAGTTTTCCCAACCATGCAACTTGGAAGAGTTAAAATTGACTTCAAAGGTTGATTTAAGAAAGAGACTAAGCTACTAGGTTTACTTGAGCTGATTGCCAAGACTAAGATCCCCTAAATAAACAAAAAGAGATTTTAGATTGGACACTAGAGACTGAATCACTTTATTTGAACTCCTAAAACTTGATGAAAATTGCTATTAAGACTAAGTGAGAAGAATAAAATTTACAAACAAAAATAGGACTCATGCTTAAAGCTAACAAAACTGGGCACTAAGGCCAAACATGGCTGAAGTTAGGTAACAAGACCAATGCAGATAGAAAGACTAGTTTAGAATTGACCTAAAGAAAAATTGTCATTTTTTTTTTTAAGAATTTCTAATAGATTTAGGTTCTTTATAAGTCCCAATGTCACCAATACATGCGAGTTTTTGACAATTCACTCTTTTCTTGACTTTGCTCATATCACCTGACAATCTTGCTTTTAGAGGATCCTCTTTTCTTAGGCTATCGAAGCACTAGCTATCAATCTCGATGCAAGTGATCATTTGATGTTACCTAGCAATGACTGTTCTTGAAGACTTTTCAAATGTCTTTCAACCACAAGAATGATAACTCATAATTGATCAGTTTAGTCTAAGGGGACTTCATGACGTTCTATTGACTCAAATTTCCACTCTTGACTATAATTCCAAAAATTATGGTCTATCATGTAAGTGATACGCTTTAATCAATTTATTAGATTTTTTCTATACTGCAATGTAATATAAGCTTTTAGTCATTGATTTTAAAAAGGATATTAGTGAAGTGGCATTTTAAAAGAATCACTTCTTAAATTAGGTTTACAAGTCAAGAACCTTATAGATAAAACTAAAATCGTGCTTACCTCAATTTCAAAAATAATTTTTACAAAGGATAGGTTTTCTTTAATCAAAAAGGCTTTTTAGAAATGGTAGAATGGTAAGCGGGTCTTAATTTGCAAGAGGAGTAGATTTTAAGAGTCTTGGTTTTTACCCCTACTCTTTCGGATTTAGAGGCTTTTATTTCGAAGGATGAGCCTTACTTCAAAACAGGCTTTTTGAGATACATCTTCTAACAATTTTTAGCTTTAGATTTGATCACCTTGTTTTCATAGATTTCTTTTTGGGGCATACTTTTCATTTCCCCATGCCTTTTTTTTTCCTCTTTTCTTTCTTTCTTTCTTTTTCTCTCTTTTTTTTTTCAATTTAATCCAAAACAAAGGTGATTATCCCCTTAGTGTATGACTCACAATATATAGTGTTTAGTATAGAAGTTCTTCTTCATTTTATAGGAAACAAATAATTAGAGGCAATAATTACAGCTGAATTGAGGTGACTAGAGCAAGTAGAAATTAGTTTTAACCCTTTCCCCTTTTTAATTACCCTAACCTCCAAATTGCCCTATTGTAGGATGGTTCTCAACAAGGTTTAATTTTTTGAAATACTTTATTGAAAGGCTCAACGAGGTTAACAAGGGATTTTTGTGTTTAGGATATTGAAAAATGAATGCCTAACGTCACTTTGATTTGCATATCAATTTCAAGATGGACTTCCTTTAAGGAATGAGTCCAAATCCTCACTTTGATGACACTCGACACTCAAGTGCTTAAAGGTTGGTGTTTAGGATTCCGCTTGCCTTTTTTCATTCTAAACTTTCAAAATGAGATATAAAAAATGTATGTTTATATAAGAAACAAAGAACTTTTATTTAGAAAATTTCTGACATTACAAATCACAAAATACTTGAATTTCCTCAATAATTGCCTCTCATTATTTGGTTTCCATTGAATTAGCCTGGCTTCCCTCAACTTAAACTCCTACCCCTCTTCCGTTTAGATGCTCCTATTATGTTAATGCATGACCCAACGTATTATGAAGAAACATTTACCTTAACCTCCGATCCATTTGGACTGGTAAAGTCTATTTGAAGAAACTTAGTATTAATTAGGTCTTGAATCTTGTGCTTTAGTTTCTAGCAATCTACTATAGAATGACCCATTGGGTACATGTGGTATTCACATGGTAGACTAAGATCTGGCCTTTGAAGATTGTGCCCAAGTGGAGGAAGTGCACAGCTTAACATTCCTATCTCTCTCAACTGATGAAGAAGTTGAGTTATTTGGGTTTAGATTGGAGTAATATGCCTTCTAAGCATCTTTGTTTCAAATTCTACTGAATTTATAGCCATTTCAGGATTTTGTTGAGATGACTTGATCTTTATCCAATTTACCTATGCTTATTGCCTCCTCTATGTGACTACCTATTGAAACTACATTTGCAAAGCTAGTAGTTGATTACCTCAAGAAACAATTAAAATATGACCTATTCAGTATCTAGATAAATGCTTCAATCAGTTCCTTCTTTAATAAAGGAGAGGTGATTTTAGCCACTATACCCCTCCATCTTTGGGTGTATTCTCTAAAGGAATCATTGTTGTCTTTCCTCATGATACTCAAGTCCCAAATAGATGGTGCTATCTGCACATTGAAAATTTTAATGTTCAAAGAACACTCAAGTTAACTTGTCCCATGGATCAACTTGCTTCGAGTCTAATTAGACATACCAAGACAAAGCCGGCCCAATGAGACTGTCTTGAAATGTCTGAACCAATAGTTGCTTGTTTTTCATGTAACCAGCTATCTTGCGTAGATACAACCTAATGTAGAGCTTAGGGCATCTGGTCTCATCATATTTCTCAAATTCTGGTACTTTTAACTTTTCAAGATAAGCATCAATACAATATGCAGAAAAGTTGATGATGCTAACCGATTCAAATCTGTCATGACTTCTAATTACCTTCATCCTCTCATCAATTTATTAGGCCAACTTCCTTTCCTACTCTTTAAGACTATCTTAACTAGGCTCTAAGTTGGCTGGTCCTAAATTGACCAACCCTGTATCGTCCACTAAAGGATTGAGATCCAACACTAGATGCTCTTCATTTGCTGTTGTTGTTGCTTTGAGCAAGGCTATGTTGTTAACCATGAAGTTCATTTGTTTGGTCATTTTTGCTACAGTTTGCTCTAATGAATGAAACCTTACTTCTACAAGGTTGGTGCCATCAAGGTTTTCATTATTTCCACTATTGACCATTACTCTTGATAAGAATCCTCACCTGTTATCAACTCTCTAATTTTTTATTTTTTGAAAAACTACTTTTCTTTTAAGAGAGAAAAGGACTTATTTAAAGGATAAGGATTATCTATATGGTTTATAAGGAGTAGATAAACATTTCTAATGGAATTGGAACCTAAATATTTACAATCAATCATTGATAACCTATAGGTATTTAAAAAGCAACCCACAAGAAATATAATCCTAAGGATGTATAAGTGAAAATTGATAAAAGATTGAAAAGAGTTAGAATGGAAGGTAATAAGAAAAGGACTTGTAAAGAAAATTGAATATTTATAATTAGAAGCCTAAGGATATGAACCTACTCAACTAATAAAACCATCAATTTAAGTAAAGAGAAATCAAAAATGTAATATGGGGGCATACAAATGCAGAGGGGGAAGTTGGCAAACTAACTATGTTGTGGCAAGAAAATGATTTTTATTGCATCTTTGAAGTTTACTTCACATTATTCGAAAAATAATCCCTAAAGTTTAAATCCTTTTTTTCTTGTGGTGTCTTGGCTCTTCTTCCATCTTCTTTCTTTTCTTTAGCTCAGTTATCTCAATCCATCTGGTAACCCTGTAGATGTCTTCAATACGGAACTTTTGGAAAGCTCTAACCCAGTAATAGGTAGCAACATTTTTAGGGAGTTCAACAGCAACAAATGCACTAATGGGATTCATCTTCTAGTTGTCTTTCCTATGAAGGAAGTCAAGTTTATAGCTCCGGGCATAGCTAATAATCCAAATCACAAATAAGGCCATAGTAGTCTTTAATTCTCCATTCTTCTCTTCTCTAAGACAATTGAGTGGTAACGTTGAGATATAAGACTTTTCTTCTAAAAATTGTGTTACTAGTTTTGCAATCCTATGATGCATGTGAAATACCCCATTGGGAAATAAAACAGTCCTAAATGATACCAATATATAAGCATTAATTCTATGTTGTTGCTAATCTCTACAGCTAGTACAACAGGGTTTCTGATTGCAGTTGGATGGGTTTGTAAACTAAGTAGAGAGATTGTCTACCCTAATGATACACCGAAAAGGTGTTTAAAAACAATTGGAGCGCAATACCAACAAGTAAACTGTAAACCCCACAACTAAGCAATCCGAGGTTTCGATCGGTTGAAAGATCTTATCGAGCCTAAATTATAAAGTAAAGCTAGAAATATTAGTAAACCGATCACATAAGTTTGAATTTAAGAAAATAAGTAATAAAATAGGAGGTTACAAAATTTTCAAATTTTAAGTATATAACTCGTTATTTATCGAAAATGCGTAAAATGCATTCCGGTACTTAACGAATCGCTAGAAATAAATTATATATATACTAAAAATTATAAAATAACTTAAATAATATTTAGGAATATTTATTTGTACTATATATGAATTTACATGTAGGTATAAATACGCGTAATTACTTAAAATACGCGAAATGTGCTAAAATTATACTAAATAATTAAAGAAAATTCATAATTAATTAAGAAAAAATCAAGAAAAATCAATAATGATTCAAATCAGGTCATGATAGGTCAGAATCCACAAAATAAAAATTAACCAATTAAAATTAAACAACACAAAAGCCAAAAATTAAGGAAATTGGACAAAGTCATGTCTAATTAATGCACAATAATTACAATAAAGCTCTATAAATAGCAAAAAAAATTCAGAAGCTCATTTGGACAGTTAGAAATCATAGAAAATTAGGGAGAGACAAAAATTGAGAGAAAAACCAAAGAAAAGAAAGAAAAGAAAAGCTATGTAGTTAGGGCCACAAAGAAGAACCCAGACCCAACGGGCAGTTGGGAGTGGATGGCCACCACCACCACACGGTGGTAGGTGGTGGCCGGAGCTACCCAAACTGGTGAGTTCGATTTCCAGCCCGATTTTGTGTAATTTTTTAAAAATAGTAAATATTATTAGAAAATTATGAAATTTGTTATTCTAGAATATTTTTGTATGTAGTTTTTAGGGAAAATATTATTTTGATGAAAATATCTCTCATGATATAGGATCCATAAGAAATCGTACAAAACCGAGTATATTTCGGTTTAGAAATAAATGACCTTAGGAGTGTAGTTTCGAGCCCAAAACTTTTGTATAGATTACTTAGATGATATAGAATAATGCTATGAAGCCCGTTTTCAAAAATTAATTTTTTAAATTTTTAGATAATTTTTAGGCCCTAAAATGAGGCATAAAATGGGTAATTTAGGGTTAATTAAGTAATTAAATGATTAATTACTGATTTAGTAAATAATTATATGTTTTAGGATGTTGTAATCTGATGGAGTATAATACTCGTAGCATTTAGGGAGTTAGATGTAATTATTAGGTTAATTATGTAGTAAATGATTAATAAGGAAAAATAGTTAACTTTAAGTTAATTTTGTAAATTAGGGAAATTAGGAGTAAAATCTGATTTAGGATGAATTTAGACATTTTGAAATGATAATTGATGTTTAGGGATAATAATTAAAGTGATAGAAATATTAGAAGTGCATTATGTACATAATAGGCAATAATGCATAATATGTAATTTTTGAAAATATAATAAATAGAAAATATTAGGATAAAAATTGATATTATATAAATAATAAGGATATATAATAAATCTAATAAGAAACTTAAATTTATGTAATTATATAAAAAATGTAAAAATTTCTCACATTAGGAGTAAATTCGGTACACTAATAAGGATATAAGTGTACCAAATAAAATAAAATACTGACTAGGGGTAATAATGATATTTAGGAGGTCAGGAAATAATGTGATTAATTTCACATTATGAGTTGAAATGAATTTCTAGGGTTGAAATATAAAACATTATTTAGAAATCGAACTAGAACCTAATTTAGATATCGATGTAGAAACCGATGTAGAAACCGAACGCAAACCTAACCCCAAACCTAGAATAATTATAAAAGACTTAAGACCTAGATAATTAGGCATATTAAACCCTAAACAAAACCTAACAATAAGCGTTATAGGATAAAATGAACCTATAATAGTTATATGAAAAGCCGAAACCACGTTTGTGTTATAGGGATGATCGGTGATGGCCTGAGCAAATTGGACCTCGAGTGAGTGAGCGAGGAGTCGAGGTATGTTAGGAATTAATACACTGCTGTATTTTGGAGGCTTGAGATTATGCTTGGTTGTGCTTGTTAGATAGTTAGCTGTGTGCATGTGCTTGATTATGGGTGATACTATGATTTTGTTTGTTACTCTGTCATGTATTGTATGATTTGTATAAAATGATTGATCACCCTAAACTGGACTTAATCTAATATACGACCAGTAATCATAATTGGACATGCATGGCAACCCGTCAGGGGAACTTAGGACTCTCAGGCCAAATATCGACCCCTTTGAAAGGGATAGCGCAGGATTGCAAAATGGTCCATTCTTCATCTTCAGTCGAACTAAGTGACAGGAAAGGAAGTCGCGGCGAGGGTGAAGACAGTAGTTCGAAGGTAGTCGCGGGAAGAGCAAGGTCTCCATTACACAAGCCTGAGTTTGGTCGTGAGCTGTTGCATTAACGGCAACTCCTTAACCCTGATTAGAGCGAGCGCAATTTCTCTAATCTCACGACGGGCCGGACAACGTCGTGCGATGGCATTTGCTTGCACATGCATTGCACCTAATAAATGATTGAAAACATCGTTATGTGTATGGTATAGTTTTAAGTCCTCCATCCTAACTTACTGAGCTGTGGTTGGTCACATCCCTATAGATATCGTGTAGGTGCTGGCTAAGAAGCGGCAAACAACTACTCTGAAGCTAGCAACTGCTGGATCCTGGGGGGTGAGGAAAAATATTTGAAGAACAAACATATATTCTTAAGGTCTAAGTTTTATTTTAGAATTTTTTTTTTCATTTTTGAAGGATGTAATAACTGAATTATAGTATATATATATATATATATATATATAAATTTTTTCATTTTCTTAGATAAATGCTTTATCTAAATTACAAACTGTTTACTTCAAAGCGGGTTAGTCATGGACGCCTTGTGTATATCAGGTCTAAGATAGCGGTTGTAAGGCCAACTTCTATCTTAGGATGGTTTATACGGCGGGCTTATTACGACTCTGCCGCTTCGGAGCGTGACATATACTAGATCCTATCAAGTAGCATAATGTTGAAAACAAGAGTCAATCCCACGAGGACTTAAGTAGAGTACTAAACCTATGCTAGCTTTAATTAATATTTAGGTAGACCAAGAATGGGGTTTTCTTCTGTGTTGCTAATTTTGTATACTAAAATTAAAACTAACTTAATTCAATTACAATGAGATCAAAAACTGATTTGAAAAACTTATCAATGGAAAAGTGATGGGAAATCAAGATTCCACCCTAGAGGTACTAATCAAGTTTCCATTGAGTTATATAGAATAATATATGTGTGGTTATTTCATTGAGATTATAATTCCTTAAATTAAGGATTCGACCTCTAATCTAATTAGTCCACTTTCGCTTTCTAATCAATAGTGGATTCTATAACATTATCATACATCTTCCAATGATATGATAATCTAATATCTTTGGCCCAATTATCCTAATTCCTTAGTGATTAATGAGTCTAAGATATTGCATTAATCTCTCAATAATCTCTGATTAAACAATTAAACACTGCTTCTGCAATTACCTAAATTCTTTAATCAAGAACTCCTAATGAGTTTACAATCACTCCCACGTTTATAACCTCTAACAATCATAATTTAGACAAGTCATAATTGAAATAGAAAAAGCTGCAATCTGAAATAAGCCATATTTATATTACTCCTATAACGTAACTACTACAATCATTTTAGCACTCTAGGGTTTATCTCATTCCCATCTAATAAATTAATTAGCCATGGAATTCATAGTATCAATATAATTATGTATGAAGGAGTTCACAATTCAATGTAATTACAATTGCACATAATTCTCTATGATAATAAGAAATGGAACAATCTCACCGATTCCTTATACAGATGAAAAGACTGGAAAGTGCACACTTTTCTCAAGAAATTCCGATAGCTAAACTCTCAATTGAAATCCAAGCAAATGTTTTTCAATCTCCCGTCAATCTTACGGTGTAATCTCTCCAATTATATTAAACCCTAACTTCTCAATGTCAAAGCAAAACAACTAAAGGAAGAGTATCAAAAATCAGCCTCTCTCCCCCTCTCTCTCCTCTTTTCTATATATATATATATATATATATACCTACGAAAAATACAATAAAAAACCTTTCTTTTCGTGCACCCCAGGTGAACTACGGCCGTATGTAAAGCCGTGGTCGTCCCACTACCACGGCCGTGTGTAAAGCCGTGGTTGTCCCACCACCACGACCGTGGTTCAAGGTCATAAGCTCTACTGATCGTCTCATTTCCACTGCTATTCATCAGCTGTTTTAGCCACGGTCGTGGATCCTCCCTTGCTTTCAGAAAGTCCTTATTCCTCTGAGTTTTCATGCTCCAAATGCAGTCTTTCCAGCTCCTTTTCTCCCATTTGTACTGAATTGAACCTAAGGCAAATAAATTAACTAGTTAAGTGTCAATTCTTTCAATTAAGCACATAAATCTTTAGGATATCGTTGAATTGCCGCTAATAAAACAAGGGTAAAATTAGTTTTATCACCTAATGATTCTCCTATGGGGTTTTGCCCATTTTTACATATTTTAGATTCACAAAGGCCTAAGAGTCTATTGAAAATCTTTGTAAGCCTAGCCATGATATCTGGAACATAGCCTCTGCTTCCAATAAAGGGGATTCCTAACAGATAGGAGTATTCTTCAATGGTTGGGCTTAGTCAACATGAGCTAAAACAAAAAGATTGACTCCAAGGTTCCCAAAAGTGGACCAATGCCCGTATCATGGTAATGTTGATTTGAACTTTGAGTAGTGAAAGGATAGACCTGATCTTATTTTGAATCATTATGGGTTGAAAAACTAAAACCATTTCTCAAGTACTCCTCTAGGCTCGAAAGACTCATGAATATGGACTTGTTTGAAAAGGGCCAATGTGAGAGAGAAACTAACCATTTTCTACAAAAAGATAAAAAGCAAATTACATCAAAACTATCATATATATATGGGGGTTATATTGATATTCTATAAAGAAAAGAAAATATTTACAGTAAATGGATGAGGAAACTTCACAATTGATTATTATTATTATTATTATTATTTTGTCTTGTCACAACATGTTTATTTGCCAATTTTGAGAAAATGGTCCGTGAATAAAATTAAGGTAGATTCTAAAAGTCCTTAAGCTCTTTGCTTTCACATGCTTTCAAGGAAGTAGTTCATTAATCACATCAAAACCTAAGTGAGTTAGCCTAATCAACCCCGAAAGGTAGTGACCTCATAAGATCTAAAGCTTACACAATGGTCTCTCATCCTAGGGTCCTAAGATGGCCTGACTCTAACCGTATCTATTATGCATCCTTAATACAATCATCCCCCCAATATCTTAAGTATGATGCATGCAAAAGTGAACATTAGCAATTAAAACAAAGTATATTTGCATGAAACAAATCATAACCATAAACAAGTAACTAAATAAATTAATAACATGGGCATTTTGAAAGGCAAATTTAATTTTAGAAAGTTTTTAAGTGGCTAGTTATCTTAACTTTTCCAATAGAGTCATCAAGTTATTGAGCTTGAATATTTCCCAATTTTTATTACTTTCCATAACCTGATTAGTATTAAGCCTTAACTCATTTAATAGTAACCATCAACTAAGAGCTAAAAAAATTTTGGTTTTTCCACTTTAAAAAGTTGCAGTCGTCACTCAACAAGGGTTAGGAAAAAAATGGGTTAGGTTAAATCGATTGGATGGATTAATTTTAACTTAATCAATAGTTTATTGAAAAAAACCAATTTTTAAAATGATATTCGAAAACCAAAAGTTTTGGATTCGGGGGCTACCCTATTAAACTTTAATCGAGTATCAATTTTTAATTTTTCTAAATTTAAATTTTATCTTTTCAAATACCATTTCTAAAACGAAAGAAAGATCCTAAATTTATAAAAGATAAAATTCTATTTATACAAAAGGAAGAAAAATAATAGGATTTATTCAAAAAAGGAGGAAAAAAAAAAGATTCCCTATTTTAAGTCGCCTCATAAATCCCTACGTACCCTCTATTAGAGATCAAACTTTCTGTAGTTCATTTAGAAAAATTTAAGTGGGTTAATTCTTATTATTTTGAAAATCGATTGAGTTTACATTTTTTAAGCATTTCATTTTTTTTTTAACTTTAAGAAAAAGGTCTTAATTTTCTTTCAAGTATTTATTTTCGAAAAAATTCTAAAAGAAGTCCTAAATTAAAAAAAAAAAATTATTTACTTTATATATTTTTTTATTATATATATATTTTTTTTTATTTTTAGCTTTTGACTTAAGCATACATTAAATAAGAATAAGACAAAGCTTGCCTTTGTTTTCTTTTTCTTTTTTTTTCTTACATTTTCTAGAGGAAATAAATAAATAAGTAAATAAATGAACAAATTAAAAAAAATACACTAAAATAAAATAGGCCAAACCAGCAAGGGACGTAGCTAAGAGGACATAGGTCAAAGGGTCGAATCTGGACCTCAATTCAGGTCACACGTACGTTGTACGTGATTTTGTAAGCAAAGGAGGGAAAAGTGGCTATCATAGGTGGTTCAAGCCATTCTAGAGGGTTTTTCAAGTGGGTAAAAGTAGTTTTATAAGTTTCTTATTGATGAATGTAGGGGGTAAAAGAAGTGACACCAAGTTTGGTGGCTGTTTAAGTGATGGAGCTAGGTAGCGAACGGCGGTAGTGGTGGTTAACGCACACAATGGCTGTTGGGCATGATTGGGTATTTAGACGAGGTATTCTTGAGATTGGTGATTACATTGGTATGGCTAGTTTTGATTGATGAAGGGTAAAGCTGATGGTTTCGAATGGGAGGTGACGATGGTTAGGGTTCAGGATTGAAGTGGAGATTAAAGCCACGACAAAGGTCAAAAGAGGTTGGAATGGAGAGCTAGGATCATAGGGAGCTCGTTTGTAGTGGTGGTTTCATTCGACAACCACTGTACGAGAGTAGCAAGCTAAAGAAAGGGAGAGTGATGTTGTAACTTGGGATTTATAGAGAGAGAAAGAGCTCATGAGTACATATGGAGTGTGTTTTTCTAAGAATTCATGATTAAAATAGTGACTATAGGCCACTATTTATACTTACCAAGCATCAAACAAACATAGAAAGGTCCAATTTGCCATGAATTCAAAAATTTAACACTTGGGATCAAAAGGTTATGATTACAAAATCAAGTTGAATTTGAGTGAATTAGTAGGTCAAAAGTGAATCCTAAATGTCCATTTTTGCTTGAAAATCACAAAAGAAGCTTTGATTTTTTTCTCATTAAGCTCAAATTTGAAGGATTTATTAGAGGCTAAAATCGCATATCCTAGCTATGAGCATATTTTAGAGGCCAATTTGAATGATTAGATGAATGGATTAAGTTGAGTTTTCTATCCCAATTCAAAGCATCCTAAGTAATCTCCATAAATTTGCAATTAATTTAATGAAATCATATATAAAAGATGGCCAAAAATGGCGTTGAACTAAGTACCCTTGTAAAGGACATGAAAGAAAGAGAAGGAAAGGGTAAGGGGAGGAAAGAAAGCCAATGTGGCACCACATCAACTATGGATACCAATGAGGATATGCCACATGTCTTAGCCAGATACATGGTCCATTAGATAATTGACATATGGTAATAGGGAGAGAAAAGAACAAAAAGGCATAAAGTGCCTGGTATAAGGATCAAACCCATCTCCAAGTCTAGCACAATGCAAGTCTAAGTGTTTAACTAGTTAGGCTATTGGCTCATGCTCTGTTACTTATTACAAACAAAATATATATAATCTAAAACAGTTTGAGCTACTCTATAAAATAAAAACCACTAAATTAAATTAATCTACCTAATGACCTTACATAACTTATCCAAAAATATTTTCCTAGAAGTCTATTTTTCCTAAAAAAATTTATCTTTCTATTCTTTTTATTTTTCAAGTTTTTCTTTTTTTTTTGTGATATTTCAATTTTTTTGTATTGTCCTGTATTTTCTATCTTTTGTATTTTTTTTCCTAAATTTTCTATTTTTATTGCATTTTAAAAAAACAATTGTATTTTTCTGAATTAGGACTATTTTTCCATATTTAAAAAAAAAAATCTAAAATTACAGGAGGCAAAAATAAGGTGTCTACACATGTCACTTAGTTTGACTGAAGGTAGGAAAAGAACCATTTCAACTATCCTCATCAGAGGGGTCCATGTTTAGCCCGAGAATCCTAATCGTTACCCTTAATGAGTTGTAATGCATGTTAAGTTAGGAGTTAAGTTGAGTTTAAGTTAATACCATTTCTGGTGCGATCAACCAATTCAAGTAATCTAAACACAACCTATACAAAACAATCACCACATAGAGCTCAACTCCTATAGTAATAAAGCAATATTCAAGCACATACATTGTACACATTCAAACAATTACATTACAATCACAAGCCAAAAGCATATTAAAGCCTCCAATTACTTTAAAGTACTCCAAAATGCTATGAAGCATTAATCCTACTTAGATATGGATGATCGTTCTCCTCCTACGTCACTTTCGACTTCCTCTATTATCCCTAAATTTAATGTAACCTCTTTTAGTTTCCATCCAATATACAATATATATGTTCATTCTAGCATTTAAGTATGTTCTTTAACTGTGTTAAAAGAGTTTTTCAAAGTTTTATCAGGTATTAATTATGTAGTATAAGTTTTGACCAAGGTTCTAACATAATATTTTAGCACAGGTTACTACCCCAATAGTTTCTAACTCATGTTTTGACTTTAGTAAATCTTTGGAGGTTATATGCAAGAAACTTTCTAACCTATTTTCTAGCTCTAAGTGATATCATATTTAGTCCAACCTAATTTCTAACAAAGTTTTTAACCCATTGTCCTAAATTAGATTCTTATTCAAGAAGCTTCTAACTTACAGTTTATCTTGTAGAAATAGTGTAAAGTCCGAGAATAGGCTACTTTCTAATCTAAATTCAATTTCTAGTGATTTCAACATATTCACACCAAGTTACATTCTAACTTATTTTCTGGCATAATTTTGTACTCTACTGCTAATAATACATCTAACTACTTATATATACTCCACTTACCTTACATTCCAAAAGTCCATACCCTGTATATACAGTATCAACCAATACTTTAATTATCTATTCCCTTCCACCATTATATCATCCATTAGTTCACAAGTGTGCTAAATACTTGGAAAATAGTGTAAATACGCACATTTACTTGAAAATTATCCTCCCCAAACTCATATTAAGCCACTTTAGCTATTGCATGAAGGTAAATTTAGGTTACATTATAATTTTATAAAGAATTGATTAAGCTCCTTTGTAAAATAATCCTTCTCGAGCACTATTTTCATTCAATCGAAATTTTCCCTAAAATCCAACAACTCAATTCTTACCATCCAAGACATAATATCAAAGTTCAACATCTTAAGAGTATAACCACAAAATTTCAGACCGAAACTACACTAATTGGTATTTCAAAAACTTAATTAAAATTTTGTGCACCAAGACATTTTCCTTAAGAGTCTCATATCTACACTCAAAATTTTGAAAATTTGATTCGATATTTAAATTTATCATACAAAAATATGTGTGAAAACCAAATTTCAAAATTTTTTGTAAACATTTGCTATTTTTCCCAATTTTTTTTTTTTATAAAAATGAGATATTTGGCAACTCACCAAACATTCAAGCTCCAACCACCATAGGGGAGAAGAGGCTTCTCTACTAGCTTGGATGGTGGCTTCTCCTTCAAGTGGTAGTTCAACCTCATACCCAAATGATGATCTTCCTCACAAACATACTAAACCTCGATTTTGGATACTCATTTTTCCTAATTTTCCTTCTTCTCTTTATCTCCATTTTACACTTTCCAGATTTTTCTCAACCTTACAAATGGCCAAACTTTCATCTAGACTTCAAATTGTATTGTTATATTATGGTTTGATGGTCTTTTTATTTTTTTTTTCTACATTGGCAAGTGTAATCCAAGAGCTTAAGTGTCCTAACATGCCTTTTCCTTTTTATTTTTTGTACATCCAATTGCTTGCCATGCATAAAGGAATGTCCCCTTGGCTATCTACTAATTTGCTATAATTTTCCCATATTTATTGATTTATTTTAGTGAACTTTACCCAATTTCAAGTATTTTCGATAATTAATGGTACATATATTAACATATTAATTATAGTCGATGTATATACATGTTTTTTATATATTATTTTATGTCCATTATTAAGCATATTACTCCTATAATTTATTTCTAAGTATTTGTTAATTTCTAAAACTTACTTTGCTCGTTGTCGATAACAATATATATAATAATATAGTAAATTTCTACCATTTTAGCTATATTTTTAATATTTTATTATGTTTTCAAATTCCGAACCCATGGGAACTCCTCGACTAATACTATGAAGCCTTTCGTAAGTTTCTAGCCTACTCGAGTTGTCTTTTCGAACACTCTAAATCAACTACCGAACCTAGTCGTACAAGTATAGGGATTATATTTCCACCCCCCTTAGAAAAGTTTTATCCTCTAAACTGTGGCATCTTAAGCTACTTTCATCGTATTTGGATCAACTAAAGATATCTCATCCTTAATGTTAAATTCATCCCCATTCTTACTTTTTGAACTAATTGCTACTCAAACTCCTAAGTCAATTTTCACCGATTACTCCTATGTTGGTTTTCTGTAGATTCATATTTTCCATACTCTACCAATTCTCTTGTTCACAGTTAATGTTGCATCAAGGTTATTTTTATAATTTATCAATATTCCTTGTATCCCTTCCTACATTTTCTTTCCTTTACTCCTTACTTTTTGAACTAATTGTATTAATAAGTTATTTATTTCTATAGTGTTTTCTCCAATTTCACAAATCTAAAGATAATCAAATCAATTGGATCAAATTCATTACTTTAGTAAAGTTTTGTACATTCAATATTCAAAGTTCAAGTGTCTATTAAATAGGTCCTATGAATGATTAGTTTCTGAATAGGTTTCTGAGTCTACTTCCAAGTCTAAGAGATCCTAAGTTTTCAATAAGAAATTTTCTGATTTAGTTTTTAAATAATCTTTGGTACAAGGATTATTGCATACTAAAATTTTCATTTACCTTGTGTATTATCCAAATTTAGTTGGTTGTTTTGATCATATCTTATCTTAGCATTCAAGATTGGTCTTAGGTTTATTATCTTAGTATTATGGTTTATCATCAATCTGATTGTTTCTTTTTCACAAGTCTTATTTATATTACTAAAGTGTAGTTTTTCTTAAATAAGTATCCATCTACCATTTTGAGAACCATCACTATTCCTATCTTTCTATCATCTAACTTTGTATAAAGACATAATGTTTAATTAATAATTATCCCAACTTAACTATATCCTTATATTACAAGTTTCTTATTTATTAAACTCTTATGAGGAATATTTAAGTCGTTATGTTACAATTATTGTATCTTCTCATGTTACATTAAATGTATTTATATTCCATTGTTCTTTCCATGATATTTGATACATTTCGAATAATTTGATTAAGATACCTTCTTATACTATCCCTAATGCCCCTAACTTATGGGTCACAAGGTTCCCTACTCCAACTACTATATTAGCATCTTTTGCACCTACCCATTAATTCATCATCTATCTTATCTTTCATCCTCTATTCTATTGTACAAATTCAATGTAGTCAATATTCTACTTTCCATCAAAATTTTAGGTTCTATTAATGGTCATTCATATCCTAATTGTTTCTTTTACAATGAATACAAATTTGTTTCATTTTTGTCCTAATTACATTTTTCATTCCATGATTATTATGCCATTGTTCTAGGCGTCAACTTTATATTTTGTGTTACTAGCACAAATGTTAACAATAGTAGGTTTAGGAAATCTTGATTATACTCTATCTCGAATTCAAATGAGATAATGGAAGACTTGATTATGCTGGACTTGACGTGGCTTGATAAAAACTGGTATAACCTTTGATTGAGTGGACTCTTGAAACATATCTAACTGATGTTACTCAAATTCGCTTGAACATGACACAACTCAAACAAGACAAAGATGAAAATCTCAATCAAAGAGATTTAAGGACCATCGATTTGCCAAGCCCTTTATATTTGCTCAAATGTTCCAATGTACATACAAGAAATATTATCCCATAATTTTTTAAGTATATTTCGTATCACGCTAACTGTTTTTCCCCTCTCGTAATATAGTTAATTAGAGACTATGGATTTTGAGTTTCTTTACTTTTCTTGTTAGGGTCTTATTACAATATTCAAATTAAACAAATGGTTACCTGGTAACACTTTCATTACTATAATTTAATATAATTATTGCATGCATTTATTCTTTACCTCCCTTTGTTAGCTGTTATAGAATTTTAGTTAATCTAGCTACATGTTTAATACCTTGGGTTAGGATTTATATCTTAGTTTAGAGTCTTTACCTTCGGACATGTTAATCATAACATATTATGATCATTCTATGATTGCAACTAACTAAATTGACGATTTCTCCTTAGATTTATTCTTTAGAATTTATTACTATTGGTAGTATGGCTATATATTAAAATTTGAGAGTCTACCTTCAATGTATATCACGGCATAATTTATTGGACCAATGGTGTGATTGACGAATTAGATAAGTCAGGGTAGGATCTTTACCTAATTTAATCATTCAAAGTAGAGGGTGGTTATTTGAAATTTTATTCTAGGTTGTTTTCTATGTATACTTATACATTCTTCCCAAATAAACATTACTCATTATGCAGGGTAATATTATCCTACTCATGTAGCACTTCATAAGAGTAATAATTTGTCATCTTATGAGCATTATGCAATTAACTTATCATAAATTAACATTATACCCCTATGTATCTGAATCGAATAATGTATCCCTTGTTATACCTATTTAAATACTCTACCATTTATTATAGTAGGTTGGTATTGGTTACGCTTATTACATAAGTTAAATGAACAAATTTAACATTCACATAACTACACATTTGGGTCACATGTTGCTAAATAATTATATTGCAAAAGAATACATATTTGATTCCCCTCCTTGTTCAGTGTCATTCTTAATTCTTAAATATATTGGATTTAATGTTGACCTTGTTTCACTAAAAATCTTATTCAAATTGTTATTTTGTACTCAATGTCAAAATATACTATAGATCATTAAAATATCTCAGAAATACCATCAAGAGTTAGATTTGTCCTTAGTATTTTATATATATCTAAGCTACTAAGCTTATCATGTTGAACAATCAATTATATACTACTAGGTTTCCTAACACAAAATCACTTTCTTCATAACACCAACTATATAATTACCATAATCAACATAAATTGTTGTTTTCTTATTTAAATCCAATTCAATTGCCCTTTACGATTCTCAACTTTACTTTTAGTTTTTAAATTTACATATAGTAATATACTTCTAATAATTGATAGAAAAATTATAATTTCATATGCCTCCTTCTTGACACCGACAAAATTATTATTCTTAGTAAGCCTTTCCTTCAAATTCACCTCCTGACTTTCCAAATCAGGTTCTGCTTCATTTTCTGATCCAACTTTACACCTTATAATGAAACTAAATTTCCATACTTTGAGCCTATATCGCATTGTTTTCTTATTGTAGCAGTTTAATGCCTAACTCCAAATGTTCGTTACTAACTCAAGTTGAGATAATCAAGTCATAATCCTTTCCTACCGAATCACATATACTTCTAACCGTCCCAATATGATCATTATTCTTAACTATTCCATTTTAACTCCATACATTTAGCAATTATCAGTACTCTACACTACTTATATACCCACAGTATTAATCAATTTACTTCGCATGTAATAATACTCTTTTACAGGCACAAGCATCTTAATATATTTAACACACATATATAAATAATCAATTTAAGGAGTCAATATGGTATCATACTATCCATGTAGAAAAATGACATATATATAAATATCTTGATTATATTATGTAATTATACATGATAAGGTATTTCAACGTTAGACATTTTATTCATATATATATACTTCATTCCTATGAAGAGATATACACAATTTCTATAAGGTTTCTAAGAAATGTCATATTGAAGTATATATTCCTATTTAACTTGCTATTGGTGCCTCTTTTCATATAAAATTTATATTTTGTAAAGGATCCAACATCTAAGTAATTTTACAGAGAAAGTCAACTATCTACCTTAAAAACTTGTAAATCAATGTTTCCCTTTCATATTAGTCCTAATAACAAATTACATCTGATTTCCAAAGCACCCTAAGTTAGACTATCAATTATATATCTTTAAGTATGAGCAAGACCCAAACAAGATGTTATTATCCATAGAAAGACATACTATCATCTTGGTATCTTTTGTATTAATAACTTTTGACACACCATGTACTTTATTTTCATCACATATCATTAATAGGAACCATCATTTTAGAGTTTTGTAGGATTTTTCCTCAATTATTTAGTTTTACCTCACCATAATTTACTTTCCTTTCTAGATCAAACTCCACGACACTTCTAGATTAGAGCATACCTACAAGATTATCTCAAGCACACTCCTTACGTCAATTTCGTACTTACATTTTATATCTCTAGTTATTCATGTTTTCATCTACTTAACATTCTTACTCATATTCTAAGTTACATTTTGATTCACATTCTGACTCCCATCCTGACCAACCTAAGATACCTCTTAAGTCATCAAATCTCTCGATTCTACTACCATTTCCCCTCTTTCTACGCTTCACTAGAATAGTTCAGCATCTAAATACTCATTGACAACTATGATATTATATATGCAAATCAAATTACTCAATAAATCTCACATTTCCAACACCTTACTTCCACATTAAACTGGAATTCCCCAAAATCCAACTTCACAAATAAGAAGTAGACTATCGAATAGTTGATTTTCGAAACATTTCCAGAAATGCATATGATATATCCATGTATACATAGTTCACCTATTAGTTCAGTACATCCAAACCTTCCTCCCTTTCTAACATTACTTAATCAATAAACTTCAACAAAAACCTTAGAAATCATATTTCACATTTCATAAATGGTTCTTTTCTGTTTTAATTAGTTTCCACCTAAGCTAATATAAATTCCTCATTATTACTCTATAAGTATACTATATAAAAGTTATCATCTTTTATAATTTAAAAGTGATATTAATGTAACCCATCTTTTCCTAGCATATATAGGTAATAATTATAAAACTATAGTCTAAATCTTTTATGATCCATTCAGGTCCTACTCTCAATGTTTTCCTACAATTTCCAACTGATTTTATTTACAATACTACACAGCAAATTCTTAAGAATCATGCTTTGAGCGAATCCTTAAGAATTATGCTCTGATACCAACTTAAAATGGTTACACCCCGAGGAGGTAAAGTCATAATATTCCCACCATATGAACCATCTTAGGATAGAAGCTAATCTTACAATTGCTATTATAGATCTAGTCCATACCAAGTGAACTCAACTAAACCACTTTGAAGTGTTTAATTCAACATGTGTCTATTATAAACCTATAGTATAAGCTTGGAAGATTATTGTAAAAACTCGATTTTGTAATTGACGTTTTTCAAAAGATTTGAATTCAAAAAGTGATACATAGCAAAATATTCAAAAATTACAAGTATTTACATAGTGACATTTGTAAGGAAAACAATAACAAACCAAAATAAGGGTTACAAAAGTCCACAAGTTTACAAAAATAGTGATATGTTAGTAATGGAAAACTAAAGGGCCATATAAGGAGACCCTTATATCTTCCCTATAAGTTAGTAAAACTAATGTTCAGGACATAAGTTAGCCAATTCTTCATTATTATCACTTCCCGATCCCGTGTTTGATTTTTTGGATTTAAATGGCATGCTTGAAGTCTATTTTGAACTTGCAAGACCACTATAAGAGAATGAGTAATAACTTGTTTAATAAGCGAGATGAAGACAAAACTATGGATTTAATGCAAACATACTCAAGGTTTTCAACTAAGTTAGTTATATGCCATGTATGTACAAGCAAATTACATTGTAAGATGTTGCCAGGTCCGCCGTGAGATTAAAGAAATTATGCCTGCTCTAATCCAATCTGAGGAGTTTGACGTCGCGTACTCACAAATCAAAACCAAATCGAGGCTTATCCAGTAGAGAATACCCTCCACCCAATATTCTCTTCAAACTACAATCACCAACCTTACTACGACCTCCTCTCCTATCACTTAGTTCAACTAACGATAGGAAAAGGACCAGTTATCCTCATCAGAAGGGTCCATGTTTGGCCTAAGAATCCTAATTGTTACCTCTAATGGGTTATGATACATATTAGGTTAGAAGTTAGGTTGAGTTTAAGTTAATTCCATTTCTAGGGTGATCAACCAATTCAAGCAATCTAAACAAAACATAGTATATAGAACAATCACCACATAAAGCTTAGCTCCCATAGCAATAAAGCAATATTCAATCATACACGTAGTACATGTACAAACAACTACATTACAATCACAAGCCAAAAGTATATTAAAGCCTCCAAGTACTTTAAAGTACTCCATAATGCTACGATGCATTAATCCTACTCACCTAGATATAGATGCTCGTTCTCCTCTTGCATCGTTCTCGCCTTCCTTTATTATCCCTAAAATTTAATGTAACCTCTTTTAGTTTCCATCCAGTATACAATATATATGTTCATTCTAGCATTTAAGTATGTTCTTCAATTGTATTAAGTGAGTTTTTCAAAGTTTTATTCAATAATAGTTATGTATTATAAGTTTTGAGCAAGGTTCTAACCTAGTATTTTAACATAGGTTATTGCCCCAGCAGTTTTTAAATTAGGTTCTAATACTAGCAAATCTTTAGAGGTTAAATGTAAGCAACTTTCTAACCTATTTTCTAGCTCCAAGTGATCCCATATTCAGTTCCAACCATCTTCCAACTTCTTGGGAACTCCTATATTTAGCTTTTACCATTAAATTATTTTTTAACCAAGTTTCTCACGTAGGTTTTAACCCAGCATTGTGGTATAAGTTATTGTCCAAGAGGCTTCTGATTTATGTTCTAACTCTGATAAGGCATAAAATTTATATATAAATCACTAGCTGACCTACTATTAGACTCCTGGTGTAATCGAGGATTTTCAATACTAAACTACATTTTAACCCAGTTTCTAACAAAACTTCTAACCTACTGTCTTAAATTAGATTCTTAGTCAAAAAGTTTTTTACTTACAGTTCATACTCTAGAAATAGTGTAAAGTCCAAGAATAGGCCACTTTCTAATCCAAATTCAATTTCTAGAGATTCAACATATTCACACCAGGTTACATTCTAACTTACTTTTTGATGCAATTTTTTACTCTACTACTAGTAAGACATCTAACTACTTCATATATACTCCACTTACCCTACACTCTAGAAGTTCAAACCTTGCATATACAGTAAGTATCAACTAATACTTCAATCATCTATTCATTTCATTTATTATATTATCAATTAGTTTACAAGTATGCTAAATACTTAAAAATTTAACCTTAAATCATTAAATACCCACTTTTACTTAAAAATTATCCTCCCCAAACTTATATTAAGCTACTTTCAGTTGTCTCATGTAGGTAAATATAGGTTACACTATGATTTTATAAAAAAATTGATTAAGCTCCTTTCTCAAATAACCCTTCTCACGCACTGTTTTCATGAAATCAAGATTTTCCCTAAAATTCAATGGCTCAATTCTTACGATCTAACACATAACATTAAAGTTCAATATCTTAGGAGTATAACCAAAAATTTCATACCTAAATTACGCTAATTGGTTTTTCAAAAACCCAATTAAAATTTCATACGTAAGATATTTTTCTTAACAACCTCATATCTATACTCAAAAATTTAAAAATCTGATTGAAGATTTGAATTTCTCATACAAAAATATGTAGGAAAACCAAATTTCAAAAATTTTGGTAAACGTTTACTATTTTTCCAATATTTTTTTATAAAAAAAAAAGTAATATTTGGCAACTAACTGAAAATCCGAGCTCCGATCATCATGGGGGAGAGGAGGCTTGTCTACCAGCTTAGACAATGGCTCCTCCTTCAAGTGGTAGTTCGGCCTCATGCCCAAATGATGATCTTCCTTAGCAACATACTAAACCCTAGCTTCACATACTCATTTTTCCAAATTTTCCTTCTTCTCTCTCTCTCTCTCTCTATTTCACACTTTCTAGATTTTTATTAACCTTGCAAATGGCCAAACTTTCATCCAAACTTTAGGTTGTATTGTTATATGATGGCTTGATGGTCTTTTGATTTTTTATTACTACATTGACAAGTGTGATCTAAGAGCTTAAGTGTCCTAACATGACTTTTCCTTTTATTTTTTGTACATCCAATTGCTTGTCATGCATAAAGGAATGTCCCCTTGGTTGTCTACTAGTTTTCTATAATTTCCCACATTCTATTGATTTATTAAGTGAATTTTACCCAATTATAGGTATTTTCAATAATTAAGGCTACATATATTAACATATTGATAATGTTCGATGTATACACGTGTCTTTTATATATTATTTTATGTCCATCATTAAGTATATTACTCATATAATTTATCTTTAAGCGTTTGTTAATTTTTGAAACCTACTTTGCTCGTTATCAATAACAACATATATAACAATATAATAAATTTTTAATATTTTACTATATTTTTAATATTTTGTTATATTTTTAAATTCTGAACCCATAGGAACTCCTCAACTAATACTATGCAGCCCTTCATAAGTTTCTGGCCTATTTAGATTACCTTTTCAAACACTCTAAATCAACTATTAAACCTAATTATACAAGTACAGATCTCATAAACTATACTCTAAGGAATTTATCCATTCAATTAAGTACCAAAACTTGCTAGCGAAACTACCAAGGTTAAATGATGCGCATGTTTAGGTAAGGCTAAGTTCTAGTACTAAGGTATATAACCCAAGTAAATCAAAAGCATCTACTCTAATAGATTTAGTCTTAAGGATTATTTACTGGAGTAATAAATTTGAATGATATAGTATTTTTGCAACACAGTGGCTAATCAATTTGAGCATTCGCATGGCTTTCTTTTTCAAGAGCTAAGTTATAGAAGGAAGGATTGGATATTTTTGTAAGACCATTTATCACTAGATTAGTGAAGGGGATTGGCATATTTAATTGCCTACCTTAAATGAAACTAGTCCACCATTCCACCCCCATGAGCTTGGAATCAATCCATGCCATGAAGCTCCCATCTGCACCTCCAGCACCCTAAGTAAAAGAATTTGCTTAGTAAGAAACTAAAGCTCCACTACCAGCATTAGCACGTGGTGAATCTTCTACTTAATCATCAATGTTTGGGAAAATCAAAAGGATGATGGGCAAGATACTTAAGAAGCCAAGCTAAGGCACACTTGATCTTGTTTTAAGGCTATCATAGAGCATCACCGCATCCCTATGCCATCATCACCACATCCCCTTTTACAGACTCTAAAGAAGAAGAAGAAACTAAAGAAGTTAAAGTGGACAATGCTGATACCGAAGAAGATCAATGATTTTTTATGTCATTTTGCCAAAGACTTATTCCTTTTTATTTTTGGATGAATATAATATTTAGACTAACTTTTGATTTCCTTTTCTCCTTAAATTGCTTGACACACTTTGTTTTAGTTTGTGATGCTTCTACAGGAACCAACCATTTAATGCACAAAGAGTAGTAATAATTTAGTTCTATTTTTCCTTAACATTTTTCTTTATGTAGCTCATTTTATGTCTTAGTACATAGAACCTTAAGTTTTGAAGTGGCCATTTCTGGATGTAGACAACACAATTTATCAATTGTTAATGCAACAAAAAATCGAGGAAGTTTAAGTTATATTCACTCTTTCTTTTTCCCTTTTTCAACTATTTTACGCTTTGTGATAATGTACATTAGAGCCAATGAACAATTTAAGTATGTGTATGTGTGTGTAGGGGGGGGGGGGCGTTGTTAGGGGAAGAATAGGTCATACTAATAGATATATATGAATGAGTATGTCTTGATTAAATATCGTGCACTTAAGTTTGCGTTGTTAGGGGAAGAATAGGTCATACTAATAGATATATATGAATGAGTATGTCTTGATTAAATATCATGCACTTAAGTTTTCCTTAGTTTTGTTAGAAACAACTTTAGAAATTTGCATCCTACTATGTAAGCAAGCATTTAAAAAAAAAAAAAAAAAAAACTACCCTAATTCTTTATGACCTTAGTCCACTTTGCTAAATTTAATGAATTAAATTTATATAATCTAGAGTTTCCTATTATTTAAGCTTGGACTTGGACTCTAGATCACACTAGATATCAATAGGTTAAGGACTAGTTATTTGCATTTACAAGCTTAATTCGAGAAGGATAGTTATCTATTCCTATTTTTATAAAAAAAAATTTAGAATTGGATGAATGAATGAGACTAGTCTTTTGAAAGTCTCCTAACAATTAAAGTAGTTAGAAGCAAAAGTAACGATTAAAATAAGGAAATTATAAGTTAACAAGAATCACCATTGATCTCTCAAAAGAACAAGGCTCTTTCTTGCTATCAACTAAAGGAATTTAGTAGACAAATTGATAAGGATCGGTCTTGATTCCTCAAAAGAGTAAGGTTCCTTCTCATTACCAATTTAAAAATTAAAACAGTATGGATCAGCCTTTGTCTGTCAAAAAAGCGAGGTTCTTTCTCACTAAAATTGTACTTGATTCAAAGATGTTGAATTAGAATTAAAGAGCCTCCTAATGAAAAATAAAATGAGATAATCAGAGGATGAGTTGATACAATATGCTTCCGATCTAAGTTTTGTAACAAAAATAGCATAAGGAAGATTTTTCTCCTTGTGAGTTAGAGTAGTAAAATTCTTATAACTTTTTCTTGTTAATATTTGTTTTGATCTCTAGTCTAGTTTCTATTTAAATTATAAAGCTAATTCTAGATTGTTTTGATTGATTGTTGGAATTTAATAGCACTTCACTATCAATATTTAAGTATTCTAAGGGCATTACTATTGAAGGAAGAAAGGGTGACCTTAAAGAGAACTACAAAGCCCTTCAAATTGAGGATGCACTTTTCTAAGTTGTAAAAGAGATTTTAATCTTGTCTTAGTTCTAATTTGATTATTTTACTAGAGGATAAGCAAAAGCTTAAGTAAGGGAAGATTTGAAAATGCTCATTTAGCATATATATTTTAAGATGATTTTTCATAATTATTTCTATTAATAATGCTAATTAACGATGATTTTGAGCTTCATTAGTTAGTATTTTATTTACCGGTGTTTTTTGAGCTTTCAACAACTTTTTAGGCAATTTTAGAGGGTTTTAAAGCTTTATTAAGGGATTGCATTAACCAAGCCATTCAAAGGAGTAAAGTTTAGCTGAGAATTGAAGTTTAAGGAAAAACACGTGTATGTGCGTGTATATGGCCATGTACTTCGACCATCTAGCCTTCGTCGAGAATTTTTTCGTTGAAAAATACAAAGTTTGTGAAGAAGAACATGCCCAATACCATGGTCATGTTTCTAGGGCGTGTACTTGTCATAATCTACCAATCTCTTATTTTTAAAAGGTTTATTATGTAATCTTGAGTCCAACTCCTATAAATATAAAGTCTCAAAGTTTAGTATAAAGAAAGAAGCATTGTAAGGTAAAGTACAAGAGGGGTTTCTCATGATTTTGAGCTTTTATTATATTTTCATGTTGTAATTAAATCACACTTAGTGAACCTTTTATTGAACCCTATTCTGATGTGATAATTATTCTATTTTATTTCCAATATATGATATTGTCTTTTGTGATCTAATTGCATTGTTTTGAATTGTCTTCAATTCAATATAGTTGGCCATTGAATTGATGTTTGAATTAACTATAGTGATTGCGAGATCTTATAATTGATGAACTAGTGCAATCAGAAGTAATTGAATAAGTTAAGCGATTGAGTATTCAATCTCTAGAATATGACTACCTAACGAAAGAAATCAAGATCTTAATATGATCTTGAGGTGCATTATTGTAGAAGCGATTTGGAAATGGTATCTTAGGATTAACAATTAATCAAGAAACGTGAGTCCGATGAATTTATCTTAGGAATCTCTACGGTCCAAGAGTACAATTGAAATTGAAAATCATATAGAATTAGGTATTAGATAATAGATTTACTAAGGTTTATATTCTCACAATTTTAGTTAATTGTCAAGATCATAATGAATGCCAATGCATCCAAAGTAGTGTGCCAAGCACTAGGCAATACATAGACTATGCTATATGATTGCGTACACCACGTACTTATCATGATAGCATTGGAAGAATTATAGTAGGAATAATACATCGATCATTATGCCATAACGAAGCTATATACGAGCTCTTAAGAAAATGCACTCCGAATATTATGTCATAAAACAGATTCGAGTCCTCGATAAACCTTTTATAAGCAACTTTTTTTACGTTTCCTGGAACAATTGGGAGTCATGCTACCTCAACAATGTCGTCCGCGTTGAATGCACGTTGTCACATAATAAGAACTATGAATCATCTTTGAGAAGATTTTCTCTACCAATGTTAGAAAGTCTTTCCAACCTCTTTCTCAACCCAGATAGTATTGTGGAAAATGCTTGTGTAGGAATGTAAAATCTAGAATTTTGACGTCAACAACACTCTTTTCATGGAACGCATTTCATATTAGGCTAACTTTTCAGTCCTTGTGAAACAACCATACTCAAATTCTTAATGTTCGTCAAAATTCATAGGTCCTACTATTTTTTTCTCTTTTGTAGGCAAGGGTTTGGCTATGGAATCATCAATAACCAAAGGTCTAGGTTAAGCAACGTGGGTAGAGTTTCTTCCTGGGTAATCGTGGATGGTTGAAACTTTACATCAATGAAGAGGGTTGCATCGACATGGTTTAGGGTATGAAGAAATAGGGCTTCAATATAGAAGGTTAGAGAGAATTTTTAGACGAAAGGGGAAGACTTTGTGAGAGACAAGAAAATAACTCCTAATATTTGTAGATGTTTAACCTAAGGCGTAAGGGTTTGATTATGATTTTGGTGGAAAAAACAATTTCGTTGAGCTCGTGTGATGTATTGTTTTGGGAAAAAGAAAAGAAAAAGGAAAAAGGATCTTGCTTGGCAGGCTATGTCAAGACTTTGTGCGAATCAAGTGAAAGGGGGTCCTGATAATGTCTTGCCGAAAGCAAGGTGTTGCAGGTATGATGGCTAGCTCTTAACAAAGTGGCTAAAAACTGACCAACACTTACATCACATGGGCAAACTTTGAAGGAGCATTAAAAGAGACTAAAACACATGTATTAGTGAAATCTTACTTTGATCACTCTTCTATATGTAGAGTTACTTAAGTCAAATAAAAAATTGAAAAAGATAGAGGACTCATACTTCTAGGTTGAGCCAATAAATAAGCATATAAATATATGGAGAAGGGGTAAGCAAATCATCTTATTTTACAGTGTATCTATTCAAATCCTACTCAATCAAGTAGATTCTAGATAGGCATTTAAGATTACAAGATAGATTATAAGCAATTTTTCAAAACATATTCTCACTTAATAAGATATGGATATAAAATTGAGATACATATATCAATCCTAAAATCTGTACTTTAAAGTATGTAGAGTACAAATGCTAAAATATCTTATACCCGCCATGTAATAATAATTAAATAATATGAATATATAATATAAAAAGAATACCATTGTAATTATTTCATCTTGAAAAAGTTATCTCTTAATAGCTTATATGTGAAAGTAGTGCATCATCTTCATTATTATTTGACAAACTTATTATAAAGGGTTAGATGTGTACGATATTTTGCTACTGTTAACAAAAGCTTTGCCAATGAAAAATTGCAATCTATAGTTAAAAAGGATTAGATGTGTATGATATTTTCTACCATTTGTAAAGATAAAATTAGTATTTATTAATATTTCATTTCTATAAGTTTATTCTTCAACAAATTAATATATTTTCCATAAAGACTCCATTATTAAAAACATCCCATGTTGAATTTATAAGAAAATTAAAAAAAAATTATTAATTTCACAAAATACCATATACCATATAAAAGGTGTCACAAGATAGGGTCTAGCTTCAAAAGTTTTAGAATATATACCTGCATGATAGACCTAAGGAAGAGCCAAGTTTGGCTCGTGAATTGACCTACCAGTTCACCAAACCGGCATGGACCCATGAGTCACGGGTCTGAACCATAACTTAACCCACCAAGCTTGGTGAATTGACATGGTTTTAGCGTACTCAACTCATCAAATTGCCGGGTCCAAGTCTAAGTCAAAGGACCAACAATTTAACCTATCTATTCTAATATGTAAATAAAAAAAATGTAATTTAAATCAAATGTAAGTATTCCCTCTAATTAAAATATAAAATTAAATTAAATATATATCATTACTTATATCTATAAGTTGATATGAAAATCAAACAATAAACATGAGTTTATAACAAAAAGAATTATTAAAACCATATATTTTAATATTGACAAAAGTAGATAGTTATATTATAAAATATATTACTTTAATAACTAAAAGACTTTAGAGCACAAAATATTACAAGTTTTACATAATCTTGCCAAAATTTTGACAGAGAGCATATACTTTTATAAATTTATATATTTTAATGATTTATAAAAATACTAGTATATTTATAATTTAATACAATTAAAAGTTATAAATAATATATTTATATTATATATTGCATGTGTATTATACATATTAGATAAATGATATTCTTTTTACAATATTTTATTCACTTCCACATAGATTATATTATTTTTTAAAGTATCTTCTAATGTAATAAAATATCACAATGAGTATTACTTATCATAAGTTTAATCCAACATTGATTATATAGGTAAATTTTCTTTGAAATATTACCTATAAAAAAAAATCATAACTCAATTCACTAATTGTAGACATAAAAATAATTATGTATTGTAAAAAGTGTAAATTATTAATCTTAGTGTCCAACAATTAATCGAGTGAAATAATCAAAATTTTAAATTTCTATCATTTATTAATGGTTTTTCTTTTTCAAATAATGATAAAGACAAAAAATATTTTTTTAAAAAAATAAATACATAGCCAGTTTAAAGATCAAGAACATGCAGTCAAACCATAGGATCAAGTAAACCAACCTAAATCAAGTTGATCCCAATTCAAGGGAAACCAAGCCCTTGACCAAGTGGGTCTAGGCCCAATTTGACCAGCCCCCCCATATCCTATCCGCCCCATGGAGCACAAACATCAAACAAAGTTTATTAACACCCTGAATCCCTAACCATTGGGGGGTATGTTTTCCAAATACAAAAAATTAAAAGCATACGGAAATGATCCGAACATAATAGCACGATAGCAAAATTGCAGGGGTTGCTTGATTAATTCGGTTAAGAAAAAACGGAGTGCGAAACCAAAGGAGACGGTCTACCGTAACCAGCAATATTAAGTCCTATACATTCGCTAGAACTAAGAGAACAATGTCACTTTAAGCGAGAAAATTTCACTCCAGTAGTCTTAGTATCGTTACATATATGACCGGTATTTGTCAGATGAGGAAAGCATTTTAACAGTTACATCTGAGTTTCGATGCATTCGCTGCGCGGATCTGCAATTCGCTTATTTCTAACCCGCTCTGAAAAAGGCTCTCTTGATAGCCATCCCGGAGGAAGATGTCATTTCGTACCGAGGTGACTCGCTAGGAATTTAACAATCCATTACTTTTTTTCTTCTTTTTTGTTCTCTTTCATTTTTTTTTTTTTTCCCAACTACAATCTATACTTGTTTGCGCACTTTTTTGCTATTATTATGTACATTTTCCTTTAAAATAACGTAGGCACAGGATAATTAATTAAAGGTGTCTCTTAAGAATTCTCACAATTTCTTCTCAAAAAACAAATTAATAGGAAGATGTCCGCTTCCTTTTATAGATAATTTCCGCTTCTTCCGCTTTGAACTGCTTGCAGATTGATCCTTCTCACGTAACCTGATGCAATGAATAACCAAATCAAACGTATCTTGACGATAAAACATAAACATGGATTCGAATTTAGTGCTACTCAAAGTAACTTTGTTGCAGAAGGGCACTATCTAGTTTATGAATGGCACCAACACAGTTTCAAACAATGTAGGACAAAAATACTCAACTGATTAATAAAATTAACTGACTGCGATTGTCTTTAAAAGATTTATAAGGCAACCCCCACAGTGTCTTCACAATGCAGTAAAAGCTTATGTTGATATGATAAAAGTACTTTGTTGATTAGTATAATCAAGTACCTCTGTCTCTGTTCTAGCATCCTTGAATTGGAGCCACGTTCCTCCTTCTGAAGCCTTTCAGCAAGATGGAAGTCGGAATGCTCTCGTCTTTCCTCGATGAAACAAGGCGGTAGCTCAATCCCACAGATTGAACACATATAGTCATGTAACCATAACACTTGGTCCAGCTGATTAGAGGAAGGTTCTTCATCACGGACTATATTCTCCTTGTTTACATCATCCAAGCTGCTCGTAGTCCCAAATGGGTTTGTCAAGGCAGCATCGCTACTTGGGACGTCTGATAATTTAAGGTTCTGGGAAACTCTGCTACTTCCTCCGATATGAGGAGCAGCCATCTACACTTGCCAAATCATGTAACTTATAAGCAATACAGAAAGTAATGGAAAAACAAATAGATTGGAACCGCTATGCCAAGGACTTTTACCTCATCCTCACATGTAGATGTAACACCCAAGAATTCACTAGGAACTTTGGTTAGAGGACAGTCGTCATCTTGATCTGGAGTATCTAGTCTGTCCAGTGGATCTTCAAGTTTCAGATGAGTAGTTTGACAGCTGTCTATCGAAGAATCATTTTCCAAATCATTCATTGGACAGAGGTTGGTGCAATGTGAGCCAGAGGAACTCATTTCTGTCCGAAGTTTTCTGGAAGAATTACCTAACATAAAGTTCACTAGAGTTTGCTGTGTTGGATCAGAAGGACCAAGATTATCACCTTTAAAATGAGAAGCCCTGATTCCTGATAAAAAGAGATGCACTCTTAAAAATGTACTGAAGAAATCTCACATTTTTCATAAACAGGAGGAAAGATTAACAGAATCCATCTGCGAATGTGCAGATATACTTCTAACAATATAACCCCAGTTCAGCTTTCCTTGTTAAATGGCCCATAGTAATGATGCATGCTCTCCAATTGTGCTCACACATGCAACTGACATAACATGAATTGAACATCTTCCTAGTAAACATCCCCAATTTTTTCACCCCCTTCCTGAGTGACAATAATGGTTGGAATGCAATGGATTTACTATGTACTCATATAAAGTTACAAGTGGTGATGGCTCCACTTGTGCTAATAAACATACAGGTGACAAACACCAATCAATAGGTGGGCATTGTAATTTGTCAACAGTCATTAAATGAGCATTCTACCTATTAGTCTCAAAGAAACAGGAAGTTCAGCCTTTAGAAGCTTTGAAGCATGTTTCAAGATTTCTTCAGTAGAATTGATGTACTTTGGCAGAGTCAACGCTCTTGTATGGACCTGAAGACAAGCATCACATCAGAAGAATGATAGAGGATTAAAAGAATGGTTCAAAAAGCAATAGAAAAGCCATTATAAAAGTTTAATTAAAGTGAGTCAAACCAGAGGAAAGCATCAGATTAAAATTAAAAATGATAACTGTGCATTGCAAGATGATAAGAATTGGTCAATGATGACAATAGTATGACACCCACCTCAAATGAAGCAGTTTTCAGTTTAAGAGTTAATGTCCTCGCTTGAAGTCCTTCCTTTTGCATGTCATCAGATAAGAGTTCTGCGAGTTCCACTGCCAAAATAAATACAATCATGTAAATATCAAATAGTCGACTTCCACTGTTTTAAGTATTTCCTCCTACTTATAATAGTACAATCATCAATCACAACATCATAATAAATAGAGACAAATGTATCCCTTTTTCAGCCAATTTCCAGGACAAGCCCTATTCCTTTTACTAGTCAAGTAATTTACTTGGACATTCTTTATATAGAATCTAAAAGATCCCAATAACATAATGGACACTATCAGAATAAATTCACTATATATCCTGAAGAAGACAAAAGAAAAGAAAACCCCAACCTAGTTTCTGATAAAAAAGCATCTCATCATCCGTTGCAGAGAATGTTCGCTCATTACTAATACTCTTTCTCTGCTGTACTTTTGGAGTATCTGTTTTCCCAAGCCCTAATCCCACGGAGAGGAAAAAGTCTGCACAAATTTTGGGAAGGGCAACATTTAGCAAGCAAGACCTCAATATACAAAGATGACATAATAATTATGCAAAGGCACGCAAAGGTAAAGAGCCAAAACAGACATCTACATATAGGCAAGCACGCATGCATCTATATGCAGTTATTCGTGTTTGAGAGAAATGAGAGGGTGAAGTGGATGACTAAGAGGTTTAAAGCTTACTTTGTGTGTAAACCATGATTTCCCAAACATTTCTGTATGAGATAATCACTAACAACTTCTGCAAGTAACAAGCCAATTATTGGTCCTTCCAACTTTCTCTGTATGCCACCTTAATAGAAGTCATCATCATCTTCTTTCAATCCCCACTCATCAATTCAATCAGCTTTGAATAGGGCAAAAGTTTATTGTGTGGACTGCCTCAGTCTTTTGCCTAATGAATCTAAACTGATTTTTGAAAGGGTATAAAAGCAACAGGCAGATGCAAAATAATAAATAAAAATAAATAAGTATTTTCAACTCTAGTTGTTGGTAATTTCATTAAATTTAGTTCAAAGCTTACTTAGCAAAAAAATGGATAAATTTATCCATTTTAATTTGATCCACGGACTCATAGGCTCTTCAAGTTCCCCAAATCATCAAATGATGCCAAACCATACCAAAGTAAAAAAATTCAAAAAGACCAGCATAAGACTAGTCTGTGCATTATATTATACTATATATGCCTCCACAAATTTCGTACTAGCTTTTGAAAGATTTTGAGTTTCCTTGCCATAAAAGAGGACTTGGCTTTATTAACTACTTATTAGCTAGAAGAGAAGCTTTTCTTCCCAACTGATTTCTTTCTACATGTATGATCGTCTTTTCTCTAGTAAGGCCAAGTTTAACGCATGGTTCTTGTCACCGAACCCAAAGCAAAGCAACTGCAAGTACCGGTTCTTCAGCTTTGTGATGAGGTTCTCGGAGAAAATGGAAAGTTTTTTTTTTTTTTCAAATTTTTCCAACATATGCCAAAATAATGTTAATGCACAAAATATTCAATGGCTGGAAATGCAAAAATTGCATAGAATGGGACCCACAAAAATTTTTAAAAATTGTCAAGGAACTTTTATTAAGGAATTTAGGGATAAAATTGAGAGTTCCTTAAATAAAGGAGTTCCTTGATAAACTAATGTGGCAGCTAAGGATGAGAAATAGTTCTTAGCAATAAACATGGTCAACTTAAATAAAGGAGTTCCTTAAGAAACTAATGTGGCACCTAAGGATGAGAAATAGTTCTTAGCAATAACATGGTCTAAGAAAGGTTTGAAAATCCTGGGTCCTCAGTTGAGATTGGTGTAAAAGTTAGGCTATAGAAAAACTTTAATAAATAAAATGATATAAAATTATGTAGAAATAGATTTTTTTTTTTTCCTTTTCCAAAAGAAAATGCCATTAATAAGAGAGAAACAGTAGCTCTAGTCTTAATATTGTGTGGCCAATTGCCAAGGCCTTTATAATTTAACGATTTGAACACCAATCTCTCAACAACATGGATTGAATTCGATTTGCTCCTCTCTTGAACAGTTGTAATAATACATGGACAGTTGTAATAATACTTGGCATATATATATTTCAAAGGTAAATATATATATGCGAGGAATTTACATATTTACCATTGAAATATATAAATATTCAAGAATTACTACCTATATAAAAATAATAATAATAATAATAATAATAGTTACATAAATATTAATCTTATATCGCATGTACAAAATGCGATGCTAATATTGCACATATTTTGCACTTCAAACATGCAACAATGGTATTATTAAGTGCTGCAATTCAAAAATGCAACATATATAGACAATGAAAATCGCATGTTTAACTTGCAATATAGCAACAGTAGAGGATTCTTTAATGTTATATATTCCAAATGAGATATAGCATTGGCTTTTATGTAATTTATTTCGTGTAATTCATATTTATATATTTTTTAAGATTGGTAGACATAAATTGCAACCATATGTATATTGTGGTTAACCATCATAAACAGCCTAGTGGGTTTCCATATTTGATGCAATAGATCTATCATGGTCAGGGATTCAAGTCAGCCACATCCTTCAAGTGGCTGATGCCGTTGTGACAGCTCAGCAGAGTATGCTAGCTCACAGTTATGCCAGCTGGACTTACCAGCTGTCTTAGGGGACAGTTATAGTTAATAATACAAATACAAGTAGAAAGATTTGAAAAGATCTATCCAGACAATTTCGCAACTTCAATACTAGAGTTAAGTGCCTGTAGCACTGTGTTTTAGGAGCAAAGCACTCTGGACATGATTCCCTTTAGGAGTTAGGGTTTATATCTTTAATTTTTGATCTAATTCAATAATATCAGAGATTTAGATTTGATTAACAGAAAATATATAGAGAGAGAAAGAGAATATAGTAGAAGCAATTTTGATATAACATGCTGTGGAACCTCGTATGGATTAGTTTGTGTAGATGATAGACATCAAAATAAACCTTGATGAGTTTTGTGCTCCAACCACAAAATAAGAACAAGCAGGTGAAGCACTTAGAATTACATGGTAAATGATGACATTGTGGTAAGTGTAATCAGATATATAGTACTAGTACACACACAAATGACAAGAACCAATGAGTGATTAAAAGAGAAAATGCTGTGTTTTATTGATATTTGGGGATGAATTATGAATTACAAACCCTAATCTCTCTCTAGATAAGAGCCATGAGCTAAAAGCTCATACATGAGCATAAGTTCACTCGTGAGCACAATTACTCACACAAACTAACTCATGAGTGTAACAAAATGTCTAGCTTATTCCCTTACTAACTAATATCCTCTATTTACAGTATTTGAACCAAAGTACCACATACAGCTCGCTGCACATTACACATACAACACATCACTATGCAGTAGCACATATACTACAGTTATATCAATACCATCCCCCTTAAGATTGTCCTCATCCTCAAGAACAAGATAGAAATCCAAAACTCAGCAACTAGCCTACACCAACTTTGTCAAACCTAGCCACTTTTAGGAGACTCAGGATAAGGAAACCAAGTACAGAAGGGTCAAACAAGGGAGAAGAAGGGAAAAAAAAAAAAAACGTAGAGAAGCACCGATAGCTGAACAACCATTACAAAATCACCCTAGCTGAACAACCAGCAATGAAGGAAACTATCAATTGGTGGAGTCGGCCTGCCCTTCTCCATAACAATAAGCGCTAGGAAGTCTTCCACTTGTCCTACCGTTGCGTGACCTAGAACCCTTTGATTCAACAAGTCATCAATCACCCCTGATTTATAAGTGGAAAAAATGAGTTACTTGTCTCCCACATCTGTTAAACTATTAGGAAAACTAAGGCTAAAATGAGGCTTAGCTACAGGTACTGTGTTCAAGTGACCAGAATCTGCTTCTATTGAAGCATTATGTTGAACACTTGGAAGAAGTTGATCAGACATATCACCTAATTCGACTCCCTCTACATCCTCTGTAGTTTGAATTTGGTGCAGTAACGTGTGATCTCGATCACCAATGTGCTGTTTTTCTATCTCCATAGCATTGGAGGAAGCTTTGTCAGAGATTACGCCATTGTGTTGACTCACCAGCCGCAGATCCTCGATCATCTGGTGCATTGTCAATACTGTACTTTGAAAGCTAGAAGCATCACCATGTTAGGTAGTAACCTGACCAAAAAAATCCTTTTGATTTCAATCTAAAGTTGCAACGTGACGGTGAATCTCAACCAAATCTATGCACATCTCAACCACGTTCTTCTCCAATTCCTCCACACACGTCTCCAATTAAGTCATCCCTCGACAATTGTGAGTGATCGTAACTTCTTCCAGCAGGTCAACGGCAAGTCGGACGAATTGATAGGAACCAATGAGTGATTAGAAGAGAAATAACTATGTTCTATTGTTATTAATGGATGAATTATGAATTACAAACCCTAATCTCTCTCTAGGTGAGAGCACGAGCTAAAAGCTTGCATACAAGCATAAGCTCACTCATGAACACAATTGCCCACACAAACTAAACAAGTTTCTAACAATATGTCTAGTTCATTCCCTTACTAACTAATATTCTCTATTTATAGTAGTTAACTAATAACTAAATATAGAAGCTTCTAGACACACACACCAAAACAATTATTCACCACAGAACGCCAAAGTACCACACACACATCACTGCATATTACACTGCACATCACACGTACAACACAGCACTATGCAATAGCATATGTACTAATCACATATACTAGAGTTATATTAGCCAAGAGATAAATCTGCATTAAGGTTCAACCTGCTGTAGACTGAGAAAATAAGGCACATAGATAACTGCTCTTTTGCAGCAGCTCCTCACAAGTGTTGATCTCGAAAACATCTCTTAATATATGCTCTGTCACCTTGCCAATGCCCCCAATCTAACAATTGGCAAATTTATTTTAAATCAAAAGAAATTAGCATATACTAGAATCCTTATGAAAACAATGACAAGATCAGATACTTGTTTAACTTTGTGAACAAATCGTTTGAGCAAATCAATAAAGGAAGATATACCTTACGGATTGGTAATGAGGAGATAAATGTCACAACAGCCATCCTGTCATTTGCTAAGACAAATTGTCCATTTGGCTTGTTTATATCTGAACACACCTGTAGAGGAAAATTCCTACAGGGTTGATCAAATCTAAGGGAAATCATACTCTAAGGCATATTTTTTCCCTAAATCTAAACAGAAATACATACTCAAGCATTTCTTGTGATATTAGGTGCAGATTTACAACCCAAGGTCATTTGTAAGGCTCCTAGTTCTTGGCATGAGGAGGCAGCACACAAGCAAGCAATTACTATCATCATGTAGAGGTCTTAAAAAGTGCCAATCTATAACTAAAGCCTCCTTTTTTGATATTTTAGGAAATATAAACTATGACATTGGATACAGATCTTTTAGAAAAAATTATTTGATGGATGTAATAGAAAAAAAAAAAAAAAGGTGCAATTTTGATGAATAAATAGGAAATTTAGCCTAATTTGACGCTGAGAGCACACAAAGGGCCAAATTATCTTATTTAGCTTTCAACAGGTCGTAGAAGTCAAATAATCTCACAAAGCTACTAGCAAATTAGAAAACTATAAAGGGCCAAAATAAATGTCCAAAATTAGTTTTCCAAATGTTGCATTTTTCATTGTTCATCAATACTTACATTTTATTGCATGTCAAATCAGCTATATCAGATAGAAGAATAATCAAACAAATGGCTACACCTTGGCAACAATTTGTCCACTCATATCTTCTGATTATTCCTTAAGAATTAAGCACCACTTCCATCCCATCCTGTGTTCCCCCCACCCAAAATCTGAATTCAAGCAGGTCAACAATGCTACATAAACCCTTTATACCATTTTCCATATTATGTTCCGGAGGTTTCATGATAGGACCTTTACCACTGTTACTTATTTTTACTTTAGGTGGGGAGGATGTTCAGTAAAATAATTTGTCAATCACCTAAATCAGCCACCACTGCCAGGATGCCCCCTCTGCCTATCTAACACATGCACCAATGGCATTGTTCTTTCCATTTCCCATTTCAAATCAGTAGTTTCACTTGTTGAAAGAGCATGACAAGTATCATTAAAGAAATATATAAAACTATCACACAAACAATACTTGGTTCACATTATCATCTCTGACTCTGCATACAAATATCAGAACCTAAAGTCAACTAGCATATGAATAATTAACTTCACAACCTTGGCAAGGAGGTGGTTTGGAGCAACTCCAGCACTACAAGTAAGACCAGTCTCTTCATACACAGAGGCTCTAAGTTCCTTGGCGATCTACAAAATGTAAAATTGACAAGTCAAAAGGGTTGATTCCACAAAGAAAAATGGAAAAAGGGCATCTAAACATTAAGGAACCCTATCTCGAGGACTTTATCAAGACTGTGGAAGTTGCTTACTTCTTCACCATTGACCCCCCTTTCATAGCAAACCTCAGTTATATCAAGGTAAGCTTCGTCTAAACTAGCAGCCATAAAGTTAGGATCATACTTCTGAAAAACTAACAAAGATTATACAAGTCTCTTAGAATATTACCAAATTGGCACTAACTAAAGAAAAAAGGAGTGACAAAATGAAAAAGTATCCTTCTACCCAAAAAAAAAAAAAAAAATTGGATTAAAAAAAACGAAAGAAAGAAAAGGTATCCTTGATGCATCTCTTACCTTTTCTGGTTAGATCACTGTAGTATGTATATTTCTTAAAATCTGTAGGGACAAAAATTAGTTCAGGACATAGTTTACGTGCAATAAAACCAGGCATTGCAGCACGAACTCCATATCGCCTGGCCTGCAAACATCACCTTGACATATAAGAGCAAAAATGTCACTGCAGAAAGTTTGACCAATAACTAGAATTATCCAAACATCAACAAAAGGGAATGGTTCGCCTGAGAGGAAAAATAGACCAAACGCAAGTGCCAATATGCTTTTAAACATTTACTAGTCTCTTATCAAGGGGAAAAATCATACCTCATAACTTTTAACCCAAAAAGAAATCATACCTCATAATTAGCAGTTGAGATCATAGACAAGCTACCAACAGCCATTGGCTTCCCTCCTAAAGAAGGATCAGTCAATATTTCAACAGCTGCATAGAAAGCATCCATATCTACATGCAACCAAATTTTTGACAGATCACGGGTAGCTTCTAACTCACCAATTCTTTTATCACTCACCTGCATATGATCAAACCACAAGTCTTCTTCAAGAAACTAAATATGCTGGAAAACAACAAAAGAAATAAATCGCAGGGTAGGCAGTATAAATAAAATTGCATAAGAAGTAGTGCAGTATCTATGTATATGAAGAAAGATAACCACAAAAGAAGCACAATGCTACAAGTCTATCACTACAAGCTAAACCTAAAAATGGAAACATACAGGAAAAGGTAACCAAATGCCCGAACGAATGATACAAATGCTTAAGTTACTGTTCCTATTCTATCAAACCCTCGATTCCAAGTTTAAAGATGCGAAACTCAAACAAGGTTGTATTTCTCTCATGGAAAATGTTTCCCACACACCTTTCATCACTCATTAAGATCAAAGCTTTGCATTTTTCAAATATTATTGTAGCAATCTCAAGCAATTGTAGACACCAACAGCTTTTAGTGATAAGTATTGGTGGTGGAAGAGGATGGCAATGGCCAGCCTTCATAGTGGTTAACAACCATGGACTATATATATAATGAATAACAACCACAGAGAATAGATACCAATAGCATTTAGCGATTGGTGGCAGTGGAAGAAGATGGCAATGGCCAGCCTTCATAGTAATTAACAACCATGAAGAATGCACATGAAAAATGAGGAAAACGATTTCCTGCCCCATCTTTCATCATTTTATGTGATGGTTAATTATCACCTTACAATCAACTACCACTTTTCACTTACACCATTAAATGCCTCTAAAAACAACTGATAACTACAAACTCTTGAAATTAATAAGATCATTTGACAATATTAAAGTTATAGCAAACGTCAAGAAAGAGTCTGAAATGTATTTTAAGCAAAATGATTTCCTCTTTAAAAAAATTTATATATATATATATATATATATATATAGAGAGAGAGAGAGAGAGAGAGCAAATGTCAGGAAGGAGTCTGAAAAGCATTTTCAACAAAAGAAACACACTGCAAATATATGATCTACTGTCACATTAGCTGCAACCTGCAATTATGTCCTATAACATGTTGCAAAATTTTGTAAAAAGCTAACATATACATGTCAGAAATAATTCTAATTTCATGTCAAAATGACATTGCTTGGACTATTATTTCCCTTCTAATATTTTCATGTGAATAAAGCAGCCATTTACCTCTATACTTTTTAATGTATTAGTAAAAGGAATAGTTTTTCAAATTCTCCATAGCAACTTCTTCCAAATTCTGTCAAGGAGTTGATAAGGTATAATAGTCCTCGAAATCCATGTTAGGAGATTGGATTTCAGATCACCCGATTTTCACCATTCCTTGATGAAATTTTCAAATATTTTACCTGTACTAGACCTTCATAGCTTCCCAATAGTTAAAAGTAAGAGAGAATGCAAGCTCTCCTTGGGGCAATTATTTCTAAAAGTTAATCTACAATTGCTTTTATTGATTACAACACAAACACATACAGAACATTCTTGCAGCACTAGGGGTAACTTCCCACTCTCAACATAAAGCACAAGAATGGGACACATGGAATCATGTAAACCACCCTACAAGCTAGAACACAATCACAACCGCAACTATAAAAGAAGAAAAGGAGGCAAAATGCAATTTACATACTTAAGTTTCCACCCTTGGTCACTTTGCATACTTGTATTTTGGTTTTTATACTTTGCATATGTAACCACTTTGGCATTAAATGATAACAATAATAATAATCAATTAAAAATACACACAAATGGCAGAAAAGCATAATAGATCAGTTGAAACCTGATCCCCAAATAAAAAATCCCCTTTTATTTCCCCCAAATGGGAACCGCAATCCTAGATAATGAGATATCACGATGTCCATGAACATACTTCAAAAATGCAAATCCAAGGCACCTATTAGTAGAAGTGCAAATAGGTTAGATGATTGGGCTTTTCAAAGCCAAATCATCTTGATGAAACACTTATATCTCAAATAATAAAAGTACTGTCTACTAAAGAAAACATCCATATAAAAAACCATTATCGTATATATTTCTTGTGTTTTTTTTTTTAAATGGCAAAGTAACAGATACATAAAGTGAATACACAAGTATTTGAACTGTAATTTACACATAAAAAATGGCACATAACATAGACCGCATTTAAAAATGCACCTAACCTCAGGCACTAAAAAGGGATAATGACTGTAAAGTTCCTTAGCCGGTTGTTAAGAAGTGTCTCAACTTCCTTTGTTGTTTCTTCCTTAATTTACCACTACTTGTTTGTCTTCTATATCCAGCCAAAAAAGGTTTCTAGCACTTATGGCTAGAGATATAAGGTATCACGATTAAAGCAAAACCCTTTCACCCTTCTTTTTTCCATTTCCTCAAGATTAAGTTTCCTCGCAAAAAGGTTGTGCATGCCAAAACTTCATGAATTTCTTTCCTTGTGCATCATAGTTTAACTTTAAACATCTTCAATATTACAATTTTGCACAAACCCTATCCATATAATTGCATCAAACTCATGTCACAAGCCAAATCAATTTGACAGCAAGCACATCTTTCAACTCACTAATGAAAATGGCTACTTCAAATTCCAAAGTAAGAGAACTAGCCCAGGCTGCCAATTTTCAAAATGATGCCAATAATCTTCAATAAATCCAGCTTGACAAAGTTTCGCCAATTTTCTTCACTGGTTACACCTTAAAGGTGGTCCAAATCTAAGGTCACATTGATCTTTAAACTCTTCCCGTGTCAAATGTGGACAATCATACTCGGTTTAGTGCTTCAGGTATGAACAAGATGGCTTTCACGACTGTGTGTCCCCTCCTAAATAAAATAGTCCCAACATAACCTTTTCGTCTACTGGAGTTCTTTGACAGTGAGAGATGTTCAAACAATTAACCCATTTTAAAGGATTCAAAGTTCCATCCTAGCGTGGAAAATCCAGTTTAAGAATTTCAATAAGACATTCCTACTGTGAGGAGTCCAGACTGTATGCATCTCATCCCTCATGGTTCCAATTATTACTTCCTTCTCATATATCTCTCTCCTCCACACACAAAAAATTCAATTCTCAAGATAAACCATCCAATGGTTGCAAATTCTCGCTGCTTGGCTTCAGTTTGGATTTCTCCTTTTCCTTCTCTGACACCTTGTGCTTTTATCTTCCCTGTACTTGCCCATATCCAAGAATGCTGCAAACTGCTGTTTCTAAGTATCACACATAGAAGTTGACTCTGATATGAAAATGTTAGGGATCGGGTTTTCTAATCTGGTTTTTCATTGTTCCACAGGGAAAATCCTCAAGTAAATAGTTTTAAGAAACTTTTCACCTAACTTCCCTATTGTTGGAAGTTGAACAGGGCACATTTAGAGAGAACCCCTAATCTCTTTGAGAAATTTCTCAAAGATATAGGGTTCAGAGTGCAGGCGCTCATTTCAGAGAGAACCCAAGATCTCTTTGGAACTGTTTTTTGAACGTTCACTACAATCCCTTCAATTATCTGCAACACATAGGACATTTTTACAGCTCTTAAGGTGACCACCCACTCAAAATGTAAAGCACAAAATGGAACACATGAATCATGTAGACAACCCTACAAACCCACAGATTACTACTTGCTTGAAGCAGACAGATTAACCACACAGGAGTAACACGCAAATACAATTTCATTGAATCAAAGTTGTCTTTTTCTCCCTTAATTTTTTAGTTTTGGATAAGGCAATGCATAAACTTATACACTTACTATTTCCTTTGAGAGAGTGAATTGGTCAGATTCATTTACTGAAAGTACCGTTTGATAATGTGATAACTGTGAGGGGGTGAGTTTGGCACACCAAGCACGCATTCTGTCAATCTTCTGCCTTATAAAAGCCTCTTTCCGTTCCACGTTCTCAAAATACTTGGATCCTTTGCTCATTTCATACACAATTCTCTGAACTTTTTCCTTATCCACACCCTCCATTCCTAGAAAATCAGAATGACAGATAATTTAGAAGGAGCATTAAGGGCCAAAAGAAGAAACCAAACTTCCATGAAAAACCACTTCGAGTAATCGCGGGTTTTGAATTAGATTAAACTCTAGGGTTTTGAAAGCGATGAATCGAATGCAGATTTGGTAGTTACCTGCTTTGGCATTCGTATAGACGGTGCTGTAAGAATGCCATGGACTAGCAGTTTCGGTCGATGTGCTCTCGCTCTTCTCCATCTCTCGCCCTCCGTGTGTGTGTTGTCTCCCTCTCCCACACTACACTGTACTTCTACAAATGCGCAGTTTTTTCTTTTCATTTTTGGTGTAGGGTAGCCCGCTGGCAAATCGCCCAACTTATTACTGTGTTTGGCAATTCCAGGAGGTAAGACCAAAATATATATATATATATATAAGGATTTATATTTTTTACGGTAAGAAGTAACTAGAGATACTATTGAGCAGTTATTATTGTGTATTCGATATATTCGAACTATTAAAAGCCTTACTGGTTAAAACCTATCAGATTTTAGAGCAGATTTTATAATTAATTATTAAATTGTATAGGGTTACTAATCAGATTTTAGAATTTAGGAAACACTTAATGTAAAACTCAAACCCAAAAATAATAATATGTATGTATATAAAGATTTATTATCTCATCTCTAAAATCCACGTCATTATATTTACATTATAGGAATCCATATTTCACAAAATATGAGTTATTAATATAATAATATTTATAAATAACATAATAATAAAGTAAAAGTATCGGTAAAATATAAATAATAAAATAATATATTTTATCTCTTTCCTTTCAAATAATCCTAAGCTACATAATATAAATATATAAGTATTTATAAAAGTGACTTATTTAAATATTAAATTTTATGTTGATACGATGTATGGATACTTTGGTATATTTATATATATATATTTATTAAATGCATGTTTTCTAATTTTTTAGCATAAATGGTTCAGGTTGGATTTTTACCAAATTTTTTAAAACCCTACAAAAATGAGTTATAGAAATTGAATACTATAAAATTTTAGAAAGTACTATAAAATATGGAATCGAATTTAAATTTTATAAAAATGAGATTGGGATTGTAGAAGCTTACCTTGTTGACATCTTAGAAGAAGCCGGTCACTTATTCAAATAGCCGGTGATGCTTCAAAGGTCAAACGTCAAGATGTGTTATTCTTTTGGATTTTCCGTTTGTTTTTTTGTTTAGCTGAATGTGCATTAACGTGCAGATGTAAACTTTTGGATTTTCCATTTCTTTTTTTCTTTTTTTTTCCTTCCTTCATGTTCTGCAAAGCATGATAGAAACAAATATTTCTATTATTTATTTTATGCTATATTGAAATCGATACAAAACAATATAGTGTAATTTATTATAGAAGAAATATATTTAGATGTATATGTATTTGTGTTGGTACATGTAATATAATTAAATTATCATATTGTAATCATTTAAATTCTAACTAAAAAGTGAATTCACCTTTTTTTGATATGTTAAATATTACATCACGTTACAAAAGTGTAATTTCATATAATTTTGTATTAGCTTATATAATTTTATAAAGCCTGGTAAAGAATAAATTAATTGACATATCTTATTAATGTATATAATTTTCATCAAAACATCTAGATGCAAGTAATGCACTTCAAAGTTTGTTAAATTAAACTTCCACTTATGTTGAGGATCCATTTTGCTTGTTTTCTCTTTTTCTTTTTTCCTTCAAGTTTTATAAAACGTGATTGAAGTTTGTATTTTTGTTATTGTTCTTTTTATTTTATGCTAAAATTGATGTGAAGTTATGAACTATAGTTTTATTATATCATAGATATAGTAGCTATAGCTATTAATTTAATCTAGATTCGAATATTGAGAAAGTATAGAATTGATTTAATATTCCTTTTTGGTCAATGTAAGTAACTAATAATTACTTCATATAATGTACATAGTTATGGTCAATACTTAGATGTAATACGAGTAATGCACTTCAAAGTTTGTTAAATTAAACTTCCACTTACATCTAGGATTCATTTTGTTTGTTTTATTTTCCTTAATGTTTTATAAGATACTAGCATACATTCACATGCAATTCAGTAAAGTTCAAAACATAAAGAAAATTAGTTTGCCAAAAAAAAAAAAGGAATTACAAAATGAAATTATGTACATGATAAATGAACATAGATCAAAGAAAAAATAATGCTAAAATAGCATTAAAAAGGATAAAAAAAAAAAAAGAAACCTATAGCCATAATATAGAGTTAGCATGATGACTATTAAAAAGGGGTGTTAGTATAGTGATAATCATTTTTATTATGATGAAATAAGTCTTATAATAAGGAAATAAGTTTTGTAATAGTGAAACAATTAAAACCCTCCTATCGTAAAAAAAGTGTTTATATAGTGAAATGAACCTTGTACTAAGGAATTAAGCCTTTATGTAGTGAGACAGCAAAATTCTTTTCAACGATGAAAACAATGATAGTATGGTAAAATAATGACTACTTCTTGCAAATAAGCTTTGATATTGTAAAAACGGTGTTAATACAGTAAAAGAAGCCATATTTTGAGGAAATATGTTATAAAATAGTGGAAATGTATTACTGTGATGAAATAAACTTTTCTTTAAGAGAATGAGTATTGAAATGTTGAAAATGGTGTGTGTGGTTAAATAACCCTTAATAAAAGGGAATGTACAATGAAATAATGAAATGATAAAAGCCTTATCTTTGGTGAAAAAGACACTAAAAATAGTGAAAATGACATTAAGAATGGTGAAAATGGGCTTGTTATAGAGGAAATAAGTCACCAAATATTAAAATCAATTATTAATATAGTTAAAGAAGTATTCCATTGAAGAAATAAGTCTTGAAATGGTGAAAATGGTGATAATGTAATGAAATAGACCTTACATCGAAGAAATGAGCTATAAAATGGTAAAAATGATGTTGATATGGTGAAAAAATATAGTTTTATGGTAAATAAACTTTACTTCAAGAAAATGAGCTTAAAAATTATAATAATAGTATTAATATAGTAAAATAAGCTTTACATCAAAGAATTAAGTGGTGAAATAGTAAAATCCCTTCGTATAATGAAGAAAGTGATAGCTAGTGATTCTAGTCTTATTTTAAAAAAATAAGCCTTGAAATGGTGAAAAACGGATTAGTATAGTGCAGTGAGTCGAGCGTTGAGGAAATGATCCTTGAATGGTGAAAACAGTGTTTATTTAGTAGAATGACACTAAATTTAAGAAAATAAGTTTTGCAATGATCCTCAAAACCGGGTTCATTGTACTATAGTAGAAACATTTTAACCATTAAGATGATGATTATCACCATTGTAAGAGTCATTTTCCAATGCCTAGTTCATTTCACGATAGAATCATCGATTTCACCATTATTATATGCATTATTGTAAAAGAAGGTTCATTTATCCAAATAGTCAAATTTTGATCATTTAAAGGTTTATGTCCTTAAAGTAAGCTTTATTTGATTTTCATCATTTGAAGACTTATTTTCACCGAACAAATGTCATTTTCACTATTTTAACCCTCATTTCTTTAAAACAAGCCTAATACTAAAGTACTTGAATTTTCATCATCCAAAGGCGAACGTGCGTTATTTCGTCAAACTAATGCGATTTCATTAGTTGAAGACTTATTTTCCTTATAGAAGGCTCATTTCACTAAGCTAATATAGATTTCACTATGTCAATACTCATTCCTTCAAATTAAGACTCATTTTACCATTATAGACACATTTTCACCATTCAAAGCCTTATTTCTTTGAAGTAAACCATATTTCAACATACCATTACAGTTTTTGCCATTTTAAGCTTACTTTTCTAATGGATTGGTTATTTCTCCACAATAACATTAGTAGACTATTTCAATGCTCATGTCCTCAAAACATATACAATTTTCACAATTTTAAGGGTCTTTTCCCCATACATAGGCCACTACACCATAATAACATTAATTTCACAATTTGAATTCTCGTTTCCTTGAAATATTGTTCATTTATAAGATGAAATGGTAAAGTTTATGTCTATGGTGAAAAAGGCGATAGTTTAATAAAATAAACTTGAATGATGAAAAAGAAATAATATTATGAAATGAGCAAAGTGTTGAGGAAATAAGCCATGAAATAGTGAAAACAATGTTAGTTTAGTAAAGTGATCCTTAACTCAAGAAAATGGGTTTTGATATAGTGAAAGCCTTTTTTAGTGAAAAAGGTATTAGTATAATAAAATAATTCTTACTCTGAGGATATGAATCTTGAAATGATGAGTTTTACTTGGAGAAAGAAAAGGTCTTAAGAAGGTAAACAAAGTTATTACTGTAGTGAAATAAGCCTTACATCGAGAAAATGGGCTTTAAATTGGTAAAAAAGTGAATACCACTCCTATGGTAAGAATATTGTTTATGTAGTTAAATGAGTATTCCATCAAGGATTGAGCCTTCTATAGTGTAATTGTAAAATCAATCCTTATGGTTAAAAAGTGATATTTTGGTCAAATGAACACCACTTATTGAAAGAAGTCTACAAGTTGTAAAAACGGTTTTATATGGTGAAATGAGCATAATTTTAAGGAAATAAGCTATAAGATGGTAAAAATGTATTATTATAGTGAGATAGGCTTTCTTTATAGAAATGAGCATTGAAATAGTGGAAAATAATGTTGGTGTGGTTCAATAAGGCTTAATTAAAGGAAATTGGCCATGAAATGGTGAAACAATAAAAGTCTTATTTTTGGTGAAAAAGGTATAAGAATGGTGAAACATGCCTTATATAGAGGAAATAAGTCGTCAAATGGTGAAAGAAATTGTTAGTATAATATAATAAATCTTACATTGAGGAAAGAAGTTTTGAAATGGTAAAAATGGTGATAATGTGGTGAAATATACTTATATTGGAGGAAATGAGCTATAAAATGGTGAAAATTATATTATTATACTTATGCGATGAAATGAACCTTACACCAATGAAATGAGGATTAGAATTGTGAAATAGTCAAAACCTTACTGTGTTGTGAGAAAATATATTTTTATGGTAAGATAAGCTTTTGTTGCAACAAAATGAGGCAAAAAATGAAGATAATAGTATTAGTATGGTGAAATAAGCCTTAGTTCGAAGAATTAAACATTTATATGATAAAACAATAAACTCTCTATCTAAGGTGAAAAGGATGGTAATTTGATGAAATATGTCTTATTTCAAGGAATTAAGCCTTTAAATAGTGAAAAAGGAATTAGTATAGTAAAATGAGCTATGCTTTGAGAAATAAGTTTTAAAATAGTAAAGAAGATGTTAGTTTGGTGAAATAATCATTGATTCAAGTAAACGAGTTTTAAAATAGTAAAAGCACTTCTTATGGTGAAATAGGTATTAATATGATAAAATAGGTCTTACTTTGAGGTTATGAACCTTGAAATAATGAAAATGGAATCAGTGTAGTGAAATGACATGGTAAAAAAGGGTGTTTCTATGGTGAAATAAACTATGTTTAAAAGAAATAATGACAATAGTATTAGTATAGTAAAATGAGTTTTACTTCAAAGAGTTGGGTTTTATGTAGTGAAATTGTAACATCCGTCCCTATAGTAACAAGGCTGATACTATGGTGATTTTGGTTATTTTTAAAGGAATTTATCCTATAAATGGTGAAAATAGCATTAATATGGTAAAACGAGCCAAGGTTTAAGGAAATGAGCTTTAAATGGTAAAAACAATGTTCATTTATTAAAATGATCTTAGAATTAAGAAAAAAGGTTTTCAATTGATCCTTAAAACATGACCTATTTCACCATAATAGATGCATTTTGATATGTAGGTAAGTATACTTATCAAATTGTAATAAGTGGATTAAGTCTAAATGTCGATCCTTATAGACTTTAATTACTAATACTAGTTAGATCTCTATAATCTAACCAGCAAATTAAATTTTAAGAAACTTTGAGAACTTAAATTAAATTGTAGCAAGTAATAAATTAACAATTAATTAAGAATTATTCAAGAACATAAACAAGCAAGAGATTAAACTGTAAATTAATTCAAGATTCAATAAAATATCTAGATCATTGCTTCCACTAAATCTAAATATGCGACTTTCTCTAAAGATAATCTAATTCTTTCCCATTCTTTCTTGATTAGGAGAATTCTCTATTAAAGTTAATTACTTTCTCAAACCTATTAATCCTAATTTTAAAATCGCTTATTAGAATTTCTTCTCAATAGCATAACCTAAAGATTAAATTATCGCACAACAAATTCTTTAGTGGTATTAATCAAGATTCCGAAAAAACTTTGCAAATTATCTCTAATTTTGCTAGAATATCTATCAACTATGCCTAGATTTAATCATATAAAAAATCTCTTGATTATCTTATATGATATCATAGTTTAAAACCACTACCTACGGAATTAACAATTTAATGCATTAAGTACGCATAATTGAATCAAGAAAAAGAATAAAAAATTCCTTAAATCTAATAAAATTATCGTCACATGAATAAATCTAAGTTCTACAAGACTTATATATAAAGGATTTACTCTTTACACATCATAAAATAATAATCTTGCATAAAAAAGTAAAGAAAAGTAAAAGAGCGAATTATGAAATTGAAAAGAAAGCTTAAATCTTAAAGTCTTGATGGTATCTTGCTCTATTGAGTGTTCTTATCTTAAAAAGCTCTCTAAAAATTGTCTAAGAGTTATCTCTAAAAAAAAACCCTAGCAAAGCTTTAAATAGAAGGCGAAAGAGTAAAACTTACTTCAAATAACACAACCAAGGACACGACTGGGTCCTTAGTTGTGTAACTCTCTCCCTAATTCTTCATATCTTCTTCTTCTTCTTTTAAAAAAAAAAAAATGGAAATGATACGGTCATATTGTTCAGTTGTGTTAATCTTCAAATTTTCATAACTTTTTCATTTTAATTGTAAATTGAGTGAAACTTGTTTTTATCTTCTTGTTTTATTACGTAAATCTTTGCAAAACCTAGAAAATAAGATTTTACTTAATTATTATTTTCTAGAAATAAACTCATAATTTAAAGAAAAATCATGAAATATCACCAAATAAAATATAACCACTTTATAACTTATCACATTTTGATTGTTAGGAGACCAATTTTCACTAATTTAAGGGCTATTTTCCCAATAGATTGCTTATATCACCAAATAAGCATTGATTTCACCATTTCAACGCTAATTACTTTAAAATAAAGCCTATTTTACTATATTCGTCACATTTTCACCATTGAGATTTATTTCCACAAAATAAGTATTATTTCACCAAAGTAATATAGTCTTTACCATTTGAAGGCTTGTTTCCCCAATGAAAGGTTCATTTCACCGTTCAATGTTAATTTCACCATTTAAACCATCATTTGTTCAAAAGAAGCGTAATTACTCCATACTATTGGAATTTTTACCATTTGGAAGCTCATTTATTAAAACTAAGTCGTATTTCTCTAAACTAATTTGGTTTTCATGCCTTAAATACTCATTTTCCCTATGAAAGGCTTATTTCACCATTATAGGTGTATTTTCACCATATCATTGCTATTTTCATCGTGTGAAGCTATTTTCATCGTGTGAAGCTTATTTCACCAACAAATATCTTATTTCACCATAATGATGTCATTTTCACCTTTTGAATGTTCGTTCCCTTAAAACGTGATTTATTTTACCGTATTAGATGCATTTTTACCATATTAAATGCATTTTTACCATTGAAAAGCTTATTTCACCACAATAATATGGTTTTCACCATATTAAGATTCTTTTCCCCAATAAGCCAAGTTTTGAGGAAATATGTCTCGAAAGCCAAAAAAAAAAAAAAAAAGTTAGTTTGGTGAAATGGTCATTGATTAAAGGAATTAGGCTTTGATATAGTGAAAGTTCTTCTTGTGATGCAAATCGAAGTAGTATGGTAAAATGATTATTACTTATGATATGAAACTAGAAATGGTGAAATGGGCCTTATTTTGAGGAAATAGGCTATAAAATGATAAAAATATATTATTATATTAAAATAAGCTTTCTTTATGGGAGTGAGTATTGAAACAGTGAAAATTGGTGTAAGTATGGTTCAATTAGCGTCAATCCAAGGAAATAAGCTATGAAATAATGAAACAATAAAAGTCATATTTTTAATGAAAAAGACGTAAGAATGGTGAAATGTGCGTTATAAGGAGGAAACAAGTCATCGAATGGTGAAAGAAATTATTAGTATGATGTAACAAGTTTTATATGGAGGAAAGAAGTCTTAAAATGGTAAAAATAATGATAATGTGGTAAGATAAACCTTTGTTCAAGGAAATAAGTTACAAAATTGTGAAAACCATACTAATATACGTAAAACTCGTGTTTCTATAGTGAAATAAGCTTTTGTTGAAGGAAATGAACTTAGAAATGATAATAATGGGATTAGTATGGTAAAAGGAGCTTCAATTTGAAGAATTAAGCCTTTACTCAGTGAAATAGCAAATTCATGAAAAGAGTTATAGTATGGTGATATTGGTTATATTTCGGGGAATTAGATCCTCAAATGGCAAAAATAGTATTACTATGGTAAAACAAGACAATGTTGATTAAAATCAACCTTGAATAGTGGAGATAGTATTTGTTTGATGAAGTGACACTAGATTTAAGGTAAAATGTTTTTATTGATCTTAGAAACAAGGCACATTTCAGCATAATAGATGCATTTTCACCATTAAGAGGCAGGTTTTCAACATTTTAAAGGAAATTTCCCAATTAGATAGGTCATTTCACCATAGAGGAGTCAATTTCACAATTTCAATGCTTGTAACTTCAAAATAAGGCTTATTTTATCATAGTAGATGCATGTTGACCAATTAGAGACATATTTTCTCGAAATAATCCTTATTTCATCATACTGCTACGATTGTCATAACAATTGACAACTCATTCTACCATGTTAACGTCAAGGTTATCATGTTAATGTTTATTTCCTCAAAACATATTTTACTTTATAATAGTAGATACATTTCCATCATTTAATGGCTTATTTTACTACATTAATTTCAATAAAAGTAAGCCTTAAAATTTTTTTTCCAAATTTCAAAGCAATGTTAATGTCCTATCACTTTCTTATCAAGCATACATAATTAATTAGTCTCTAAAATCCATTTTGAATTACAAATGCAAATCGTTTTATGCTCAATTATATATATATATATATGATGTGAAAATTAGAAAAAGAAATTATAAAAAGGCTTATTTCATTCGATTCATTGTTTGAAAGTTCTTTGCTCTTTATAAAATGCCAAAAAAAAAAAACGAAAAAAGTTTATTATGTTTAACTTCTCCCCAAAATGCATTATATACAATAATAGATAAATATAATTACATACCAATTTGATTTATGAATATCAACTTTTCATTTCTTGGATACACAATACTATAATAATAAAATCATATAGTTACCCTTTTTTAGATGCAATGCGATAATATCATAATTATATATTTATATTTCCCTAAATATACAACTAAAATTATACATCAATTTATTTTATGAATATTATTTTTTCATTTCTTAGATATGTAATGTGATAATAACATAACCATATATGTTATTATTGTCAAATTTATTGTAATTATTTATTTTTTGTCCACTTTATCTATACAACTGTAATCATAAGGCATGGTGAATACATACAGAAAGCTTTTGCCCTCTCTTGATTAGTTATAGTAAATAAACTTTGAATACAATACTATCAATTCCATTCTTTATCACATTGGAAGTATCACATCCCCCCCTTTTTTTTTATTTCTTATTGACTATTAAATGAATTGTCAATTTACATTTAGATGTATTCACATAAATAGATAAAAAGTTTCTTTAATTTTAGTTTTATTTATTATGGAAGAAACAAAGGAAAAAAAAAAGTTGTTTGTTGGTATTAAATTATGTCTATTTCACATTTTACACTTATAAATAATCATTTTATGCAACAATCAAAGTTTAAGTACCAAAAAATTTCTCATTATAGATTACTAATCATACAAAGTTTATTTTATTAATGAATAATAAAAATTAAGTAAATATTTAAGTTAAAGCAACCTTAGACTCTTGATTCTAATTTCATTTAAGAAATTTGTACATTATTCAAGATCTTCCAACTAAGCTTTATTGGTAATTATAAATATAATTACTTGAATATATATCTCATTTTCTATCAAAATCGTACATATACTTGGCATTATATAAAATTATATTGACAATTTAGGTTATAACAATTAATATAGCTAATAATGTCAATAAAAAATATAAACGATTAGTAATATTATCTTATATTATTTTAAAAAAGATAAATATCTATGCAATTCACTATTATATATATATTTGTTAATAACTTGTTTGTTTAACTTTTTGTAATGTTTCTAGTTCTTTATTTTTATGTAATTATTTTGAAATTAAAACTTCACATATTTAATATTTTTTGGGGGTAAGTTACATATCTGATGTTATTATATTTATACATGCATTATGAGTGCATCATCTGCTAATACTTATACAAATTCTTCATAAGGTGATTATTATGTGAAAGCATTAATACTTGACATACTTGATGTTGTTAAATTTCAATACACAACATGTGTGCATCATCTACTAGTTATCTATTATTATAATTATTATTATTATTATTATTAAACCATTAATTATTACTCTTCTCCCTCATTAGGTTTTATTTTCCGTGTATTGTAAAAAAAAAAAAATTGATACAATTATATGTATTATTTATCTCAATATTTTGATGATCGGAAATTAATAAAAAGTAAAATATTTATATAGTTTGGTTTTGAATGTATTGAAAACATAAATTACATAATTTTGAACTTTTCTTAGTACTTTTTGTTTCATTCTAGAGTTTGTCCTTTTTTTTTTTTTGTTTCGCTTACCCATCATGTGGAAGTTATGTATATATAAATAATCTTATTGTTTTTACCTCAATTCGAATTCATTGAAGTTTGAAATTTTTGTAGCACTTTTTGTTTCATTGTGGAGGTTTTCCTTTGTTTTTTTTTTTTTCCTTTAACACATTGGTGGGAGTTCTGGATATACAAACAATTTTGTTGTTTATAAATCAATCTAAATTCATTGAAGTAATATAAAATTTTATTTTATTGATCAAGATACATCCAACAAAAAGTTTAAGAAATCTTATATACATTAATTCATTTTTATCTCAATTTAATTTACTTCTATCTTAAGTTATGGATTCAATGTGTCAAAGAGATTAACATAAAGATAGCATAACTCAGATGGTAAAAAATTATTTGGATTTATTTATATATCAATGTAATAGTATTATTTTCTTCTTTTATTGTGAGGCAACAAATTATTAATTGTCTCAATTAATTTACTATTTTTTCTTAAAAAAATATTATTGTCGTACCTATTAATTATCTCTTCGGTTCATTGATTGGAAATTAATTATAAGTAAAAATTTTCTTTTTCATTTAATTCTCGACATACAATAACCATGTATTTTATAATTACAAACTTTTTGCATTAGTTTTGTTTCATTGTGGTGTTTTTCTTTCTTTTTTCTTCCTTACTTTCCTTCGTAAGAGTTTAGGATATAGAAACAAATTTACAATATTTAAATCAATCTAAATTTACAAGAGTAATATAAATTTTATTTTATTTATCAAGATATGCACAACATAAATTCTAGCAAATCTTGTACAAACTGATTCACTTTTATCTCATTTTAATTTACATCTATCATTAATTCATAAATTTAGTATGTTAAAGAGATTAACATAAAGATAGCATGAATCAAGTGAAGAAAAGAATTCGGCTTCATCTTTGGATCAATGTTACACTGTTATTTCATCTATTAATAAGCAACTAATTATATTTTATCAATGTTGTTAAAAAATATTGCTATATTTGTACTTATTGCTTATCCCATTCCATTATTGGTTCGAAATTAATTTCAAGCATAAATGTTTGTACTGTTTGGTTCTTCACATACTATAATCATATATTTTATAATTATGGACTTTTTACACAAAATTTTGTTTGATTATGGAGTTTTTCTTTTTCTTTTTTTGTTTTAATTTCATTCATACATTATGAGAGAGTTTAGGATATGCAAATAAGTTTACAGTTTTTAAATGAATCCGAATTTATCAAATAAATATAAATTTTATTATATTGATCTAATTTTCAAACATATATGTCATGTTTATGTAATATTAATTTTACATATATTTGAGTTAGTAAGACATCATATATAAAATATTTATTAAGAAATATCGTTATAACCTGACTATTTACTCACTTACCAAGTCTCATGCAAAAAATATCCTTCCTCGAAGCAAATTTTAGCTTGAAATTGATCAACCATTCTCTATTTTGCAATTTGAAAATTTTAAAATAAAAAACAATGTAAAAGTTGCATTAAGGTTCAAAACATTAGTTCAATAATTACTTCCAATCCTTGTTGTAGTCAAATATTTAATCAAGCATTTATTGTTGACTGAGATTTAGCTTTGATAAGATGTCCTCATGATATTCACATGGTAATATTTCACGAAGATATTAGAAAACATGTAAGAACAACATTATAATTTTGAATATATTCTATTAAGAAAAAAACAAAAAAACATTAATTCATTATCGATGGGATAGTATGTGATCGAACTAATGCAGGGATTTTGCATGTGCTTTTACACAACCCAGAAGATTTCTTCTTCATGTTAACAAGATACACCAATAACTTATATCTTAATGGTGTTTTCTCAACTCTAGTTTTTATATCAATTTTATCATCTTCATCATTTTTCGAAGATGTCATGAGAACGACACTATTTTGATGCCAATACACTTGGCTTTTGACAATACCATCCTTTGAAACATTTAAATAAATAATATTAATATACTAATAAAAAGCAAAGAGTAATTTAAAATTTTTCATTTTCTTACTAACATCTCTCCATATGAAAGGAACATATACATATATATTGTCATGTAAGATTATATTTAAGATGGAGTTACAATTTATAATTCGCCACTATTTATTAATAAAAATAAATCTTAACTCATCTATGACGGATTGATTGTTGCCTACATCCATTGAGCATTGCAAATACAATGCATGACTCTCTTGTTGCAACATGAAAAACATTATAAATTAAACAACTCTACAAACATTACATATTTATCTTAGGTATAACATCAGCTTTAACTTTCTTTTCTAGTTATGTACCCTTAGGGTCATCATCTCCAACGTTTTTCTTTGGTGTGCATATAGCTGGCATTAATAACTTTAACATGTTTACATGAGGGAGGTAGGTCGTTAACATCCTCATTTAAAAATTGTTGGAATTTGAAGTATGGCATAACATGTCTTTTAACATTATCTCCTCCCAATGCAGTGTGCATAACATTTAATACTTTTTCTATGTTTTTCTGATGTACAATACAAATCAATACTTCTCTAACATGCTCAACTTTACCCTTTTTTACCGAATGCAACACTCCTCCCTTTATATTAGGATTCCTCTTACCTTTATTTAAAACTCTAATAGTTTGATATTTATTCTGGTGTTAAAAGTTTGGTGTATGCATTATACCCATCTTACCATTATTTACAACTCACTTACTATGATTATTCAATAATGAAATAAATATAATATGGACTCAAACCTATCCTTCATATTTTCATTCATTGTACCCAAATATGTATATATACAATCAACATCTTTACGTAATTTCATTAGCTCTTTTTCCATATTATAAAGTCATGACTCAAATATCTATGAGAGAGAATTTAGTAAAAATTTATTTATATTTGAAATAAAATTGTCAAAGTTGGTCAAACGAGAGTTCTACATTCCTAAAACATTTTTGTATTTATCAACGTTTTCCTATACACTTCATGACCTGAATTTAAACTAATCCCTCGAACAAGCTGTAAGACATTATTAATAGTTAACATAGCTAATCAAGAATAGCATAACTAATAGATTTAAAATAAATAACAATTACCTTCGACTTAAGCATCTTATTGAAGTGGTTAATGATTTTCCTTATGGTGACATTTGTCCATATCTTTGCTTGAGGATTAATTGATGGTGTAATATTAATATGTCACAAAGTGACATTATCAATAAAAAAGAACTATACACCATAAAGCGATTAATACTTACTAACAATATTTTAACTTTAAAAAAATAAGGCTAAATAATATATGATAATGAGATTTACCAATAAAAGAAAGACATAGCTAGAAATATACTTTCTTCTACAGACCCTTATAAGCTCTCATTCTCACGTAGAGTCTTTCCAATGTAAAATTGGCTTAATTCGTATTGATAATATTATCCATGTCTGCTACAATTGACAAATGATCCCTAGGAATCACATTTCTCATATGTTTGATCGATAAATCACAAAACTAACATGTACCTAAACAAATCATTTAAAGGAATATTATCTTCTAATTTTTTTTCTCAATGTTGATGAGGGTTAAAACACCTAACGTTAATTTGGTCAATGCAAACACCTCATTCGATGTAAATCTACTTAAGGAATGCACCCTTTAGAGCTCAATCCTAATATATTTTCAACATCTTTGATGGATATAGTTAGGCAATGGCCATTTATGGACAGCTTAAAACTTTTAGTATCAAACCTGTCAATAAGCCATGCAAGAACTTCTCTATTCATCTCTCACATTGTATATAAAGTATGGTGCCAAACCTCAACTCAACTACTATTTCTTTTCTCTAAGTACTAACTTCCTTAAAATTTCAACTACTTAGATTAGGATTTCATCTTGTTTTTGCAGTTACATTAAAATCAACTAAGTAATAAATTAGTTATCACAACATTAAAAAGTAGTTATATTCATAAGTGTAATAACAAAAAAATAAAAAATAAAAAGAATATTTTTTTTTTTATAAATTTACCTTTACTAAACAAAAATTCAATAGATTAACTTATATACTCTAATTAGTAAAAGTTAAATGCCAAAAAGTATTCTTAGCTTGCTTGAATGATATTTTTATAAAATGATTTAACTTTATTTCTTAACATTATTATCCATGGATAACATGTTTTGCTTCAACCTTTCAATATGTTTAAGAAGCATATATGGTCATGTGCTCATCCCATTCTCTTCAACACTTGGTAAGTCCTCATATGTGCTTGCCTTGGCATTTCCTACATCATTGAATTATTGCTTCTTCTTCTTAGAAAGCATTTTCCATTTATCAGTTGCTTGGCTTATGGAGGATAAGTTTATATTCAATATGAATACATAAATTGATATATAATAGTTACTACTATCTCTCATAAATAGATTATAATATCCACTTGCTATAGTTTTAGAAAGGTATAAACTAAGATAATCATAACTCATGTGTTTTTCTTGCTTTTCTCTTCCCTCTATCCATTTCTACCCTTCTCTCGTGCTCTTCTTTGCTGTGAATAACTGAAATTAAGTTTATTGAAATATCATAACCAAGATGGTTGGTACTTCATTTTATTCCTTTCAACTATTATGTACCACCTACATGACCAAAGATAGCCATTTTTTCTTTTTATCTAACCATTAATATAATGTATTATTAGCAAGATGAACATTAATAGAAAAGTTGTGAATGTTACACCAAACTCTCGTCGCCACAACTCTTGATAAACTTAGAGATTGCTGAGATTCCCTTATAGTTGCATTTTATGATTTGTTTTGTAAAAACAAGTTACTTCCATGTAATTTTCTCTTTCTATAACTAAACTTACAACCCTTGTAATGTTTATGACCACCACAATTCATGCTTTAAACACTAATTGGAAACTTCAATTTATCGAGGCAGTATAGGATGGAGGGGAAAATTCATCTTAAGCTTCTTCGATATGTCTTTCCAATATCTACTTACAAGGATATCTAATGTTAATACATGATAGTAACCCATAAGCCATTTAAATAGGACTACTAGATACATATGCCACTACAACAATAAAATAAGTATATATGAGTAAAGTGTGTACATAAAGTGAGCACACTTCCACTGTAATAAGGATTATAGGTTTTCATTGTGAAAATAGTAACTACTTGATGAAGTCTACAAAGATATGAGTCTAACATCCTACAATAAAAGGCAATTGCTGCAATAAACAATGATGAGCTATTATTTCATATTTGATGCATTGAACACATCAACAAATTAGATAGATTTCTTTATATCTTTGCGGAACCTCTTCTAATAAATATAGGTGAGTAATCTCTTCAAGTTACCTTACCAACTTGAATGCCTTCAACAAAAGAACTATGACACATGCCAACAAGTTCCATACAATAAGATTAGATCCTACGACCTATTATCCTTTCTATGACATCATACCATTAGAAGAAAGTTCAGTAGACTTTGAGTTCCCATGAGAAAGCTATTAAATCAAAATTAGTGACTCGGTATCTATTATCTAGTTCTCGACTACCATAATAAGTTGTGAAAAATTAACTCCAACTATTTGAACTACTTAAGATAGAAGTGCATAATGCTATATAGGTTAAGAGCATCATCAATAAATTTTTTTCCACCACCCCTTTCGTATAAGTAGTTCCATATGCATATCTCATCAACATAATAGGCCATCTAAGTTAACCAATAGTGGCAATAATAGATACATAATATTGAGACATTAGCTTCCATAACAAAATGACATCCCAAGAGATAGTGCCACCATTTGCATTAGAGGTGTGCAATCAGGCCAACTTAGCCTGGCCCACTTTAACTTGCAAGTTAAACGAATTGGGCTCATTTCACCTGCTTTTAAATAGGCCAAAAAAAATTACTTTAACTCGTTTAAAAAGCAAGTTAAATGGGTCAACCCGTGGGTCAAAAGCATAAATATATTAAATGGGCTAACTCAAATCGACCCACTTTAGCCTAAAGTTAAATGAGTCTGGCTTATTTGGCCTGCTTTTAAATGGGCAAAAAAACCTTGGTCCAAACTCGTTTTAAAAGTAGGTTAAATGGGCCGACTCATGGGTCAAAGCCTACTTGCACACCTCTAATTTGCATACCACTTGAACAAGTAGAAAAGTCCGATCTTTTTTTGAAAAGGGTATTAGATGGTGGTTTGGGAATATGTCACTTTCAACAATAAAAGGGCTTAAAGTCCATGGAAACTACGCAATGCCTCATAAGTGTTTTTGGCCTCTTTAATAGTGATTATCATAGTTGGGTCAGCAAATTACCAATTTCAGGAGATGCATAGTGACCTAAATACTTTTTTTATATTTTTTTTTGGGAGAAATTTAAGTATTCTTTCAACTTCAAAAGTCTACTTATTTTGCATTTTACTTTGTCATCTCATTCTACAAGCATGATGTGAATTATTCTCCTCACTTTCCATAAGGAGATATGCTATGATAAGTACTAGTTCCTAGGCTAACAATCATATACCTAATATAACTTAAAATTAGTTTTTACGTATACTATTTTAAACTTTCCTATCTTAGAATAAATTAGGTAATAAATTTTCCTGCAAGATGTATACAATATGAATAATAGTATAAGTCAAATTAATGCTACCTTTTAACTTTTAAGGAGTAATGCATTAGACTTTTAATCGTATTTGCCATTATTTCTTCACAAGAGGTTCTTAACTAGAAAGTAGAATTGATTATGTATGGGATGAATTAACTCTTCCATATAAATTGGTCATCCAAATAAATGTTAATAACTTTTTCCCTTTATTCATCGTTTTGGGAAGAAAAATGTCTAGATAGAAAGTTGGTAGTCTAAACTAAGCCCTAAAAAAATTTACCAAATAAATGCTAGACAAAAAATCATCTTTATTATGGGTATCTATCTAGATCAAACAAATATCTAGCAAAATTATTCCCCACGGTCTTCTGTCTTCTAGATAAAACAAAAAGTAACCAATTATGCTCCTTATCTTTTTTTGGTTAGATCATTGCTCTATAATTATTTACTGCTTAGAAATGTTTGCAATAAAGGGATGTTAAATAACATGTAGACATGGTATTTGTTTTTTTTTTATTATTGAATCGAATGTATTTGCAGTTTGAAATTCCATAACCTATTGTAGAAGCAAAGCTTCTCTTATGCTAACTCTATGATCGGGTCAATATTTTGAGATAACTCTTAGCACAATAAATAAGACATAAAATTCATTGGAAAAACATCAACAATTTTAAGATGTTGTAGAAGTTATGCACATCACAAAATTGCTTATCTTGTTTAAATGGTCTCATTGTTTACTTTTGGTACATTATTTACACTTTTTTTTCACTCTACTCATTTGTGAAAGTAAAATACTAATGAAATGTACATAAAAATAAAAGTGTATCTATGAAACAAAATAAGACCATCCCAACTGATATTTATAAGATATAAGTAGGATACGGATAACATTAAAATAATATATATGTAGAATAAGAGTACAAATAATGTACATATAAGAGTAAAAAAATCTAAACTCATCATCAATAATTTTCAGCGACATAACGATTGAATAATTGGATGAATACGTGAAAATGCACCTTGTTCTAAAACAAATTTTTAGAAAGTGGTTCTTAAGAAACTATTTTGACAAATATAGTTACAAAATCGTAGCTAAGAGCCACAATTTCAATTTGGTCAAAATTTATTATTTCTTCATCAATAATTTAAAATCCTTAATCCAGTAATCCTTCAATTAATCATATGGCAATAGTAGAAAAGGAATACCATCTCAAGACTTGTAACAAGTAGGTACATATATTAAGCTTGCCATATATTATAATCACAATCTTCGTATGTATGTTAGATTGTCCTCGGTGTATGTGATTAACTCCTCTATAGTTTTCCACAATTACTTAAAAAAAAAATTTCCACCTTTACAATACAAACAAACCTTAATGCACTTAATGACATTATAGTTAATTAGGGTTTTCAATCACAAATATGTTAATTTGACATTTCAATTTGAAATGTTGTAACAAAAAGATTGGAGAGAAAATCTTACTTTTTTATGGAGGTAAACACTGGAGATGATCTCATAGAGCTTTGTTAAGCGTTCGACGAGAATGCTTGAAATATAGATCGTGATGCAATTGAACAAAGAATGGGATGTTCCAAAGTTGTTTTAGAAGGAGAGAATGGAGGGAGAGAGGTGAAGCAAAAACGATGGAGGGAGGGAAGACTAATGATGCACTGAAACATAGCAGATAGATGAGAAGGTAGAATGTAGAAAAAGCTCAAATAGTAGATAATTGTTTTGTTGGTGCAACTTGTAATAGGTAAATAAGAATAAAAACGTATGAATGGTTAGGATTGATTTTAAATAAATCAACGGTTAAAATCAATATAGGATTGGTCTTGTATATTTTTGAGACTGGATCGTAGAAGTCCCCGATCAAAACAAGGCTATGAAAAGCAAAAGAAAGAAAAGAAACCAAATGAAATATAATTTTTGTTATTGTTTAGATATAAAAAGTGAAAATAAAATGGGATAAAAAGAAATGAGTAAAAGTATTTCTTTTACGTAATTAAAGTACCCTTTATTATATAACAAGCTAGAAGAGATAGATTAGGGACCCAAAGAAGAGCTTCTTAGAGAGAGAGAGAAGAAGAAGAAGCAGAAGAAGAGAGAGAGAGAGAAGGGAACAGAGGTTTTACATAGAATTTCAAGATCCGAGCATTTTACTTTGTTTTCTCATTTTGTTCTAGTTCTTATACCATGAATAGAAAAAATAAAAGATGGTCAAGATGAACTTTTTCCAAATGGAGAAGAAGAGGATGAATAGTGTTTTTGTTACTTTTCCTCCTTCTAAGGGTGTTTTGGTAATTTCATAAGATTTCCATCAATTTCCACATATTTCTCTCCAAAGGGCTTTCAAGTAGAATTATCGCCTTCGGTTTTTTCCATGTTCATCCCATTTTCACCATCTTTTAAGTCACCTAAACACATTTTTTTTTTTTTTTTCATTTCTTTTGATTTCCATAGATTTCCATCTATCCAAACACAACATATGGCTTGTGAGGGACTTAGTTTATTTTCTCCTAGCAAATGATGTCTTTAACATTGATTATTTTGTTCTTCTCATCTATAATATTTATGTATAAGGAGCTTTTGTAACATGTTGATCAGTGATTTTGGATTTAGGCCTTAGGCCCAATCTAACTTTACTCATGCTCTTGAACGACAAGAGAAGGCTAAGATTGATATGAGATCAACTTAATTGGACCATCCTAGCTTGATGCCAGCTACTAAGTTGTGCCTGTGGTATCGCTCAACCTGTTCCTAATTCAAGCTCATAGTACTCACTTACTTCAAAATCCCATACCAACTTTAAGTGAGCCAATTCAACTCAACCTATCCTATACCTAGGTCGATTCTTCAGTAGCATTGTACTAACAAGAGCTCCTTTCAGCTCTCAAAGACCTTGCTTGTCTAGCTTTGGTCGACTTGCTTTGAGCAATCCTTGATTTCCATTAAGGTTTTCCACATTACTCCATAAGGTTGTCTCCAGCCTAAGTTTATACCATTAAGGAGGACTCTTTTGAGCTTGTATTGATTGTAGCTCTCCAACTAAGTTGGAAAGTATGAAGTCTCCAATATCTAGGGCAAATCTTTATAAAAATATATTTTAACTTTTAGAAGATGTATATCCATTTAACTAGATACACTTTCCTATTCGATAAGATTCAACATTAGATATGTTCATCCGTATCTTTCTTAAAATATCTCAACCTCATCACCTATGAATAAGGGATGAGGCCTTTAGATATGATTACCTTCACTTATATAGCCATTACATTGCTACTTATCACCAAAAGCTAACTTAAGCATCGGAGTATCTATGTCGAACTAAACTCCAACGTGTTTTTACAGGTTTCATTGCTTGTGAATCAAGATTTCAAGCTCTAAGACTCAATAATCAAGTCCAACGACCCAATGTCAATCCTTAGCAAAATCTACAGACAGTACTTAGCATCGTCCACTAGTGAATCTATTAACCACCATGGCCAGACAATTAAAGAACCTTAGAAACCTAATCATTACTAGCAAAAACATTACTAGTAGTGATTGCCTATCTACTATTGGTAGTAGCAATCCTCTTGTTACTACCTAAGTATACGTCGATGACAGTAACCAACAACCTCTTTAATAGCCATAGCAACTCCAAGCTATTGATCTACATGAATTTATAGAGTTGAAGAAGTAATTTGAACAACTAATCACCAAAAGAAGGAATTTTAAGATAAGAATGCTACTTTGGAAGCATAAGTGAAACAGTTGAAGGAACTAAAAAATATGCCCTAGTTGGAAATTGTTTCCATCAACTCCCCTTAGAAGAGTAGTCATTCACCATCACGTGAGCTTGGATGCAATTGTAATGGCTCATAGTGTAACAGATTTGGTGCTAGCCATGTTAAGCATAGTTGCTCTACCACTCATAAGAAATTACTGGCACCAACTTAAGAAAAGTAACTACTACCAGTGCATTCTAACATAAATGTTTGTAGTGCACAATCAAATTGCCTCTCCACTAAGCTTTACTCAGGTCGACCAAAGAAGATTAAAGATATGGATGTAGACCAGCTTGACTACAACATCCAGAATGATGTACCTAGGGTGATTCTCAGCTACTAGTTCTTACCTCATGTTTGGAGAATAGGTCCTTCTCATAGAGAAGGAATAAGAATGGAATGGTTTCTTAGCATAATCAAAGACTAAACCAAGGATAAGATTCACTAAGGTTTATAATCAAACTCATATAACATAATTGATATGACTTATGAATGGCTATAGTGAGGGCACTTGCCACTCATTCCTAAGTAGAACAAGAATTAGATAAGAGTAAAAGAGAGAACAAGAGCACGCAAGCTTGGTAAAGGAAATGGTTCAACAATATTTAAAGATAGATGATGATGATGGCTACTGCCAATTACTAGAGCTTAAATAGTTGCTAATTGATGCAACTTTTGGGTAATGTCTAATTAGTGCAACTTGCTAAAAGCGAAGAAGACAAAAGGGGACAATCTAAATGAAGAAAATGTAGGGAATATTCAATGGTACAAGAGAAATTATGGAAAAGGAAGTTTCAGCTAGTGGATTCATTCATATTTTTGGTTGGATACACAACTATTCTTCATTGGAAGAGTACTTAGTAGAAGAGACAAAGTATTATGACTAAACTCAATATGTATAGAGCTCAGTTTACACCTCAAGATATGATGTAGAAGGTTAGCATACCTGAGTTGACCTAGTGTGGCTTCTAGCTCGGCTGGAGGCTTTGGAGCTTGAATGACGGTACAACAGTTTGACATATAGTGAGCACAAGACCCTTAGATATATTTGAGCTCATCTACATCCACCTATCCTCTAAGTATTTAGAACGAAGCTTAGTTTTCTCAGCTCAGAGAGTGGTAAGGCCTTGGGAGAAGCCAACACATTGTATGAACAGGTTAGTGCAAGTGGTTAAGAAGTCAAATTTCCATTATAAAAACTCTTTTTGGCTAAAAAGAATAAGTTGACTGAATTCTTAGCCAAACAATCAAAGGTTTCCAGATCCTACACCATGCAAAGGCCATTTTCATGGCTATAAAGAATGAAGTGTTATAGCTTAACGTAAGGCTTCCAACCTTGCGCTCTTATGATGGTATGTCAAACCCAATTGATCATCTTTTCCACTTCAAGACAATGATAAGCCTTCAAATCTTCACTAAGGAATCATGTGGAAGGCCTTTCCTAGTACCCTTACTAAAGCAACCCTACTTTGGTATAACATAGTGAAGGAGGGCATTATCTTATCTTTCAATGAGTTGGTCACGTTATTTTAGTAACACTTTGTGGTCAATAGAGCATATCCCAAAGATTGCTTTCCTTTTCCAAAGGATCAATCAACTCATTGACTCCACATGGGGTTACACTCTATTTAGTTTTATGGATGCCTTTTTGGGTTACAACCAGATATGCATTACTCTCGAAGACAAAGTCTATACATAATTCGTTATCGACTTTAGGACGTATTGTTATAAAGTAATGCCTTTTGGCTTAAAAAATGCTAGGGCAACCTGTCAGAGGCTAGTCACTACAATGTTCAAACCATGGCTTAGGTGAAACATTGAAGTTTATGTTGACGATATGATCGTTAAGAGTAAGTAGCAAGGTAACATATTTAGGACCTATAAGAAACATTTGATACCCTTAAAAGATTTCAAATGAAGCTTAACCCTCGGAAGTATGTATTTAGGGTAGGTTCGAGGAAGTTTCTTGGATAAATGGTAACCTAACGCAAGTTTGAGGCTAATCTTCATAAGATTGCAGTTATTCTGAAATTGCAAGCTCCCATGACAATTAAGGAGGTGTAGCAGCTCACAAGACGAATAGCTATGTTGAATAGATTTATATCTCAAAGCAAATAAGCATATAGAATTCTTCAAGCTACTAGAGAACCCAACCAAGTTTAAATAGAAATTAAAGTTTCAAAAAGCCTTTGATGAATTCAAGGCATTCTTGGTAATGACTTAGTTTGTGTTGCTATATAGCTCATTGAATTTGTAGTCATTAATTGTTGGTTTCTCTACAACGTCATTATCGAGAGACCTAGCCACAATCAATTTAAGATGCTTTTGTAAACAAAGCAATTAAAGGCTATATTTCCCACCCCTATTAGGGTAGTATCTATTGGGGTTGACTCTACTTTGCAACCTTAAAGCATACAAGGTACAATTATAGAGCATAGGCCATATGAGAAGCCTAATGTCAGAGACACATTGGAAAAGGAAATTAAAGTGATCAAGATTAAGATGGCTTCTAATCAAATTAGAAAGACTAACACTTCATTAACTGTTGACCTTAAGTAGTAGCTTATTGATTTTCTTTAAGCAAACCTGGATGTATTTACATAATTGATAGATGACATATGAAGGATCACATTTATGCTAGATTCTGTCTACTATCTTAACATTGATCTTAACGAGAAGCCTGTTAAGCAAAAGAAGCATCGGTTTGCTCTAGAACAACTAGTTGCCACTAAAGAAAAAGTGCAAAAACTTTTAGAAGCAGGTTTTGTATGAGAAGAAAGATAGCCGACCTAGCTTGCGAACTGTGTCTTAGTCATGAAATTGAATGGTGAATAGAGAATGTGCATTGATTTCATTGACCTCAACAAGGTATATGCTAAATACTACTATCCCTTTCCTAAAGATTAACTAGCTTGTTGACTCCATATGGGGCCATGCACTGTTTCATTTTATGGATGCCTTTTCAGGATACAACTAAATATGCATTGCCCCAAAGACAAAGTCTACACATCCCTTGTCACTAACTTTGGGATGTCTTATTATAGAGTAATGCGTTTTGGCTTAAAAAATGTCGGGGCAACTTGTTGGAGGCTGGTTACCACAATGTGCTAACCATGGCTCAGGTGAAACATTGGAGTTTATATTGATGATATGATTGTTAAGAGTAAGCAGCAAGGTAACATATTCAAGACCTACAAGAAACATTTGATACCCTTAGAAGATATCAAACTAAGCTTAACCCCTAAAAGTGTGTATTTGGGGTAGCTTTGGGGAAGTTTCTTAGGTACATGGGAACCCAATGTAGGTTTGAGGCCAATCCCAATTAGATTGCAGTTGTCTTGAAAATGCAATCACCCATGATCATCAAGGAGGTATAGCAGCTTACAAGATGAATTGTTATGTTGAATAGATTTATATCTCGAATCATAGATATGCATATAGAATTCTTTAAGCTACTAGAGAACCTAACCAAGTTTAAATGGACATTAGAGATTTAGAAAGCCTTTGATGAATTTAAGGCATTCTTAGCTTCCCCACAAGTTGTCTCTAAGTCAATCCCTAGCAAATAGCACTATTTTCAAACCTGAAGTAACCCAATCGGTTCAACTTAGTTTACTTAGAACTGGCTATGAGAATAGGCCGGTCCTACTCTCTAGATTGAATTTAAATTAGCTCGTCTAGAATTGGCCAACCTATATGACCCAACGGTAACCCACGTAGTTCGACTAGTTCCAATGGCCCTTAATATGTTGATAGTAACTTTAACTTAAGTCGGCTAAAAGCTTAAAAATAAGCCCAAAGAGCAAGCCTTACATGATCATATGAACCCTGTTTAATGAAATTACCTATCTTTTGCAATTACTTATTTATAGCCATCCCCTACTAAGAGATCTTCTCTCATTTACTAATGTAGGACTCCACATCTACATCTCATAAGAGCATATCCCCATGAACGGATCTTCATTACTAATGTGGGACTCTATGCCTACATCTTGGTAATAGTTTGCACACTTTCCATAATCACATCATGAGGTATATGTATATATATTTCTTAATTTTCACAGCAAGTTCATGATGGTGATTGCTGATTGTGAGATGACTAAAGAGAAGAATAACTTGTAGACTTTGCTAACCAAAAGTGACCTTTTTGATGTTGGCTATATTCAGAGTTGCAAGAAAACATGAGCTTCCATCAAAGACATTTTCATTTTAGGCTCCCCCTCATTCTGTGAATGTAGAGAGCACTAAAGTGGAGAAAGGAAGAAAAAAGGTGGTTAATGTGATTGTAGTGCCCATGGTTTTCAATGTTTGTAGAAACTCAAACATATTATAACTCACTAGCTTTTCATTTTTTTTCTCCTTTCTCTCTTCCGAGTATAGTGTAAATAAATTACCATGGTTTGGAAAGTTAGAAATGTCATTTATGTAGTCCATAACTTATGCTTACATTTCATATAATAAAATCTACATGTGAATCTAGCATATTGAAAAGGTTTCGTAAAATATTTACTTTTCTCATACCTTTTTCCATGTTATGAAGAAGTTAATGGTTTTGTTAGAGATTAAAAAGTATCTATACATTAGTCACAAATTTGAGAAAAGAAATATTTATAGAAAAATAATTATCAATATACATAGATTCATAGATTTTTATTTCGTTTTATGTTTTAAGTAGAGTGTATATATAAATTTTAATTTACTTAAACTTATAGTTTAGTGTCATTTCTTAAATTTAAAAAAATGGCTTATATTTTCATTTTTCAATTGACCCTGGTTCAAACCTTGATTAAATTTGATTTGACCTCTTAACCTTTGGCCCTTTTATATGTTTAGGTCAATACATAAGGCCAACAACACTAGCGAAGAGTTATTCTTATACCTAGTCATTAGTATATGGGCTCTTTCTTCCATTTTGGTTTGAGCTAAGGGGGATGAGCATTGATCTTTGTACTACATTGGTCACATTTTATAGAGATCGAAGATTCACTATAGAAAGGTGGAGAGGTTTGCTCCAGTAGCTGTCATTTCAATAAGGCGACTCCAGCCTTACTTTCAAGCACATTAAGTCATCATCTTGACTAACTAGCCACTCTGTAGCATCTTATAGAGACTTGATTCCTCATGTAAGATGGTGAAGTACGCCCTCAAAATTAGTGCACATAGAGTACTATATAAATTGTGTAAAGCGATTAAGGAACAAATCCCTGTGGACTTTATTGCAAAGTATATAAAAGAGGGTAAAACACTTAATCAAATTGATTTACTTGCGCGTACTCTCCACGTCAATGGATCCTCCATTCTGGAAGGGAGTAGAGCTGGCCCTTCAAGGACATCATGGGGTTGAAGTTTGTTATTCCCTAAAGTTTAGATTCCTGGCAAGCAATAGCAAAAACTAACTACAAAGCTCTCATCATAGGCTTCAAAGTAGATAGGGACATTAATGTTAAAATGGTAGAGATCGTTTTCAAACTCCAATTAGTTGTACAACAAGTCAAAAGGAAGTACGAGGCAAAAGAGGAAGCCATGACTAAGTACCTCTAGATTGTCCAAGCCTTAACATTGGAATTCCTTTCTTGGAGCATCATGAAGATCCTCCGAGTTGACAACTTTGAAGTTGATAGTGTAAACCCTGCATATTTAGCATTTTGGAGTTAGATTTGACTCTCGAACACTAATAGCTGTTTCTTGGGGGTAAGAAGATTAAACAAATTAAAACTGATGATAGTTCTAAATAAAAAATCCTAAACCTTAATTTGCATAACCATAAATCAAAATAACAAGCAAAAAAAAAATAAGAAAAAAAAACCTAAACCTCACTCTACATGCCACTACATGTAAGTAAGGATTACATAATTATTTTAATGCCTAATCTGCATCTAGTTAACCTAAATAAATTAAACCAAACTAACCTAACTAATTTACATGATGTCTAACTAAGACATATATATAAATAATGGAAGTTGGCTATAATTGCATTAGTTGTCACCTTTATGCTAAATGGACTTGCCGAATGATTTTGATTTGATGAATTAACATACAGGGTGTGAGTACTTCAAAATTTTAGGATAATTAAATTAATTTTCTAATCACATATTATTAATAATAACAATAAAGATGAAGAAAATTGCAAATCACATAAGGATACTATGTAGATATAAAGTCACCAAGTCAACCTACTAAACAGTGGAAGAAAAAATTAATTAAATGACATACTAACAATATTGGCAACTAGTATCATGAACTATAACGTTGTATCAAATATGTAATTTTCTTAAAAGCTCGAGCCATATCTAACTTATGTAGTTCAAACCCAAAGCAATCTAATATATACTCAACCCAATACCTTATTATTATTCTAAAAAATTATCCTAAATTATTTATTACCCTTATTTTACTAAAACTCTAAAATAAATAAATAAATTATTTATATATTTTTTGAATTTTCTAATATTTTGTATTTTTTATTTTTTTTTTCATATTTTTTATTTTTTTTGTGCTTTTTCTAATTTTTCAATTTTTAAAATTTTTGAATTAAGACCCTTTTTCCTTATTCTAAAAATTTCTAAAACCATAAGGGAGTAAAAATGAGGTGTTTATAGAAGAGAACTTACAAAGTTCATGGTTATTTTGTCCCATTTCCATTGTGGAATAAACAAAGGTTGTCACAATTCTTTAGGTCTTTGATGTTTTACTTTAATCCTCTGACAAGTTTTGCATTTCACCACATGCTCTACTATGTCTCTTTTTAGTCCTTCCCATCAATAGTTCTGCTTCAAGTCTTAGTACATCTTAGTTCCTCTTAAATGAATTGTATAACTACAGTAGTGTGCTTCCTTTAGAATTTCTTTCCAAAGTTCTTCATTCTCAAGTATGCATAACCTTTTATCCTTCTATATTGACCCATCTTATTTAATATTAAAGTCAGGGTATTTTCCTTACTGTTTACCTTAATTGATTGCATGATAGGGTCTCCTTGTAGAGCCTCCTTAATTCTTCTTATTAGTGTAGGCTCAATCATTAAGTTTGCCAATTCTATATTAGGTTCATGCCAACAAAATTCAAGATTCAATCTTTCAATTTCTTGTATAAGTTTACTTTGTTCAATAGGTAAAGATGCTACTTTTTATAGTTTTTTTGACTTAACACAACTGTTGCCACATTTATCTCATTAGGGAGTAATTAATGGTTAGATCATAGTCCTTAATAAGTTCTAACCATCTTCCTTGCCTCATGTTTAATTCCTTTTAAGTGAATAAATACTTGAGACTTTTATGGTCAGTATATATTTTGTATCTCTGATCATATAAGTAATGTCTCTAAATTTTTAGAGCAAATACCACCACGACAAGTTCTAAATCATGCATAGGATAGTTCTGTTCATGTAGTCTCAATTGTCAGGATGTGTAGGCTATCACCTTATCATTTTACATTAATATACATCCTAATCCATTACGTGAAGCATTGCTATACATTACAAAAGGTTCATTACTATTAGGTAATACCAATATTGGTATAGTGACTAAGCATTGCTTTAACTCTTGAAATCTTTGTTCTCGTTTATCATTCCAAACGAACTTGTCATTCTTTTGTGTTAATTGGGTTAGTGGTTTAGCAATCTTGAAAAGTTTTTGACAAATTTTCTATAATAATTGACGAGCCCGAGAAACTTCTCACTTCAGTAACTGTCTCTAGCCTTTTCTATTCGAAAATTACTTTAATCTTTTCGACATCTAATGATATTCCCTTACCAAATGTCTTATGTCCCAAAAAAGATATCTCATTTAGCTAAAATTCACACTTCAAAAATTTAGGATACAACAAGTTGTCTCGTAAAATTTGCAGCACCAACTTCAAGTGTTCCTCGTATTGCTCTAGAGTTGACAAGTACACCAAGATATCATCGATAAGAACAATTACACATTTGTTTAGTAGGGAATGAAATTCCCGGTTCATTAAATCCATGAATGTCGTAGGAGCATTTGTTAGTCTAAAGGGTATTACTAAAAACTTACAGAGACCATACTGGGTATGAAAAATAGTCTTAGGTACATCTTTTGGCTTAATTCACAATTAATGAAACCCTAATCTTAGGTCAATTCGAGAGAATACGCTCACTCTTTGTATTTGATCAAATAGGTCATTAATATGCGACAATTGATATTTGTTTTTTTTTTTTTTGGTTACCCAATTTAATTCTCTATAATCTATACAAAGTCGCAAGGAACCATCTTTCTTTTTCACAAATACCATAGGGGCTCCTTAAGTAGATATATTAGTTTGTATAAATCCTTAGTCTAATGGCTCTTGTAATTATTTCTTATGTTTCTTGAGTTCAATAAGAGCCATCCTGTATGGAGCTTTGAAAATAGGTTCCGTCGTTAGTACTAAATCAATTGAAAAATCTATCTCTCGTTTAGGTGGCAATCTTGGTAATTCTTCTAAGAATACATCTGCAAATTCCCTTACAACCTTGATTTCACTAACGTCAGGCTTATCTTTTTCTCCTTCTACCACATAAGCTAGGTATCATTTCCATGTTAAGTGCTCACTATTTGCAACTGTATCTATCATATTCAATCCTTTCTGTTTCATTCTTGTTGTTTCTCTAGCAAAAGTTACGCTAATTCCATCTAGAGCATTAAATATTACTTCTATTCTACAAAAATCCACCATTACTTATATAGATGACATTTGATTCATCCCTAGTATAGCTTTATACTTCTTTATTGGAAGAATTATCAAATTTGCCATCAATTCATGATTAGATATCCTAATAGGGTAGGACTTTAGTATTTTGTTAGTAATTATTATATTTCCTGTTGGTGTCTTAACCTTGAAATTGTTAGCTAAGATGGTTTTTGTCGTCTTTAACCGTTATACAACTCTTGTTGTAATGAAAGATTGTGCAGCTCCAATGTCGAATAGGGTATATACAGGAGTATCGCATATTATGATATTTCATGAGAAAAGATTTATACATCTTTTAGAATTTCTTATTATTTTTGGTAGTGTTTATTTTTATGATTATTATTGTGTTATAATTACTAGTTGTTATATTTCTACGAAGTTTTATTGAGTAAGTTACTAACCTGTAACCAATTCATTATCTTCTTATCATAAGCGTCTAATGCAGCAAGTTCTGCCTCATATTCATTCATATCTTCTTACAATCCTTCCATGTTGAAGAATTGAGAAGTCGCATTTGAGTTCATAGTTTAGCTTGTTCCTTGATTTGGCTTAGCAGCAACTAATCGCCTTGTGGTTGAACAGGCTTTCTAACGTATAAGCAACTTATTGAGAAATGCTCGACCTTTTTACAAATAAAACATGGATTATTAACCTTCTTTAGACAATCCATTATCTTGTGATCTCCGAACCTATGAAAGTAGCACTTATTCGTCAATTGTGCATAATCCTTTAGATAATACTTTCCCTTATGCTTCCAACATTGCACATTAGTGCTCAAAACTACCTTTCCAACATGGGTTGTTGGTGTAGGGTGCATAAAAGGCCTCTTCCCCTTAGGATTTATATGCTCCTCCTCTATGCTTCTTTTTCCCAGTATTATTCCCCTCCTCTTTAACCTTTCATGTTCCCTCCTTTTCGCATTATCTAGTACTTAAGCTTTTTCTACCAGCTTGTTAAAAGTACTAACTTCAAATTCCTCCAATCTCTGTTGCATCGCTAGTTCTAGCCCGTCCATAAGTGCTAACTTCAAACTCCTCCAATCTTCTTCGTCCTTAGTTTCTATTTGTTCAACATCTTTCTCTTCATTCTTAAGCTTACTCTCATCGATACTATCCGTTTCATCACCTCGGAAGACCATAACATGTTGATTAGGACACTCAGTAGACATGTATCCATAAGCTAAGTTGATAGAGATCAAGGACTAATCATACGCTCCCGAGGTCGATGGCTTTCTTAGGTGGTTTGCTGAGCTATCCGAGGTGAGTTAAGTGCTAAGGAGAAGTGCTTACCCCAGTCCAATCTACCGAGCTATTTTTCTCTCCATACTATCCAAGATGCTACCAAAGTGACCAGCCGACATATCGTACTGAATCGAACCCTTCGCTATACACTAATCTAAGCACCACATTTGAATATAGCCATCTCCACATTGTCGAGGCCGAACTAAGAATTGTTAAGAACCAACCATTCGAGGCCGATCCGCCCGAGCTAACCCTTGTCTTACCTAGCAATTTGAGTATCGAATTGCCGATGCTGACTAGACTTGATCAGAGACCTACTTCTGCTTGGCCTAGAGTGTTATTAGGACCACAGATTGAGTGAAACTCGAACGTGATATCCTTTTTTACATTCTTACTATCCTTTCTGACAAAGGATGTTCCTTTTGCATGATTTCATGCTTCCCTTGTAAATTATTCTCCTTTTATTTAGCAAGTAGGGGTCCATTTCTGTAATTTTCTATAATTTAGGACTTACCTTAATTGGGTACTATAAATACTTATATAATGTAATAGTCGCAAGGAATCACATATAGAAAGAATATACTAAACTTTTTGTTTTCTCTTGAGCTAAGTGTTCTTTTGCTTACTCTTGAGAAACTCTTATCTAACCCATTAAGCGTGGACTAAGTAACCTTCGGCTATACTTGTACATCATATCAAGTGTGACTCGAGTTTGTGTGAGGCGTTAGTGCATCATATCCATCGTCAGTGTACGGGAACCCCTACTTAACCTTCAACTACCATTTACTTTTCGAGCCATCTTGCAGCCTGGACCCATCCTTTTGGTTATGCGTAATATTAGGCCCATGTATTCATCTACGGAATCTATATCACAAGCACTTGAATCATTTTATCTCACTTATCTTATGACCCAAAGTTTATCCTTTCTCATACATCCTGAAAGCTGCTTTGTCACTGGCTTGACACTTTAGGCCAACTAGATTAGTATCAGGTTTGTCATTCTTCTCGTTTGCTCGATAAGGTCTCCGCAACTCATTGTGAGTAGATCGGTACGGTATAGGAGTTTATAAAGACCTTGGTCCAAGATGAGTTAGGGTATTTCTCCTTTACTTCTCGACCCTTTATGTTATTTTAATGGCTTTCTCAAGTATGTGAAATCTCTGCACTACAACAATATTCCAGATCTCATATCGAAGTACTGAAATAAACCTTGATATAGTACAAGCTTTAGGCTCATATACGTTAGCTTAGATCATCAGTATTTAGAATTCCTTGACATAATCATCAACAACTCAACTTCCTTAACGGAGTTCTTGTAATTTTGCAAAGGTGTCTTACAAATAGGTCTCAAGTATAAACCTTCACCTCAATAGCCTCTTCATGTCATCCCATGTGTGCACTCCTCATCGACTATCCCTTACTCAAGCCATATTTAAGTTTTTCCACCACATAGCAGCGTACCTAAAGAACTTGAGGGTAGCAAGTCAGACTTTATTGGTTGGGCATACCCATAGTAGTCAAATACTCTTTTAACCTTGTCCTCCCACTCTAAGTATTCATCTACATTACCACTTCTTGTAAAGATTAGAACTTAGACTTCGACATTATTAAGTCCTCATGATGCTCAACATTTTTATCTTTCCATTTCATAGTGTTCTTCTACCTCTTCACTGGACTCCTCTTTTACTTCTTTGTCTGCCACCTCAATTTCATCCATCTCTAATCTCCTTTAAGCAAGGTAACCTCCCATTCCCCTAATTCGATGAGGTAGTGCTTGGCAGTTAGCTTAGTTTCTATGGCCATACCTTAGTGCTCACTCTCCCTTAGTGTAGCCTCAATTTGGTGTACCTTGTGGTTATTGCCTCATACTTTGCATAGCTATGACTAGATTATTGACAAGAACAATGAGTCTATTAAGCTTACCATCAATTGACCCTAGCATGATTGATAAGATTCGAGGTACTGATCCCACTAAATGCCAAAGCCAAACTCGTCTACTACTCCTATGGATATCTCATTTGATCACTCATTTTTGTTTATGTTATTTAGATGTCTTATTTCTTGTATTTTTTTCTAAATTAGTCTTATGTTTATTTTGTATTTATAAGAATGCCATTAGGGCATCTTTTTAGCCATTTTATTTACAAGTTTACCATTGTATATAAATAGAGCACATGTATAGGATTTTAGCTAGACTTGACATTTTTAATGAAAAACTCTTGAGACTTTCTCTCTTAGAAAACTCTCTTCTTGCTCTTATCAATACCTTTAGCAAGGATTGTGGCGAGTAACCCTATTACTCGGATTGGTGCATCACATTCGGCCAATCTTAGGCTGTGTTATATCTTGTTGGTTCGTCATATCCAGCTCGATAGCTCATGGATTTGCTAAAACCCTTATTTTATTTTCTTGTTTTTGTTCGTTGTGGTGCCTATTCATGTGTACGACCCCGGAGACGCATCAAATTCACTAGTATCAAAGCGCGATTCTGATGAGGAAGTGTATTGGATTCCATGAAGTTTTTGTTCGTGTATTGTTGGTAGCTGCTGTGTTCTTCTTGTGGTTGCCATAGTGAGTGTGTTAAAGAGGGTACTATTTATTGGTTTATATTATGAAAGTAAAAGCTTACTAACTGCGTCTATCGAGACTCCAATTTAATTTACTTTTCTCTTAATTAGCTACTGGGTTTTTGGGTCTTATGTTGATGGAGACCATAATAACACCCAAAATTGAGGGAAATGTATTGCTAATGCAGGGAGGTGAGATAGACTACAAAATCTAATTTGGAAGGTGTTCCTTTCGGTGAAGTCGTAGATATATATATATATATATATATAATAAAATAAAAAGAGAGAGAAGTTGGTTTTACTTTTCATGTTATGGCATTTGACGCCTACGTGTTAGGATCTGAAATTGGGAATCCTTTGCTTTTGAAGGACAGTTGGAGTCCGACTGCTTAGGGTTTGAGTTACTTATGTGTGGCTGTGAGCTTGTAGTCAAGTTGTGTCTCCAATGGCCATGACTGAGTGTTAGAGTCATGTGGGTTTGTGAGTCTAGCTCCAGTGGTTATCGGAGTTGAGTTGTGTGTTGGACTTTGTCATTTCAGTAGTCCGTAAAGTGGTGGTTGAGAGTTGTTGCACAAACTACTGTGCTTATGCCGATGGTTGAGTGCATCAGAGTTCGTTGTGTGTGTGTATTGCTGTTCATCCTTGTGCTACTGTATTTTGTGTCGTACTCGTGTTGTGCTACTGTGTTTTTTATTTTTGTTGAAAACTGCTGAAGTCTGTGGCTGATAAGATAAGGTGCAGAACAATCCTGAACCATGCTTCATGGAAGCTACAATTGTGTGTGCTGAGCTACTTCTTGGTTGACAGAGATCTACGTTGTACAGCGCAATAGCTGACTAGAAGTACTGTAATTTTATACCATTGCCAAGCTGAACTTAGCTATGAAGCTTTCTTCAAATTTCGAAGCTGATTTTGACACACAAAATCCGAGCTATCTTGGTGCCGATCCATTGAGTGTAACGACCGAGCTGTTTCGTGCAATAACTTCAAATTTATCGAGCCGAAAATTGTCTAACTGAGCTGTTGCTCAACTTGTCGTGGTAGAGTTTAGGTGCTGAATAGTAAACTGTGTGTGCTTAAGGAACCGAACTGTACTATTGCATATAGCCGAACTGAATTGCCTTTCACTAAGATTGCCAACCATCTGTGAATGGACAGTTGAAGAAGCGGCGTCTTACTTTGTATAATTATTGCTGAGGTTGAGCTCTGCTACATGATTGTTGAGATAGTTTCTTTGAAGTAATGAAGTGAACTTAGTCAGTGAATTCCAGTCCGAGCAGCTTTGTAATTCGAGATAGTTGAAGAACTATCGAACTGAAGAACTATAGTGTCTGAACCGAGCTGACACGTGTATGCTGCTGTATTTGCCAAGTAGAAAATTCAACGAACAGAATTGGTCGAGCCAATTAAATTGTCTATACTGCTCTGAATTGGATGAATAGTGTTTTAGCCAAGCTGCTTTGCTCCTAGTCGTTACCGAGCTCTCAAGTTGTCAATGTTCGAATTGCTGAACTGAAATTGTTGCCTTGTTGAGCTCACATGGTGCCAATCCAAGCTACTTGTGTGTGTTTGAGCTGAATTGGTTTCAGTTGTCTGAGCTGCTGTTAATTGAAAACCCGATACTGAATAGTCGTAAAGGACAACTCAGATCTAAGCTGCTGATCTGTTAAGCAGCTGCAAGCTCTATCTAGTACCGAGTTGACCAAGTTTATGCTATTGTGTACGGAAGCCAAACTAAAGTCGTGAACATTGTCCGAGCCGAGGTCAAGTTCTGAGCTGTAGCAACAAGTCCTGAGCTGAACTATAAGTGACGTGTTGAACTGCGCTGATGAAGTGTATCCAAGCTATTTCGTGAACTGTCGAAGTGAACTCTACATCCAAGCTTCGTATACCTAGCCAAACCGAACTAAGTGAGGCCGAACTTCACATCCGAGCTCTCTATTGAAGTGCAAAGGTTAAGAAGAGTGCTGGGCTGATTAAAATTTGTTGAACCATGCCAAGCTATCCAGTGCACCTATGCTGCCGTGTCTAAATTAAAGATTGAACAGGTGTAACTCAAAGTGCCTAGCTATTTAGTGTACTTACCCCTATAGAATTACGATTAGAGCTACTGTAACTAACTAATGAACTGAGCTGTCTTGTTGTTGAAATGCCGAGCCTACCTTTTTTTCCCAAATAATTGCCGAAGTGGGCTGCACTGCATTGCTTATCCTTTGTTTGTCCGAGCTGCGAACTTCAACTGAGCTTACATGTAAATTGTCTTCAAGTTGCCGAGCTGATTTAAGTGTCTAAGCTGAACCATCAGTTTTATGATCGAGCTGTTGCAATTTAGCTAAGTTGAATTTTCTTCAAGTTGTCGAGCCAATCCTAGCTTGTTTGAACTCTTAGTTAAACTGTAGAAGCAAAGTAAGAATCTGTGTTGTTAAATAATTTACTAAGATGAATTAATTGTAGTTGTCTGTGATCGAGTTGTTACGATCCAACGTCCCAAGCTGCGTGAGAAGGAGTAGGATTGTACTGTGTTGTTATTTCTTACTCTGTTACGAATGTTCCGAGGCCAAGCTATTTGAGCTGTCGCGAACGTACATCACATTGTTGAGATCGAGCTATTGCAAAGAAAGGCCATACAGAGCTACTATTTTCCTTGTTTTTCCGAGCTAAATTGCAACCGATATCCAAGCTCTAAGCTACAATGATCTAAAGTATCGAACCGAAGATAATTCCTACTCTAGCTCCTTTATGAGATTTGTCTGAGGTGCTCAGCTCAAGAATTGTAGCATGTGAAGTGTGGGATTTACCTTTGCCCAAGTGGCCTGTAGGCAAACTAATACTGCAAGTTTGAGCCATTTGAATTACTGTCATGCTAAGCTACCTTAGAAACTTTGATTTTAAGTTCGTGAATTGTACAAAGTTGACTATAATGTTTTTCTGAGCTTAAAGTGTATCTTCGTGTTTAAGATGATTTTAGTGTTCAAGCTTCGAGCTGCTGTAATTAAGTACTTACTGTACTGTTTTGATCGTTAACTATTGTTGAGCGGTTCTATCATGTCCAAACTGAAGTTTGATGAATGAACAAAGTGCTAATTGTACAGCCATAGTATGGACCAAAGTGTTAGTGTGTGAGGTCAATTTCTTTAAGTGTTTATAGCAGCCGTATTCTATTTAAATTGTGCTACTAAGTTCACCTTTCAAGTCATCGAGCCAACAAGTGTTGTCCAAGTTGTTGTGAATCAAGTACCATACTGCTACGAGGAACACAATTACTGAGGTTATAGTTGTTATTTTACTATTTGAACTGAGCTTGAGTATCCGAGCAACTATGCTCTTCAAGAATTTGTTGAATCGGAGAAAAGCTTGATCTTCACAATATGGCAAGAGAGTTGAATTTTGCGATGCAGCATTGGAGAAGTTTTACATCAAGGGAAGACTTGAATGAGGTATTATATTAATCCAAATTAGTCACTATCCTGCGAATTTCATCTCCGCAATTGTTGTTGGAAAATTAGGTTATGCAACTATAGATCACTTAAATCTATATGACTTTGTTTATAACGATAAAGTGATTTAAGTGATGAAGTAAAAAAAAAAAAAATACCCTTCTCCATTGGCAAGTTTTGAGATGAAGTTTTATTTTATGTTGCCGACATTGGTGATTGTTATATGTGTTTGGGTTCTCCATGGAAGACGAGCCATAACTTGAGCTACACACCCTTGAAGAATATTTATTCCTTCTATGATAAAGAATGAGTCGTGCTCCATCTTATCTCCCTGGCTAATCTTGAAGATGACTTAAGGATTGTTAAGACTTCAATAGAGAGATGGAGAGCTGAAAAGAAAATCCCTGTAGAGGCCATCAAGGAGGAAGAAGAAGTTGATGAAGGGATTATTACACCATCTATAGTAACCGAGGAGGAAACTAGTTGCAAGGAAGCGGATGAGGTAATGACTACTAAAAATGAGGTTAAGGGGCAATTTGAGCTTCTACATATTCAGACCCTTTGAGCCCATGCCATGTTTGAACTTAAACTTGTGTTATTCTCTTTGATTGATAGCTATTAGAATTACTTAAGGATAATTGACAGGGTACATAATGAGTGGAAAGAAGGGTATCTAATGAATAGCATTGTTGATCACATTCATGATGAGTGGAAAGAGCGTTAGATTATATTTATCTTGATCATTGAGTTGAGCTGTTGTAGTTTGCTTTTATTTTGCTCTTAAAGATTTGTTTTTGATGCAGGTGGAAGTTGGAGTAATCACTTGTTAAATTTTGAGGTCGAAACTTTTTTACAAGGAGGATGATGATAGGATTTGGGGTACCGATCCCACTAAATACCGAAGCCAAACTCGTCTATTACTCTTATGGATATCTCATTTGATCATTCATTTTTGTTTATGTCATTTAGATGTCTTATTTTTTGTATTTTTTCTAAATTACTCTTATGTTTATTTTATATTTATAGGAATGCTACTAGGACATCCTTTTAGTCATTTTATTTACAAGTTTGTCATTGTATATAAATAGAGCACATGTATAAGGTTTTAGCTAGACTTGACATTTTTAGTGAAAAACCCTTAAGACTTTCTCTCTTGAAAAACTCTCTTCTTGCTGTTATCAATCCCTTTAGCAAGGCTTGTGGCGAGCAACCATATTACTCGGACTAGTGCATCACATTCGGCAAGTCTTACACTGTGTTATATCTTGTTGGTGCGTCATATCCAGCTCGATAGCTCATTGATTTGCTAAAACCCTTATTTTATTTTCTTGTTTTTGTTTATTGTGGTGCTTCTTCATGTGTACAACCCTGGAGATGTATTGATGATGCTTCCTTATTGGCCAAGGCCAACTCGAGCGCTATTGTCTTGGTTCCTAATAACTCTATGGATACTTGAATCCAGCATGATGTGATGCTTCTCGTCACTATATTCTTCAAGAACAACACAATCTCAACCAAGTCCTACTAATTATTGCAAACCCAAAATCGTATTAACACACTTTAACCACTCAATACCCAACATAGCATAGTGTAATACAAATTAGACTTGCTTTGTTTTCGTAGTAGGTAAATAGAGTACCACAAGTTACTTCACTTACCTTACACAAACCATTACCCTACATCTCACAACTTCAAAACCCACTCCTACAACCTTGACTACACTTCTAACTCACTCAAAAAAAGCATTGTAGTAGCCACGAAAGAATACAACAACTACTATCAACAACACAAACAGAACTTCATTATAACTTCATATACTTCCTCTTGGAACCGTAATCTAATACTGGTGAAATTGAAGTGTTTTTGGAGTCATACGCATAGAGAGATACCATAATGAACTCTCATAAAGGAAAACAAAAAGGAGTTTAGCAATCCTAAGCAACTACTAACTAGATATGATGCACCAACTAATTCAACATAGCCTAAGCCTAACACTTGATATGATATACAAATGTAGTATTAGGGTTGCTCATCACTAACTCTTGCTAAATGAGCTAGATAAAAGCTATGGAAAAGAGAGAGAGAACATACGGTTACTCTGTAAAGCAAATTGTAATTTTAATAATGAGTGATGATGCTTGCATATAAGGTAAGTAAGATAATTATGTGACCTTAACTAGGGTTACAGTAATAAGGAAAAGACAAAAGGGATAAAATACAAAAGATTTCTTAAACATACTAAAAGGTTAAAAATGGCAAATGAAGTATTGTATGAAAAAAGGAAGAATCTTTCTAAAATGTTGTACTAGAAGACACATGTTAAGCTGGTGTTAGCAATTGGAAACTCGACTGTTTGTGGATGTTTAAGTTCTCTAGCAGCTTGGCACTTACTAAGATCAGCTTGAAAGAGGTCAAATAGAAGGTGGGAGTCTTGCCCAACCTGACTTGGGTTAAGTTTGAATTGAGATACTATGTATTGTCAGGGCCTCTTCAAGTCAAATAACTAGATAGCTCGGCTCGGAAGGAAATCTATTGCTTGTCAGTTTAAGAACTATCATAGTTATAGTTAGACCTTGACACTTAGGTCAGGTAAGAGACAGTAGGCCTAGGTTAGTGATTGAATCTACGTCCTTGAATGGTTCTTAAGTTAGTATCCATTAGGTGAGTCCATATAATACTTTAGCTTGGCTTTAGGTAATAGGCCTGAGGGGTTTGATTCCTATTAATACCAGTTCTTAGAGATGTAACCTTCCCTCTAGTTCCTGCATCCTAGTCCAGCATTTTGCCCCTTCCACTTATTTTGGGAACATCAGGGTTGGTTTCAAACTATGTAGTTATACTCATATAAGGTTCCTATGAGTAAGATCTCCTATCTCCTTCTATTCTCATCATGTCCATCTTATAGACTAGGGGATACCAAAAGGATAAAGGTTTTTGTGTTTTGGGTTTAGGGATTAGTAATTGTAGTTTGATTAGTCATATACTTCTTTTAAAAATATCCTCCTAACTTAAATTGTCAGTGATCATGTTAATGTTATTTGCCTAGATATCCTTGGCATAAACTAAAGTTGAGGTGATTGAGGTCCATACCTCAAAATCTAGAAGGTTTGGTTGCTAATTTCCTAAAGTTAAGAATGACATGTCTTTTACTTTCCCGCATTGGCCATTTTATATAGTGTAGCTCCTCAGCCTATAGATATACTCTACAGGCGTTACTTGTAAGATCAGACTTTTGTCTAGGTTATTAATTACTTGATCCCATATGGGCCAGAGTCCATTTCTCTACTTTTTCAGTATTTTAGTTATGGATTTTTTTTACCCTATACAAGATGAGGTCTTAACACTGCACTCATAGCCTTAAATGATAATCAATTAAAGATTTTCCCTCAATTATTGTAAAGTTGTTGGCATAATCCATCCATTACAAAGAAAACACATTTTAGTAATAAAACTATGTTTATTCTTACCCTAATCTACCTACTCTCATTTATTCACCTTCTTTCGTTGCTTTTGTTTATTTTATATATTTGAAATCTTTGCTTTGATACCAAAAAAATCTATCACAACCCCAAAGATAGTCTAATAGTAACGAACTTCCATGTATTGATTAGAAGTAACTAATTATATTTTTATATCATTTGCTTGTTACTTCCAATGAGCACATGAAGTGTCAATACTAGAATAATCATAGAGTATCATAGATTTAATGGTATAGAATAAAAGTTCAAATATTGAATAAATCTAAATTAGAAACCTTATAAGATAAAATCATAAGTCTTTCTATTTAATACACACTATATATAAAACATAAAGATCAATTCCTTGCATACTCTCTCCCTATGGCCATTACTAGATCCTCATTTCTCACCATTGGACTAGATCTTCTAGGAAAGACCTAGTACGATTTCTACAAAAAGTCAAAATTATAATAGTACAAGCTATAACCAACTTAGTGAGTGATCCATTCATACCACCTTTTAAGTAAGTTAATTAACAAGCAAGTGCAATTCAGCCATAGCACCCCTAAAGAGCAAAAACCTAAAGGGAAGTCCATTTTAGAGTTGGCATATGAGAGTAGACATCAATATCTTGAGGCATATGCTTAAATCCTTCAACATACGGAAGAGATGGAAGCTAGGCAATAGACGAGGATCAATAGATGAGGAAGTTAGAGATTGCATCTAATGTACGACCATCCTCAAATGTACATGACTTTATTGAATATACGACCATTCTCAAAGTCACTTAGTTTGCAATAGATGGGGAAGTTCAAGATTGCAAGACTCTAACTAATTAATTGTTAGGCTTTTAATTTTTAATTCATTAATTTAACATAAAAAATAAATAGCTATGGATACCCAATATTCCATAGTCCATCAGAACTGTAGAGAATTCGTATTCTCTACCAGATAATAAGATCAGGTACTAAGATTCTAAAATTTTATACGACTTACCAAAGTTACAACGTCTAATAACAGAATTGCCATTACATTTAAGATTTCAAACCAATTATATATTCCACCTTCTAATTCTATCTTTCTAATAACTATCTCAACACTTGTACTCTACACTTGACTCTTATCTTAATCTCAACTTAGAGGTTACCTGCAAGAGAAGCTATAAGTAAATGAGCAAACTACAGCTTAGTGAGTTCGTTCCTCATCATAATCATTGAAGTAAGTTATCAAACATTATTGTCACACATGTAAATATATTACATGATGATTGTAAGTAATACATCCATAAGGCTCCAAAACTATGGACATATAGATTTACATCGTCTATATGTTGATTGTCCCTTGTATTTACCCACTAGAACACTTTATCTTACCCGTATGAGACTATTTAAGGACACCATCTGTTCAGACGTAACTTGACTATTACCTTAGTCAAGAAAAGAATTCCATATAAATCAAGTCAGGAGGATCCTAACTAAGGCCATCCATTGTTAATAGAACATACCTAAGGCCCTATGGACTCAACATAAGTAAATGAAGTACAAGGCCCTAGGGTTAAACTATATGAATTATCTCGTTATCAATCAATTGGAGATACTCTATTAACTTTGCCTCAATGATAAAAAATATCAATTAAAAAAACTTCCATAAGCTAAAAAAAAAAATTTCCAAACTACTTTTTTCTATCCATTTTAAAAATTGGTGAAGTTAGCATTCTCCATAATTATACCAATTGAGTCATAGGCATGCAAAATATAACTGATTATTTTGGTCAAATATTTAGATTCACTAATTTAATGAGCCGTTCATATAGATGATAACATACAAAAGCAGATAATCATTCAATAAACAATCAATAGCAACCAACAATTCAATAAGTAATTTTAAGTACAAGCATATAGTAAATTATTAAAACTCCCTCACCTTAGTATAATTGCTCACTTGTAATAGTTTTCGATGCTCCCTTGAATAAACAATCAAGTTACCAAAAGAGATAAGATTTATATAAGTATTTGGAAGGGCTACACTCTTTAAAAAACTAAAGGTCTATCAAATTTCTCTTAAATCCTAGTTATGACTAGGTTTGTATTTTAGTCATACTTCCTTAACTTCACCTCACATTAAAGGAATCTTTGTACTCCCCTTTTACATTTTATTCTAACTTAGTCTTGCTAAAATCCTTATTTGATTATTCTTCTTAAATAATCTTAATTGATAAATCCCTTTTTTTTATGTAATGGGCTTCCTTTTTTATCCTCCAACTTATCTAATATACTATTTATGAAATTCTCATTTTAGTTTCAATTTTTTTTATTACACTTATTGGTTGTCATGAAAATTATTAAGAGTTTGGAAAATATTTTATTATTATATTTGCATATATGTATGTATTTTTCATATTTGGTTGATCTTGGAAACCACGATTTTAGTTGATGTCTCCTTAGTATCATAACTTCATGTTTATCTCATATACTTGTACTTATATATTCTTAATGTAAAGATATTCTTATGTTGTGAAAATTTATTATTGTCGTTACTATATCCATTATTATAGTTATGCTTTTCTTTCGAAGACATTATATATACATATATATATATATATATATATACATACATACATATAAGGAAACGTACTTAAATACTTTTTATTTACTCAGAATAGGTTTATTCAAAAGTACAAATACCATCTTTACCTTTAAAAGAAAATATAAATACCACTTAGAGTAACCAATAATTATGTTCTAATAATATCGCTCATATTGATTAACTGTTGAATTTATCAACTAACTAATCATATAATGATCTAATTAGTTTTTTTTAATTAGCAATTATAAAAATAATATAGAAACTTATTTTCCTCTAGTAGAAAAATAGATATTGGTTATTAATCATTATTGTTACCATAATCTTATTGATTACTTACTAAATATTATTAATTAATTGACTAGTTCATTAATATAATGGTTTTAATTATTAATTCTTACTAAAATAAAAACTTACACTTTGTTGTGGTTAACAAAAATTGAAAAAAAAAAATTCATTTATCATCAAATCCATATTCATTGTTGAGTAATTTTATGTAATTGTATTTAATAAATTAAGTTATTATCACTATACATAATATACACAATATGTATTATTTTAGAGCAAATTATGTGCAAGATTAGTATATTTATGCAACTCATTTAATTACAATATATATATACATATATATATATACATTGGTAAAATCATTCTTATTTAAACATTCATATATCATCATAGTCGAGGAATATATTTATATACACATACTTTGAAGATATATTATTACTATATATAACCTGTATTTAAAATAAATGTAATCAAATAAGTGTAATTATAATTTCTCAAAACAATATTTAAGAGAAAAAGGTTTTGAAATTCAAGGTTAACCTACATTACTCACAATAATCAAGCAAACATTTAGACTCCAATAACACACCTTCACACAATGCTTTTCAACTTGTTTCACAACTAATTACTCATATAGAGGAATAGTTTTGTGAGAAAAACCACATGGGATTTGAATTCTATAGCTTTTAACTTTGCAAATTTTCACAAGTTTAATCACTCGTGTATTAGATTTCATTTACTTTGTTTTAGCATTTTTTTTACTTCAAAGATTGAGCCACTTAACCTATTACTAGGATACATATCATATTACATGTATATGGCTTCATTTTGGGCCTTTAGCACCATTTAAGTGCTTGAATCATGTTGATAAAAAAAAAAAAGAAAAACTTGGTGTGAATTGTAAACAACAGTAATATAAGCTTTTTATGCGAATCCCTTTATGTTTTTCTTGCTCAAAACACTTCCAAAGTAAAGATAAATGTCCAAGCTGTTGGGCTATGTATCAATGATTGACATGTGGCAAGATCCATTTAGACTTGTGGTTGACATGGCACCCACGTGACGCTACATTGGCAATCATTTTCTTCATTTTCCTTCTTTTTCTTATGTAACAATAAGCTTGGACAGCTCACTTTGCACTCATTTTTTGTTCCATTTTCTTCATGGTTTCACCAAATTAATGGTAAAATCTCAGAGTAGGCATGGGATGCTATGAATTGGTACAAAGAAACACATCTAGATTTAGTCTTTGGAAGGTTAAAATGGGGTTTGAAATTTAGGAAAAACCTAAAAATGTAGATTTGGCTTTGACATGATGTCGTACAATTTGAGCTATCTCATTACGATTTCAAGCTTCTAGTGACCATTTTAAGAAAAAATGGAGCACCAAAAGCAATCTTTGACAATTATTTCAACTTGATTTCAAAGATTTAGAAGAAAAAAAACCCATTAATTTTTTATTCAAAATTAATGCCATTTTATCACTTTCCTAAATGGAATCGAGGATCAAGGTGTATAAACAAGGGCTTTTCTCTTCATTTTGGACATCAATCATCATCCAAATTCATCCTAAACATTCATCCCAATCTCTTTCTCTCTCTAGGCTAGTCGTGTTGCTTTCTTTCTCTCTCTATAAAAATTGGCCTCATTTGAAGATTTTTGAATGAAGCTAACTACATGCCTAGCCTCCTTAAGAGCCGAGCTTTTGAACCTAGCCATCTCCATACACAACCATGCCTTTTACGTCGAGCTTTACCATCTTAAGGGTTTCAAAAAACCTTTGCCACTACAACCAACATGCGAAACACCATTCTTTGCTTCTCATTTATTTGAAACAACAACACCATAAGCTTCTACATGTTGCAAAACCCCTACCCAAATATCATCCTTTCATCGAGCTACCGGTACGTGTGCTACACGCCATCACCACAACTAATCGAACTTTGACAAACCACCAAACGACCACCATTGATCAAGGCACTACTCCTAGACTTACTATTGCCCATGAAAAACACATGAAAACCATATTCTTCACTTGTTTAAAGGCCTAAAACTGCCTAAAGCTCGTTGTCTATTGCCTAAAGCTACTCTTGTCCTACTGTATGTGCATGGCACGTACCAACCTGAATTCGACCACCCCTGACCGGTGTCTACTCTAAGTTTGGTCTGGTTGTCTTCCTTTTTTTTTCGTATGTTTATATTATCTTATTGTATTTTATTTACTTTTTTTGTTCTTTTTCTTTATTTTCTTTCTTCTTTTAGTGTTTCATTCTATTGTAAAAGCAAAAAAAAAAAAAAGAAAAAGAAAAAAAAATCCAAAAAAGAAAAGAAAGGAAAGATTAGTTGTTTCATTTATTTTTTAATATCGATTGATTAGTCTGAGGTTGTCGACAAAAAGAATTTGTCTAAGTAACTTCATTTCATTTTGTCTAAGTAACTTCATTTCATTTTGTCTAAGTTTCTTCGCTTTTTATCCAAGTTTTGTCTTCTTTTTTTTTTTTTTGTCTAATTCACTTCCTTGTTTCTTTGTAAATTTCGGGAATACCCCCATTCATAGGTTTAAGATCATTTTTATGAATTGAAAGGTCTGAATGATTAGCTCTGCAATTAGTTGTTAGAATAAGTACGTCCTAATTCTTTTTTAACGTTTATTTATTTGAAAAACTCTAAGGAGATACTATTTTCAAAAAGGGGTTTATTAATTGGACCTTTATTTTTTTTAAAGAGTTTTTTTTTAATTGATAAAATGTATCTCTTCCCTTTTAGAATGTTTCATAAATAAAATAAATTGATAAAAATATAAACTCAATCAATTTTTAGAAATTAAAAGAGACTAATATACTTAGTTTTTTGAACGAACTATAGAAGTTTGATCTCGAATAGCAGATACTTAGACACTTGTACGTAGTTATGGGGTAACTTAAAATATGTAAAAAAATTTCAATTTTCCTTTTATGAATGATTTTCACATTTTTTTCATTTTTTGTAAATGAATACACATTAATTTATTTTTTCACTTACAAATACGAATTAGAATAGTATTTTGAATGATAAATATTACATTTAGAAGGTTAAGGCGGTACCTGATTAGGGTTTAATGAGGTAGTCCCTGAACTACGATTTTTGTTTTCTTAAAACCTTTTCAAAAAAAGTTTTAAAAATTGCTAATTACTTTTCCCAATCCAACCAAGTAGTAACTTTAAACATTTTCAAAAAATAAGGAAACTAAGTTTTGCTTAAATTTATTCGAAGGTTTAAACTAAAAGGGCATCATGTTTAATCTAAATAAGTGAAGGAAAATGAAAAAAAAAAAAAAATCTGGGCTTAATAGCTTGGCGACTCTACTAGGGACGTTAAGAGGGCTAACTACCTAAACCTTTTGAAATTAAATTTATCTTTTGACATACTTATGTTAATTTATGATTCTTTCCTTGTAAATGTTTTAATTGTTGTATTCACTTTTGCATGTAACATACTTGCGATATTGGGGTTGTTTATTGCATCAAGGATGTGAGGTAGATACAATTAGACCCAGGCCTTCTTAAGACCATAAGATAGGAGGCCATTATGTAGGTTTTGGGTATTGTAGGGTAACCATTGCGTAAGGCTAATTAGGTTACCTCACTTAAATTTTGATGTGACCAATGAATCGTTTCTTCAAAAGCGTGTAAGGTTATAGAGCTTAAGGACCTTTAGAACCTACCCTGGTCGCATACACTTCCCTTAAATCATAAGTTAATACAATAATCTTGCAAGTTGCAACCTTACTAATATTTCAGTAACCAATTTTTGCATCTGTTCCTTTATAAAAAGTTATGTGTATTTTGTAAACATCGAATCAACAATGCAGTTGCAACTTAAGGAATGGTGTATTAACCCAATGTTTTTAGCATCTGCATGATTCCCGGTGCATTCTTGTGTTTCATCAATAAATGATTCTTATCCATGAAATTTCAAGGCCTTTAGATAATGGTAGGTGACTAACAAGTGAACAATCGGAGAATCGATAGGCTATAAGCCCTCTTTAGGATTCATGAACACTTGCTAGAAGCTAAGATTGCCTATATGAGAGAGAAGCCCAAATGTTCCAAAGCTCACAACTGAGCCTTAAAAGCCCTTCTTGAATAAGTCCTAAGAGGAACCTAAGAAATGCTGAAAGGCCTTAGAGCTTGCCCCTAAGAGTTAGAGTAAGGTTTTTAGATTGTAACTAAGGGGCCTAAAATAAATGTTAAGTTTCATTAAATAATAATCGAGAATAAATGTTAGGTCCCTTTCCTTTATTTTTCTTTATACTCCAATTTGTCAAGATAATAAAAGTTCCCTTTAGCAAATCATTCTTCATTCCTTAGTTTCCCATTTTGTAAATAATCCTTTAATATCATTCATTTAATACACAAGGAAATGGAAATAAATTCCATAGGCTTGTAAATAGAAGCCTAAATCCCATTCTTATTTGTAATTAGATCACTTGGCTTCTATAAAATAAAGTTCTATCTTTCTCTCTTACAAAACCAAAAAGAGAAAAGAAAAAGAAGAAGAAGAAAGTTGCTAACAGTTACAAATTCTTATGGGACTAAGGATAAACATGAACCCTCGGCCTGTTAACGCAGTTAACCCAAACATAAAGCCCTTGGCTCGTTAAGGCAACCAACCTAGACATGACCAGTTGGCCTGCTAAGGCAGATGACCCAAACAAAAACTATTGACTCTTTAAGGCAGCTAACCTAGACACGACCACTTGGCTTATTAAAGTAGCTAACCTAAACATAAACCTTCGACCCATTAAGGTAGCTAACCCAAATACAAACCCTTAGCCCATTAAGGCAGCTAACCCAAACACAAACCATGGCCCATTAAAATAGTCAAACCAAGCTAAAACCTATGGTCCATTAAGAAAGCTAAGCCTAACTCAAAGATATAACCTTAGGCAATTCATAGCTTCTCTACTTCTAGAAGGCATCAATACTGGTTTATTTGACTTTAAAGAACCGAGCTTATAAACAAACATGAAAGCTAAGGGGCATTTGACTTATAAGTCTAAGGAAATTACCTTCTTAAGCCATCAAGAACATGAAAGGTTTAGGGCATTTGGTTTTTGAAATTTAATTTTAAACTCAAACCGAACGAAAGGTATCGTTTCACACTACGTCATATTTTAAAGAATTTGAAGGGGGGGAAGGGAGGGAGGGAGGGCAAAACAATATGGACTCATACCTAGGGAAATGATAACTTACTTTTAAAAGGTTTAGAATGAAAAGAGGTGAATAATATCCTACATACTAACCCTTAAACACTTTGAGAGTTGAGTAACATCACGGTGAGGATTTTTTCAACTCATTCCTTAAAGGAGGTCATTTAGAACTTGATATGCAGATTAAAATGAAATTAGGCATTCATTTTTAATATCCCAAATACGATTAACCTTTGCTAACCTCATTGAGCCTATTTAAGGAGTATTTTAAAGCTAAACCAATCAAGAACCATCCTATGATAGGGTAATTTGGAGGTTAGGGTATTTAATTAGGAGAAAAGGATAAAAATTGGTTTATGTTTGCTTTAGTGGTATTGAGTCAAGGATAAATTTTTATTTTAATAATTTATTTTCTTTGAAATAAAGAAGAGTTTACAAGAACCTTATATACACAATCTAAACACTTTAGGGAGGTGATTACTTTTGAGCCTAAGAAAAAGAGGTAAGAAACAATGAGAGAATGGGGAAAAAATGAAAAAAAAAAATAAATAAATAAAAGAAGGAGAAGAAGAAGAAGAAAGAAAAGAGGCTTGAAAATTGGGTCTGAATGTAAGACAAAAGCCTTAAAAGAGATATCACATCCCAATAAGGGCAGTAAAATGGAATCAAAATGCTCAAAATCAAAGTCTCGACTTTCCTAAGAAACACAAAACCCTCGTGCTCATTCTAAACCACATTTTAATTCCTCAAGCACAAATCCTCCAAACACATCACCTGTTAAATCATAAACCTCTTTACTTGAGTCTCAAATACAAGGCTTTCTTCCTCTAACAATATCGCCCACATTAAAAAAAAGCTTTTCCAATCTAATAGAATAAATTATCTTAAATAAAAAATATTTTTGAAACTGGGGCAATCACGTTTTTAGTTTTTCTTAAAAGGTCTTTGACTTGTAAATCCAGGTCGAATAAGTAATTCTTTTGATAGGCCCCATTTGTAAAACATTTGGCCAAAATCCTAATTCACAATTTAAAACAAAAAAGACTTAATAGATTAATCAAAGCGTATCACTTACAAACTAGGCTATAATTTTTGGAACAGTAGTAAAGAACAAAATTTAAAACCAAGAGTTTGTAAGGAAGTCTTTTAGACTAGATTGATCATGAGTTATTGTTTCCTTAGGAAAAAGATATTCAAAGTTATAAGGCCTAATCAATAAGGTCAGCATGCCTCTAGATTAGCCCCTTAGGATATTGGGATTAGAAGACATTTTCAAAGATTGAGAAGAATATGAAATACCTTATATAGAGGGGAATGGTTTATGGTTCTTGCTTAAGAATTTTTACCTATGAGCAAACGTCCCAAAAAAGAAAAAAGGAGAGAAGAAAAAAATTGAAAAAAAAAAGGAGAAGAAAGAGAGAGAGAAGGTAAAAGCATTTTACGAACTTCTCTATCCACGTTGGCCTTAGTGGCCAAGGCTTCAAAATAAGTTATTTGTGTTCTTTAATGTAGTTACACCTTCTAAGTTGACCTTAATAGTTTAAGTCATCCTCTCTTATGTGATTTTCCTCATGATTAATGTCCACTAACTCTTTTTCAAATCAAGGGACCTTATCCCAGATGCCTTTTTCATCATAAATGGTTTTAAATGAAAAAAATTCCTCATTTGTAAAAATTTTGAAGTCAAGGGACTTTTCAAATTGGTTACATTCCCCTTGTTTGCTTGTATAATATGCTTTAGGGTCTTAGTTAGCCTGTAAGGTGCTTTCCCTTCATAAAATTTCCATCAGGATCTCAAGTTGGCCTATAGGGTGCTTGCCTCCACCATTTCTCTCCTAGGTTTTTGCCAGCCTGTAGGGTGCTTCCCTCAACTAGTTTTTCTTAGGGTTTTAGTAAGCCCATATGGCACTTCTAATCACCAATTTTTCTCTCAACGTTTTTCTAAGCCCTTGGGGTGCTTCTCTTAACCAGTTTTTCTTAGGGTTTTAGTAAGGCCATGGGGCTCTTCACATCACCAATTTCTCTTAGGTTTTAGCTAGCTTGTAGGTAACTTCCATTTCACCAATTTCTCTTAAGTTTTTAGCTAGTATGTAGGGCACTTCCATTTCACCAATCTCTTTTTAGGGTTTTAGCGAGCCAATGGGGTGCTTTTTGTCAACAATCTCTCTTTAAGGTTTTGGTGTACTTGTAGGGTGCTTTCCCTTTGTCAACCTTTTTTAAGGTGTTAGCTAGCCTGCAAGACACTTTCCTTCTATAAAACTTTCTTAGGGTTTCAGTTAGCCTATAGGCCACTCTCCTCTTATCAACTTCTTTTAGGGCTCTAATTAGCTCATAGAGCATTATCTCGACTAACATATCCTTTAGGATCTTAGCCAACTCATAAAGCACCGTCCCGACTCACATCTCTTTTAAGGCTCTAGTTAGCTTTAGAGCACTGTCTCGATTCATAATTCCTTTAGGGTTCTAGCCAGCTTATAGAGTGTTATTTCGACTCATATTTCCTTTAGGGTTCTAACCAGCTCATACAGCACTATCCCAACTCATATTTCTATTAGGTTTCTAGCTAACTCATAGAGTATTGTCCTGACTCATATCTCCTTTAAGGTTCTAGCTAGCTTGTAGAGTGTTGTCCTGACTTATATTTCTGTTAGGGTTGCTATCTCGACTCCTATTTCCTTTAGGGTTCTAGCCAACTTATAGAGCGTTGTTCCAACTCATATTTTCTTTAAGGTTTTAGCTAGCTTATAGAGTGTTGTCCCAACTCACATCTCCTTTAAGGTTCTAGCCAACTCATAGAGTACTATCCCTTTAGGTTTCTAGCTAGCCTATGGGGCATCTTCTCTTTGTCTATCTCATTTAGGGTTTTAGCTAGCTCAATGAGTACTTTACCCATTCACCTAGGTTAGTTAACTCAAAGGATCACTCCTAGGTTTTCAATTTGATCCCCATTTAGGGTTTTAGCTAGCTCAAGGAGCTCTTTACTCATTTGCCTAGGTTAGTTGGCTCAGAGGAGCACTACTAGGTTTTTAATCTCTCATTTAAGGTTGTTAATCTCATAGAGACGTTCCTACCCAAGTTAGTTAGCTTAGAGGAGCATTGTTAAGTTTTAGATTACTTTCTCATTTAGGCCTACTACTTCCATAAAGACGCTCCCGCCTAAGTTAGTTAGCTTAGAGATGTACAGCTAGGTTTCAAATCAATTTCTCATTCGTAGTCAGTTTAGCTAGTTCACAGAGAACTATCATCTTAAGGTTTTCACTAGTATACAGGGGTGCTACCCTCCATTTAGTATTATCGTAGGATTCTTGCCAACTTACAGGGTGCTCCTTGCTATTTAATACCATTTTAGGGTTCTTGCTACCTTATAAGGAGCTATTCGCTATTCAGTATCATTTTAGGGTTCTTGTCAACTCATAAGGCACTACCTTCCTTTACATCACTTTTATGGTTCATATAGCTCTTAAGGCACTATCCTTCACTCGATGATACTTTTAAGGTCTTAAATTGCTTCCTTTGCTTTAGGAACTTTTTAATGTTATAGCTAGCTCTTAGGGTGCTATACCTTTTTGAAAAACCCACTCTTATGTTTTGATCAACTCTTAGAGTGCCTTCTTTTAAAATATCTTTCACCATTCACCAAATCCCTAGGGCGGATGGACCTAGGATAGCTAGCTGGGAAAGTGTATCCTTAAGAGCGAAAATGGGGTCCTTTTGTTTTTGTGATAAAATTTTATTTAAACTTAACTACAAAGAGGAGCAATTATAGACATCCTATTTTTGCCCCTTCTATGGTTTTATAAATTTTTAGAATAAGAAAAAAGGGTCTTAATTCAAAAATACAAAAAAAAATTAAAAAATGAAAAATTAGAAAAAGCATAAAAAATAGACAAATTTAAGAAATATATGAAAAAAATAGAAAAATTAAAAAAAAATAGAAAATTCAGAAAAAATTATTTATTTATTTTTTTAGAGTTTTAGTAAAATAGGGGTAATATATAGTTTAAGATAGTTTTTAGAATAATAATAAGGTCTTGGGTTGAGTATATGTTAGATTGCTTTAGGTTTGGACTACATGATTTAGATATGATGCGGGTAATTTTCAGCTCTTATGTAAATATTGTTTGCAAAAGAAAGCAGAGCATGAGCCAATAACTCATTTGGTAAAGCATTGAGTCTTAGCATTGCATTAAGTAAAAGGTCCTAGGTTTAACTCTTCCAATAAGCACTTCAATTTTCAAAAAGAATGGAGCACCAAAAGCAATCTTTGACAATTATTTCAACTCAATGTCAAATATTTAGAATAAAAATGCCATTAATTTTTTATTCAAAATTAATGTTCTTTTATCACTTTCTCGAATGGAATCGAGCATCAACGTGTATAAATAAGGGCTTTTCTCTATGTTTCGAACATCAATCATCATCCAAATTCATCCCAATTACTCATCTTAATCTCTTTCTCTCTTTAGGCTAGTTCTCTCTCTCTAAAAATTAGCTTTCTTCAAAGATTTTTGAACAAAACCAACCATATGCCTAACCTCCTTAAGAGCCAAGCTTTCGAACCCAACCATCCTTATACACATTCGTGTCCTCTACATCGAGCTTGAATATCCCAAGGGTTTCGAAAAACCTTTGCCATTGCGACTAACGCACAAAACATCATTCTTCACTTCTCATTGACCTGAAACAACAACACCACAAGCTTCTACACCTTACAAAACCCCTATCCAAATGTCATTCTTGCATTGAGCTATTACTACATGAACCATATGCTATCACCACAACCAATCCAACTCCGATGAACCACCAAATGGCTACCATTGACCGAAGTGCCACTCCTAGACCTGCTATAGGAAAGATTAGTTGTTGTATTTATTTATTTTTTCTAAAGCATGTTTTTGATTAAAAAGTTAAAAATAAATAAGTAAATAAATATAAAAAATAATAAGAAGAAGAAGGGAAGAGATACATTTTATCACTTAGAAAAAGTCTTTTTAAAAAATAAAGGTCCAATTAATAAGCCCTTTTTTGAAAATAAGATTTTCTTAGAGTTTTTTCAAATAAATAAACATTAAAAAAGAATTAGGACCATTCTAGAATTTTTCATAAATAAAATAAATTAATAAAAATATAAACCTAGTCAATTTTTAGAAGTTAAAAGAGACCAATACACTTAGTTTTCAAATCGAATTATGGAAATCTAATCTCAAATGGTAGGTACATAGGCACTTGTGCGTAGTTACGAGGTGACTTAAAATATTTAAGAAATTTATTTTTCCTTTTGTAAATGATTTTCACATTTCTTCATTTTCTGTAAGTACATACGTTTTTACTTATTTGTTCACTTGTAAATACGAATTAGAATTGTATTTTGAAAGATAAATATTAAATTCAGAAGGTTAAGATAGTACTTGATTAAGGTTAATAAGATATCCCATAAACTTGGATATCTAATTTCTTGAAACCTTTTCAAAAAAGAGTTTTCAAAATTGCAGACTAGTGGCCAAATTAGAATAAATTTACCAAATTGATTCTAATTTGATCACCTTTCCCAATCTAACCAGGTGGCGATTCCAAATGTTTTCAAAATATAAGGAAATTGAGTTTTCCTTAACTTTAGTTGGGAGTTTAAACTAAATGGGTATAAGGTTTAGTTTAAATCAAATTAAGGAAAATGAAAAATAAACGAAAATCTAGGCTCAACACCTTCTTAAGACTCCAATGGGCATGATGCAATGTAGGTCGTTGTAGACAGACATACCAAATCAGCACATTTCCTTTCGATAAATATGACTTATTCATTGGAAAAATTGGCAAAAATATCTATTATGGAAATAGTTTGATTACTTGGCGTATCGTTAGAATTCTTGAAAAAGATCCTAGATTTGTTTTAAAGTCTTAGATAAGTCTGCAAAAGGAATTGGGAACTAGACTTCATTTTAGTATGGCATATCATCCACAAATAGATGGACAATCTAAAAGGACCATATGATGTTGGAGGATATGCAATGTGCTTACATTATGGAATTTAAGAGGAGTTAGGATAGACATCTTCCTTTGATAGAATTCGTCTATAATAATAGTTACCATTCAAGTAAAAAGATGACCCTGTATGAAGCTTTTTATAATAAAAAGTGTAGATCACCATTATTTTGGGATATAATAGAAATGATAGCTTTGGGACCAGATTTAGTACGAGAAAATGGTGAACAAAGTAGCTATTATTAAACGAAGAATGAAGGAGGCTCAAAATAGACAAAAGAGTTGGGCAAACCTTAAATAGTAAATTGTGGAGTTTGAAGTTAGTAACCATGTATATTTGAAAATAAGCCTAATTAGCAGTATTCATAAAGTAAGAACTTAAGGAAAACTAAGGCCACGATATATTGGACCCTTTGAAATTTTGGAAAAGGTAGGCAATCTAGCAAATTGTTTAGCTTTAGATCCAAGTTCATCAGGTATTCATAATGTATTTTACGTTTTTGTTCTACAAAAACATAAATCGAATCTAGACAAAGTCACTGAATTGGAGCCTATCAAGTTGAAGGCAAACTTGAGTTATGAAGAGCATCCAATCAAGATTTTGTATTGAAAGACCTAAAAGTTGCAAAACAAGGAGATACATTATGTAAAAGTATTATGGGGTAATCATCGAGATGAAGAAGCCACTTAAAAAGTGGAGGATGAATTTTGACAATAATATCCTCAACTATTTGATGAACCAAGTACGATCTAAAGTTTTGAGGTCAAAACTTATGTAGGGAATAGGGGGAGAATGTCAACTGATGAGTTCCAAATTGGTTATACTTTATTTAGTAATTTTTTGTGATTTTCTCTTGATATTTGAGTTTATTTTTAGATGATAATACTTAATTAAGTAAAATTTTGTTTTTTAGGTTTTAAAATGATTTACATGAGAAAATGAAAAGATAGAAACAAATTTCACTTAAATTGGAGCTAAAATGAGCAAGTTATGAAAGTTTGAAGGTCGATACAACCAAATGATATGACTATGTTATTTCCATACGAATTTGGAGCTTATTTCAACTGTTACAGCTCGATATACGACTAAAAGACACAACTATGTCCTCGGTCTTGTCGTTTTCTAGTTTTGTTTTTCTTTTTCTTTTTTTATGAAGAAAGATGCAACTGTGAATCACAACCAATGATACAACTAAAAAGTATGGTCGTATCTATTCCAATCAACTTTTTTTTTTATTCACTTCCTATCCTTGTTAGGGTTTGTTTTAGAGAGAACTTTTTGGATACGAGTTTTAGAGAGCTTTTCAAGATAAGAACACTCAGGGAGTGAAAGGATCATCAAGAATTCAAGATTCACTCTTATTTAGACTTTATGATTTTTTTTTTCTATAATTTTCGACTCTTTGTTTTTAGGTTATTATTTTGCGATATACAGTGAGTAGATCTTTAGTATCTAGGTCTTGTAGAACCTAGATATATTCATGTGATATGATTAGTATTTGATGTATTTAATTCTTTAGTCTTTTCTTGGTTCAACTATGTTTGCTTCATGATTTAGGTTATTATTTCTATGGGTGATAATTTAAAGTTTGATATCTTATAAGAGAATCGAGAGATTTCTTATAAGATTATATCTAGGCATAGTTGATGAGGATTATTGCAAGATCCTTTTGGTTTGGAATTTTAAATTCAAGCATAGAGAATTTATTATTCAATAATGCAATCTTAGATCATGCTATTGAGAAGAAATTCTATTAAGTAATTTTAAGGTTAAGGTTCATTAGCTTAAGAAAGTGATTAACTTTAGTAGAAAATTCTCTTGGTAAAAAAAGATTATAGAATAAATTAGATTATATTTAGGAAAATCACATGTTAGATCTAGATGAAGCAAAGATCTAGATATGGTTCTTTGAATCTTGAATTAGTTTATTTTTTTGTTGTTTTCTTGCTAAGTTCTTGAATAATTCTTGATTAGTTGTTAATTTAGTGATAACTGCAATTAGATTAGATATTTTAATTCTTAAACTTGAATTGGTAGGTTAGATAATAAAGATTTAATGAGTATTAGTAATCATACTAGTTTTTGTAGGATCAACATTCGGATTCATATTCACTATATTATAAACTGATAGGTGCACTTGCCTTATATCATCAACCCCTAAAAATTTTAGTATGAGCTTGGCTAATCGCTAGGAATGATTTAGAGATATAATCAATATAGGCTAAAATTGGTAAGAGAGATTTAAGAGATACGATCAAGATTAGATGCTATACTTATAAATAATGGCAAGACCTTCTCCTATTCCTTATAAATACCCTTAGAATTAATAAGTCTAGGATAAAAATGCTATGGTCAACCTAAGTCATCTTAAAGTTAATAACTGATTAAAAGACTACTTAAACTAACAAGACAAGTAAATTAATTCTTATAACAAACAAATATGAAAGAAGCTTTGCTTACTGAAGAGACTTAACATAAGCAAATTACATCATCAAAACAAGTTAGGAATTAACTATTGCAAACCATTGACTTTAAGGATGGTCGTACATTAGATGAGGCCATGTCCATTCTTTTGTTTTAGGCATGTATACATTTGGAGGTTGATCAAGGATTTGATCAATCCTTGATCATTTAGTTGGTTAAGGAAGGCGTTGTTTCTTACTAACAATTAAGAGATTCTTTTCTTGTGACTTATTTGGTAGGCCTTAGTGAACATTTCTTTGGTTCATTTGGCTAACTGGAAGGTCCTTATTACTGGGTTTATGATCGAGGAAGAACATGTTTCTTTTGGTGGTTCTAGGGATTAGATCTCTTGTAAGGTTCGGCAGAATATTACTCATTTGGTTCTCCTGGGATTGATTAAGGGGCATTATCTTTTGATCACTATGTTAACATGGGTAATGGTTTAACTGAGAATTATGATTCTACGGCTATTTTGTTATGGTAACTAAGGATGTTATGCCAAGTGACACATACGTTAATTTGGGCACCTGGATAGTAGTAGAGTTACAAATCCTCAACCTAAGGTCATGGGGTGGGGGTAGAGAATATGCTTTAGATTGCATGTTGGATACTAGATGGCCGAGTGTATTGTTACATATATTTTGTATGATTGTATTGCACTTGCTTGAAAGATGGCATGAGTGGATCACTCACTAAGTTGGCTATAGCTCACACCTCTATAGTTCTAATTTCTTGTAGGTACTATACTAAGTCTTTCCCGAAAGATCTAGTCTAGTACTGAGAAATAAAGATCTAGTAACGGGAGCTGGGGAATGCATACAAGGAATTGATCTTAGGAAAAACATTGTTAATTTAATATGTAGTATGTATTAAATATAAAGACTGATCATTTAATCTTATAAACTTTATAATTTATATTTGTTTAATAATATTTGAACTATTATTCTGTACCATTAAATTTGTGATACTCTGTGATTATTCTAATGTTGACACGTGCTTATTAAAAGTAATAAGTGAATAATACAAAGATATAATTAGTTACTTTTAATTAGTACATGATAGTCTCCCATTACTAGATTATCTTGAGGGTTGTGACGGTCTTGTTTAGTGTAGCAATAATCATATAAAAGTCAGGTCTTATAAGTTCGAGGCTTTCAACTTGGTTACTTCTGGCCTATAATGAAAGATGATGCTAATTACCAAGGAAATGGTACATAGGTGCATCAAATACTATAACCATGCATTGAGTAGTAACTTGCTCCCACTTATTAGGCCCTGGCTCTTTGCCTAGTGGGGAGTTGACATTCTAAGCCCTTTTCCAAAGGCTTCTGGTGTTTGACGATTTATCATTATAGCTATTGACTATTCCATGATATGGATAGATGTAGAGGTCATAGCCTTTATCATGGCTTAAATAGCAAAAGGGTTCGTCTTCGGAAATGTTCTCATCTAGTTCGGAGTCTTACGTGTCATCATTATAGACAATGGGAAGCAACTTGATAACAAAAAATTTAAGAGCTTTTGTAAGAAGCACAATATCAAGTTACACTTCACATTGGTTGCCTATCCCCAATTTGTTGGGTAGGTTGAAGCAATAAAGAAGACCATAATCAATACCCTCAAGAAGAAAGTTAACTGGGTTTAAGATGGATGGGTGGATGAGCCCCCTAACATTCTATGGGGATACTGAACTAAATACAAGATGTCTATGGGGGAAACGCCATTCTGCTTACCATTTGGTACTGAAGCCCTACTACTAATAGGGTTAAAGCTCCCTACTAGTAAAGTCCAGAACTATGATGTAATTGTTAACTAGATTGCCTTAGCTACTAGTATTGATACTATAGGGAAAGTTTACGACCTAGCTAAGGCTTGTGTAGCCTTATATTAGCATTGAGCTATGCAATACTATAACAAGTAGGTTAAGCACAGGGTCTTTAAACCTAGAAACTTGGTATGTAAAAAGCTTAAAGGCATAGGCTTTAGAGAAGAATAGGGCAAGCTCACCCCTAACTAAGAGGACCCAGTTAGAATCCTTTAGAATGTCAGAAACAAAGCATATAAGCTAGAAACATTAGATGGCAAACCCATACCTTAGACATAGAATGTTAACAACTTACATCTTTATTTTGAGTAGCTCTAAGTTCTTTTTCTCCTTTTTTATAAGTTTGATGGATTTACATTTAGCTAAGTCCACTATCTTATTATTTTAGCTTCATAAAGTGATGTCTCCTTTGTTGCAATTATTCAATAAATGAGAACATTATTTTTTTTTAATTGTTCTCCTTTCCAAGTTCATAGTTTAATACCCCTCTCAACTACTGAGCTAACTCATAGCATGGAACAACTGACAAACTTTTCTAAGCCAAGTCAAATTGATGTACATCTTCGAACTAAGGGTTGACCCCTAAACCCTCATGAGTACCCTTACAAGCACCGATGGCCAAGGAACTCCCAAAACTAACTAAGGGTTTACCCCTTAGCCTTCATAAGTACCTTTGTCAACATATGCCTAAGGAATTCCTACTTTGAGGTTGACCCCTTGACCTTTGGGTAACCTTATTGACTCCAATGTCTGTGGAAACTCCTGTATCCTGAAGGATAAGTGATAGCTCTCTTAGGTACCCTTGTCGATCCAAACATCAAGGGTATACTAGAACCACTATTAAGGCCAAATTACTTAACCTTACTTTAACTTAAGAACTCGAGGCTTCCTTGTTCAAATTATGTTCGTACCCAGCTTGGATAACTTTAGGTTGGCAAATACTAGAAAGAGCTACAATTATGCAATTATGGGACCTAACAAAGGTAAGGATAGAGTACATGTAAACAAAAACTTGATTTCATTAAGCTTATATAGTTACAAAGTTAAAGATCGACATTGTAACCAAATCCATTACATCAACAAGAGTAAGAAGAGAGCTTGGCCCTTTACTCAACTGGATGAGGATCGTGTGGCTCATCTTCGATAGTTGGAGGAGTAGCTTCCCCTTGGGTAGCTTGGTCCCCATCATCATCTTATGTCTCTTTGACCTCTTTGTGATAGGAGTTCGATGCTTCGATTCCAATATTGGCCTTTATGCCAACTTGACCTTCAATAGCCCAATTGGGAAGAAAATATAGGAAGTTAAGAAACCCTCAAGTCTAACTCAAGATAATTTCCTCAACTAAGTCCCCAATTCCCCTTCCTACCTTTGTCTTGATCTTTTTCTCATTGATATTAAGTAAGTAAACCTATTAAATTTGTCGTAAGTGGATTAAGTCCAAGTGCCAATCTCTTAAAAACTTTGACTACTAATACTTGCCAGATCTCTATAATCTAATTGGCAAATTTGAGTTCAAGAATTTAGAGAATCTAAAATTAATTGTAGCAATTACTAAATTAAAAACTAGTCAAGAATCATTCAAGAACTTAGCAAGAAAGTAGTAAAATATCAACTATTTCAAGATTAAAAAAAAAAGCCATATCTAGATCTTTGCTGCCCTTACACCTAACATGTGAATTCCATTAAAGATAATTTATTCTTGAATCTTTCTTGATTGAGAGAATTCTCTACTAAAATTAATCACTTTCCCAAGCCAATTAACATTAACCCTAAAATTACCTATTATAATTTCTTCTCAAGATAACGAATTCTCTATGTTTTAATTCAAAATTTTAGAAGAATCTTGTAAATTAGCTCTAATCTTGCAACTACTTTCGTCAACTATGCCTAAATATAATTTTATAATAAATCTCTCGATTCTCTTATAAGATATTAAATTCTAGATTACTACCCATAAAAATAATAACTTAAATCATGAAGCATCTATAGTTGAAAAAAAAAAAGACTAAAGAATTAAATTAATTAAATAATAATCATGTCACATAAGTAGATCTAAGTTCAAAAAGACTTAGATACTAAAGATCTACTCTTTACACATTGTAAAATAATAATCTAAAAACAACTAATAGAAAGAATTAGAAGTAGGAGTCATGAGATCCACAAAAAGGTTAAATCTTGAAATCTTCTTTTCTTTTTACTCTGTTGAATGTTCTTGCCCTAAAAAACTTACCAAAATTTGTGTCCGACAAGTTCTCTCCAAACAAACCTTAATAAGGCTTTATATAAGAAGTGAATAAAAAAATAGGTCGGTTGGAAAAGACATAACCAAGGATACGACCGTATCCCCTAGTCATGTACTTCATTGTGATGCATGTTTGCTTCTCTTCTTTCTTTCTTTTTTTAAAAAATTGGGAATGACATCTAGGTTGTATTAATTGAAAATAAGCTTCAAATTTGCTTGGAAACGGTACAGTCATGTTGTTTGGTTGTGTTGATTTTCAAACCTTCATAACTGACTCATTTTAACTCCAATTTAAGTGAAATTTATCTTTATCTTTTCATTTTTTTTTGTGTAGATCATTTCAAAACCTAAAAAAAAAAATTACTCAATTAAATATCATTTTCTAAAAATAAACTCAAATTTCATGGAAAATTATTAAAAATTACCATCTGAAATATATGCAAATAAGAGCTTATCAAACTTCCCAATATATAAGAATTTTCTTGTCCTTAAGCAAATAAAGTAAAGAAAAATCAGCACAAGATTTCTTAAGTAAAAAACTATCACTATCGAGGTGTAAACACCCTATTTTTGCTCCTTGTAGTTTTAGAATTTTTTTCAGAATATGAGAGAGGGTCTTAATTTAGAAAAAAAGAAGAAGAAAAATTAGAAGAGTACAAAAAATAAAATATCTATAATATACATATATATAAGAAAATCTAGAAAAATATAAAATAAAAAATGAAAAATAGATAAATATATTTATTGTTAGGAAAATAGAACTTTTTAAGTAAGATATATCTTTAGAAAAATAGGATTATGTTAAATCTTTAAATAGATTAATTTATTTGGATAGTTTTTAGAATAAATTAGGTTACTTTCTAGTTTAAGTACATTTTGTTTGCACCATAAAATAAGATATAGACCAACGGTCTAATAGTAATAAACTTGGACTTAACATTGCATATAAGTTAAAGATCATGGGTTCAAGTCTCCTAATAAGCACTTTGTGCATTTTTCTTTTTCTTTTTTTTTTTCATAGTAAAGTACAAATGGTGAGGGGCCATTAGACCATGTGTCAACAACTAACTATATGCACCTGTTCGGCTATGCAGTTGATGTGGTGCTATGTCACAAGCTCTTTCTCTCCCATTCCTTCCCTTTTCCTATGCATGAACAGTTCGCACCCCTTACTTTAGCTTCATTTTTTATGCAATTTCTAAATGTAAATACACCAATTAATAGAGGATTCTTGTTCTCCACACAGCTTATTTTGAATTAAGGGCCGAATTGAGTATAGATTCATGTGTTTAAAGGATGAAATTGTCTGAAAAGAATTTAAAAAAAACTTGATTTCTAGTTTTTTCTTTCAATGTTGATCTTGCTTGATTCATGTTATTCATTGAGAATAAAAGCTTCTACTTAACATTTTTGGCAAAAACGAGCATCTAGGATGCGCATTTGACTAGATTTTTACACTCGTTTGTGCTTAAATTCCAAAATCAAGCCAATCCTCCTTCATCTTTCATTGCGAATTTTAACTTCCCATACTTAATCCAAGCTTTGATCTCTATAAATATACCCTCCTCTTCTTATTGTGGACATCGATCATCAATGAGCTTTTGAACACTCAGAAATCACATACCCACAAGCTCTCTCTCTATAGCTTGTGCACCCTTCTTTCTCTCTCTTCAAATTGCTTGAGCTCAGAGTGTTTTGAGTTAATCTAACATTGCAGATGAACTCCCCATGACCTTAGCTCTCCATTCCACCTACTCTTTCTCTTGGTCGTGCCTCCTAGCAACGTTACCAAGCTTCTACTGCCAGACCCTAACCCAACCGCTACTGCTTCCTTCAAAACTAAGAGCTCCACCCTTCTCTGACCAAAACAGCCATCATGGTTGACTTCATCATACCCAAAAACTTCAAGCCTGACCATCATTTGAACATTAGCAAACACCCTATGTGTTGGCTACAACCACCAATTGCAGCCAACTTCAAAATAACCCTAATCCATTGCCTTTCACCTAGGCACAATCCCTTTACCCATATTTCTTAATCCAATTCGCGTGAAACCAAGCTCTCCCATAAAAAAATCCGGCTAAAACCGCTTGAGATGGGCCTTGTATGACATCATTACTTTCTTCTCTTTAGGATACCTGCATTGCACGTGAATCAAGTCAAGCCCGAAAGATTGACTTGCCCACATTCGTGTTGTAGTTGGTTTGATTCTTCTCTCCATGTTTTGTTCTTTGTTGTATTCCTCTTTTTTTTTTTTTTTCCTAATGTATTGTTTAGTTGTATAAAAAAACGAAAAAAAAAGAGAAAAAAGAAGCATGAAAGAAAAAAAAAGGAATAAAAGGGGAGAAAGCTTTGTTTATTTGTTTATTTATATTTTGCTTTGGTTGAAAATAAAATAAAATAAAATATAAAGGAAAATAATAAAATAAAAAATGTACTTTATCACTTAGAAAGTTTTGTTTTTTCTTCAAAAAAAAAAAAGTCCCTTTCAAATTTAGGAGTTTCTTTAGAATTTCCTAAGAAAATGATAAAAATTAGGACTCTTCCTTTTAGGTGTTTTTCTTAAATAAAATTAAATGGCTAAAGAAATTAAAACTAACTATTTTCAAAAGTTAAAAGAAATTTACAAATTAAAGTTTTCATGAATGGACCATAGAAAGTTTGATCTCTATTAGAGGGTATGTAGGCACTTATGAGGTGACTTAAAATAAGGAAATCTTTTTATTTTCCATTTTGTAAATAATTTTGATTTCTTATTCTTTGTACAAATAGAATTAGTTTGTTGTGAATGTATAATTAGGTAAATAGGTATTTTAAAGATAAAATTAAATTCAGAAAGTTGAAGGTAGGTTTAATAGGATAGCCTTGGATCTAAAATCTTTAGTTTAAAAACATTTTCAAAAATTGGTTTTATTGAAAGATCAGTAGCTAAGTTATAATCAATCCACCTAATTAGTTATAACTTAACTCTTTTTCTTAACTTTAATTGGGTGTTGACTCCAAAACAGTTTTCAAAATAAAAACTAAGTTTTTCTTAACTCTTAGTTAAGGGTTAATATTTAACGGGTTAGGGTTTAATATTAATTAGGTTAAGAAAAATAATAAAAACTAAGAAATATCCAGGCTTGACAACTTGGCGACTTTACTAGGGATATCAAGATGGCTAGCCAGTTAAAAATTTTCTGAAATTAAATTTACCTTTTAAAATACTCATGTTATTTATTTATTTATTCATTTTGTGTAAACATATTTTTGTTTTAAATTACTATATTCACCTGTTGCATGCACAATACTCAGGGATTTTGGGGGGAATCATTGCATAAAAAATGCAAGGTAGATATAATCAAACTCAGGCTATCTTAAGACCTTAGCACGAAGGGCTATTATGGAGGCTCCAAGTGTAATGGTGTAACTACCTTTGGGGTTGATTAGGCCAATTACATAAGTTTCGATGTGACCAAGGAACTGTTTCTTCGAAAGCACATAAGGTCATAAAGCTTAAGGAACTTTAGAAATCACCCTAATTGCATACATGACTCTTAGACTGGTGAATAAATAGTAATGGGGCATATTACCAAAGAAAGGTCAAAACTCTATCGGAATTCCATCATACTATTAAAAATGTTGTAATATACTTTTCTTGTATGGTAATAATGGAATTCCAGTAAAAGTCGCAAACTTAACCTCTTTTACTGCCACATTATTATTTAGATGCTAGCCCTTTGCATTTGCATCTGTGTGCTTTCTTCTTTTCTTGAATTTATTTATATGAAAATATTAATACTTGTTTATTCACATTTGTATATAGACTTATCCAGTACCTTTATTATCTTTATAAAAATTGCATTGGTTTTCAAGTCAAAGGGTTTCCCTATATATTGTAAAATAATTTTCTTTTTTCACTAGTCGCCATTTTAGAATAGGACTATTAAGCTTTAAGGCATACTGGTAGATTATTTTAATTAGATTAAACTTGTAAATAGCCTTTGAAAAGAATTGGACTTAAATCATAATTTTTCCCCCTCTTTGTAAAATTTTAGAATTCATTACCCTATAGATTATCATAGGTGTTTATAGACTCTCCTAGCCTTTAAATTTGTAAATCCTTAGTCCCTTTATCAAATTCCTAAATCCAAAAAAAAAAAGTGTTCATCTATGTAAAGTCTTACAATTGTAAGTTTTCATTCTAGAATAGATCCCCTTTATCAACCTTTCCCTTCCTATTAGATTTTCCTTATTGCTTCCGTCATTAGTTCTCATTTACTTACTCTTCTCAGTATCTACATTTTCCAATTAGAAATTATTTGTAAATATCAGGTGTTTCATAATTTTTTTTTTGTAAAATAATTCTTTTACACTTCTTATAAGTATTGTAAGTAATTTTTTTTTTAAATACTTGTGATGTGCCTCTAGGGTCGGACACACGGAGAAGCACTATAACAAAGTGAACCAGAAAGAAAATAAGAAAAAGCTAGTAGAACGTGGGTAGCTATTGAATGGATATGACGTATCACTCGATCTTACTTGGCCGACAATCTACTGGATATGACATACCGATCTGAATTGAAGGGTCACTCACCACCACTCCTTACTAAAAGGAATGGATAAGAGTTAAATGATAATGAGAATATTAAGGTTGCTCAAAGTGAGCAATTTCTGTATTGAAGAAATGTGTTCTTACATACAAGAAAGTGGGGGTTTATATATGAAAAGATAAAAAGAGTAATCTACAACTAGGTTACATAATACATACTAAAAAGAGTAGAAGAGACAAAAGAATATTCAGTGTAAGAAAGAAAAAATTATTCTGGAATACTGTATCAAAAGATATATGTTGCACATCAGGAATATGATACAACATAGGTGGAAGTAAGAATGCATTCTAGTTAGGGGCCGACCTGATTTGGATTAGGTCGGGAGCTAATTAGCTTGGTAAAGAGGTTAGCTAACTTAAATTCATATGCCAGTCGTCGATTGGGGAGCTTGGCTCAGCTAGTTCTGGGTTGTCTTTTGGATTAGGACTTTGCTGTTGGACAAGAGCATGTTTGACACACATGAGGATATGATAGACAGGTCAATAGGAAGCTAGCTTAAGATAGTAATTCTCATTTCGGCTATGGCTTAGAGCTAATAGTCTTCGTACGAGCCCTTGGAGTCCTCTAGCTCGGCTTCTTGTGATCGATCTAGGGGGTTGATTCCTATGATCTTGCAAGTTATAGATACTTTTCTTTAAGTTGACCATAAATTGTTAAAATGTTTCTTACTTTAATTTTTTTAAATAGTCTGCCAATTAAGTCTATAAACCTAAGTCTTTCTCTTGTAAATATATCTGACCTCTATATTTTTTGTGTAAATCTTCTTCTTTTTCTTATCATCCCTTGTAAAATGATTTGAAAACTTTCTTTTGGTGTCTCCACTTTTGTAAAAACTCTCCTTATAAGAAGTTAAGTTGTTCCTTTTTTTCTTTAAAAAAAATAAAAAAAGAATGGTTGCTAATAGGTAAGGATTCTTCCAATCAGGTCCAAATGGTTGACGATAAGATCACCTCCTTGGAAAAAAAAGTATGTTAAATGGCTCAACAATTGTAGATCTTTTTTCCCATAATCACCAGTCTCCAAGTGCCTCAAGATTCAAGCCTAGAAAAGAGATTTCAAATTTAGAAGAAAAAGTAGCCATACTGCAAAAGAGCATTGTAGACTTAGAAATGGCAATGGACCTAGTAGTTAAAAGATTTCAACACTTGACGTCCAATACTAATCAAATGTCGGTGAGCCCAAATAATGAAAGTGGAGCAAAAAGAAAAGAGCCAAGAATGAGTGTAAAAAAACAAGCTCAAGGGGCTTGGAGGAGACAATTCACTTAACTAAAGATCTTAATGATCAAATCTTTCATCATCTAAAGGAGGTAAAGATCCTGGCCTATGAAGCCCCTAATCCAAATTGCAGACCATATAGCTTTGACCCAGAAGCTCAATATGATTATCATATGGGTTAGAAGGGGCACTCCACTAAAAAATGATGGAGGTTAAGGAACAAAGTTCAAGACCTGATTGATGCTAAGGTTATTCAGCTAAAGCTTTAAGAAGTTAGTCCTTCTTTAAGTTATGAGCAAAGTTCAATTGAATTACCTAAAGCTCCAATTCTTTGAGTCTATTAATACCTTTTGATAAGCTTACATGTCATCTTAAATAGTTGAGTGCTTAAATGGAGCAAGTTAAAGTAGATGCAAAGAAGAATCAAGCCTTTTTAATAAAGTATACAATAAACTCAAAAGAAAAATGTTTTGCATAGCTTTGTAACAACTAAAATGAAATTATCTTATTGGCTATCTTGTAAATTGAGTGATTGCAGTATGATTAATATTGGGGAAAATGAATACACATTTTGGTATCTTATTTTGAAAGTTTAGAATGAAAACAATCCTAAACAACAACCCTAAAACACATGCACTTTGAGAGTTTAGTAACATCATGGTGAGGACTCATTCCTTAAAGGATGTCAATTTTGAATTCAATAAACAGATTAAGATAAAGTTAGCCATTCATTTTCAAATCCCAAAACACAATTATCTTTTGTTAACCCCGTTGGACTAATTTAGATAATCTTTAAATTTAAACCTTATCAAGAACCACTTCATACTATAGCAATTCGGAGGCTAAGGTCGTTGATTAGAAGAAAAGGATAAAAACTGGTTTACACTTACTTAGGTGGCATCAATTCAAGGATAATTTTTATTTCTAATAATTTGTTTCCCTGAAATGAATAAGAGCTTACAAGAACCCTATGCACACAGTCTAAACACTTTGGGGAGATAGTTACTTTCAGGCTTAAGTAAAAAAAAAATATATTAAAGAATGGGCCAACAAAAAAATAATAAAAAAGAACGAGAAGAAGAAGAAAGAAGAAGAAGAAGAAGAAGAAGAAGAAGAAAGAAAAGAGGCCAGTGGCCCAAGTATAAGACGAAAGCCTTAAAGGATATATCACAGCCTAACAAGGGCAATAAAACTAAATCATAAGATTTGGAATCAAAACCTAAACATTCCCAAGAAACATAAAGCCCTTATGCCCATTCTAAACCACATTCTAAGCCTAAAAACACAAAACCTCCATAACCGCTTTGAATCACACTTTAAAATCACAAACATAAAGCTTTCTTAGCTATGTTGAATTACACAAGGCCTCCTCACCCACAATACCTCCCATAGTCAATAAAAGCCCTTCTAATCTTAAAGGATAATTTATCTTTAATAAAAATTATTTTTGAGACCGGGGCAAGCACACTTCTAGTTTTTTCTTAAAAGTTCTTAACTTGTACACCTGGGTTAAATAAGTAAATCTTTTAAAACAAGCCTTCTCATCAATCCTCTTGAAACCATTTGTCCAAAAGCCTAATTCATAATATTAAACTAAAAAAGATCTACCAGATTGATCAAAGCGTATCACTTACAAAATGGACCATAATTTTTAGAAAAGTAGTTAAGAATGTAGTTATAGCAATTTTTTGAAAAGTAGTTATAACAATTTTTCTTTGGCTCTTAGCAAGCCCATAGGGTGCTTCACATAACTAATCTCTTTAGCGTTTTAGCGAGTTCATAAGGTGCTTGTTATCACGACCCAACAGTATCGTTGTCGTGGTAGGTCGCCGTATACCGTATAAAGGTCTATTATCAACCCCCTTACTGATCATAGGCCTTTCATACGACATACAAGGCTCCTTCCACTCTACGTTACCACTAGGCTTATAGACAAGTAATATAGAGCAATTTAACTAAAATTACTTCTATGTTATAGATTAGCTAATTGTGTGGGCTCGTGGGACCCACACCAAAAAATATTACAAACAAATGCAGTTCATAACGGAACTGCATTAAATTTGTGTTATGAGCAAAAACGCAAAAGTATTTTAAACATCTATAATTCTATCACAAAAAGTTCTCTTTGCTCTCTGATCACTCCAACTCGTCCCTACACAAGACTTACCACGGGCATGCCTCGGCCCAGATTAGTGAAGAGGTTCTCCTGCATCAACAAAAATCTATAAGGGTGTAAGCTTAAGCTTAGTGAGATAAATACCCTCGTCAGTACCACATGACAGAAATTTATTAGATGTATAATCATATGAATGCATGAACAATCAGTATGCCAAATAACGCATGCAGTGACCTAGGAACTGCATACGACTCAGAATTTCATCCCCTGAAGTCGGGGGAGATAATTAATCGACCCAAACCAAAATCCGGGTTCTAGACCTTGGGTTTTATTTCATTTGCACTATCGTGCTCATGCCAAAACAAAACTCTATCTCTCTATATATATATGTATACTTCCTTTACCAAAATCAAATCATATATTTTAAAATCCTAAGTCTAGCGATGTGGTGGCCCCCGTAGTCTATAAACACACGCCCTAAGCAAAAGCCACAAGACTCGGCCCCTCGCCGACGGTTAGCGTCTCCCGGCGCCTAGTCGGCCCATCAGCTTAAGACAAAGACTCAATATATGTGATGGCATAGCTAGTGCCCAATCCTGTAGGAAACTCGTATTCCTGTGAGTCCCTTCCCATCTTCTGCGTGAAGCGGCAGTCGATGTTATCCGTATGCAATATGGGGAATGCATGATTCATTTTGAGTTCTTAATCATATAAGTGATTGACTTGATTTTTAGGGTAATCAAACAATTTCATCCCATACAATTCATATGTATATATTAATACAAACAATTCCCATTATTATATATATATATAGCAAGTCATCACATTCATTCATAAATCCATACACATGCATCTCCCATATCCCACAAGCATCCAAATTTATATATATAAGTTTAGGTGCATCTATTCTACAAGCACAATCAAGTAGAGAGTCATCGGGAATGTACTCATTCTGCCATGTGGGTCAATCAAAGTAATCCGGAGGCAAGTCGTCTCCATAAACAGTGTCCCCTCGTCATTGAAATAATTTTTATAAGGAATTGAAATAAACTTAATAAACTAAGTAAATTTTCCTTAAGTTATATTCTTGACTAGTTTTCGTAATTTTTCCCGGTTTTTACCTAAAGTTCAATCGCGTATAACTTTTTCGTTTTAAATCCGATTTTTATGATATTATAGTCAATCTTCATCGTTTTTGAGTGTAATTTAATGTGGTAAGGTTATATTTTCGAAATGAGGTATACAATTCTATCCATGGGTCAGAACAGTAGCATTCCTCATGTGTTGGAGTGCTTTTGGGCCTTGTTTGGTAAATGGGCTTTTTAATAACTTAAGAAATTCTTTGGGCTTGGTCTTAAGATTTTATCCTAAGCTTAAAATATTCCTTGAGATCAAATTTACAAATTTGATTTATATTCCTAAGGCTAACAACCACTTCTTGGGATTTTTAGTGGGCTTAAGTTATCAAATGGGCTTATTTTTGGTCCAAACTAAAGTTAGTGACTTTGGTGGGCTTATAGGGCCTTAGGTGGATTTCTTATAGGCTTCAAAACAACCTCTCTTGGTACTTTAAGGTGCTGGTCAGAATTTTTTTGAAGGCCTAACTTAGAGTTCTAGGCTTGTTTTGAGAGTTTTAGGCTCGGTTTTGAGTTTTAGGCTTTATATACTTACCATACTTGCTTTGGTTGCTTACCATACTTGCTTTGGTTAATCTTTTCACTTTGTTCATTCACTTTTATCATATTTTTAGGCTTCTTTCTCCCACGTTCCAGATCTGTTCATGATGATTCCAAGGGGTCCTTACTTAGTTTTTCAACTTGTTTCATCATTTCCTTAAGTTTAGGTGGTAGATTATGTACTTAAACTACTTGTATCTAAATCTTAACTTAACTTTTCTTCCACAAGATGATTCTTTAACTTATGTTCCAGATAAGGAAATAGAAGATCTTTTATTTAATACAACTCCCATATCATAGCTCATGTCATACATGGTTGGTTTCTTCATAAAACCTCATGTGATGGATTTTTCCTTAACTTAAGTCTAGATTTGAGCATGTTTAACTTAATGGAAACAAAATCAACATCTAAATGACTATGGAACCCTCATGTCCAGCATGCTCATCCTTCATTAAAGTTCTTATTTTAAGATTTTCTTAGCTTAAAATCTTGCATTCAAAGCATTAAACAAATGTCTTTACAAAACACCAACTTTACATGCTCATGTTTCAACTTCATGTAAGGGTTTCATGGTTTATTTCTTAAAATGATTTTTGGTGTTATAACAACTTAAAACTTACTCATATATTCAAAAAATCAAAGTCTCCTAACATAAATACTAATCCACATATCACAAGAAACACTTACTCGTCCTTAAAGCAAAGTTTGGTGGTTGTGCACTAAGGTTCCACTTAAGCTCTTAACTTTTCCTCCTCCTTTTTGCCACCTTTTGGAACCCGAATCTTTTGGTCTTTTGGAATGAGGTTTGTGGAAGGTTCTAATGGTCTTAAAAGGTCTTATATGGTGAAAGAAAATGACACAAGAACAAAAGAAAAAGTGAGTGAAGCTTCAAAAATGGAAGAAAAGTTGACTTTGTGGGGTAAGGTTGTTTCTCCTTTTTATGTTTGTTTCAAAGGAGAGAAAGAAGATGTGAAAGTGAAATTGAAAGTGAGAGAAATGATGGAGAGAGTGGCTGGTTGGAAATGGAGAGAGAATGAGTGTTTAAATGTCTTGGAAGTGTTGTCTTGTAGCTTACACAAAAGTCAACAATTGCAACTATTGATGATGTAAGCATTAAGGGGTGAATAGTGATGTGTAAGAAGAAGTGATTGATGGGTGAATGACAAGTGCATGGCCCCCCTTTCTCCCCTTTTTAGATCTGCCATTTAAAGTCTTTTTAGGCCATGGAGTGGTCTTGTCTCATTTATTAAAGTTAAGCTTATGAAATCTTATGAAAAATTGTCCATATGTAGTATAAGTGAAGAGGTGATAAGGAAATTGTTTTCTCACTAGATTTTGATAAGTTATCAATTGATAAATGATTCCAACTCTCAATTGATAAGTTATCTAAGGTTTTTGGTTGGTCTACTTATTTATGTATAAGGCTTATACATGAAAATAAGGGCATAGCCTTATAGGAAATTGTTTTTAGGTTTTCATCTCACATTATTTTGTAATTTATGATTTGATTTTTATAAAATTGTGAAATTTTCTAAAGTTAAATGAAATTATTCAAATCAAATTATTGATTAATTACTTAGGGTTAAAATTCCTTAATGGTTTTAAGGTTTAGGGTTTTAAGTGACTTTAGAGCTTGCAGTTCTTCAAACTCGGGTTTTATCAACAATTGGCTTTTGAATTGTAAAAATTTAATTCATTTCTATATATAAACTTAAGTTTTTAGTTTAGTTGATCTTTGGGAACGTTCGGAAGGTACTCTTAATCAAGTCTTAGGCCCACTAAAAGTAGGGTTTACACTTGTCTCCATTGATTCTCATTTAGGATTACTAACACCCTAGAAATGCTCCCACCTAGGTTAGTTAGTTCAGAGGATCACTTTTAGGTTCTTTCAAATCGATTCCAATTTAGGGTTACTAATCCCCTAGAAATGCACTTGCCTAGGTTAGTCAACTTAAAGGAGCACTTCCAAGTTTTCTCAAATCGATTCTAATTTAGGGTTGCTAGTCCTCTAGAGATACTCTTGCTTAGGTTAGTGAGCTTAAAGGAGTACGACCAGGTTTTCTATATCAATTCCAATTTAGGGTTACTAGCCCCCTAAAGACACTCTTATTTACGTTAGTTAGCTTAGAGGAGCACTTCTAGGTATTTTTAAATCAATTCCAATTTAGAGTTACTAGTCCCTTAGAGATGCTTCTACTTAGGTTAGTCAGCTCAAAGGAGCACGACCGCGTTTTCTAGATCGATACCAATTTAGGGTTGCTAGTCTCCTAGAGACACTCTTATCTAGGTTAGTCAACTTAGAGGAGCACTTCTATGTTTTCTCAAATCGATTTTAATTTAGGGTTACTAGTCCCTTAAAGATGCTCCTGCCTAGGATGGTAAGCTCAAAGGAGCATGACCAAGTTTTTTTAGATCAATTCTAATTTAAGGTTGCTAATCCCTTAGAGATGCTCCCACTTAGGTTAGTGAACTCAAAGAAGAACGACCAAGTTTTTTAGATCAATTCCAATTTAGGGTTACTAGTCCCCTAGAGATGCTCCTGCCTAGATTAGTGAGCTCAAATGAGCACGATCTGGTTTTCTCAAATCGATTCCAATTTAGGATTGTTAGTCCCTTAGAGATGCTATCGCTGAGGTTAGTTAGCTTAGAGGAGCACTTATAGGTTTTCTCAAATTGATTCTAATTTAGGGTTTCTAGTCCCTTAGAGATGCTATCGCCTAGGTTAGTTAGCTTAGAGGAGCACTTATAGGTTTTCTCAAATTGATTCTAATTTAGGGTTTCTAGTCCCTTAGAGATGCTTTTACCTAAGTTAGTCATCTTAGAGGAGCTGTCACAAATTGAGGACAGTCTAGTCGTGGCAAATGCCGTATACTGTATGAATAACCCCTAATTGGTTACCCTTCCAATTAAGAACTCTTCATACAATATATAAGACTCTACAACAGACCAGCTTCCTAGAAACATACAGATTCAAAGGATATCATCACATAACATATTTGTATAACATTTAAACTACAAAGTTTAAAGTAAGCAGTAATTTAGTACATCTAGGTCTATATTACTAACAAAATAAAAGTACATAAGTAAAATTCTACATAATCAGTTCTCTTAACACATTGAATGGCTCGCTCTTGCCTAGGTCCCTAAGTTAACCTGTAGCATCCCCCAACTAGTCTCAACGAATAAGCCGTCCTACAGCAAAAATCTAAGGGGATATAAGCCTAAGCTTAGTGAGCAAAACCTTCAGCCACACTATAAACAAGTTATCGACACATTATATTCACATATATGAATGAATAATCAAATAGAATGCCAAACAATACGTATTATTAACTAGTCAATATAGCAACTCAGATTTAACACCCTCCGAAGTTAGAGTTGGATTATACACGGCACTAATCAGATTTGAGTATTATACTAGAACTTACTTTATTACACAACTCCACGTTCGGTACTTAAATCAAATAAGTCTTTTATTTTCATAAAATCAAGTTCTAGTATAATTGTGAGTGGGCCTCCGTAGTCCACACTCACCCCTAAACGGAGGTCTCTAGACTTGACGCTTAGCCAGGCAGTTGGCGAGTCTAACACCTAGTAGTCTCGCGAGTCAAGGTAAGGTCATTTTGTACAAGTGCATCGTACAAAACCAATAAATTTATAATAACAACCCCTGAATGGCCTTTTTCTACCTCAATGTAATGTAACAGCCAAAGTTATATCTATATAATGCATGTTGATGCATGTACCAATCTCTTCATATGAGATAAATATGGTTAAGTTCAATTATGATGCGACTATCCAATAACACACATAATCATTATTTATACTACCATATAACAAAGAAATTATTATTCGTACTTAAGGTAAATTCACAATTCAGCATATAATAACATACACAAGCATTTCCCAACCCCACTTAACAATCAATTAACAATATCATTTAAGTTCATTATCTGCAATCACATATAAGCATGGAATCATAGGGTAAATACTTACTCAGCCTTGACGACTCGCTCTAGTCGTAATAATCAATCGGAAGATTCTCGCCTACGTCGGGATCAACTGTTCATTACAATATAATAACGATAGTAAGAAATTGAATTAACCAGTTATTTTAGATATCTATTTACTTAATTCTACTTAGATTACTATTAGTTTTTATCCAATTAAACTTTATTATTAATCGTATGTAACTTTTTCATTCTATTTCTGATATTTATGAATTTATAGTCATTTTTCATCGTTTTCAAATATATGTTCACACGGTGATGTCCGTTTTAGATGTTAAAACTCATGGTCTATGATATAGACTAAATTTATTGAAATTCTAACTGTTGAAACTTAATTATTCTTATTGGATGGTTTTATGTTCTATTTTAGTATGATTTTATTAGCCATTAATTCTCACACTTAAATGATCTTATGGTTTATTATTTTAGAGGTTTATGTCATTGCTTATGTCATCAATAGCTTATGTTTGGCTTATGTCATCATTTGATTATGTCATTACTTACATCTTCATTATATATGTATACTTATCCGTATGTATTTATGTACTTTATACATATGTTATGTATATACTTATACTTCTAATATACTAGTATGTATACTTGTGTATTTATATGTATACTTGTAAACCCCTAAAATGTTCGATTTAGTTTTTGAAATAGACTCAATTATGTTAGACAATTTAGGAGTCGACAGGGCTAATGAAAGAGAAAACCAAGAGAAAACCCTAAAAGAATTCATTAATCGCGTAAGAAACTTTATTACCCTAAATGCATCTAAATGTTACAAATTTCATTCAAAAATAACAAAAACCCTAAAATGATCACTTTAAAGACATATGTGCACTAATTCAACATAATAAACCCTAAAACCCTAAATTGATAATATAACACTCATATTTTGCCAAATTATTAGAAAAAGATTAGAGATGACTTTCAATCATGCATATACGTATTGAATCCTCAAATAGTCCTCTAGAAACTAAGATAATGAATCATAGCTTACATTTATTTCTTAAGTATATGATTAAGATAGTCTTACTTAGAGTTAGGGGTATAGTTGAAGATTAGGTTACAAGTAGTGAACTTTAATACTCGAATTAATACGTTTTGCACTTGTTATCCAAAGTAGTTTATCAAATGAGATATATAGGCTATAAAGACCTAAAGTAAGACCTCATCAATCATGTTTACTAATCAATTCACCAAATATCTCATTTTCCCTCATTTCCTTTATTTTTCCCTTAATTTCCCTTAATTACTACATTATGAGCACAAAATTACATATGCTTAAGGAGAGTTGACCAAGTCAACACACATTGACCAAGGTCAAAAGGTTGACCAAGTCAACATATGTTGACCAAAGTCAATAATTTGAAAAGTCAACAAAAGACACTAAAAGATAAAGAAAATATCTACTCCTTCATGATGGCTTTTCTTATCTTGTCTCTTGATTTTTTTCTTCTTTTCTTTCTTCTTAAGTGTTGCTGTCCACTTATTCTTTATCTTAACCCCACCATTTGTTGTCTTCCATAATGAAAACAAGACAAAAGAAACAAACCAAAAATCCCCCACCATTGCCGTGAGCTTCTTCTTTCTCTTTCACTTTCATCACTTCACTTTTTGTCTCCTTAATTCCAACATAAGCAAAGGTATGTATCTAAGTTACTTTATCTTGTTTTATCTTCTTTATTAGTTAGGTAATTAGGTAAATTAGAGTAGTAGGCTTGTGTTAATTATGATCATGAAGAAGAGGGCATCGAGTCCTCATCTTTAAGTGTAGAAAGTGAGGAACCATGAAGGAGAGGGAAGAAATATATGTGTATGTGCTCTTAGATATGTGTACATAAAGAAATACCAAAGGAATACTTGTATGAGAACCTTTGTACATGAGTATTAACCATGTACATAACCAAATTAAGACAATACCTAACTATACCTACTTATACTATACTAATTACACACTTAAAAACACAAAAGAATGGAATTAAGAAGCTTTTCTTAAGGGAAAGATTAGGCATACGAATTTGTGTATAAAAATATGTATCCAACCGTATAGGTATACGAATATGTATACATGGATAAATACGGTATAAACCTAAGTAGATGTATAAGTATATATATGTATAAGGTATATATACATAAGTATAAGGGAAGGAATAAAATGTACATAAGATATGTACATATGACATAAGCATAAGGAGAGGCTTATGTAATTACATAATGAAGTAAGTGATGAGGTAAGCACATGATGACATAAGCCATGACATGAGCAAATGATGACATAAGCAATGACGTAAGTAAATGATGATGTAAGCAATGACATAAGCATAGATTAGAAACTAAGAAAAGAAGAAAAGTATATCATAATTAGGAACCTAAATTAGTAAACCCTAATACACTTTCTAAAATGGATTATACTTAATTAAGTACATGAATTAGTCATAGCAAAGTAAAATCCTCTAAGTATAAAGATTTAAGGGTTAACTAACTCATTAAGTCTCATTAAGTATAAACAAAAGATATAAATATAAGTAATAAGAGCAATTAAGTGTTCATAGTTAAAATTTCTCTAAATTTACTTCATATTGTAAAACACGGTTCATAACGTCCAAAATGGATATTACCATGTAAACGTACGTCCGAAAACGATGAAAAACGACCATGGATTCATAAATATTAGAAATAAAATGAAAAAGATACAAATGATTAAGAATAAAGTCTAATCGGATAAAAATTGAGGTAATGGAGTAGAAGTAGGGAACTAGAATTAATAGTTAATTCAGTTACTTACTAGCGTTATTATCACATAATGATCAGGTGACTCTAGGTGAGCGAGGACCTCCCGATCGATTACTACGATTGGGGCGAATCGCTATGGCCGAGTGAGTATTTACCCTATGATTCCATACTTGTTTGTGACTGTAGATAGTTGACTTAAATATTATTGTTAATTAACTATTGTGTGGGGTTTGGGAAACGCTTGTGTATGATCTTGTGTGTTGAATTGTGAAATTATCGTAATTACAGAGAATGCTTTGTTTGTTGCATGGTAGTATAGAAAGTGATTGTGTGTACTATTGGATAGTTAGAGCATAATTTGAACTTAAGTATACTCGACTTATAAAAAGAAATTGAAACATGCATCGCATAAATATAATTTCGGCTGTCACATCACATAGAGGTAAAGAGAGGCCATTCGGGGGTTGTTATTATTCATTTATTGGTTCTGTGTGGTACACTTGTACAAGATGACCTTACCTTGGCCCGCAGGAACACTAGGCTTTGGAGACGCCAACCGCCTGGCTAAGGGTCGAGTCTAGAGGCCTCCGTTTACGGGTGAGTGTGGATTGCGGTGGCCCACTCACGATTATACTAGAACTTAGTTTTTATAAAAATAAAAGAATTATTTGATTTGAGTATAGAGCGTAGGGTTCCATAGGAAATAAAGTTCTAGTATAATACCCGAATCTAATTGGTGCCGTGTATACTCCAACCCTGACTTCGGAGGGCGTTAAATCTGAGTTATGTATATGAACTAATTAAGTATACGTATTGTTTGGCATTCTGTTTGATCATTTATTCATATGCGTGAATATAATATACTTATAACTTGCTTGTGGTATAGCTGAGGGTTTGCTCACTAAGCTTAGGCTTACACCCCTTTAGACTTTTGCTGCAAGATAGCCTATTCATAGAAGCTGACTGAGGGATGCCACAGGTTAGCTTGGGGACTTGGGCAGGAGCGAGCTATCCTGTGTATTGAGAGAATATTTAATATAGATCTTTACTCATGTACTTTTGTTCTCTTAGTATTGTAGACTTAGATGTACTCTCTTACTATATGATATAAGCTTTGTAGTTCAAATTTTATATAAATATGTTAATATGATGATATCATGTGAATCTGTGTGTTCGTGGGAAACTAGTGGTTGTAGAGCCTTGTATATTGTATGAAGAGTTCTTGATTGGAAGGGGAACCAATAAGGAGTTCTTTGTACAGTATACAGCGTCTGCCACGACTAGGCCGTCCTCAGTTCGTGACAATACTAGTATACATACCCATATACGCATACAGTAACATACGTATTTTTATATGTATTTTCGTATGCCTAATGTTTTCTTTTAAGAAAGCTTTACAAATTTCATATTTTTGCACGTTAGGGGTGTATTTAACAAGGTATATGTATGTATAGTTAGTATATATTTCTTTTTAGGTTATGTACATAATGGATACTTATGTACAAAGGTCTTCATATATGTATTTATCAAGTTTACTCTTATATACACATACTTAAGCATATGTACATGTGTTCTTCTTCTATTTACTAAGGATTCCTATACTTCTAAGCATAAAAAAATGGAACTTTCTTTTTTCAATAACATATATGTACATCTCACATAAGCTTCCTACACTAACCTAACCTATTCACCTAACTACTAAATAAGATAAAAAATTATATAATAATATACATTTTGCTTCTTGTAATATGAAAAGGAAAGCTAGTATATATATGTTACTGGTTTATGTTGGTAAGTAGAGTTGTGAAAGTGAAATTTGAAAAGTTTGAAGGTGACAATGCAAAAGGGAAGCTCATGGTTTAGGAATGGGGGAAAAAGAGTTTTGTGTTGTCTTAGTTTATGTTTTAAAAGGAGAATAAGTAGGGTCTAGATGATGGAAGGGAATGGAAAACAACAAGGAAAAGAAAAGAAAATAATTCAATAGAAAGAAAGGGAAGGTTTTAGTGTAATAATGACATATTTGTTGACTTTTCAATATGATGACTTAGTCAACCTTTGACTTGGTTAACATTTCAAAATTACATGTAATCTAATTGTACATAATGAAGTAATTAGGGAAAATTAGGAAGAAAATTAAGAAAATAAATGAAAATACGTGGTTTATTGAAATGATTAGTAAGAATAGGTAATGAGATTTTTTTTAGGTATTTATATCTTATATAAATCATTTGGTGGGCTACTTAATGTAATTATCATGAAAAATGTCATTTAGGATGCTAATACTTACTATGTGTAGTATAATCATCAACTAAGTTTTTAACTTTATATAATACTAACCTAGTTATATAATTGGAAGATGGATGTGATCTATAATGCAATATCCTAGTTCCTAAATGATTACTTTAGTATTATATATATTTATGAATGATTAAAAGTTATCTTTGATCTTTTACTAATAATTTGGCAAAATATTAAGAATATATTATTAATTAGGGTTTTATAGTAAGTTATGATGAATTGGTACTTTTATATCCTTAAAGTTATAGTTTTAGGGTTTTTATCAATTTTGGATGAAATCTTTAGTATTTAGATACTTTTAGGGTATAAAAGTTTTATACGTGATTGAATATTTGGTTATTATCTTTGAGTTTTATTTTAACTAACCTTGTCAACTCTTAGGAATATCTAGAACACTTGAGTCTACTTTAAATGTTAGATAAAAAATTTTAGGGGTTTACAGGAGTACTTCCAGGTTTTTTCAAATCAATTCCAATTTAGGGTTACTAATCCCTTACAGAAGTTACCGCTTCGGTTAGTCAGCTTAGAGGAGTACAATAAGGTATTCTCAAGTCGATTCCAATTTAGTGTTGCTAGTCTCCCAAAGATGCTCCTGCCTAGGTTAGTAAGCTTAAAGGAGCGATTCCCGATATTTTCAAATCGATTCCAATTCAGGGATGCTAGTCTCTTAGAGACACTCTTACCTAGGTTGGTCAGCTTAAAGGAGCACTTCTAGGTTTTCTCAAATCGATTCTAATTTATAATTGCTAATCCCTTAGAGACACTCTTGCCTAAGTTAATAAGCTCAAAAGAGCACGACCAGGTTTTTCAAATACATTCCAATTTAAGGTTGCTAGTCTTCTAGAAATGCCCTCACCCAGGTTAGTGAGTTCAAAGGAGCATGATCGAGTTTTTCTATATTGATTCCAATTTGAGGTTGCTATTCCCTTAGAGACGCTCTCACCTAGGTTAGTCAGCTTAGAGGAGCACCTATAGGTATTCTCAAATCGATTCTAATTTAAGGTTGTTGATCTCCCACCTAGGTTAGTTAGCTCAAAGGAGTACTTTCAAGCTTTTTCAAATTGATTTCAATTTAAGGTTGCCCGTCCCTTAGAGACGCTCCTACCTAAGTTTGTCAACTTAGAGGTGCACTTCTAAGTTTTCTCAAATTGATTCTAATTTAAGTTTACTAGTCCCCTATGGACGCTCCTGCCTGGGTTAGTGAGCTTAAAGGAGCATGACTAGGTTTTCTCAAATTGATTCAAATTTAGGGTTGCTAGCCCTATAAAGACACTTCTACTTAGGTTAGTCAGTTCAGAGTAGCACGACAAAGTTTTCTAGATCGAATCCCACTTCGAGTTATTAGCCCCTTAGAGATGCTCCCTTCTCGATTAGTTAACTTAGAGGAGCACTTCTAGGTATTTTCAAGTCGATTCCAATTTAGGGTTGTTAGTCACCTAGAGACGCTTCTGCTTAGGTTAGTGAGCTTAAATGAGCATGATTAAGTTTTCTTAAATAGATTACAATTTAGGGTTGCTAATCTCTTTAAGGACACTCCCACCTAGGTTAGTGAGCTCAAAGGTGCATAACCAAGTTTTCTAGATTGATTCTAATTTAGGGTTGATAGTCCCCTAGAAATGCTCCCGTTTAGGTTAGTGAGCTCAAATGAGCATGAGCAAGTTATCTAGATTGATTGTAATTTAGGGTTATTAGTCTCCTAGAGATGCTCTTGCCTAGGTTAGTTAGTTAGAGTAGTATGGCCAAATTTTCTAGATTGAATCCAGTTCAGGGTTGCTAGTCCCCTAAATACGCTCCTGCTTAGGTTAGCTAACTTAGAGGGGCACTTCCAAGTTTTTTCAAATCGATTCCAATTTAGGGTTGCTAGTTACCTTAAGATGCTCCTACTTAGGTTAGTTAGCTCAGAGGAGCATTTATAGGTTTTCTTAAATCGATTCCAATTTAGGGTTGCTAGTCCCTTAAAGATGCTCCCGCTCAGGTTAGTGAGCTTAAATAAGCATGACCTGGTTTTCTCAAATCAATTCTAATTTAAGGTTACCGGTCCTCTAGAGATGCTCTTGCCTAAGTTAGTTAGCTTAGAGTAGCATGACAAGATTTTCTAGATCGATTCCAATTTAAGATTGCTAGTCCCCTAGAGATGCTCCTCCATAGGTTTGTTAGCTTAGATGAGCACTTCTAGGTTTTTCCAAATCGATTCTAATTTAGTGTTGCTAATCCCTTAGAGACACTCCTACCTAAGTTTGTTAGCTTAGAGGAGCATTTCCAGGTTTTCTTAAATCAATTCCAATTTAAGTTTGCTAGTCCCCTAAGGATACTCTTGCCTAGTTTAATGAGCTCAGAGGAGCTGATGCATCTCTAGGGTCGGACATACGGAGAGGTACCACTTCGAATAAAATAAGAAAATAAAATGGGGGGTTTTAGCAAATCTGTAAGCTATCCAGCTAGATATAACACACCAACAAGATCTAACACAACCTAAGACTTACCATATATGATGTATTGGTCCAAGTGATAGGGTTGCTCACAACAACCTTGCTAAAGAGATTAATAAGAGCGGGTAGAGAAGTATTTTCTAAGAGAAAAGTCTTAAGAGTTTTTCATTAAATGTCAAGTCTTTTAAAACCCTATACATGTGCTCTATTTATACATAGTGGCAAACTACTAAAAGGATCTCCCTATACATTCTTATAAATATAAAATAAACATGAGAATAATTTAGGAAAAATACAATAAAAAGGAAGTCTAAATAACATAAGCAAAAATAAATGATCAAATGATATGTCTGGGTGATGAGTAGGTGAGCTGGGCTTCGACATTTAATGGGGTTGGTATCTTGCATCCTATCAGGAGCACGACTAGGTTTTCTCAAATTTATTTTAATTTAAGGTTGCTAGTCTCTTAAAGACGTTTGTGCCTAAGTTAGTCAACTTAGAGTAGCACAACAAGGTTTTCTAGATTGATTCCAATTTAGGGTTGCTAGTCTCCTAGAGACGCTCCTGTTTAGGTTAGTTAGTATAGAGGAGCACTACTTGGTATTTTCAAATCGATTTCAATTTAGGATTGCTAGTTCTCTAGAGACGTTCTCGCCTAAGTTAGCGAGCTCAAAGGAGTACAATTAAGTTTTTTCAAATTGATTCCAATTTAAGGTTGCTAGTTCCCTAGAGACACTCCCGCTTAGGTTAGTAAGCTTAAAGGAGCACAATTAGGTTTTCTCAAATCGATTCTGATTTAGGGTTGCTAGTCCCCAAAGACGCTCTTGCCTAAGTTGGGGAATTTTTCTTTCCTTTTTTGTAAATAAACTTTCTTTAAAAAAAATTGATGTTCTTTAATTATGAATATAGAATTAGCTAAATGGGTAATTGATCTCGAAAGGTTTAGGTAACGCCCATTTGGGTTTAATAGGTTTGCCCTCAGATCCAAAACTCTAGTTTTTTTAAAATAATTTTTAAAGTTGGTTTTTCTGCAGACTATTGGCTAAGTTATAACTAATATACTCATTAGTTATAATTTAACACTCTTCCTGACTCCAGTCGGGTGGTAACTTTAAAGGTTTTTTTTTTTAATTTAACAGAAAACTAAGTTTTTCTTAATCCTTAGTCAATGATCTATATTGAATGGGTATAGGGTTCAATATAAGTCTGTTAAGAAAAATATTGAAAACCGAAAAAATTGAGGCATGACAATGTCAAATTATATATGCCAACTTGTTTAATGAGAGAACTGCTGGTGAGGGAAGCCCACAGTAGAGGACTCTTTGGGCATTTTGAAGAACGAAGAACTTATGAGCTACTGAATGAACGGTTCTTTTAGCCTAAAATGAAACGTGATGTGCATTGTGTGATTAAAGGATGCACCATCTGCAAGAAAGTAAAAAGCCAAGCGAAATAAGGGAAGGCAATGCCTCTACTTGTCTTAACTAAGCCTAGGTTGACTTGAGTACAGATTTTCTCTTTGGATTGCCCCAAACTACCCGAGGCAAAGACTCTATGATGGTTATTGTAGATAGATTCAGTAAGATGGTACACTTTGTGGCTTGTAACATGACTAATGACCCTTTGGCTATTACTTATTTATTTTTGTAGGAAATAGTTTGCTTGCATAGAGTATTAAGGAGTCTGGTGTCAAACAAAGACCTAAAGTTCTTAAGTCATTTCTAGAGAACTTTTTAGCATCGAATGGGAACTAAATTATTGTTTAGTACTTCTTGTCATCTCTAAACCAATGGCTAGATAGAGGTTGTCAACCATAACTAATATGAATTTGGCGATGAACACACAAACACAATATCATACGTAACTAGGGGATGAGTTCGGATCGCGAGATGGTACAAAAAATAAATGAAAGTAGATGGTTTAGCAATCCTATGCACTAACTTTACGAATATGACACACCATAGAAACACACATGGACCTAAGCTAGTACTCAATATGATGCGCAAACACTAGGCCTAAGGTTGCTCGTTACAATCTTTACTAAAGGGATTGATAAGAACAGGTAGAGAAGAGCTTTCCAAGAGAAAAGACTCAAATCTTTTTCATTAATGTTGTAAAATCTTCTAAAACCCTATACAAGTGTTTTATTTATACAAAAGGGGTAAAGTTGTAAATAAAATGACATGCCCTAGTAGCATTCCAGTAATTACAAAGGAAACATGAATGGTAATTAATGGAAAATACAAGAAATACAAAATTTAAATAACATAAGTAAAATAAATAACCGATTGAGATTTTCAGGTGAGGGGTTGATGTTTGATTCTAAAGAGCAATTAGAGACTTTGGAGCTTTGATTAGGGCGGACCTAAGCTATAGGATGACTTATCTTGTTTAGGGCTAATCTGGCATATTCGTAGCTAACCTGACGTTGTTGTGGCTGACCTCGAATGACCAGGCAGATCAGTCAGGGTAGTGATCGATTTAATGCCAACCTAACATGATAGTGGCCGACTTGCATGATCGAACCATTTTGATATAGATGTAGCTGACTTGTGTCGATTTGACTAACCAAACCAAATTGAACTGACCAAGGCAACATGGGTAAGCATATCGATCTCAGTAAAGCAGTAGGACGGGAAGGGCATGATAGTCTTGTAGAGTGGAATAGGTTAGTGGTGTAAAAGATGTTGGCAAAGTAGGACAGAACCATTTAGATTAGAGTAGAGTACACTGAATTGATCAGGGTAGACTTGGAAGGGTAGAGCAAACTCAACCAGAGTAGGGCAGGGTGATTCTAGTATGGTAAGGAAGACTTGGTAAAATAAGGCATAAATAGTAGGCTAGGATAGAACTTGCAGAATACGTTAAGTCTTTCGATATTGCCATAATTCATAGTTAGGTTTGCGGAAGTGCTCAGTCAGGATAGGGCAGAGTGTATTCAACATTACAAGGTGGACCCAATAGAGTAGGGTAGGCCGACTAACGTTAACAAAGCTTATAAATAAGCCATCCATTCATACGGAGCTCATGAGCAAGCTTCCCTTATAATCCGAAACCTGGCATGTTGGCAGGTTAGTACCTAGAATCCTATCATCCCTTCCCTCTTGGAAGAGTTTTGACTAGAAACTTAGCAGTTGGTAGCTCCAAATCCCTCTGAGGTGAAATTTAAACATAGGAATACACTTCAGCTCTTGCAATAAGGGCATCACCAGCTGATGCTCCCTCCATTCGTCATGGGCTCTATTAATCAAACCTTTTATCTTGGATTTTTCCTTTCACTCATCATAGATCTAATCAACTACACCATAGTAATCCCAATAACTATCAATTATGGGAAGTAGCATGATTTCAGGGTCATATGAAAGATTATGGGCTCGTAGATCTTGTGTTGGCAGGATGTAAGATGACTCATCAATTGGAAGTGCTTCCACCTCTTTAAGCTTAGTTATCTCGAATCCTATAGCCTCCTCATTTGTTGTAATTAGTATTCCCTTTGCTTCCTTGTAAATCGATTCTTCTTCCTCCTTCCATTTACACAATTTAAATATTTCCAATACAAGAGTACCAAGAGTCAACATAATATATCCCCAATACACATATCCACCTCCTCGGCCCTAAGAAACTCTAATTGATAGTTGATAATAGATCATAGGTGCGATGCTATAATTGCTCATATAAGTGCCATGTAAACTTATCAGATGACTTGGACGCAAGATTCCGATATGAAAAAGGCAAACGTAGTAATTTCTAGAGCTACCATCTATAGCATTCACATTGGGTAATGGAACCACTTTCGGAACATGGGGGTTTAACCTCAATTTAGCTCGATCTTCCTTAGCCCTACTGCTTCTCTCTTTGGTAACCTCCACCTCCTTTTCTCTTGCTTCCTTTCTTCGGGCCTCTCTTTCGTTGGTCTTCCCTATTTGAGTATCCCTTTATTATCTCATTTCCTCTCTGAACTTCTTAAGCTGATCAAGTATAACCTCTAGTTGTTCCTATACATCATAATGGTCGGTACCAATGGCGGATTCTTCTCTTAAGGCTGGTAGGATAGCTTCATTTAAGCTTCTTACTCCTAAGGGGTTAATACATTGGGCAATCTCCGCCCTTAAACCTCTCATGAATTGTGAGATAGTATACGAAAGAGATTCATATAATTTACATAGGTTTAGGAGTGCCTTGTATTTCTTAGCAAATTCTTAGTCACTCATTTATCCTTGCCTCAAGGTAAATAGCTCTTCATATAACTCATCTTGATATGATGGGGGTACAAATTTTTCTCTCATTGGGTTGCATGTAGTATTTGCCCCTCTTAGGATCCTTTGCCTTAATACATTCTTCCACTATGTCCTAGTAAGGTCTTGAAGTTGATCCTCTATGATATATTCCTTATCAAGTTCAGGGTACAGATACCTTTCAAAGACTTTATTGACTTAGAACTCCTAATCTAAGTATTCGTTTAAGGGTCCATAACCATCATATATGGGTATTCTCCACCTTATATCTTCATAGTTATAGTCATGACCATAGCCTTCTCAATTGTCATAAGCCATGTTAAATGGAGGTATCACTTTGGTATTCTAGCTCGACTCACAAGAAGTCTCATTGGCAACAATTAGAATTATCTAATATTTGGTGATTCAAGAATGCAACGGCTTGGATGCTTGCACAGCTTGGATCTTTGACTTCACTTTGACACTTCAACTTAGCTCGAATACTAGAATCAATTCGGTTATTAGGTTGAAGCAGCTTAGTGCCTGAGCTTAGACACTACAAATCAGCTTGGCAAGTTGAATAGGCAAACAACTTAGCTTGGTAACCTTAGGAGTACAACAGTTTGGCTTGGCTAGTTAATGGAAATAACAACTCGGATGTGAATGCCTTTTGTTAGTCTCCATTTGTGTAGTACTTCACTAGAATGATATGTTAACACCTTTGCCGTTCAGCACTTTCAATTGACACAACAACTCGGATAGCTTCTCTAAAGTGCAACAACTTGGCACCTAATGGTCTCACTCCATTAGCTTAGTTTAGACACTTACACTTTGAGCACCAAGCACTATGCTAATCCCTAAGACAGCAGTATAACCCACTAGCACAACCGTAATCACCACTATTACCAAATTAACCAGTACAACACCTAAGAAAATCTACCACTTATTACTGCTGTAACAAGCAAGTTTCGTAGCTAACAACCACTAAACAATGCAAATTAATGTTGAAAACTTTGATTTCAACATGAGTAGCCATAATACGTTCCACTAATTGTTGTGGTGATTACATGAAAGAATCCCATTGAATGACCATCCATCTAAAATTAATGACCTAAACCACAAAATTTGAGTACGTTTGCTCGAAAATCGAATACCCACTTCTCAATTCAAGGCACCCAATTTGAATCCCTTTGTAATTCCCATAGATATGGTTATGTAACTCAAAATCCTTACACAGTCTTTATCATAACATACGTAACCCAGTTATGTACTTCACTAATACAGTAACAAACTTGTACGACTTTAGTTTCCAGCCACCACCACTATAATAGTACAACTTCACTTCAACCTACAATCAATATGACTCAACTTACAAGCAAACTTCTAACTTAACCCTGGTAATTAATATGCTCAAATTTACGGGTGTGAACAAAAATGACCCTTTTTGTTTTTGCAATGGAGAACAGAGTACAATAGAGCACAATAGGAACCAGACTTATTGATTTGTAGGTTAATATTTCCAAAACATACTCTAATCGAACTAACTTTAGTATCTACGAGAGGAACACAACAACCACTAATCAGCAAACACGAATAAATCTTTGTAATAACTTCACTTGCTCCCTTTCAGAATCTGGCTTTGATACCAAGATGATATAAATTCACAAATGAACATACGAACCTGATATCACGCGTAACCAAGGGATGGGTCCGAATTGCAAGATGGTTTGAAAAATAAATAAAACTTGATGGTTTAGCAATCCCGCGCACTAACTCTATGGATATGACGCACCGTAGAACTATACATGGACTTAAATCAGTACTCAATATGACACATGAACACTAGACCTAGGGTTGCTCGCCACAATCCTTGCTAAAAGCATTAATAAGAGTGTGTAGAGAAGAGCTTTCTAAGAGAAAAGACTCAAGGGTTTTTCATTAATGTTGTAAAATCTCCTAAAACCCCATACAAGTGTTCTATTTATATAAAAAAGGGGTAAAGTTGTAGATAAAATGACTAAAAGAATGCCTCCAGTGGCATTCCAGTAATTACAAAGGAAACATGAATGACAATGAAGGGAAAATACAAGAAATAGGAAATTTAAATACAGTAAGTAAAATAGATAGCCAATTAAGATTTTCGGGTAGGGGGCTAATGTTTGATTTTGAAGAGCAATTGCAGACTTTGGAGCTTTGATCTAGGCAAACCTGAGTTGTAAGATGACCTGTCTTGTCCGAGGCCAATTGGACATATCCGTGGTCGACCTGACGTTACCATGGTTGACCTTAAATGACCAGGCAAATCGATCAGGGTAGTGACCAATCTGATGCTAACTTAACATGATAATAGCTGACCTACATGATCGAGCCATTTTGATATGGACATAGCCGACTTGTTTTGAGCTAACCAACTAAACTAAACTGAATTAGCTGAGCTGACATGGGCAAGTATATCGATCTTAGCAAAGTAGTGCGAATGAGAAGGGTAGGATAGTCTTGTAGAGCAAAACAGGTTAGTGGTGCAAAGGATGTTGACAAAACAGGATAGAACTATTTAGACTAAAGCAAAGCACACCCAACTGATTAGGGTAGACTTAGAAGGGTAGAGTAGACCCAACCAGAGTAGGGCGAGGTAATTCTAATATGGTAAGGAAGACTTCGTAAAACATGGCATAAATAGTAAGTTAGGACAAAACTTGCAAAATACGTCGGGTCTTCCAATATTGCCATAATTTATAGTTAGGTCTACGGAAGTGCTCGGTCAGGATAGGGCAGAGCGTATTCAACATTATAAGGTGGACCCAATAGAGTAAGGTAGACCATCCAACGCTGACAGAGCTTATAAATAGGTCATCCATTCATGTGAAGCTTGTGAATAAGCCTCTTATATAGTCTGAAACCTAACATGTTGTCGGGTCGGTACCTAGAATCCTATTAATAACCTAGGATCACTGTTCCAAGCTGTAGTATGAAAGAACTTAGCCGATATGCTTACAACAAAACAATGCATGCCACCACTGGACATACCCCATTTGAGGTCGTCTATGGTTTCAATTTTGAACTACCCTTTGATCATACCTCGATGCTGTCCATTAACCAAGAAGATCTAGAAGTAAGAACCAAAGCTCAGTCCATCTAATAGATCTACTAATGAGTACCTTATACATTGATTGAGCGGCTAGAAAGCTAAAAGAGAGAGGTAAAGGAAGAAAGACCAAACAGTTCCAACCTGGTGACTAAGTATGGCTACACTTGAGCAAGGAAAAATTTCCTAACAAAAGGAGGAACAAGCTATCTACTAGAGCCGAAGGACTATTTTAGATACTTTAGAAGATAAATGACAATACATACTAGCTAGAACTAATAGAAGACTTTATAGTATTTAATGTGTTTAATGTTGCTAACCTTAATCTTTATTGACTTGAGGAGTACTTGGATGAGGACCAGTCAAATTTGATCTTAAATCCCAATCAACCTGGTGGGAATGATAGGAATTAGACCATTAAAACCTTGGCTCAAGCCTGAAACTGAAGATTAGAGAGCATAATAAGATAAGTTCTTTATTTACGTCCCATAGTTGAATAGTCCAAGCTACTACAATTTGCTAACTTGATGCCCTACTTGAGCCAAAGCCTCTTGCGCTTATTAATAGTCTCCAGCTGTTGACTAAAGGTACACTCGGGCAACAGCTGGGTTACCTGACCATTTGCTTAGCTGACTTGAATCTGAGTTATACCGAGTATGGCCGAGCTAAATTTTCCTTAGAAGAGTTACATATTTAGCTCGATAATGCTGAATTGTCAACTCGAATCGACATCATTACTTAGTAATAACCAAGTTAGTTGTATAGTTTACCTGTTTTGCCAAGTGTATGACCATTGGTCATCTACCAAATATCCAAGCATCCCTTAAGATAGAATCTTCTATTTGTTGGATTTTCATTTATGCCCTTCAAATATTCCTTACATAATATTTATTTTAGACATTACCCTTTTTAGTCTTTTCCATTTGTAGTAGTTAACCTAATGTTTCTAGTATAAATACTCATTGTAAATGTAGCCGTAAAGACAATCAGATATCATCAATTCATAATATACTTTATTTTTATGGGCATTTTCTTTACTTACTTGACACACTGTTATCCTAACCCTTAAACAAGGTAGGTGGTGGGTATCTTTGTAGAGTTAGATCTTACATTATATCAAGTTCGCTTTGTGAGTTCTCGATAATTCCTTAGTGCATCATATCTTTAGAGTTGATTTTGGTTTACTTACTTGTTTGTTTTTAATAATTGGGCACTTTCTATCCTCATTTTCAAGCTTTCTATAAACTTGGACCCACTCCCTCACAACTGCCCTTATCAACCCTTGGTATGGATTGTATCACAAGGACACCAATGTCCTCCTTTAAGAAGGACTTCGTAAAGATCTTCTAGTTCACTTTCCTATTGCTGAAGCTAAGGTCATTAGTGAGAACCCCTCATCAAGGATGGAAGATACTACCCTATTCCTTACTCATGATGCCTTACATAGTAACCTTAGCATTCGGAGTGGTCGGGGATCTCCTTGTCCTAAGGAGTGGTGACCTTAGGCCCTTCTTTCTTCTTGATTTCAAAGATATGAGGGTCGAATGCACATAGAATACACTTGAGGGTTGTATATGAATTTTTTTTTAGTTTTAAGAATGAAAGATGAGGGATAAAATGAAAAAAATTGATGGATAAAAAAATAAATAATACAATAAATACTAATTAATTAAAAAAAAAAGCAAAATCCAAAATGTATTATGAGATAAATAATGTTTAAGCAATTTAAGGCTAAAAATTAATATTTCACTATTCATACCAAAAGAATCCTAGTGAAATGGTCTTACAAAAAATTTAAAAAAGTTTCTTTTGCTGTTTTAATTAAGTTTACTTTTTTTATTTTAATATTTTTGCTAACTATATCATTCATAGAGTCGAGGAGTAGGGTTATTTCTTCCATTCCATCAAAAAAGCGTACTACTTTGAGTTTGATATAAAGGTATTAATTGTGCAACATTAATTCTTATTCTTTACATACTCATATATTAATTATCTCACAATAAACTTGGCATTATGTTTATTTATTTATTAAAGTTTTTTTTTAATTTTATTTGTCATCTTTCCTTCCTAAAATTACGAAATAAAAAGGTAAGTATTGTGCACTTAACTCTTTCATATGTGAAATCATGTAATTGGATTTCCTAATTTTTTAAAAAATTTGCATTTAGACCACAAAAAGTAGCTAAAATCTACATTGTTAAAAAATTTGGTAGTGTAAACGCATATTCTAAAGATAAGTAAGTTAAGTGTATATGAAGCAAATATAAGCGAATGTATTTGCAATTTAACTTTATTAATGTTGTCTTACTACTATAGTGATGACAAACTAATATGTGGGACCTACTCCAGTATTTTCATGCAGATTAATGCTATTTAGTTAAGACATTTTTTAATTAGTTTATCTATTATTATACGAAATTGTGCTCCATATGGAGTAATTTGGAGTAGAAGTGTGCTTGTTCATTATATTAAAAGCCTTTGAATAATAAGGGGATTATTCCTATATCTTTGTGCAGTATATGGCAAATGCCATAATAAGGGCACTCCCCTGAGTGTAGCAAGAATTTTCTTTTAGGAACTTAAAAACTACTAATTTACATGTTTGTATTACGAAAAACATGCAAATTTATTAATTCATATTATGAGGGAAAAAAACAAGGTACCTACAGTTATCATTAAATGAACATCTTCGATTAGACTTGGTTGTGACACGAACTAAGTATGCATATAATATGACTTAATGTGTACTTGAGCGGTTGCTGTTTATTAGTTTTTGCAGCTTTCTTCTTTGAGTTTAACTATTTTAGGTAATGATTTGTGTTGATGACTTGTATTATGAGCTTGCTACAACCAAGTTGATGCTAGCTTGAGTAACATTGCTATTTAGTTATTTTTGTTGCTATAAACTTAGTTGATAAACTTTTATAATTTGATATAAACTTTCTTGGATTGATTAGCCATTGGACATTACTTGTAGTTAGACTTTATGGATCTTGTGGGCTTTACACTCTTTGTAGATATTTTATGATATTATTTTGATGGATATTTTCCATAAAAAAGTTGTTTTTAAATAAAATTAGTAAACATTTTCAAAATGTTAAAATTACAAAAAAGGATAACTAATATGGTTTAGCGAGTTTGAGATCCTTAACATGTTATTACTTTCCTGAGTATGCTTGAAGAACTATCATTTTTTTAGGTTTTAGGGAATAAATAAGACAGATGATATAAGCGCTTAAGATATAGTTCTCTTATAGATGACTTAATCCATATTTACATAAGCTATTTGCCTAACTCTTCCTTTATAGGGAAGGAAAATCTTGCGATAGACACTACAAGTTTAGCTAATAGGTAGGAGTAAGGTTAGTGTGGTTGGCAGATTTGCTAAGTATGGTGCAAAGGGTGGCATGAGGGAAGGATCTTATGTACTAATGTTGTTTAGTCTAAATTTATAAAGTGATAAATAAGGGAGTCTAGGTTTCAACCTTATAGTTTTTGAATCGTTGAGCTTTTTCTAGTCTAATAAATAAGGAAGTTTAGGTTTCGACCTTATAGTTCTTGAATCATTAAGCTTTTTCTTCATCTAAATATTTGTTTGATCTTTGATAGTATAGCTCCTACAATAAATTATCATTTCTTTAATCTCTTCCAAAGTTATCAAATGAGGAGCTATTGCTGAACTCTTTAGTTTAGTGGCTTTTATCCGATCACTTTGATAATTGACAAAATAGATGAAACCTATTTAAATAAAGAGTTAGGCTCATGCTTTTGTTATGAACTCAATATATACCTATTCTTCTAGCCCCATTAGCAATGAGCATGTTTGGAAGAGGTTGATAGTAAACGAGCTTATTTATATGTATAATGAGTGAGGACAATTTTTTGTCTTATATATTTAAAAATATAACTATGGTATAAAAAATAAATAAAATAGACATCAAGAATATAATTAGAATGACATGGTAAGTTTAAAAATTAAAAGAAAATGGAAACGACTCTATTGTAGATATAAAAGGAAACCCACTCTTAAATTTTTTCACTTTCACTGGCTGGTAAACCGTATGGAACAGAAACCGACCTCAAGTTGGAGTGTCGGAGCCGTCAAGACCCGCTCCAACCCAACTTTGCAAAGCGTCCACAAGCATCGTCCCTGAAGGTGAGGAGGATTTAGGGTTTTTGCTTATGTTGCAATCATGCATATCCAAATAAGTTTTTACATTATCCTCGCAATTAGTGGTGAGCCCTAAACTTCGCCTAATTCCTTTACGTGTATCCAGTCTTTATCCGTACTTTCCTTTTTCTGATTCGAAGGTTTGAGAACAGCTTAAAGTTTAACTAAGATTTTTTTTTTTTGGGTTGACTTTTGCTTCGTTGAATCGTTTCATGTCTGATGCCAACTGTGTAAAATTTAATGTGTAATTCGCTCTAACTAGGGTTTCTGGACTTCGGATGTCACAATCAGATGCACTTGAAACGTGGATGCTGAAGTTGTGTCTTTTTGAGATCATGGAATTTTGATATTGTAGGAACCGTCTTCAGCTTCAGAATTTAATGCCAAGTATGTTTGGCTAAACATTTGAAAAATGGAATCTGAAAATCATTTTTATGAGGAGCTCATAATATAAGATGAGAAGAAGATTGGGAATTTGTCATGCGTCAATTTCCCTACCTCAAAATGCCTTCTTATTTTATTTTTTTGGATCGATTTACTTAATTAATTTATTTTTTTCTGATGCTAATTTTAAGTGCTCTACCTGACATGCTTTTCTAAAAGCTTACCAATGTTTACCTGCACAATATCTAGTAGGTCACGAGTTTTTCAATTACATAGGATGCCATCTTAAGGGCATGAATATTTGCATATGGTTTTTAGATTGCATAAACAGATGGGATTTTCTGTTGGCAATTGATGTTTTATTGGCATAACATATAAGAATGCATTTTTTGCAATTCTAAATGTTTCATATCAATTTCCAGGCTCGTTGAAGTATTGCTTTTGAGGAAAGTTATTTATAAGGCACTGTGTGACCATGTTAGGTGCTACCCCCATATTGCCTCTTCCAGCCCCTCCCTCTGATGGAGATCTTGGCCTTATTCCATCATCTCAAGTACTGGAGCAGTGGAAGGATGAAGAACCAGAAAAAAGTGAGAACAACAAGGCTAACTTGGCTCCTACTTCGGTTGCGACCCACACCAGGACAATCGGAATCATACATCCTCCACCAGACATCAAAAGTATTGTGGACAAAACTGCCCAGTTCGTTGCCAAGAATGGACCTGAGTTTGAGCGAAGGATTATTGCAAACAATGCTAACAATGCAAAGTTTAATTTCTTGAACCCTTCCGATCCATACCATGCATACTATCAGCACAAATTATCTGAGTCCCGCACACAGAATCAAGCTTCTGTGCTGCAGACACCTCAGCCAGCAGAAGCAGCTGCCCCTGAGTCAGGCCCCACTGCTGCACCTGCACCTTCTGCTTCTGAATCAGCTCAAGCTGAACTCATTTCTCAGTTAAAGCCTGCACGTAAAGTTCTTGAGCCACCCGAGGCAGAACAATACACAGTGCGCCTACCTGAAGGAATTACAGGGGAAGAACTTGACATCATAAAGCTCACTGCTCAATTTGTTGCTAGGAATGGGAAATCATTTTTGACGGGATTAACAAGCAGGGAGATCAATAATCCTCAGTTCCATTTTTTGAAGCCAACTCACAGCATGTTTATGTTTTTCACAGCACTTGCTGATGCCTATTCGAAGGTGCTGATGCCTCCAAAAGGTTTAACAGAGAAGCTACAAAAGAGTGTTGCTGACATGACTACTGTTCTTGAACGCTGCCTACATCGTTTGGAATGGGAAAAGTCTCAAGAGCAGGCAAGACTGAGAGCTGAAGACGAGATTGAGCAAGAGAGGATGCAAATGGCTATGATTGATTGGCACGATTTCGTTGTGGTTGAGACAATAGACTTTGCAGATGATGAGGATGAAGATCTGCCCCCTCCGATGACCCTCGAGGAGGTAATTCATAGGAGCAAGATGACTGTTGCAGAAGAAGAGGAGATGCCTGAGCCTGGAAGGGAGGTAGAGATGGAAATGGACGAGGAGGAGATGCAGCTTGTTGAAGAAGGCATGAGGGTAGCTAGTCTTGAGGAAAATGATGATGAAAGAAAGAGCATGATGAAAGAAAATGTTGAAATGGAACCACCCATGAGGATAGTCAAGAACTGGAAAAGACCTGAAGAGAGGATTCTTGCTGAGAGAGACCCAACTAAGTTTGTTGTTTCACCCATTACAGGTGAACTGATTCCCATCAGTGAGATGTCTGAACACATGAGAATTTCTCTGATTGATCCAAAGTACAAGGAACAGAAAGAGAGAATGTTTGCCAAGATTCGGGAGACAACTCTTGCTCAAGATGATGAGATATCGAGAAATATTGTTGGGCTTGCGAGGACACGTCCTGATATTTTTGGTACAACAGAAGAGGAAGTTTCTAATGCAGTTAAGGCTGAGATTGAAAAGAAAAAAGATGAGCAACCCAAGCAGGTCATATGGGATGGTCATAGTGGAAGTATTGGGCGCACTGCAAATCAAGCGATGTCACAAACCACCAACATGGAAGATCAGAATGATGCTGGTAATAATGTTCTGCCTGGCCCTGCTCCTCCGCCACCTCGGCCTGTTATTCCCTCAGTTCGCCCTCTGCCTCCACCTCCAGGTCTTGCGCTTAACCTTCCCCGTGGTGTGCCAACAAGCTCAATGCAGTATACTGTTCCAACAGGTGGGGCTATGCCAGTCCCTCCACCTAGACCCCCTGGCATGCCAATGATGTCTTCAATTCACCCACCCCCTCCTCCCATGCCTGGACAGCCATCTATGATGGTCAGTCGACCACCAGCAATGCCACCATCTGTCTCTGTAAATTCATCTGTCATTCCTGCTCCTCCTCCTCCTGGTTCACAGTTTACACCTGTTCCAGTACCCCGACCATTTGTTCCCTACCCTATGCCCCCAACTGGCATGCCTATGATGCCTCCACCTCCTCCTCCAACTCAAGGAATGCCGCCGCCACCTCCTGAGGAGGCACCTCCACCGCTTCCAGAAGAACCTGAGCCAAAGAGGCAGAAGCTTGATGATTCCACTTTAGTTCCAGAAGATCAATATCTTGCTCAGCATCCGGTAGGGCTTTTTTGATCCTTTTCTTTCAATGAACATTTTACAGTATGCATCTCTTGTTCATTTTACTTGCTGACTGAAAAATAAACAAATAAAAAAAAAATCTCACCTTGGATCTTTCACAGGGCCCTGCTCGTATTAATGTTTCTGTTCCCAACACTGATGAAGGAAATCTCAAGGGGCAAGTTCTGGAGATCACAGTTGGCTCATTAGCTGAAACTGTTGGCAGTTTGAAGGAAAAGATTGCTGGGGAGATACAGCTACCAGCCAACAAACAGAAGTTGAGTGGAAAACCTGGTTTTCTCAAGGACAATATGTCTCTTGCTCATTACAATATTGGAGACAGTGAAACTCTTTCTCTATCTCTAAGAGAGCGTGGAGGAAGAAAGAGATGAAAGCTTTTTTCTGGTGCTGCATTGCCGTTAAAGGTTGTTGTTAGAACTTTATCAGGCTTTATGGCCCATAAAATATTGTGGGGCATAATTGCAACATATTGACGTGTAATTTCCTGGAAATTGTATTGATTCTATACCTATTGCTCTGGAATTTGTTACTTATCTTTCTGTTTTGGACGCTAGAGTTTCTGTGCTCGTCTTTAAATAGGAGAATGTGGTACTTGTGGCAGATCTGACATGATATTTCACCTTGTGGGCCTTAAGAAGTAACAAATTTCATTTTCTTTAGTCATAATTGTCTTCAGTTATTCTAATTTTGGAAATTTTGAATTGGCAGCTCTATGGAAGTTTCAACTTCATGGAGTGGTTTCTTTATGCTTTTCCTTTTTTATATTTTTGGGGATTGTCATACATTTTGCTTGTTACTTAATATTTATGGGGATTGAGGATCTTTTTTAGATCCAGGTTTTCTTATTGCAAGATATCTATAACATGATAAAAAGTGGATGTATGAGTTTTGAACTCCGTTTGCTGCATTCTTATAGGTAACCTCTACCTGCTTGGCTCTTCTTACTTGAATTTTCAACTTCTGACATCTTTATCTAAGCTCACTGTTTTAAGCAGGTGATGGTTCTCTAATTATGATTTATTTGCTTAACCACAGAGGCTTCCTTGCTAGAAAAGTGTCTTTTTGGGGTAGCATAAGGTGTGTTTCCATTGATGTCAAGGGCAGATAGGAAGGATCCTGGACTCTGTAAGAACTGCTGGTTTTATATATTTTATGCAGTATTTATGAGAGAGCTGATGCTGCATGCCTGTGCAGCATATGTGGGAAAGACCTGCATCTCTTCTGTTAATATAGTTTCTTTGCTGCAATTCCTACCATTTCTAGACCTGCATGTTTCAACTTGCAGCTGTGCCTTTTGGTTAATTCAATTGTTTGTTTGTTTTGCTTGGATGCTAATGCATTGATACTTGGAACGGACAATAGGGAACTTCATTTATATTCTCTCACCTCTGTCTCTCCCTCTCTAAAGTGGAATTCAGCTGATCTCCTATACTCTGCTCTGTCAATTATATGTACAGGAAAAGCTTTGCAACTTCTAGGTTTCTAGATTGATACTGTACTGTGTCCTGTAATTCTAAATAGGCATGTTCCTCAGTGCATTTGCTTGCATTTTAGCTTTCATGACATCTCAATCTTTCTATATTTGAACTAGAGAACCTTCAAGAAATAGTCTTTGTTACATCCTGCAGTATGAGGCAATCCTTCCATTATTATCACATTTAAATAATTATCAGCTGACATAAAATTTTTTAGTGTGGCATGGCTTTAAAGAGTTTAATTTTCTTTTTCGGTCACAAGATTGGGTCTGAGGAGTCCATCACTCAAGGATTACTGCCAACTACATCATTGTGCTTCATCCAAGTTGATGCTCACTAATCTGGTGAGATATGATTACAGGCCTTCTCGTGATAATTTTTGGTTTTGAATTATGTATCATGCTTCATTTGAGGACGCCCTTCTGATAGGTTTAAGGTCGTAGGGCAAAAGCTTTGCCAAGTGCTTCGTAACCAAAGGCCCAAAAGAGCACCAATAAGTTTTGCGCCTAGGATTTTACCCAAAAAGCAATATTTATTTTACCCAAAAGTTTTGTCCCAAGGATCTTCCAAACCTGTTTATTGAAAAGATAAGTTTGTGTGATCCCCCACGAATCTATTACATGGGAAGCTCTTTGTACTTGCATTATTTCTCATTAAGCTGTTCTGTTTTACTTTTTTCCCTGGTATTACCAATGGGAATACAACCTCTTGTGAGAAGGAAGAGGGGTGTCTTCCTGCAATAATAGCTATCCTCAATATCCCTTTTGATGCAAAGTGACAACTAGAGACACCTAATATTGACATTGCTACTATTCCATGGTTACAAATATAGGGTGGCTGAAAGTACGTGAGTGGCTCATGAGGCTGACTACTTCCCTGGTTCCCTTATAAGGGGGGTGAGGTATCAATATTTTATCTGTGAAAAGAAATGCCTGGCTGGTGAAACCTGTATCGATAGTGAACGATGTTGTTACGGTGCACGCATGATTCCTGGAGAAACGCATTCCTTTGATGGATCGTGGGTAATTTGCTAAAGAAAGTGACTTCTGCAGCTAACTTGAGCTATAACAAGCCCTTAAAGGTTATCACACCTTTATTATAATATATGATAATAAATGATTTCGGAGGCTTTTTTTTTTTTTTTTTGTGGTACGTTTTCAGTGATTTCCAAAAAGTACGATTAATTAGACGCTTGGTAAAGGCTTGCATTAAATTGAGGAGTGATCTTTCTCGCTTTTATTTTTCTTTTCTTTTACTTTCATGCCTCTCCATATGGCTCTCTATCCTCTATTTTTCTGGTTCCTTTTTCCTTTCTTTCCCTTTCACTTGTATCCTTTCCTCTCCAAATTAATCCTCACTAGTTAAAGCCTCGCAATTTGCACTTTTCATTTAATAAAAATAAGAATTTATGTAAGATTATTATAATTGATTCTTTAATAATTTTATATTTGAAAGATTGCGTGAATACTATAATTTAATTATGTAGATACTGTATATATTGTAATTTATACAATTGTGATAGTAATTTAGAAAAAAATTATAATACTTTAATTCATGAAAGCATAATATAATATTTCAAGAGTTGCATCATTTTGCTTGTACTTATGTAAATACAACATTTCTATAAATACCAATCTTTGTGTATAAATGGATATCTCTTGAGAAATGAAAAAGCATCAATAACAAAGCAACAAAAAATATTTTTAGTAAAAAATATGAATAATAAAAGTATCTTAAAAAGAATTAAAAAGTGTAAAAATAATGATCTAGTGAAGAGTTATGTTATATAGATTTACTATACTTTTAATCTATATAGACAGTTTATTTTATTGTATTGAATGTTATTAACTTGGTGGCTTTTTATAAAATGTAAAATGAAATAGGTGCAATAACAAAATGCTTTGGAAGTTATATATTGCTAGATTCATACCATGAAATGCGTAGGTTTTGTATAATATAAAATTCTAATAACAAAAGTTAAGAAAAATATTTTATAATAAACAATATGCATATAATGAAAATGAACTTATTTAATATACATATTAATTTAACATTCTATAAAGCTTTTCAAAGTGGTAATTATATTTGATAAGGCATAGAATTTCTTCTAATGCATTGATGAAAAATTTAAAGAAGGATTATGTGGTTAAATAATATAACCTTCGGCCAAATTAGTACAATGAAAAAAAAAATGTGCTAAGAAATTATTTTGAAATAAAATAGAAAAAAAAATAAACATTTACAACCTATATATAACTCATCATAGAAACTTGGAAAACTCCAATAAAAAGTAACTTCAGTTTCCTTTCAATTTGGGAAAAGATTGTAAATGCTTTATTATCCTAATCTTATGTTGGAATAGACTTCTTCTTACTATGTTAATTAACTATCTATAAATTAAAACGTTCATATGTACCTTTTTTATTATTGCATGGAAGATATTGATTGCATTTTTTTTAATGATTGCTCTATAGCATAAAGGGAAAATGCATAAAGAAAATTAACCTTACCGGTTTTCAATTAGCGTTGTGAGCCCTCATATGCTTATATATATTATCCCTAAATTTAAAGTAATATACACTCGAAGGACATATTGATTGGTGCTATAAAGCATCCATTTTGAAATACTTAATAATATTATCGATGAAAGATGAAGAATAGTGATGTTAATATGTGACAATAATTTGATTTAGTTTTTTAACAAAATTATTTTTCAAAAAGCCCCTTTTCCCCCTTTAGTTTTGATAAGTAGTTTTGATTTATGATCATCAAAAGCTCCTTTTATTGTTGCGGATCTCTTCAACTATTTTTAACTACTTAATAAAAATTAATAGAAGTACTATAAGTGAAATAAAGGGGTGTATTGATTGGAGCTTAAATTTATATGGTTTTCTCTTTTCAATTTTTTTTTTTTCATAAATATTATCATGAAACTAGAACTAATTTTTTTTCTATTAATATGAAAGGATATAATGATCTTAACACCCCTATTTTTACAATAACCTACAATTTTAGTAACTAGATTCCAACACTTAATTTAAGAAATATAGAGTTCCGTATTTTTGGTGATTAGGTTTTGAGTGATCAATTTAAGGTGTTTGTGAAAGTAACTGATAAGGATAGAAATGTACGAGTGGGTTAGTAATATTAGTCAAGGAGATCTCATAAACTTAGATCTAAAAAATATAATAAAATATTAAAAATATAGTTTAAATACTGAAAATTTATTATATTATTATATACGTATAGATAACATACAAATTAGGTATCGTTAGCTAATAAACTTTTAGAGATAAATTAAATGAGTAATAACATTATTAATGGATGCGAAATAATATATAGAAGACATGTATATACATCAAATATAATCATTATGTAAATATATGTACCTGTAATTACTAAAAATGTTTGAAGATAGATGAAATTCACTAAATTAATGAAATAAAATAAGAAAAAATTATAAAAATATAGCATGGATACCGGAAAACATTCCATAAGGCATGGCAAATTAAGAAGATAGCTGGAGCTAAACATGGAATTTAGCAAAACCACTTTTGGATACCTAATCAAGTGGATTAACACTTGTTCAATGTGGAAAAAACTAAAACCACCCCCTAAACCTTTCTATAAAAATATGGTCGCCTTCCTTTTGTGGCATATGGTTCTTTAGAAGTTTGGAAAAAAATCTTGGGAAGAAGTTTACGAGAGTGAAAGTAAGGAAGAGACTATAGGAAGAAAATTAGGTAAATTTAGGTATTGAAGAGTTCCCAACGTTAGCCACAACCTATAAGTAAAAGGAGGCCATCACCCAAAGGAGTAGCCATTGCCTGTGTTAGTTGATGTACTTTTTCTCCCCTAAGGTGCCCGGAGCATCAAGTAACAGTAGGTGGTCGAGTTGCTTCATTTTTAACTAAAATTTAGTAAAAAAAGCAAATGATCTTAAAAAATTTTGAAATTTGATTTTCTTAAGTACTTTTGCATGAAGAATTCAAATCTTAATCTAAATTTTCGACATTTTGAGTGCTAGTATAAGGTTCTTACAAAAAAACATCTTGATAACCAATTCTTGATCGCATTTTGGAAAAATCAAATGTTGTAGTTTTAGCTTGAATTTTCATGAGTAAACTCCAAAAAAATTATCCTTTGGTGTTGCATGGTTGGATTTTCAAAATTTAGTAGTTGGATTTGAGGAAAAATCATTTTTCAAAAAACAGTGTGTTGGGAGTAAGTTCTTCTAAAAAGAGCTACGTTGCATTTTCACAAAACCATATTTTAATCTATATTTATCAACATGTAGCAACTAAAAGTGAGTCAATTCAAGTTTAAGTTAATAATTTTTGAGTTGAAGTTGAAGTTTGGTGATATATGAGCTTAATTTTAAGTTTCCTTAAGGAATTTATACATATGTGAAGTTAGATGAAGAAGAGTGATAAGTAGCTGCAGGAATTGGGTTGTTAACATGCTATATATATATAAGTTTGTTATAATTTTATAACTTATAATAAGTTGAATTTAAGTGTAAAGTAAGGAAGTATAGAAGTAATAGCGGAGTTAGAAACTTTATCAAAAACTGAGTCAAAATGTAGTTTAGTATTGAATATTTTGATCACACCAAGAGTTGGACAGTAGGTTAGAAAGTAGTTTGTATATGAACTTTATACCCTTATGAAAGTTAGAACTATAGTTAGACTTGAACAATAACTTATGTTAGAATGCTAGGTTAGAGCTTAAGTAAAAAACTTAGTTAGAAACTATTATACTTAATTAACATTCAATAAATGAATAAGGAAACTTATTCAATTCAGATGCAAAATATGCCTCATAATAAAAATAAACTCCTATTTCATATGATGATTAAAAATAAAACTTGCATGTTAAACTTTTAGGGATTATTAACGACTACACGGACAACACCTAAAGATAACATAACATTACATCAAGGTAAGTGGGATCAACGCTCTGTGGCATTTCAGAGTATTATTTCATAATACTTAGAGGCTTGGGTATGTTTTGGCTTATGGTTGTAATTTAGCTGCTTGTACATGTGTTGTGCATATGTTTGAATATTTCTTTGTTGTTGTTGTGAGAGATGAGCTTTATGTTGTGGTTGTTTTGTGTATACGGTTTTGTTTGGATTGTTGGAATTGATTGATTATCCCAAAAATGAATTAATTTAAACTTGGCTTAACTACTAACTTAACATGCATCTAGTCTACTAAGGAAACCACTAGGGTTATCGAGCTAAATATAGATCATTCGATGAGAATAATTGAAATGATCATTTTCCCACCCTTAGTCAAACTAAGTGACTAAAGAGGGGGTCTCAACAAGGTTGAGGATATTGATTTAAAGGTAGTCTTGAGAGAGAGAGAGAGAGAGAGAGAGAGAGAGAGAGAGAGAGAGAGAGAGAGAGAGAGAGAGAGAGAGAGAGAGAGAGAGAGAGAGAGAGAGAGAGAGAGAGAGGGGGGGGGTGTTGTTGGTGGGGTTGGGGGCGTGGTGGTCTTATTCTCTATTGCACAAACTCCAATTTGGCTTCGATTCATGAGTACGTAATTTCAAACCCTTCAACTTGGATTAGAGCAAGAGTAATTTCTCCAATCTTACAATGAATTAGATAATGTTTTGTGATAACATTTACTTATACATGCATTGCATTTAATTAACTTGGTTGAAAACCTTGATTGTTTATATTGAATGCATACTTCTATTTCTATCTTACTTACTGAAAAAGTTATCACTCATTCCCCTATGGCTGTTTTACAGGTTCAAAGTAAATTTCCAAGCATATCACTTAACTTTAGAACACTAGAAAACAGGATTGGGAAGTAAGGATCAAGAAGAATTGATTGAATTCTTACCATATTTGTTAATTTAACTAACTTTTAGGAAAACTACAACGAACTTCTTAGTGGCCCTTTGGTTTTCCCACTACTGATGTGCATATTGAATATTGTAAACTTGTGGATCTTTTCAAATTCTCTTCTTAAACTTGTTATTTTTCCATTCAAATATATATAATTTTGTAAAAACTTGTTGATTTCGAAATATTTTTCCAAGTATTACTTACAAAACTCAATTCTTTTAGAAAGATTTAACTTCGGATTTGTTTTTAATAATAATTTTTTTTTAAAGATCACTTCACAAGTTTATAATGAATGGATATAGAATTGGATGCTTTAAAGTGGTTGAGTTGGGGTTCGCCTTATATGGACTAAGCTTATGATGGCAACTATGATGTTAACTTTTATCTTGCGATGGTTCACATGGTAATGCTATTAGAACTCCACCACTTAGGGTGTGACAATTTTAAGTTAATATCAGAATATTATTCTTAAGAACTCGGTTAAAGCGTGATTTTTAAGAATTTGCTTTGAAGAGTCGTAAATAAAAATTAGTTAGACAACATAAGTAAACACTGAGAACTAGGTATAAGTGGTTAATAAAAATTTTAGACTATAGGTTTGCATTTACTACATATATATATATATATATATATATAGTAGGATGCATTATTACCACTATTGAACTATTGAAAATGATAACTCTGTATGGTAAACTTATAAAGTCATAAGGAGGTGTACATATTAGTTTAACTAGATTCTAATTAGAACTATAAAGGAGCACTTATGGATTATGAGATATGATTTCTAAGGTTATTGTTGGAGCTGCTTGGCTAATTAATGAATGGAAAGGACGGGGGAAGGATTAGGTAAACCAAACCGATAGGTGTAAGTTATGTATTCATAGGTACACCATAAGCATTCTTAGTAATGTTCACTAAATTAATTGTCTGAAAACCACTCTACTCTAACTAGTATTAAGGTGTAACATTAGAATCGAATAAGCCTAAGCTTGATAAGAAATGATCAACTATACTAATTGTGTAGTCTTTGAGATTTCTAGAAGTTGTTATTTGGGAAGTTTAGGATAGTCCTATGGTAATATGATAATGATTTGAGGTGTAAATTGAAGCACGAAACATTATTGTAGTTGGATTGTGGGATGTAGATTCGAGGTAAGCACGAGGTAATTTATAAAGCATGATCTAACTTAGAAAGTGTCGTAGAAATTGATTTAGAAAGTTAAGCAGAGGATTATGAGATGAATAAGTAGGATTAAATAGTTGAGGAAAATTACAATAACCTTTAAGTGATGGTTCTCAATGGTTACATTTGATGGGATTAAAGTATATAGTGTGTTGACTGCTATTAATCTAAATGAGTGTAAATGACACCAAGATGATAGCTTGTTTCCTATAGGTAATAGCACCTTATCTAAATCTTATTTATACTCAAGGATTTACTACAGACAGTTCGACTTAAGGTCCTTTGGAAATTCACACTTTAAGGTAACTTTCTTAAAAAGAAAAATAATATAGAAACAGAGTATATTTCGTCATAGGGTCAAAAAATACGCATGGTTAAATGAGACTTTACTAGATTTAGGGTCTAAAGGTGAAATTTATATTTTATGTTATTAAGTGTTATGATATAATCCTAAAAGATAAATATTTAGACTTATGTTCAGATTGTTTATAAGACATATTGATGAGTTTCTAATTGCACATATTTTATTTAGTGATTTTTGATAATTTTCCTTGATATTTGAGTTTATTTTAGATAATAATAATTAAATGAGTAAAATTTTATTTTCTAGGTTTTGAAACAATCTACTCGAGAAAACGAGAAGATAGAAACAAATTTCATTCAAATCGGAGCTAAAATGAGCAAGTTATGAAGGTTTGAAGATTGATACAGTTGAATGACATGATTGTGTTGTTTCCAGGTTTAATAATAGTAATAATAAAAAAAGACAAACGTGAAGTATAGAATGTTACATGACCGAAAGACATGGTTGTGTCCCCGGTCGTATCTTTTCCAGTTGACCTAATTTTTTTTTAATTCTTCATATATAAAGCCTCGTTAGGGTTTATTGAGAAGAACTTTATGGCATAACTTTGAGAGAGTTTTTAAAACCAAGAACAACCAAGAAAGCGAGGAGAAGCGAAGACTTAAAGATTCAATTTTTTTTTTAAGATTTCATGATGATTCTTTCCATTACTTTCTACACTTTGATTTTAAATTTCTATTTTAGGATGTGTGGTGAGTAGAATCTTGGTATCTAGGTTTTGTAAAATCTAGATCTATTCATGTGATACTATGATTAGTATTGATTAATTTAGTTCTTTATTAATTTCATGATTTAGATTATTATTTTCATGTATAGTAATCTAGAGTTTAATATCTTATAAGAGAATCGAGAGATTTCTTATAAGATTAGATCTAGGCATAGGTGATGAGAATTATTGCTTGATTAGAGATAATTTGCAAGATTCCTCTGGATTTTAATTTTAATCATAGAGAATTCATTGTTCAATAATGCAACTTTAGGTCATGCTATTGAGAAGAGATTCTAATGGGTGATTCTAAGGTTAAGGTTAATTGGCTTGAGAAAGTAATTAACTTTAGTAGAGAATTTTCTTAGTCAAGAAAGATTAAAGACTAAATTAGATTATCTTTAGGAAAATCACATGTTAGATCCAGAGGAAACAAAATCTAGGTACAATATCGAATACTGAATTAATTGAAGTACTTTCTTGTTAGTTCTTGAATTTCATCTTAGTTACTATTTAATTTAGTTTAAGCGGTAATTTAGATTTACTTCTTAGGTTTCTTGAAATTTAAATTATTGGTTAGATAATAGATACCTAGTGAGTATTAGTAGTTAAAGTCTCCTAGGGATCGATACTTAGACTTAATTCGCTATATTATAAACTGATAGGTATACTTGCCTCATATTAAGTTTTTGGTGCCGTCGCTGGGGATTGTTGATATTAAGAAAACTAGTAGATTTATTAATCTAACCATTTCTTTATCTTTCTTGATTTATTTTCTTGTTCTTAAGTTCTTTTATTTTTCTTGGTGCGATTTTGACTAAATTCTCTATTTTCTTTGATGTAGTGCATGATAAGAAGCCGATCAAAGGATTTAATTAAAATTGATCTTGAGATTGAGAGGACGACTTTACTCAATTTGAGGCAATTATCTATCAAAGAAATAGTGGAGGTGATAAATAAAGGATCTCCAATTAGATTAAAAGATGAAGTGGAGTTGTTAGAGGGGCAAAGTCAAGAGTCAAGCGGTTGATCAAGAATTTGATCATGAGAGCTTACTTGATGACATCATAGCCAATAATGGGGAACATAATCAGACCATGTCGAACTACTCTTGACCGTTATTAATTGGCGCCCAGTCTTGCATCAATTGGCCAACTATTGCAACCAATAGCTTCGAGATCAGGCTGAACATTATTCAGATGGTGCAACAATTTGTCCAATTTGACGGCCTCCAAGATGAAGATACTAATGCACATATTTCTAGTTTTTTGGAAATATGTGATATTTTCAAGATTAACGGGGCAACTGGCGATGCCATCCCGCTACGCCTCTTTCCATTTTCTTTGCGCGGCCAAGCTAAGCAATGGTTAAATTCCTTGGCAAGGAATTCAATTGCAACTTAGAATGAATTGGTGGAAAAATTCTTGGAGAAGTATTTTCCACTTGTGAAAACGGTAAAGCTTAGAGCCAACATCTCATCTTTTGCCCAAATAGAGGGTGAGACCTTATACGATACATGGGAGTGCTTTAAGGAGTTGTTAAAGCGGTGTCCACATCATGGCTTCCCTCTTTGGATGGAAATGCAAACATTCTACAATGGTCTCAACCCCTCTACTAGACAAATGATAGATGTAGCAACCAGAGGTACACTCAATACTAAGACACCCGAAGAAGTCCAAGCTCTGATACAAGGCATGGCCATGAATAATTACCAGTGGAAGAACTCAAGGGGAAAGAAAAAATTCGTAGGCATATTTGAGCTCAATGCTGTACAGTCTCTAGCCACCCAAGTGGAGATGTTGAGTAAGAAAATTGAATCCTTCTCAATTGGTTCATAATAAGCACAATGTAGCTCTAACAACTTCATTCGAAAGGGGCTTGTAAGCTGCGAGCAGACAGAATGTGTTAATTTTCTAGGGAAACCTACAAGTCCCTAGTATAATCCTTATAGCAACACCTACAACTCGGGGTAGAGAGATCACCTTAATTTTTCATGGGGAGGTCAAAATCAGGGTCAAGGCCAACAATGGCAGAAATGGAATCAACCTTAACAAAGACCAAATTTGCCTCCACTAAGGTCTCAACAAGCGACAGCACCCCCACCTACTATAGAGAAGAAGTTAGAAAGCCTCTTGGAAAAATATATTCAATCTAATGAGGCTAGAATGTAATAAACAAATGCCTCTTTAAGGAACTAGGAAGCTTCTATTCATAACTTGGAAAATCAAATCGGACAACTTGCAAGGATGCTGAATGAATGACAACAAGGATCACTACTTAGGAACACTGAAATGAACCTAAGGGAACATGTTAATGAAGTGACCCCGAAAATTGGTAGAGAGCTACGAGTTGAGAAGAAGGAGGATCAGGAAGCAGCTGAGAAAGAAGTAGAGGTTAAGGGTAAAGAAAGTTCAAAACCGTTGAGATCAAAAGAGAGTGTAAAGCCACCAAAAGTAAACGAATACAAGCTGCCCATCCCATTTCCCCAGTGACTTAAGCAAGATTGCCTTGATCCAACCAAACAATTCGATAAATTCCTTGATCTTTTTAAACAATTACAAGTGAATTTATCTTTTGTTGATGTTTTATTGCAGATGCCAAAATACGCAAAATTCCTGAAGGACATGTTGTCAAACAAGAGAAAGTTGGAAGATCTTTCAACTGTTACACTAAACGACGAATGCTTGGTGTTACTCCAGAAAAAGTTGCCAAAGGAATTACAAGATCCAGGGAGTTTTACTTTACCTTGTGTGCTAGGAAAGTTATCAGTAAATAATGCTTTGGCAAATTTAGGAGCAAGTATAAACTTGATGCCATTTAAGTTGTTTAAAAAGCTAGGTTTAGGAGAACCTAAACCAATATGCATGTGCATTCAATTAGCTGATAGGTTCACCACATACCTTAGAGGCATCATAGATGATGTTCTAGTACAAGTTGATAAATTCAATTTCCCTATAGATTTTGTTATCCTTGACATAGATGAGGATCTCGAGGTACCATTGATTCTAGGTAAACCCTTCTTAGCTATTGTTAGGGCCTTGTTTGACATTAATGAGTGTAAGCTCATCTTAAGGGTCGAAGATGAGGAAATTGTTTTCCAGAATCTAGATTTAATGTACAAGTCTCTTAACTTAGAGGGTATAATCTATGTTGGTGATACTTCTAATCCATTTGTTACTAAATTTATGTAGGAAACACTTGTCAAAGAACCTATGGACAATTGCTTAGAACCGAAAGATGGAGAAATGTTGAAAACCCTTAATCAATCAGAAGTTGTAGCTCATTTGGGAGCTAATGAACCCAATGTAGTGAAGGTAGGGATTGAACCATTTTGTAGATCAAACGAAGGAAAGTTAGAGCCTGCCCAAGAAAAATCACTAGTCTTAGATTGGAAACACTTAAAAGATTGCTTAGAATATGCTTTTGTAGTGAAGAGCTTAAAGCTTAAAGCTACTGACAACCACTCCATTTAAGAGAAAAGTGGATAAAAAGAAAGGACTTAAGCAATACGAGTTTGATGAGTGGTGTGATGAGAAGAAACTTAGTAGAAGTTATGCAATTTGATAAGAGTATTTGCTATACCAATGGACAAGAGTTAACTTAAGTCCTGTTTAAAGGGTTCGAAAGTGAGGTAAGGGTGGAGATCCATCTCCACTTGGATGAAGGTAAGTAAACCATGCATTCCGTTGAGCTATTGACGTTAAATATAATGCTCTTGGGAGGCAACCCAAGTTCTTTTTACTTTTTAGTTGGTAGGTTATTTTAGTAGTTTTTTTTTATTATTTATTTTAGTACTTTAACACTTTTATCTTTCATTTTAGGGTCAAGTTCACTTTCATGTTACACTATACATACGGTAGTCCCGTTAGCCAGTTAGCGGGCAAGGGTTAAGAGGATAGTGTCCCTTATGGGGTTTCTAGGGTAGTGCCCTGAAAGCTAAACGAAATTTCAAAATCGATAAGTGCAACATAATAAGTTTTCCTTTTAGTTTAATCTTTTGCATTAGATTTCTTTGGTTCATTTTTTTTCGTTTAGTACTTTTGTTTCTTTAAGTTTATTTTATTTTATTTTTTAATTCATGCATTTAGGTTAGGCATACATTAATCAAAATAAAAATAATAAAGTGAAAAGTAAAAAAAAAAAAAAAGATTGTTACATGGTCATAGGACATGATCGTGTCTTAGACTATGTGAATTCCAGGCAGTTTTTGTGCGTGATCCATAGAAAGTTACACGGTTACGAGACACGATCATGTCTTAGACCGTATTGTTACTAGACATGCAAATAGCTTGCAGCTCAGATTGTTATACGATCATGAGACATGATCATGTCTCGAGATGTGTCTCGGTTAATATATAAAAAAAAAAACAGCCCTGCTTATGGTCATTTCTCCTTGGATTTTTTTCCTTTTTTCGTTTGAAGCCCAACACATTCATCCCCTTTTGCTTACGCATTCCTTCATCCCTCTCATTTTCTTTCATACACAACACACAAACCTATATAAACTCAAGGATCTCTATTACTCTCACTACTTCAAGTATCCAAGTTAGTTCTTGATTCCTCTTTTTCTGTAATTTTTCTGAAAATTTTCTTGGATTGGACTCTTGTGCATGTTCGAGTACGTAGAAATTGAAGCTTTTGCATGTGGTAATCTTTAGAGTGTGTTCATGATTTTTGTTTTGAGAAATGGGTAGTGAACATGAAGAACAATGTTATGTTTTTCAATTCGGCACTACAATTAGATTTTGAAAGTTTGCAATACATTAGTATAGGCATGGGATTCTTGAATGTTTGAGTTGGAGTGCTAAACTTCATTGCTTTATATGCCTTGTTCTTCGTTCTAGCACTTACGGGTTTAGTTTTTAATTAACATACAAGTGCTACTGATTCATGTTATTGAGGAATTAGGAGTTTAAGTATGCTTGGACTCTCTTTTGTAATGATAGTCATGAGAATTGCATGAAAGATTTCTTAAAAACACAACTATATTTTGTATGCATACTAAGTGTTTGACAAAATTCCTCAATGAGTTATAGTGTTTATTTTCACTCTTAGTCATGATCTTTTTTGGTCTATTTCTTTATTATAAGTGTGAGAAAGCTTTGATATATTAGAAATTTGACTTGAATCTTGTTTTCTTTTGTAGAGAAACATGGCACTAAGAGCTAAATTATAAGTTAGAGGAAGGAGCTTAGGAGGAGAGTTCGGCTGAAGATGTTGATGATGAGGAGGAGGATGATGATGAAATTATAGATGATGCCTTGGATTAAGAGGATTGTGAAGTCGATGCCTTGGAAATTTAAATCTTATGTGGAAACATGTGTTTGATTTGGACTACTTCAAACTTCATAACTTATGGCTTTTGTGCATTCATTTTACTCAAATTTTTAGGGGAGTATCAGTCTTCTTTCCTACTTTTATATCGTCTTACCCACGATTGTTTTGATCGTCATATTTTCTATAATGTGACTTAATTTGTATATTGGGGACAATGTACGGTTTTAAGTGTGGGGAAGGGGTTATAGAAACTTTTGTTTCTTAGGAGACCAATTTTTTCGCATTTAACCTAATTTTATTGTTTTATTGACTTGCAATTATTCATAAATTGGTAACTTCCATTGAGTTAAATGTAATATGAATACTTGATCTTTAATGTTTGATTTATATGATGTTAGAGTTGCTAGGTGAAATCTTTGTGGAGTAAAGTTAAGGATTATTTAGGCTAGGATTTTAGGACTTAGGATTAGAGTAATATCACTAGTTAGGAGTTAGTCATCGTTATCCTCGAAGCTTGCTTTTATGTGTATTTTCCTCTTAGACCACTTTAGAGCCCTATAATCCTTAGTAAATAAACAAATGAAATTTTTCTTTTGAGAAACCCTAGAAAAAAATGAAATAGTTGGAGGTGGAAAGTGATAAACATAAAAAAAAAGGAGGGGGGGGGGGGGGGGGGGGGGGGGGGGTGGGTGTGGTGTGGGAAATTGGTAAGAATTTGCCTTGGTTCCTCAAAAGAGCGAGATTGAATTCCATTGCCAATGATAAAATAAATTGAAAGAATAAGTTGGTATGGATTAGCCTTAGTAGTTCAGAAAAGCAAGATTCTTTCCCATTACCAATATGAGGGTTAGGTTGGTATGGATCGATCTTGGTCCTTCAGAAGAGCGAGATCCTTTCCTACTACCAATACAATTGTCCTTAAATAATGTGCTTAATTAATAACATAAATTTAGTGAATTTGAAGCCTTCTAGCTAAAGCATAAACTAAGGGAAAGATCAAAGGATGAGTGAATATAATATGTGTTTACCATGAATTATAGTGCTTAGCGAGAATGAAGAGAGGGTTGTATACATTCTAGCTAAGTAGGGTTAAATTTTTATGACTCTTTCTTGATTAGCGAGATGTTAAATCTAATCTTGAGTATGAAATCCTTGATTAAATGATCTAGTTAAACTTTAATTTACATGGATTAGCTTGTGAACTCTGATACTGTGTGTCCTTTGGACATTGGAAAAAAGAATAAGTATAAGAGTTAAGCAAGTTATTTAAAGAAAATCGATTGGATTTGTAACTTGAATTTTTTAGAGTTAAGTGTAATTGTTGATCGGTTTCCTAGGAAGTAATAGTTTTTAACTTAAGAATTCTTGTCCTAATTCTTATTTGTCTTATTTGCTTAAGGACAAGTAAATGCTTAAGTGAGGAGAAGTTTGATGAGTTCCTAATTATACATATTTTATTTAGTGATTTTTAATAATCTTCCTTGAAATTTGAGTTTATTTTTAGATAATAATACTTAAATGAGTGAAATTTTGTTTTCTAGGTTTTGAAACAATCTACACGAGAAAATGAGAAGATAGAAATAAATTTCACTCAAATCGGAGCTAAAATGAGCAAGTTATGAATGTTTAAAGATTGATACAACTGAATGACACAATTGTGTTGTTTCCAGGTTTGATAATAATAATAATAATAATAATAATAATATAATAATAATAATAATAATAATAATAATAATAATAATAATAATAATAATAATAATAATAATAATAAAAGATAAACGTGAAGCATAGATTGTTACACAACTGAAAGATACAGTTGTGTCCCCAATTGTGTCTTTTTCAGTTGACCTGATTTTTTTTTTTTAATTCTTCATATATAAAGCCTTGTTAGGGTTTATTGAGAAGAACTTTTTGGCATGACTTTGAGAGAGTTTCTAAAACCAAGAACAACTAAGAAAGCGAAGAGAAGCGAAGACTTAAAGATTCAATTTTTCTTTTTTTAGATTTCATGATGATTCTTTCCATTACTTTCTACACTTTGATTTTAGATTTCTATTTTAAGATGTGTGGTGAGTAGAATCTTGGTATCTAGTTTTTGTGAAACCTAGATCTATTCATGTGATACTATGATTAGTATTGATTAATTTAGTTCTTTATTAATTTCTTGATTTAACTATGTTGCTTCATGATTTAGATTATTATTTCCATGGATAGTAATCTAGAGTTTGATATCTTATAAGAGAATCGAGAGATTTCTTATAAGATTAGGTCTAGGCATAATTGATGAGAATTATTGTAAAATTAGAGATAATTTGCAAGATTCTTCTGAATTTTAATCTTAATCATAGAGAATTCATTGTTCAATAATGTAATCCTAGGTCATGCTATTGAGAAGAGATTCTAATAGGTGATTCTAGGGTTAGGGTTAATTGGCTTGAGAAAGTAATTGACTTTAGTAGAGAATTTTCCCGGTCAAAAAAGATTAAAGATTAAATTAAATTATCTTTAGGAAAATCACATGTTAGGTTTAGGGGAAACAAAATCTAGGTACAATATTGAATATTGAATTAATTGACTTGCTTTCTTGTTAGTTCTTGAATTATCTTAGTTACACTTTAATTTAGTTTTAGTAGTAATTTAGATTTACTTCATTTGATTTCTTGAAATTAAAATTACCGGTTAGATAATAGAGACTTAGTGAGTACTAGTTGTCAAAGTCCTTGAGGGATTGACACTTAGACTTAATCCACTATATTATAAATTGATAGGTGTACTTACCTCATATCACATATGATTCTAAATTGTTTAAATATATTTGTGTGAGATAAATGTTGTATGGAAATATATTATGATGTATAATTGCATAACCTAATTATGATATTTACGCACATGTGTCGGCCTCTCATATGATAAGTATATTAACATATTGACTTCTTATATTGAATCTATACGTGTGTCTATTATACACACACATACATACACATACTAAAATGCTTGTACTTGTATAATTGTATCAACATATATGAAAATAGGTTGATAAATGTTATAAGTATATAAATCATGAAGGGATTGATAAATATTGGTTAAATTAAGTTAAAATGAAAATGGTTATAAGTAATGATCAAATTGAGACAATTGGAAGTATATGTAATTGAGGGGGGGAAAAAAGAGAAAATATTTTGACTTGGTTTTCTTAATCTAAGTTGGGAATGGGTATTCGGTGTTAGGCATTAAATTGCTATGATAACAGATTGTTGGAATGTAAACCCAAAACTCGGGAATTTAGTAGGATTATAAAGTGTAAATCAAGTTAGAAAGTGAGACTTAACTTAGAAAGTTAGGAGGGTAAACTTGAATGAATAACTTATAATGAATAACAATTTTGTAGGAGTTAAGGAAGAGGAATATGAAGTTATAAATATTTCGGCAACTTTCAAGAGCATATTACTAGATATAGATTCAAAAGTTAAAAGTGAAGCTGAAAGTTGAAAAGGGCAATCAAATTAGATTTCTCTAAGGTAATAGCAAATCATGTTGATTTGGTGATTATATAGTTAGTATTATGAAGGGAATGAAATCAAGTTAGAAAGCCTGAAGTACATAAATGTTGTTTAATAATATAAGCTTAGTAGTTTTGATGTATTTAACCATTAGGAATTTTTTTGATTTTTTTTAAACATTTTTGATCTCTTGAAGTACTTTGATGAACTATGATGTATTTTGACTCTTAGCATAGAATAGTAATATGAATAAGCTTGTTAGCTTACTGGAATAAAGTATAATTAGGTCTGGCATATCTAGAAATTAAGAATGACACTGAACATAAGTGGAATAAATTTGTACTCCTTTGTGATATAATTATTTTTGTTGTACGTAATATAAGTATGTAAATATTAAATTTGTTCCTCTTAACTTACGTAATAAGCATAATCAATACAAATCTACCATATGTAAATAATAGAGCACTTATATTACATATGACTAGGGAATATATTATTAATGTCAGATATATAGGAAGGGTATGGTGTTAACTAGTGATAAATTGACATTATAATATTCACAGGATACAAATTACTATTTTTATAACATATTGCATGAGTAGGATAATATCAACCTATACAATGAGTTTCAAATTTAACTTAATGTTAGTATAGGAAGTGTATATATAAAAATAGGAAATAACCTATAATTAAGTTATAAGTTATCACCCCCTACTTTAAAGGATTAGACTAAGAGAAAAAACTTACCTGAAAAGGATACAATTGATAATTAGCTTTGAAAATGACAATAAGAGGAAATCCCACCGTATCAATTAGTTAGCAATCCTAAAGTGACTAATATGTTCAATTAGGACACTAGAAAGTAAAGATCTTAGACTAATGTACAAGATCAAATTCAAAGTGTTAAATGTATAGCTAAATCATTTTAACACTATAACTACTAACAAGACTAGGTTGAAGACTAATTACACTAATGAGTAATGAATGAATTACAAAAGAATCATTTGGCTAACATTTCTTTCCTTGTGGTAAGTAACTAACATGAAAAGTAATGAAACGCAATGTAAATTCATAATCTCTAGCTAACTACACTATGAGAAGGGAAAACAATAATTGTAGCATGAGGTATAGTTAAAACATTATGAGATAATAATCCTCATATGTATACTAGCACATTAGGGTAAACGTAGGGAGAATCGCAAATTGATGATCCTTAGGTCACTTTGATTGACTTCTGTTTTTGTTATGTTCAAGTTATGTTATGTTCAATTGAGTCCAAGTCAAAGTAATCTTAGTGTTTTGTGAAACTAATTGGTCAAGGGTTGTATTAGTTTTCGTCAAGTCATGTCAGTTTTAGTTTATTTGAGTCATCAACTATCTCATTCGAACTCAAGATAGAGAAGAGTCAGGATTTGCCAAACTGAGTATTGTTGACATTTGTGCTAGTGATACAAAATATAAAATTTATGACTATAATAAGGACACAACAATCATAGAATGAAGAGTGCAAATAAGATAAGAATGAATCGAATTTGTATTAATTATAAATGAAACAACATGGATAAGAATGACCTTGGGGAGAACTTAGAATTTAGTTAAGGCAAAAGTTGTGGTAGAAGTTATGATAGAAGGTAAAATATTAAATGCATTGAATTCGTATGATAAAATATAAGATGGGACATAAGATAGATAATGGAATGATTGGTAGATGTTATTGTGATAATACATTAGCAGGAGAAAGAACCTTGTGACCCATAAGTTAGGGACACTAGACATAAAAGACAGTGTAAGAGGATTCCTTAATCAAATGATTCGAAATGTATTAGACACAATGAAAAGAGTAAAATAATTTGAGCATATTAATATCACGACCCAACAGTATCGTTGTTGTGATAGATCGCCTTGTACCGCATAAAGATCTGTAATCAACCCCCTCGTTGATCGTAAGCCTTTTATACTATACACAAGGCTCCTTCCACTATACGTTATCACTAGGCCCATAAATATGTAATATCAAGAAATTTAACTATAATTTACTCTTTGATATAAAATGATAAAGTAAACATGTAGATTCGTTGAATTTCACACCAAAAGTATATTACAACACAAATGCAGTTCTCATAAGACCTTGAATTAGAAATTGTTATCTAGAATATGAATTGAAAAAGATAAATAAATATATACAAAATGCTATTACAAAATTCCCTCTTCATTCCTTGAATGCATTGTCTCGTCTTTGTACGAGACTTACCTCGAGCATGCCTTGGCTCGGATGGATGAAGAGATGATCTTACATAAAAAGAAATCTATCAGGGTGTAAGCTTAAGCTTAGTGAGATAAATCCCCTTGTCAATACTGCATAACAATTTTATTTAATGCACAAACATACCAATGCCTGAACAATCACGATATCGAACAATTAGGATGCCAAACAATATATGCAGTGAACTAGGAATTGCATGCAACTCAAAATTATGCCCCTTATAATCAGTGTTGGAGATGATTAATTTATACAAATCGCAATTAGGTTCTTGCACTTGGGTCTTATACCAATTGCACTATTATGCTTAAGTCAAAACAAACCATATATATATATATATATATAACATATATCACTTTAATATGGAAAGTACTCTTTCTTTTTATATCTCATACTTTAAACCAAAATGACCAGGTCTAGTGGTGTGGTAGCCTCCGCTATCCACAATCACATGCCCTAAGCAAAAGCCACGAGACACGACCCTCTGCTAATGGTTAGCGTTCCTTGGTGCCTAGTAAGCCCTTTAGCTTAGGATAGAGACTCAATAATAAAATGATGGCATAGCTAATGCTCAATCCTATAGGATGCCCTCCTCTTGTGAGTTCCTTTCCATCTTTTGCGTGAGGTGGTAGTCGGTATAGTATGATGCGATTATGAGAAATGCATGATTTATTGAATTTCTTAATCAAATAGTAATTAATCCAGTTTTTATAAGGATCATACAAATTCATTCCATACAACTATAATTAGATATCATTACAACAATTCCCATTATTATCTGATTAATAAGTCATTGCATTCAATCATAATATCGTACATATGTATTTCCCATATCTTACAAGCATCTAAGTTCCTTATATAAGTTTAAGTGCATTTACTCTATTAGCAAAATCAAATATGGAGTCATCAGGAATCACTCACTCAGTCATGCGAATCAATCGAAGTAATCCGAGGGCAAATTGTCTCTAAAAGTTGGGTTTCCTGGACATCGCAAATATGATACTATAAGGATTTGAAATAGAACTAAGAAAACTAAGCTAAAACCCTTTAAACTATACTTTTAACTAGGTTTTGTATTTTTCCTAGTTTTACTTAAAAGTTCAATTACATATAAATTTTTCGTTTTAAAGATCATTTTTATGATTTTATATTCAATCTTCATGTTTTCGATTATACTTTAATGTGGTGAGATTAGATTTTCAAGATGAGGCATGCAAATCTATTTATAGGTTAGAATAGTAGTGGTCCTCATGATTCGGATTACTTTTGGACTTTGTTTGATTATTGGGCTTTTTGATATCTTAGGAAATCTTTTGGGCTTGGGCTTAAGCTTAGAATTTCATTTTAAGCTTAAAATACTCCTTAAGGTTAGATTTCCAACTTTGATTTTCACTCCTAAGGTTAACAACAACTTCTTGGGCTTTTATGTGGGCTTAAGTTGTCAAATTGACTTGTTTTTTTTTTTTTTTAATTCAAATCGAAGATAGTGACTTTGTTGGGCTTAGGGAGTGTTTTGTGGGCTTCTTAAGAGTCTTTAAACAAGTTCCATTGTTAGGGTAAGTTGCTGGTCAGAAAATTTATGCGGGTCAAACTTTGAGTTTGAGGCTTGTTTTGGAAGTTTTAGGTTTAGTTTTGAGTTTTAGGCTTTATACACTTATCGTACTTACCTTGGTTGGTCTTTTTACTTTGCTTACTTACTTTTATCATATTTTTAAGTGACTTTCCACATGGTTTTAGATCTGGTCATGGTGAATCTAAGGAGTTCTCACTTGGTTTTTCAACTTGTTTCATCATTTCCTTAAGTTTAAGGATTAGATCATGAATTTAGGCTATTTATATTCAAATCTTGACTTAAATTCTCTTCCATGAGATGATTACTTAGCTCATACTTTACATGAAAATGGTAGATCTCATGCTTATCATAATTTCCATATCATAGTTCATATCTTGCAAAGTTAGGTTTCCTCATAAAAGCTTAACGTAATGGATTTTCCGTTACCTAAGTCTAGATTTGAGCATGTTTAACTTAATAGAAGTGAAAATAACATCTAAGAACCTATAAACACTTCCCGTACGGCATGATATCCCTTCTTTCAAGTTCTTATTTCTTGATTTTTTTAACTTAAAATTTTCTATTCTAAGTGTTAAACAAGTATCTCTACATAACACCAACTTTACATGCTTATATTTCAACTTTCAAGCAAAGGTTTTATAAGTTTGCTTCTCAAGGTGGTCTTAGATGTTTTATTAACTTATGATCATGCTAATATCCTCATGAAAACATGGTCTCCTAACATGACATACTAGGTTACTAACATAAAAAAAAAACTTACTCGTCCTCAAAGTAAAAAACAAGGTAGTTGTATACTAAGTATCCACTTAAGGTCCTTGTTTTACCTTCTCCTTCTTGCAACCTTTTTAGAATCTTGAGTTTTGATCTTTTAAAATGGGGTTTTGAGAGTATTCTAAGGTTCTTAAAAGTGGCTTTGGAAGTTGACAAATGGAAGACACAAATAAGTTTTGTGCTGTGAGTGTAGAAGCTTAGAAGTGATGGCAATTGTGTGGGATTTTATAGGGTTTGTGTTTCCTCTTTTGTGTTGAGTTTAAAGTGAGAGAAAAAGAAGTGAAAATGAAAGAGAAAGTGAGAGTATGGAGGGAGAAAGTGGCAAGCTATGTATGGAAATAAAGTGTGTTCAAGAAGCTTTGATTTTGTTGTCTTGTAACTTGTACAAATGCCAACATTTGACAAGACTAGATGATGTCATCATTAAGTGGTGAGTAGTAGTGTGTAAGACAAATCGATTAATTGATGAAAGACAAGGCATGGCCTCTCTTTTCTAGCCATGTGGAACCGGCCATGTCGGCCTCTCTTTTAGCATGGAGTTGTCTTGTCTTCTTAATTAAAGTCAAACACATAAAATATTGTGATATCTTGTCCATATGTAGTATAAGTTGTGGTGTGATAAGAAAAGTATCTTATCACTAGTTTTGTTAAGTTATCAATTGATAAATGATTCCGATTCTCAATTGATAAGTTATTTAGGGTGATTAGTTCATTCACTTATTCATGTGCACAAGTCTTATGCATGAAGATAAGGAGATTGTCTTATAAGAAATTCTTTTAGAGTTTGTTTTTTAAATTGTTTTGTAAGTTATGATTTAATTCTTATACAATTATGAAACTTTTTTAAGTTGAATAAAATTATTCAAATAAAATTATCAATTAGTCGCTTAGGGTTATAAGTCTTTAATTGTTTTAGGGTTTAGGGTTTTAAGTGATTAGGGTCCGTAGTTTTTTATATTCGAGTTTTATTAATAATAAACTTTCGAATTGGAAAATTAAATTTGTTTTTAAATGTAAACTTGAATTTTTTAGTTTAATTAATCCTTAGGGACGCTTAGGAAGTACTCTTAGTTGATTTATAAGCTTGCTAAAGGTAGGGTTTACAATTAATCTAAATAGTACGTTTGATGCATAATGAGAAAAGTGTAATGGAACGACTTGAATATTTCTTATAGAAGTTTATTAAATAAAAGACTAGTATTATAAGGATATAATTGATTGACAAGTAGAGATAACTACTAATAAGTATTATGCTACTACATAAAGCTAGACAGTAGAAAGATGGGAATAATGATGGTTCCTAAAATAACAGATGGATACTTACCTAATAAAACTATACTTTAGTGACGTGAGTAGGCATACATATATTATGGTTAGTAGTTGAAAATAAAAAGAAAAAAGAAAAGAGAGAGAGAAGAAAGATGACTATAAGATAGGCAAAACTTATGATGAAGAAGAAATTAGCTTAACGTTAAATCCTAATGTTGAGATAATAAACTTGAGACCAATCTTGAACACCAAGATTAGGTGTAATCTAAATAACTAGCAAGATTCAAATAAACTTAGGGTAAAGGAAATTTCAATCCACAATAATCCTTATACAATAAATCTACTTAGAAATTAAATAAAAGAATTTCCTCTTACTAGAAACTTAAGATTTTCTAGACTCTGAAGTTAATTTAGAAACTTATTCAAAGACTAACCTTTCATAAAACCTATTCAACTAACTTTTGAACCTTGAATATTGAGTGGAGGAAACTTCATTAATCTAATGAACTTGGATTAGTCGATCCGATTACCTTTAAATTCATAAAATTAAAGGAAAACTAGAAAAATGATTTTCAAGAAAGGAACTACCATAAAGTAAACTTTCTGTGCTAAAGTTAGTGAAAAGGAAAAAAAAAATTTGAGTAACTTAGTAATATAAGATAATCTAATCGGAAAGTAAGGAATGGGGAAAATATGATTGTATGAAGGGATATAAGTAATAATGATAAATTATAGTAATGACTTTGGTGCAATGTTAGTGGTAACCAAGAGAATTAGGGGTGGTTAATTGGTAAGAGTTGACTTAGAAGCTTGAGACAAAGTTAGCTTAGAAAGTAAAAAATGAAAGTAAAATGCAGTATCAAGGGTGATGATAAGAATGGGTTGTCTTTAATAGATCCAAACACTATGATGGTGACTTAAGATGTTGCAGTTTTAAGGATGAAACTCTTTTGAAGAGGGGGTGGAGTGTGATACTCTATAATTTTAGCAACTAGAATCCAACACTTAATTTAGGAAATATAAAGTTTTGATATTTTGGTAATTAGGTTTTGAGTGATCGATATAAAAGCATTTGTAAGAATAACCTAATTAGGCTAGAAATCTATGAGTGGGTTAGTAACATTTGTCAAGGAGATCTCATAAGCTTGAATCTCAAAATTATCATAAAATATTAAAAATATAGCTAAAATAGTAAAAAATTGTGATATTATTAAATATGTATGGGTAACACATGGATTAGGCATCATTAGTTAGTGAACTTCTAGAGATAAATTACATGAATAATAAAATTATTAATGGACATGAAATAATAAGTATAAGACATGTATATACATTGGATATAACCATTGTATTAATAGATGTACCTGTCATTACTAAAAATGTTCAAAAATATGAAAAATTCACTAAAGTAATGAAATAAAATAAGAAATAATTTATAAAAATATGGCATGGAAACAGGCAAAACATTCCATATGGCGTGGCAAATTAAGAAGATAACTAGAGTTGAAAGTGGAATTTAGGAAAACCACTTTGGGATACCTAATCAAGTGGAATAATACTTGTTTAATGTGGAAAAAACTAAAATCACCCCCAAACCTCTCTATAAAAATATAAGCTGCCTTCCTTCTGAGGGATGTGGTTTAGAAGTCTAGAAAAAAATGTTGGGAGAGAGTTTTAGAGAGTGTAAGTGGGGAAGAAATTATAAGAAGAAAATTGGTAAATTTAGGTATCGAAGAGTTCCTGAAGTTCTTAAATAGAGAGTGTAACTCTTCCTTATAAATTTTAGGGGCTAGGAACATTGTGTAGAGAAATCAGAATCAAGGGGCAGTATATATAGTAGGGGATCCAGGGGTTTTTCAATTTTTTCCTTTTTCTTAATGTTAAAAAATTTCTAAAAAGTAAACACATGTTATTGTGAGGATGATACATTAAGGCTAATTTTTCCTATATTTTTTGTCGTCAGAGATATTTTTAGGTAAATTATTAGGGAAGTTATCTAATATTTAATTCATTTTTGATAAATTCTAATTTTTCCTAAACACATTTCCTTTCTTTTTAGAATTTGTAAGATATTTTAGGGATAAGTAGAGACATTTTTGCCATTTGTTAGGGTGGTTTGGACAATTTTGACATTTTAGAGTATTTTTATATGATATTTTTTCATATTTTGGTTATATACTTATTATTTTAACAATTTTAATTATACATTCAAAATATATTCTTATGACATGCCACGATGATATTTTCCATGCAATAGACTTGGTTCCTCATCATGTTTCTTATCTTTGCTTTATTACATATACTTAAACCCTATTGTATTTACTATTTACTATCCAACTTTTACTTTTCATTATTTATTTTTAATACTAGGGGTATTTTAGACTTTTCACTTACTTTTGCTATTTTATCTTAGGTAATGAACCTAACATTATTTTCTTACTCTTGTTGATTTCTTCCTTAAATTTTCCTTAGCTTATCATTATCACTTTTCATGTGACTTATATTTTCACGTTCTTAGTTCTATTTTATTTTTTACCTTAATAATATAATTATGTGGTTTGATTACTATCATCTTATTAGAAATGATAAACCAAGTTGTCATCACACTTTACCCCCCTTAAATTAGGTTTAGTCCTCAAAACCGATTAATTATACTAGGGAATCAAAATAAGTAGTAAGGATATTTTAGTTGCTAACCTTTATTGGAATAGCTAAGGGTATTCTTCTTACATTACAGATTTAGGCTCCTAAGTAATTATTTCATTTCTCCATTGTACTTTACTTCTGTTATGTTACCAATCTTAGATCTTAATCCAAAAATGAACTTAGCTATTGTCCTCACTTTTGGCTCATCAACATCACAGCTGGAATTCTCGAATATACTCATTAATAGATTGGCTTCCTTGCTTGAGTTCTCGAAGACGTTGGAAGGTGTCTTGCTCTGAATGTTATGGCATAAAATCTACTTCTCAAAACTCTCTTCTTCTAATTCTAAGTTCGAATTTCATGTCGGGCCCACTGTCATGCGTTTTGCAATTTCTTTCACTACATTATTGCATACCTAGAAAATTCTAAAGTAACTACTCAAATACATATTGGGTCTTCATAATTATAGAAATCAAATATCTTCTCAATTTTCTACTCCTAATATAGGTAGTCATTAGTACTATCAGACCTATTAAAGTTTAGAACCTACACTTTAAGATATTTGGCTCCTTTAGGAGTATGAGGTTTGTGCTCTTTGAATCCATCATAGTACTCTTTCTCCTCCCCATACTCTTCAACTTAATCTAACTTAAGGGTTATTCTTTTAAATCTCTCAACATGTCGGGGTGGAGTTAGGTTCACATCAACAGCTTTTGATGCTTTAGGATCAACTACTTGTCTTCTCGGCTTATCTCCCACATCTTGGCCTCGTTCATCAACTCTCTCTTGAGGCTTAGTCTTTATTACCCTCTATACAAATATAGCTAAGTTGGTTATGATAGCAGTATGGTCTTACAATTGTTCATTAGTAGTTTGTGGGGTTTGTTAGGTAACATGGCTACAACCATGAGTATCACTTTTAGCATCATTACTCTCTCTTTGAACATTGGGATTTGACATTCTCAATGCAAAACTTCATGAAGTCTACTACTTCAATAGAGATTTCATATAACTTTGCTAATACGATACCACATAAGTACTTTAGAGCTTGATCGATGTTTCCACTAGAGAAATAGAGTATAATAGGACAACAATTACTTCAATACTTAGCTTTCGGTTGTAACCTCAAGCTCTGATATTAGGATTTTATGTTGTACCTAGGAGTTGAGTTATCACTAGATCTTACCTATAGAATTAGTAGTAGTGGGTCCTTTTTCACATCTTGGCTTAGTACGGAATGCACCATCACATAAAAATACCTATTAAAAACTTAACTTAACCTACTCATTTATCGAAAGAAAACTTTATTTATGTCATAATGGGATGGCTACATCAGAGTTCACTTAGACATTTTGTTAAAACTTATATGTATAGCTTAATATTTACATCAAAACATAAACCATCCTTTTTCTTTTGTCATCTTCAAAATAGTAGGATTCTTGACTTAGTACAAGTTCCATCCAAAAGTCGCTGATTCTGACTTACGCTTTCAGTATACATCCTTACTAGTGTTAGGCTTTTTATGATGTTGTTAACTTGAGGATAAAACATTTTATCCTTTCAACTACTAAAGCTGAGTGAAAGTAGATAACAAACAATATAATATAGGAAATATCACAACTAAAATATTTTAATCATAACTAGCAAATTCAACTACACACATACATTAGCCCAACTAGGCATTTATTGTTAGCAATGCAACATGCTATGCTCATGCATATGGCATACATTGGTACTAATATCCTATGCTGTTCCAATATCCTAATTCGGTTAGTTGACATAGCCGAGCATCTAGATACAACGTCCAGGAACCTAGGGCAACAAGGAGCTATCTACGAGTAAAACTCCTAACTTTGTTTTACAAAATTAAACTAGATACTATAGTTCACCAAATCAGACTATCAAAATAGTCAAGATGTTTGGCTAATGTGAATCTATATGCTTCCAAAAATTGAGTTCATAAAGCCATGCTTTTTCCATGATCACTTGGAAGCCTTATTTTGAAAATTCTAAACTATAGGTCCCTTTTAATGCTATGCCATGCCTTGTATGTAATAACAACTCAAGTATATTATCCAATACCATTAGCCTTCAAATTTTATTCAACCTAGTTATCTGCTTCTAGTTTTTGAACTCTCGCTAACAAAAATCTAATATCTCACTTAGGTGAACACTTAGAAGATTGGGTTAGTAATTACTCCACTTCCTTAGTCAAGACAATCATTCGTAAGCACCACATCAATACCTAACATAGCAACATAACAGTCTAACCAAGATATAGTTACCATCATTCAAAATCACCACATCAGCATCTTCTATAATAGCATATTAGTTCACCCAAGATATAACCATATCTAACTTATATAGCATTAAACAACAGACAGTGTTATGAGTAGTAATATATCTACTCTAAGCATAGATTAGATCCACTTACCTAAGCTTAGTAATAGTGTAAAAATCCTAGACTTCGTGACGTGATCCTTCCTTACTTATCACACCTAGGAAAATATGACATAGTCTTCAAATCAATTATGGGTTGATCCCAAACTCTTATAAGTTTTTATTACTGCGTTTTTAAACTTTATTTGATCGTATCTTATTCATTCCTTATCCGATTTTGGTAAACTTTATATTATCATGATTTTTATTTTGAATACTTATTAAAATATCTTAAAAATCAAGACTAATCAATATTGTCAAAAGCCTAAAAATGCCTTTTCTCACTATTGACTAGACCGTATGTTATTATAACTTTATAATTGACTCGAGTAGGCTTTAATTCTAAACTGAAAACCCTAAAAATCATACTTTCCAAACTTATCCAACAACCCTTAATATACCTAAAAGTGTTTATTTTACATGAATTTGATAAATATTTTAATAGTACTAATTATTGTATTACATATTAAGTTAATATATAGGTTTTTATTAGGAAAATACACAATAAATAACATATGAGCCCAATTAATTTCATGAGAAATCCTATAGACTTAGAAAAGTTTTTTTTTTTTTAATTATTGACCATGAATTACACTAAACTAACTATTATCCATTTTTATGAAAAAATAGTGGTTTTAGCTCGAAATTATTGAAAATTAGGGAAAATGAAAAAAATCATGTGTGATATAAAAATTAAGCATTTCAAATATCCTTAGAAACTTTTAGAAGTCAAAACATATAGGGCTCATTCATTAATTTCATCAAAAACCAATTATTTTAACAAATCGACAAAACTACCAATTTTATTTAAAATAAATATAATAAATATTAAACATGAAAATTTTCAAAAATTCTTATTATTTAAATTTAATACATTATATAAGTGTGTTATAAAAAAAATTTCAAGACAAAATAACTTTATTTAATATTTTGAAACATTTATTTAAAATTTGTCGAAACAGAGTACATTCTTAAGTAAGTACCCTAAATCAATGTTATTTCAAGAAAATAAAATTACTACATGAAATTAAATGTAAAATAATCTAGGAAAACCAAATTTCATAATATTTTGAGCTAATTTGATATTTTTAGTAAATTAATAAAAATCAAACACTAAAGTTTAACTCACTAGCGCATGGTGCTCTGGCCACCACCTTATGTTGGCCTACTTTTTCTCTCCACCACAAGTTTAAGTCTCAAGTGGCTTATTTTTAGGTTGCTTGTAGCCTTAGGAACCTTAATTCACCCTATTTTCCCATTATTTTCTTTTATTTTTTATTTTCTAATTTTTCCTAATTTTTTGAAATTAAGTTCTTGTGTTTGCAAGTTTTCAAAATATTACAAATGAGGTTTGGGGTCCTATTTATAGTATTTATACTTTTTGCATGTCAAAAAGTGAATCGATACATGTCACTTCTTCATTTTCTTACATATTGACTAGGCGCTATTGTGATGACTCATGTTTTTAAGTCACCTTATACTATCACATCATTTGGTGACTCATCTATTCATTTTTAATTATTTTATATTAATTTTATCTTATTTTGATAATTTATTATTATTATATGTGTATATTTAATGCATATCACATGTAAATACATGTATATTATATATGATTCACTTCATTTGTTATTTTTATAAGTTAAATAATTTATGTTTAATATCTTGTTATATCTAAAAGTTGGAATTTTATGTTTTCGATATTTTTTAGCTTTATCAATAAACTGATGTTTTTATTAAATTAATTTTTTTATATAGCTTATCTCAAGAAATTCAGTTTACTAGGATACTTCATCTAACTTTTTAACTTTACTATGAAGTTTAAACTAAAACAGATAATGTTGTTTGACACCTTAAATTTAGAGTTTAAGATCTTAAGGTTATCGGATGGGCTTGAGACCTTAGGGTATTACATCCTTTAAGGTATTGAAGGAAGAGGGAATGAATAGCTCAGCAAACATAATAGCTTTCATAAAGCAACTCGTATAATACGACTTAATATTTTGCTTGATATGATGTATAAGCTAATACTAAGGTCCACTCACCATTAATCTCAAATTACTTGCAAGATTAGATAAGAGTATGAAAATGATGTACTTAGAGAATAATGTCTTGCAAGAACAAGAATATCCATTAACAATGTTGTGTAAGATGATTCTGGCAATAGTAAAAAAGACTATTTATAGTAATTCCTTTAGGCAATAATATAGTAATGGAAAATTATATAAAGGATAATGTAAGAAGAAGATTCGTAGTACAAACAAAAAAGGTGAATATGAAAAAGGACAAAAAGGAGCATAATACAAACGTAAAACAAGTAGGGGATAGGTGGCATGCTATGATAAGATTCATGTGTACTATGTTGGTCTGTGTTTAGGTTGTTGCTGTTATGCTGTACTGAAGGCTACCAAGGTGATTGGGTGAAGTTGTAGCTTGGTAGGATGGAAAAGGAGAGCTCGGGGTACAGGGACTTTTGACTTGGTGCTGAAGGCTATCTGAGCTAGGGCCTTAGGGAGTTCTTTCACAACTCTTCTATGTATTCGAGCTTGTCATCGGTAGGTTAAGAAGACATGATCCTTCTTGTAAGAGATTGTAAGCCTCGAAGACGAGCTTGGATGAGGGGTCTAAAGGTCGGCACTCCATCAAACCTAGTTGTGACCTTAACACCCTTAAGTGTAAAAGTGATCATAGAGAAGTTGATGTGACTTTGTAAATTTTTCTACTCAAGATGTTGAAGTTGGTAAATGTATGATAAATGGATAGTCAATGGAAGTCATTTCACTACAAGAGATGTCAAGCTTTAATATTATAATAGCTTTTAGAAGCTTGTACACTTAGAAATCATTAATTTACATCAATGGAATTAATTTTACAAGTGAGAATGCAAAATGATGTATGACTTTACAAACAAACTTGTAGATCAACTTAGGACGACATGACTTTGCTTAACATGATAAATTGAGAAATTACAGTTCAAGTTGACTACATAAGGAGTTACTACCTCATGATATAATGAAATGCCATCATTTGGGGAGAAGAAGTTGAAGCTTCATGCATAGGAGTTTATATAAGCATTCTTTTAATTTGAATATTACATGAAACAAGCTCTTGAAATGAAGATGCTTGACTAAAATATACTCCTTGATATAGACGATTCATTCTTGTGATGATGTTGAAGCTCCATAAGCAATGGAATGTAGTCGCCATGAGAGGTTGACATGAGTAATGGAATGTAATCGCCATGAGAGGTTGACATGAAATTTCTTGGAAGAACTTGATATTCATGAGTGATGTGCCTCTAACATGAATAAACGAAGCATCATGATCAAAATTTGGTAATGATATAAGACTCAAGTGTATGATGTTAGTTGTAAGCTATGCTTCCTCCATGAGATGCCATGTCATCTAGTGTCTATAACATTTTGAAATATGTTTGATGCTTAGGTGAAGTTGTTCCTTGCCATGTCATTCAATTTTAGTGATGACATGCAAAGCATGCATCTCGCATGGACACAATTATATGTTATCATGTTGCTAAGTGTTGTTGAAGAAAATTGAACTATTTTTTATGGTCGGCTTCCTTCACAAGTTTCCATGTTAATGTTGACATTTAGAGTACGCCTGATGTTTAAGTAAAGCATCTTGACTTCAGTAGATTCCTGAAGAAGAGCTGTTAATTGATATAAGATTTTGGTAAAGATGATGTCTTGAACACCAGACTTATAGGTAGTTTACAAGACAAAGTAAAATTAGGCTAAGGGGGTGCCAAGGCAACTTCGGCATTATTGTTTTGATACTTAAGTTAGGTAGAGTTTATGATAGATATTGAAAAGTAATGGGTAGAGTGCTCAAAAGTCCATAAGAAACTACCTATTGCTTTTCAACTGCCTTTTATAGTTACAAGATTATTTTGAATGTTATAATCATTCCCCTTAACTCCAATATGAGCATTTGATTTAAGTTTAAGACTACTCCTTGATTTTAGGGAACGTGGTTGACATCATGTGGTCGATGGGTAGTTATTCAAATAAGGAAGCTAACTTTTTGTGCCTAATGTTAGAGTTTGAATCCTTTGGAGCTGACCGGGTCAAGATCTAACCTAAAGATAGTTGTTTCGACCTAAAGGAAGTTGGTTCAACCTTCTTTGATTAAACCCATCTTATAGAAGTTAAAGTTGCCATCCTTTGCCAACCTATCCTAAGTGATCGACGAGAGCTTTAGGAGCTAGGGAGCAGCTTTAAGCAATTCGATTTTTTCCTTTAAGAAAAACCTCTATCAACATTTACCCCTTGACTCCTCTTGATAAATCTATCAAGAGGAGTCATAATGCCATTTTGAAGATCAGAAAAATGGGCCATGCTTTCCTTTTTTTTTTTTGTGGCGATCTTAAGTTACTACTTCCACTATTCAAACCATAGACATTGAATCTGATCTACCAAGGTAGTAGATTGCTATCAAAATGTTATCTTTTATTTTAACTTATGGAGAATCTTCAACTTTTAAACATGACGTTTCATTTACTATTATAGGGATCCATGCGATTATGTCAGAGTTTATGTATCTCCTTTAGAATGGGGAACTACATCCAAACCCTCTGATATGCCCAATATGTAGTAAATCGGATGAACCACATTAATTAGCAATGGTAACGACTACAAATCACTAGAAAACTACCACCAAATCCATCCCTTTACATTTTCAACCCTATCCTTCGTACTCTCTTTCTCCTTCTGCTTATTCTTACACTATTGTTCCAATTTTCTTCAGTATTTTCTCTCTTCAATTTATACCTTACACATTTCTCCTTATTCTTCACTTACAGCAATTGTTCCAACAAGGTAAACTATTTCTTCTATTGAATTTAACAACTCAACTTGTGACCAAGTGTAGAGCCAAGAGCTATATACTATTCATCAAGTAGGCAATTTCCCTCCACCAGAAGAATCCCCTAGCATGGTAGATCTAAATGTTGCTAACTTCCGGTTGGACTTGACTGGGTATACTGGGTTGGTAAGTATTCATGCTCTTAGGTCATAAAAGATTAGGAAGCTTCCATACAATGATTATCCTATAGATAATGAAGGTAAGTCTCTTGCTCTATCTTTATATGTTGGGATCATGTATGACATGAGTCTAAATGGTGTCACAAGCATAATAAGCAAAAAAGAATTTAATGCTATGTAACTTAGTTTTAGAGGTATCCCCCCAAGACTGGCCATTTAAGAGACATAAACCAAATGAGCAAATCATAGAACTAGGTGATTAAGAGGTTGCCCTTTTGGAAAAATACTTTGAGGTCGGTTTGAAGTTACCCTTTACCATATTCCATAGTTCTTACTTATATATCACTATCATTATCCTTCTATGCTTACCCCAAACTCTTATAGATTGCTCATAGCTCTTGTTGTTGGTGGATTTTGATAGTTGGAAATATCTTGCAAAGAGAAAAGAAAAGCACTTAGTATCAGGGCCAATATGGTGCGGTTACTCTGATGCTTAAGTTAGTGAATATGAATAGGGAAAGTTAAATGAGTGGTCAAGAGGTGTTAGATGCTCTTACAGAGTTTCTTTTCCATATTTATAGGCGAATATTGTGTTTAAAGTAGTAGTTATTAGAATAACTAATGAGACACATAGAAGACTCTTCATTGGATTCATTCCATAAAATATAAGGAGAGCAGGCAGTTATGTAATATAACCATACTAGTGATAACTGTTCACACTACTTCCCTTGAATTCAAATTAGAAATGGATCTATATCGCTCGATCAGATGTCCAGAATGTAAGCCATTTGGCTGCTTGGTAGTCGAATAGACGAGTAAGAGAAAATTTGACTATTAACGCTTAATGAGTTAAGTGAACAAAAACTGTCTGTCAACATTTATCCCCCAACTCCCATATTTGAGGATTTAATAATGGGAGTAACATTTAATATATTAGAGGCCGGGTGCGGAGTAGTTCTTTAGATGCTAGGTAAAGTGGGGAGGAAGATGGATTACATCCTAAATGAAAAGTTGCAATTTTCATTTTCCCGCCTATTAAGAGACCAAAAAGTAGAAGTTATGACATCTGTCACCTCAATCATCATTATGCCGTAGGCTTAATAACTGTTAGAGGCTTGATAACCATTGGATTTCTATTTCGAAACACGTGTCAACAACCTATGCCATTATCTAACCAGTGCATCATTACTGTTAGAAACACTTTTGTAGTTACGAGGGTAAACTATTCATATTTAAGGGATTGTTCAAAATCTAAACAGATTTCTTTAGCCGTATCCATAAGCTTTCATTTGCCTTTGACATCTTGTCTTTACTCTCTCTCAAAATCTTCAAATTTTGTGAAATTCCTCATAATCAATCAGGTATGGTTTGCAACATAATTAATTGACTTGTCCTCTTGAATTATAAAGCAATAGCAACAGAGACTGAAGCCACTTCTCCCCCCTAAAGAAGGAGTGAGACGACATGTTCCTTAGGTAGTTTGGCCAATAGCGTAGTAGAGCGGTGGGACAAACTTGCCCGAATCAATTCCTTTGTAGTAAATACCTACTTAGATGATAAGGAGAGAAGATCTATGGCTATGTATGTGTACAATAATATAGTTTACTTCCTTGATTCACCGACGAAGCAGCCAATGCCATTGATAGGGTCTTTATTTCAAAGTATAATAGGTGCTAGCAGGACATTCCAAGGGCATAGAATCTTAGGAGGCTGCGAGAAGAGGAAAGAGTGTGTTTTCTAAGGGAGCACGAGTTCCTTATTTACCTTAAGTATCTTGATTTTGGACTATGCTTCCCTTTCTTAGCATTCATCAAGCAGTTCTTCAATTATTTCCGAGTTGTGCTGAGTATGTTTTCACCAAATACATTTTGGCTTTCAAAATAATCTATGAAAAGTTTGAAATCAGGGCTAAACCTTAACTGTTCCAGTACTTCTTTACGATTAGGATGTAGCTTGACGGTTGGTATTTGCCACTATGAAGCATGGGTAAAAGTTCATAGATGGGTTAGAGTCTAAGATCCATAAGTGGTACGAAAAATTTGTGTCTATCATTTCAGATGAAGAGTTAGATTTTTGGACTTAATGGATAGAGCCAATCCGCACAAAAGACATAAAGCTGATGGTGAATGATGCCGTTGCAGCAAAGAAGATTCAAGAAAGGAGGAAGCAAAAATGTTCTCTGGGACGCCGGAAGAATAATAAGGAGCTATGAAAGCAGAGAACCAATCTTTTCTGATAAGGAAGGTATGCAAATGAGTGACCACTGTGCCAAGTATAGCTATAAGAGGAAAGTTGTTCTCGTGATTTGGGGGAAGAATTATTGCCTTTGAGCCTTACTCAGCATGAGGAATGTAAGTTCAATCTTTTTTTCTTACATTAATATTAATGTATCAAACTTTTTGCTGTAGATATGGGTACTAGTGAGGTGAATCCTACCGAGCTATTGGCCTAAGCTAAGGCTAAGAAATCAAAGGCTGACAATCACGTAACCACTACTTCCGTTATTGCTTCGTTAGCTGCTATAAAGAAAGCAGCAAAGGGGGGCACAATGAAGTAGTCGGTAGCCCAAAAGAAGACATCCCTACTAGTTGAAAAGTGAAAGGGGAATGAGAAGTTTAGGGTGGCTGAAGCTATACATATTGAGGCACCTCCAGTTTAAAATATTCAATCTATTACAGAGTCAAGAGAGCTAACCCCAACATGAGGCCAAAGCTACTATAGTTGTCGAAGGGTCATTACTGATGATGGAGGTGGTACCGATCACTAACAAGAGACTTAGGAAGGAACCTATCAGCTAATCACCTTCCAAGAAGGCCAAAGATTTGGATGAAAGGATGAAGGAGGCCATATACAATAAAGCTCTCGATATCAATAGTACTGAATTTGTCCCCAACACTAATTTTGGCAAATACTTTGTCTCGTGTTAGAGCCATAACATCTTACATACCGACTTGGCCTTAGGCGACAAGATGAAATCTTTGGCCTTGATGGAAGGCATTACTCTTCCTAAGGACAAAGATATTGTGAAGAAACACATCGACAGAGTCGGCGACTGTAGTAAAGCTCACATTACGGCCAAACTATATGATGTAGATATCTATTGCATCCTTTCAATTGTTAGATTCGTTTGATTACTAATACTCTTGTTTGCTTTTAGTTAAATAGCCATATTCTGACAGCTTTGGATGAGGCCGACAAAGAGATGAAGAAGGTAATAACAATAACAGCCTTCATGTATTTGACTAGTTCATCTGAAATACTCATTGTTCTACATTGTTTGTTATAGAAAGTTGAGGATGCGTACAATTCCTCGAAAGACTAAATTGCTGTTATCAAAAGCTCAAGAATAAGGGTTGAGATAGAGGCCAGAAAGTACCAAGGAAAACTGGCTATTGAGAAGTTGGCAGCTACCGATGAAGTCTTGAGCCTTAAGGCTAAGGTTGAAGAGTAGTACAAGGAATCTGAAGGCCTAAAAGAGGAGTTGTACAAGAAAAAGGAAGAGTGCTGGGGTTTAAGCCAAACTCTTTGCACCATGAGTGAAGAGGAAGATAAGCTTAGGGTACAAATCAAAGAGTTGGAGACCAACAACACAAGGTTACAAAGCTATGTTGCATGGACCCTCTATTGAAGAGGCACTAGATATCATCACTCCTAGTCGGCAATACAAGAGATTATTGACGAAAATGTTATTAGAGGGGTCCAGGTGGCAAGAGAGGAGATCCTCAAGTTTCACCCCGATTATGATCTCTCTTGCCTTGATTTCATCGACGTTAACGATAAAGTTAGCAGTTGCAATGAGGACGACGATGAGGAATCAGGTGCTAAGACTATTAAGAAGGGTAATAACGAAGCTTGTGCCGACGATCTAAGGGAAGATGAAGAGTACATGTCAAAGGAAATCCCCTATGTGAGAAAGGAAAAATCAATTTTCTCTAAGACCCTGAGTGCCAAAAAAGAAGTATGCTCTAAGAGAGCCCTAGCCTTTGGTACAAAGATTGCATCTGCTCACTCCGAAAGTAGGCTGTAGGATAGTCTTGTACTTTATGTTTTTTGTACATAGTACTTTAGGCTAATTGGACGAGCATTTGTAATAATATTGTGATGAATGAAAAACACCTTCGGTATGTATGATTTTTTATTAATAGACATGTTTTGCTTCACGCATTCTTACTCCTCAACATGTTTTATTTCATACACTAAGTATTTCTCGGCATGTTTTACTTCATACGCCAAATTATTTCAGCATGTTTTATTTCATACGCCCAATTCTTTCAACATGTTTAATTTCACATGCCTTCCATGCATTGTTTATAAACATTTTTCTATTAGCCATTTGAGACATGGACTAGTCGTATTACTAGGCTATAGGATTAATTTCTGAAGTTCATTAAACATGATAGGCTAGAACTTATGTTAGTTCGTTTGCCATACAGTTTGAACTTATTAACTCGTTAGTTATAAATAGATCAAGAAACAAAATAAGACTACAAATATAATTCTCATAAACAAGTAGGCTATCGTGTTATAAAAGTGGACATAAACATCATCTAGGCATTTAATTAAAATAGAGTTTCAAAATCTCGGCATTCCATGCTCGAGAGATGATTAATCCATCTAACCTTTCTAATTTATAGGCTCCCTTGCCAATGACTTCCTGGACCCTGATAGGATCTTCCCATATTGCACCAAACTTTCCTAGACTTTCTCGCGCACCAGTTGCTTCCAACTTTCGGCAAACTAAGTCTCTAAATTCAAAAACCTTAGGCTTTACTTTTTGATTATAATACGTAGTTGCTCTTTGGTGGTATGCTGTAACCTTTGCTCTTGCAATATCTCTAATTTCCTCAATTGTATCCAAATTTGCTGTTAATCTAACTTGATTAACCATCACATCAAAATTCTACATTTGTAAATTAGGCAGATCTAACTCAATTGGCAAAACTGCTTCTGTGCTGTATGCTAAACTAAAGGGAGTTTCACCTATTGCAGTTTTGTGGGTGGTTCAATACCCCCATAAGACATCTAACAGTTTATCAGCCTATTTCCCCTTGACTTGATTAACCTTCCTCCCTAGGCCATGTAAGATGATCTTATTGACGGCTTCAACTTGTCCATTTGTCTAAAGGTACACTATAGACATGTAGTTTAAGCGAATGTCATACTTTTCTCAAAATGCTTAGAACTTATCATTGTTAAATTGTAGGCCATTATCCGTGATTATCATGAAAGGAACTCCGAATCTCGATATTTTGCAATTGAAAACAAATGCTTCCACTTTCTACTCGGTGATCCTTGATACTGCCTTGGCTTCTACATACTTTGTAAAATAATCCATAGCAGCAATGACAATTTGTCGCTGGGCTATATATTTTGGGAAGGGTCCGAGAATATCTAACCCCTACTAAGTAAAAGGCTAAGGACTAGATAGGAAACATAGTTTAGTTGAAGGAGTGTGACTTAGTACCTCATGCTTCTAGCACTATGGACAATGCCGAATAGCCGTCCTTGCATCTTCTTTAATGGTCGGCCAGTAATAGCCAAGTTACAAAGTGCACACATGCAATGTCTGTGTTTTCATGTGTTTACTGCATACTCTACCGTTTAGTTCAGATAACACCCATTGGGCATCTCTCTAAAGAAAGCATCGAAGATAGGGTTGTGGCATACTGCGTTTGTACAGTTGATCATTTATTAGCGTATAATTTGTAGCTTTATAAACCAATCTTTGTGCTTCTTTATTGTCATCAAGCAGAGTACCATCTCTCAAGTAATCTACAAGGCGATCCATCCAAGATTCTTCTTTTGGGCAACGAGGCAATTCATAACTTTGCGAAAGAGTGCATAAAATTTTCTATGGAAGAAACTCAACAAAAGGTTTGTCGCTTAAGTCAGGGAATGCCATACTGGCTAATTTTAATAACTTATCAGTGGCAATATTCCTATTTCTTGGAACCATATGGATTGAAAAAGATTGAAAATCTTTTGCAATTGTTTGTACCACTAATGGGTACTTACTCATTTCCTTTTCCCTTGCTGCATAACTTCCCATGATTTGATTCACCACTAGTTGTGAATTAGAGAACACTATGAGTTTCTTAGCACCAATCTCTTTTGCTAGTTTCAATCCAGCAATCAAAGCTTCGTATTCTTCTTCGTTGTTGGTGGCTGGGAATTCGATTTTAGAGCATAATTAACCTTGATGTTGTGGGGGCCTTGAACAATAAGGCCTATACCACTTCCTTCTCTGGTGGAAGAACCATCCACCTAAAGGTACTATACTAGTTTCTTGGCAATCTCCACACTTCATCACCAGTAAATTCAACTAAAACATTTACTATCACTTGAGCTTGTAATGTCATTCTGGGTTTGTACTATACACCATAGACACTTAGCTTTATCCTCTTGAAGGAGTTTGGCCGTTGTACTGCCTACCGCAAAGGTTGATTAGTGAGGACTACAATCTGGTGAGCCTTGAAATACGGTTTCAATTTCCTTGCTGAGAGAACCATTGCTAAAACAAACTTCTTAATTTTTGTGTATCGATGCTCTAGCCCTTATAAGACATGACGTACATAATAAACGAGTCAATGCTCCTTGCCATTAATTCGGACCAATAAAGAAGAAAGAGTTCGGTAGCTGATCGATAAGTACAAATATAAATTATCTCTAGGGATAAGTGTAGAGAGAATTGGGGGTGATGCAAAGAATTCTTTGAGATCATTGAAAGCCCTTTCGCAATCATCAAATTATTTGAATTCTTTTGGATTTTTTAAGATTTTAAAGAATTTTGTGCACTTATCTACACTTCTCAACATAAACTGATTAAGGGTGGCTATTTACTTGGTGAGTTCTTGTACTTCGTTGACTATATGAGGAGATTTCATATTTGTGATTGCCTCAATCTTTCTTGGGTTGGCTTCAATGCCATGCCGAGTAACCATGTATCCTAGAAACTTTCTTGAAGTTATACTAAAAACACACTTTTGTAGGTTAAGCTTCATGTTGTATCTCTTGAGAGTAACAAAAGTCTCCTCAAGATCAGCAAAATTCTTATCCTCTGTCATGCTCTTCACAATCATGTCGTCGACATATACTTCAACATTTTGGTGGATTTGTAGTTTGAACAGCTTGGTAACAAGTCTCTGGTAAGTTGTACCAGCATTTTTCAACCTAAAGGACATTACTGTGTAACAATACATTTCAAAATTAGTAACAAATGACGTGTGAACTTCATCTTCCTTATCTATCTTAATTTGGTTGTAACCAGAGAAAGCATCCATAAAGGAAAGTAGTGCATGTCTAACGGTTGAATCTACTAACTAATCGATTTTTGGCAGTGGAAAACAATCCTTGGGACAAGCCTTGTTGAGATTTGTGAAGTTTTTGCATATACACCACTTGCCGTTAGACTTTTTGACTAGCACACAGTAACTTAGCTAAGTTGGATAAGGTTCTTCTTGAATAAATCTTGCCTTTGATAGCTTATGGACTTCTTCTTCTATGGCTGCTTGTCTCTTGGGGGCAAAATGCCTTTTCATTTGTTAGATCACCTTCATGCTTAGATCAATTTGGAGCTTATGTACTGTAACGTCTCTCGATATATTTAGCATGTTTGAAGGGGATCATGTGAATACGTCGGCATTGACTTGCAAGAAGTTGATCAAACTTTGTCGAATATCTGCTGACAAGGGTTTCCTTATCTTTGTTGTTTTCCCAGGGTCGTCTCCTAAAGAGATTTCCTCAGTATCATTCTCGGCACTTTCTATGCCAACTTACTTGCCTTCCGGACAGCTTTCTACTTGAAATACCTCTTCTCATCTCAAGGCCCTCATATACAAGGACCTTGCCCACTATTGGTCCCCTTTGCACATGTTGACTCCTGTAGGAGTCGGGAATGTGGCTTTGAGATGTGCAGTTGAAGGGATGATGCTGAATAGATGTTGACACGGCTGTCCCATGATTATGTTGTATGTGGACTAATATTTGACAATAAGGAAGGTCACCTTATCCTCTACAGTATGCTCATCATCTCCGATTTAGATTGGCAAAGAAATTACTCCGACTATTTGGATAGGTTGATTGTTGAAGGCATACAAATCATACTTACAAGATCTTAGCTGTGCCTTCATCTTGGGTGTCGTTTGGTTAAAAGCATATTGGAAAATGATATCTGTCGAACTTTTAGTGTTAACAAGAATTTTCTTGACCTCAAAGTTAGCAACTCTTGCATTTATAACAAGTGCATCATCATGCGACCTTTAGATGCCTTTAAAGTATTCTTCTATGAAAGAGATTATGTTATCAATCTTAACCTTCTTACCTTGGATGTTACAAACATAATTTTTGGTGTTAGTCAAACTAGAAGAGCTTGACTAGCTTATAGTAGGTTTGCTAACAATAGTGTTGATTACTCCATTGGGCGCTCTGGTGGAACTTTTGTCCCTTGCATCTCTTTCGGTAATAGCTGGCCGAGTTTCATTCTCTTATTCATTGCATCTCCTTTGAGCTAGCCTCTCAATATTCTCAATATCATGCACTAGGAACTTGCACAAATGCCTACTTAAGTTGGATGCATTCGTCTATATTATGGCCTTTATCACAATGGAAATCATAGTACTTATTGGAATTTCTCCTTGAGCAATTTCCTCTCATTCTTTCTATCCACTACATAACGCTTCTCTATCCAAGTACCTCCATCACTATTGACAGGTATGTAGGATGGATATATTGGAATTCTTGGTCTCTTCATTCAAACTTTGCTCATCATTTGTCGCAACTCTATCTTTTGCACTTTTCCTCTTGTCATTTTTCCTATCTCCTCTCTTTTGATTGGCCTCTCGCTGAGCCTTTATGTTATCTTCCTATTGATTATATGAGGTGACCTTGGCCTTGAACTTAGCAAAAGTTTTTGGCTTATTCTTTTCAAGAGACTTGCAAAAGTCTCCATGGGGCTTGACTCCATCAATTACGCTGTTAAGAGCCACGCTTATATCCAATTATGGGATTTGAACCATCTCAGCCATCAACTGGCCAAGTAATCTCTAATTGACTCATCTGATCTTTGTTTGATCACGTTAAGGATTGAAGAATCCTTAATGGGAAGCTTACTCGTGAAGAAGTGTTGATAAAACACTTCTACTAGTTCTTCGAAACAAGAAATGGTATTTGGTTTCAAATGTTTAAACCATGTACTAGTTGCATTTGTTAAAGTTGAGCGAAAAGCTTGATAGGTCGCTACATCATTTAGACCAAGCAACTTAGCCAACATGCGGTAGTACTCTAAGTGATCTTCAGGTACTTTCATCCCGTCATAAGTTTCAAACTGCAGTAGCTTAATCTATCATGGTATCACTTCTTCAAAACCATAGGAATGAAGGGGATTTTCTTAATTTGGAATTTCTTACTCGTTGTAGCAAGGGTACTGGCATGCAAAGGTCAGCATAGTATACTTATTGCAGTTGTAGCAGGAGCTGAAGGTCCCATAGTAACCTTGACTTGATTTTTTGGCATTTCAGGTGAATAAATTGAGTCATCGCTATTTACGACATCGTAATCGCCATGCTTTTTTTTTTTTTTATTTGGGTGAACATTGTTATGAAGGAGATTAAGGATCTCTTTATGTTTTTGCTTAATTCTTGGTTTTCTTTGGCCAAGTCAAGGTCAAGTTGCTCAAGCCTAGCCAAACGTTGCTCATCAATATGCTTACTCTCCCCATTAAGGTGTTAGGAGGAAGTGCCAGCACCTATGCTCTTAGTCACTTTAGTTTTCACTATGTAGGTGTGTTTGAGAAAAACAGACAACACCAAATGTTGTTGGTGGATTTAGGTAGTTAGAAATATCCTGCAAAGAGTAAATAAAAGCACTTAGTTCCAGGGCTAATACGGTATGGCTGCTCCAATGCTTAAGTCAGTGAATATGAATAGGGAAAGTTAAATAAGTGGTTAAGAGGTGTTAAATGCTCTTATAGTGTTTCTTTCCTATATTTATAGGCGAATGTTGTATCTAGAGTTGCAGTTATTAGAATAACCATCGAGACACATGGAAGACTCTTGATTGGATTCATTCCTTGAAATGTAGGGAGAACAAGTAGTTATGTAATATAACTGTGTTAGTGATAACTATTTGTACCACTTCCCTTGAATTCAAATTAGGAATGGATCTGTATCACTTGGCTAGATGCCGAGAATGTAAGTCATTCAGTTGCTCGGTAGTTGAATGGATGAGTGAGCAAAAATTTGACTATCAATGCTTAACGAGCTGAGTGAATGAAAACTAACTATCAGCAAGGTTGGTTTTACATCTATGCCCGACCTTGTTGGAATCCTTTTGTTAGATTAGAGTCTTCAATTTACAAGTAGAAACAAAAGTGGATAATAGTTAGGCCAGCTACTCCATTAGACTTTCTAATTGCTTGGTTGTCAGATATTAAGTGCTTGATTCCCAATGATCAAAGGGCTCATGATGTTGTTATGAAGGCTTATAATAAAAGATATTTTCTTTAGGATGCTGATGAGATCATATCTACCCCCTATCTTCCCTAAAGACAAAGTTAAGGTAAATGAGGTTGCTAGTAGCACTTTTGATGAAAACATTAAAGGCCCAGATAGGGGAATGGAAATTGAGCAATGTATGGGCCATTGCAATGTTGTCGAGCTAAGAGGGGCTTGTAAGAGGAGGAACCTTTACGTTTACTTAAGAGTAGGATAGTCTTCCTTGCTTATACTTGGGAAGGATTTTGTAAGTTCCTTGATTCCGTCTCCTAGTTTTCCCAGCCTAATCTCTTGTGTTTCTTACTTTAGATATGATACTTAAGGATTACAACTCTAAAGACTTGTTCACTGAGTTGAAGGCCGACGGTTTAAAGGGAGAGCACTCCAAGAAGACCTCATTTAAGCAAGTCCCTACCAAACAGCCATCTAAACTATAAGTTAAGATACTACTAAATGTTTTGGCCAAATCGACAATAAAACCCACTACTTCAGTTTTTACTAAGGAGAAGGATGCTTAGTAAGCCAAAAATGCTAAGCATTCTCAACAACCTAAGGCCTCCACTAAAGGAAGGTCATTGAGGTTATTGAACTAAGGAAGTGACCAAATATCTACGAATGCCCTCTTTTGGTGAGGAACCTTAAAAAGGGGAAATCTCTAAGGGACATTAATCTTAAGATGGGGAGTAACTCTACCAATGCCAATGAGGGAAATGAAGTCCTACTTAGAATTCTAAGCTTAATTACCCTACCTTAGAGGAAAAACATTGAGGTAGTGCAATTTTAGTTGACTTGGAACATCAATACAGCAAACTTCACATTAGGGAATTGTAGAGCTACTCAAAGGGATTCTTCTACCCAATGATGTTTAACCATGAACCAACGCAGTTAAGCTCTACCAAAATTCAAGATTGGACAGTTTACTCTTCTTAGCTGCTTTAAGCTGTTATGATGTAAGTCTTCTGTTTCTATGATTTAACCCTATTGACTTGTTGTCCATTTCTTAACTTTATATTGATTCTTCAGAACTCTTAATGATCGTGGAGGCCTTGTCCAAAGAAAAGAATGCTATAAGTCTTCAAGTCCAACCTTGTTTACAAATTTCCTTGTATTTCTTTAAATCCATAACTTCTTTTTATCTCTTTTAAATCATCGAGGTGGTGAAGAATCAAGTTGCCAGTGTGGAGTTTGAGAAGAAGAATTTGAAAGAGAAGTAGGGAGTTGAGGACGTAGAATTAGAGGAAAAGAAGGCTAAGGTTGAGGAAGAGCTCAAGGTTTGGAAAGAGAAAGTTGAAAAGGTATAACTAAAATGAAGGAAGAAAAGAAGACGGCTTTAGTGGAAGAGCATAAGAAGAACTCCTAGCTTATGACCAATCTTTGGGGGCTTAAAGCGAAATTGAGACTCTTAAGAGTAAACATAGTGAGGAGGTTACTTACTTATGGAGTTCATACAAAGAATTGGAAATTAAAAAGGTTGATGTTAAGAAGAAGCAGAATGGGATGTACTATAAGGCTTATGACAAAGCCTATAAGGACATTCAGGAGAATGAAGAACATAAAGGACTAATGCATTGCAAAGTGTTAGGTAGGATCAACTTTGTTTAGGAAGAAATTTCGATCTACTACCTTGAGTAAGATCTTAATTGCTTAAACTTCTCTAGGTAGGCTGAAAATGCCCCAGCTTAGGCGAAAGAGCTCAAGGTAGAGGAGTAAGAAGTGGAGGAAATAGGTACCTTAATGGCTAACCTTGTTGATGTTTGGGATGAAGACAAAGCTTTTGAAGTCCAAGAAGTGATAGCTCCTAATCTTCCCTTCAACCCTTGACCAGATAGTATTCTTAGTCCAAAGGCATAAGATGTCCCTTTAACCTAAGTTGATCAATGATTTCTTTTCTTTTATTGTTTAGCTTTTTGATGGAAATTTACTTTCAGGTCGATATGCTGTCCTTAGTGCCATATAAGATTTTCATGGAAGATTTCTTTCTAACTATGTATAAAACTTAAATTTCCTTTTTGCTTAGTAGATAATGCAATCAATCTCCAATATCTTATGATGACCTTTCCCAGTGTTGTTCAATTAACTTAAATTGCTTATCAACTATCCTTTTTTATTATTTCTTAAGTAGATCAGGAACTTTCAGTGAGATCCCTACATATTGGGTATAAGGCTTCCTAGCCCCTTAATAACTTCTGATCCCTTTACTAGACTTAGGGCTTATCAGAGTTTTAGTAGCTCATTACACTTTTAGTAGGTTTAGAGCATTGCTTCTTGTTTTTTTTTTTTTTTTTTTTGCTAAGCCAAACCTCATGAATGTGCTATGGCTCTTCACACTTGAGATGGTTTATAATCTATGGCTTGTTATCCTTAAGAGGATTTATAGTTTATAGCTCATCATCCTAAAGAAGATTTATAACCATCATACTTGTTACCCTTATGAGGGCTTAAGGTTTAAGATCTAGTTGTCCTTTTATAGGACTTAGAGATTTAAGGATATCCTTTTTCTATTATCTATTAGAAATAGGACTTGCGAATTAGTGCTTTGAAGTTTGCTCGTCAACCTTTCGAATAGGGCTTAGTGACTTTCAAAAGTTTTTTTCATACATTGGAAAGGTTATATACAGATCATGCTCTTGTTTTGTATGATATTATGCTTAAATAATAAACTCCATGATAGAGTAAAGCAAAGTAAAAAGGATTGAATGATGAACAAACATTTCATTAAAAGCCATATTAAAGAGGAATTGGGTTGGACAATTAGTTTTGACCTTTTATAACATGATCGCAGTCCAAAGTTAGTTAAGTCAAGCAAAAAGAAACAGATCTTCCTACATGAACTTTAGGAAATAAGTTCAACAAAATACAAACCAAATAACAGTATCATAGAATAAAATAAATAAGTAAATAAACAAACATATCCTCATCTGTTCTTCAAATGTCAGACCTTCACATTCTTCATTCAAAATATGGTATGAGGTTATCAGCATCCCATGCCTTAGGGATTAGTTTCTATCTAGTCTTTCTATTATGTAAGCATGTCCGTTCCTACCATCTCTTTCACTCTAATGGGATCCTCTATAGAAGGGTGAGTTTCCATCGGCATTCCCTTTTTCCTAATGCTTTAAGTTTCTTGTAGACCAAATCACTAAGTTGGAAGCACATATGCTTAACTTGTTTGTCATAATACCAAGCTGCTCACTGCTGATAAGTAGTAAGATGAGCTTTGGCTAAGGAATGCATCTCGTGAATCATATCTAAGTTAGCTCGTAGGCTAATATCGTTATGTTTAGGGTTATAAGCCTAGACTCTTGCACTCTCTACTTATAACTCAATTAACAACACCACCTTAGTCCCAAAAGCCAACTGATATGGAGTATGACCTATCAATGTCCTTTGCATAATCCTATGATGAGACACTTATCCATCCCATCATACTATACCCCTATAAACCCACTTACTACTAGCTTAGTTTACTCTCTTCTTTAAATTCTATAGAATGATCTTGTTCAGTGCTTTAACTTGACCATTACTCTAGGGGTATACGATAGACGTATAACATAATCTAATCTTCTAAGCTTCACAAAATTCTCTAAGCTTATCATTGTCAAACTGTGTCCCATTCTCTATTATGATTACATAAGGTATTTTCAACCTAGTGAAAATATTGCTCATTATAAATGCCTTAATGCTTCGTTTAGTTATGCTCACCACAACCTTGTCTTTGACCTTTTTTATGAAAGAATCAATTATAACAATGATGTACCATCTCTATCTAGTTGTTTTAAGGAAAGGACTAAGTATATCTAATCCCCACTAGGCAAAGGGCTAAGGGCTAAGGACTAGGAAGAAGGGTTAGATACAAGCATAGAGCTTGCTCAATAAGGGCATTCCTTTGACACTGATCATAGATCTAGCACATAAAGAGCTACTGCTTTAATATGATTATTGCATACCCCTGAGTGCAAATCGGATAGTACTTGCTAAGCTTCAAATGGTCAAAGACATCGCAAATAAGGCATGCTTATGCCCCTCTTATATAAGTTCCCGTCAATCAACATAAAATTGGCTGCCTTATAGATATAATGCTAAGCTTCCTAGTGTCTTGAGGTAGAGTTGCCTTTTCTAAGTATTCCATCATTGGGTCTATTGATAGTCAGTTTTAGTCTACTTGGACTGGTAAGCATTAACAGCTAAAAGCTTAACTTACTTGTCCATTTAGCAGCCAATAGGCCGAATAATCCATATTCTCGGCACTTAGCTAAGTAATTGACATTTTTGGCACTTCACCGAATAACACAAATCTGTTCCTAATTTGAATTCTAGTTCATGGTATGAATAGTTATCATAAGTATGGTTATATTACATAACTACCTACTCTCCCTACATTTTAATGAAAGTGTTTAATTAAGAGGCTTCTACGTATCCTAACGGTTATTCCAATAACTACTGCTTCAGACATGAAAAGTCCCTTATAAGTATGATAAAGAAACTCCGTAAGGACATCTGATAACGCATAACTACTTACTTTACTTTCCTGATTCTTGCTTACTGACTTAGGCATTGGAGTAGGCGCAATAGACTGGCCTCGATACTAAGTAATTTTCTTGTCTTTACAAGACATTTCCAGCTCTGAAAAATCACTAACAACATTTGGCATGTCTGTTTTTTCTTAACCACACCCATATGGCTAAAACTAGAATGACCAAGAGTACAAGTGCTAACACTTTTTCCTAACACCTTATAGAGAGGAGTCGGCATACTGATGAGCAAAGACTAGCTAGACATAAGCAACTTTGCCTCAATTTGGCCAAGGAAAACTCTGAGTTAAACAAAAAACATGAATAGATCCTTAACCTCCTTCATAATAGTATTCATCCAAATTAAAACAAAGAGCAGGGTGATCATGATGTCAATAATATCAATGATTCAATTTATTCACCGGAGTTATAGAAAAGGTAAGTCAAGGTCGCAATGGGACCCTCAGCTCCTGCTTTCAAAAAGAATGACAAAGGCAAGCAACTGCAGTAGGTACACCATACGGGACCCTTGTATGTCAGCACCCTTGCTACAATAAGCAAGCAATTCCAAATTAAGAAAAGTCCTTTTGTTCTTGAAATTTCGGAAGAAGTGATACCTAGGCATATTAAGCTGCCATAGTTTGAAACTTATGATGGGACGAAGGACCCTAAAGACCACTTAGAGTACTACCATTCGTTGGCCAAGTTGTGTGGTTTGAGTGATGTAGTGGCCCGCAAGCTTTTCCCTCAACTTTGAGGAATGTAGCCAACACATGGTTCAATACTTGAAACCAAACACTATTTCTTGTTTTGATGAATTAGCAAAAGTGTTTCTTCAACACTTCCTTACAAGCAAACTTGCTGTTAAGGACTCCTTAATCGTTAACATAATCAAATAAAAATTAGATGAGTCAATTAGAGACTACCTGGCCAGGTTTATGGTCGAGATGGTTCAAATCCTAGAGTTAGATATGAGTATGGCCTTTAATGTTGCAATTGATGCAGTTAAGCCCCATGGAGACTTTTTCAAGTCTCTCATAAAGAACAAGTTCAAATCTTTCACCGAGTTCAAGGCTAAAGCCACCTCATATATCTGTCAGAAGGATAACATAAAGGTTTAGTGAGAGGTCTATCAAAATAGAGGAGATACAAAAAATGACAAGAGAAAAAGTGCAAAGGACAGACTTGGCATAGATGATGATTAAGGTTTGAACGCCAAGAGAAAGAAACCAAGGATTCTGACATTTTCATCCTACACAACCATTAATCGTCCAATTTCGAACATATTGATGGAGGTACGTGGGTAGAGAGGCATTTTGCAGTGGTCAGAAAGAATGAGAGAAAATCCTTCGAGGAGAAATTCCAATAAGTATTGTGACTTCTACCGTAACAAAGGTTACAACACAGATGAGTGCATCCAGCTTAGGAACACGATTTAGGATGTGATTCAACATTGGCATTTGTGAAAATTCCTAGCACATGATGCAGAGAGTATTGAGAGACCGTCCTAGAGGAGACATGAGGAATAGGAGAATGACACTTGGCTAACTATGGTTAGGAAAGATGTAAGGGATGTGAATTCTAGTAGAGTACCCAACGAAGTGATCAACATCATTGTCGATGGACCTACTTAGGCTAGTCAAGCTCTTCAAGCCTGACGAAAACCAAAAATTATGTCTATAACATCCAAAGTAAGAAGGTCAGGATCGACAACACAATTTCTTTCGTAGATGAAGATTTTAAGTGCATTTAGAGGCTGCATGATGATGCATTTGTTATCAATACAAGAGTAGCCAACTTTGAGGTCAAGAAGATTCTCGTTGACATAGGAAGTTCAATAAATATTATTTTTCAGTATGCATTCAACCAGATGAGACTTAATATCAAAGCACAGTTGAGATCTTATAAGTATGATCTATATGCCTTCAATAATCAACTAGTTTAAGTACTCGGAGTAATTTCTTTATTGATACAGATTGACAATGACTAGCATGTTGTAGAGGATAAAGTGGACTTCCTCATAGTCAAATGTTGGTCACCATACAACATGATAGTAGAATGGCCATGTTAGCATCTATTCGGGATTGTCCCTTCAATTTTACATCTCAAAGCTAAGTTCCCTATTCCGATGGGAGTTGGCATGTGCAAAGGGGATCAGCAATTGGTAAGGTCCTTGTACATAAGGGCTTTAAGATGAGAAGAGGTATTTTAGGTTGAAGCCTATTTGGAAGGCAAGTCGGTCAGCATAGAAAATGCCAAGAGTGATACTGAAGAAATTTCTTTGGGAGATGACCTTGGGAAAACAACGAGAATAAGGAAACCTTTATCAGTAGATATTCAGCAAAGTTTGCTCAACTTCTTGTGAGCCAATGTTAACGTGTTTGCATGGTCCCCTTTAGACATGTCAGGTATGCTGAGAGAATTCATGGTACACAAACTCTAAATTGATCTGAATGCGAAGGTCGTCTAACAAAAGAAAATGCATTTTGCACTAGAAAGACAAGCAACAATAGAAGAAGAATTTTAGAAGCTATTGAAGGCGAGATTTATTCAGGAAGAGCCTTAGTCGACTTGGCCAGCTAATTATGTGCTAGTCAAGAAGTCTAAAGGCAAGTGGTGAATGTGCATAGAATTTACGGATCTTAACAAGGCTTGTCCTAACGATTCTTTCCTACTACCGAAAATCAATCAGATGGTAGACTCAACCACTGGACACGTATTATTTTCCTTTATGGATGCTTTCTTTGGTTACAACCAAATCAAGATGGATAAGGAGGATGAAGTCCATATGTCCTTTATTACTAATTTTGGAACATATTGCTACGTAGTGATACCCTTTGGACTGAAAAACGTTGGTATAACCTACTAAAGACTTATTACCAAGATTTTAAACCCTAGATCCATAGGAATGTCGAAGTATATATTGACGACATGATCATGAAGAGTGTAAAGGAGGATTGACATCTTGTTGATCTTGAGGAAACATTTGCCACTCGAAGGAGATATAACATGAAGCTTAACTCATAGAAGTGCGTCTTTGGCGCAACTTTGGGAAAAATGTTAAGTATATGGTCACTTAGCATAGTATTGAGGCTAACTTGAGAAAAATTGAGATGATAAGGAACATGAAATCCCTTCGTACTGTCAAGGAAATGCAAGAACTTATCGAGGGAATAGCCGCCCTCAATAGATTTGTGTTAAGAAGAGTGAATAGGTGTGTAAAATTCTTCAAAATCTTAAAAAATCTGAAAGAATTCAACTGGTTTGATGATTGCAAAAGAGCTTTCAACAATCTTAAAGAATTCCTTACATCACCAGCAATACTATACCTATCTCAAGAGAAGTCTATATTTATATCTTTCAGTCAACTACCGAGCTCTTTCTTTCATATTGGTTCGAATTGATGGCAAAGAGCATTGATCTGTATATTATGTGAGTCATGTTTGTAAGGGCCAGAGCTTCGGTACACAAAAATTAAGAAATTTGTTTTTGCAATGGTTCTCTTGACAAGGAGGTTGAAGCCATATTTTGAGGCTCACCAGATCATAGTGCTTACTGATCAACTATTGCTGTAAGCATTGCAATGGCTTGACTCTTTAGGGAAGATGATGAAATATGCCCTAGAGCTAAGTGCTTATGGTGTACAATGCAAACCCAAAACGATGCTGAAGGCTTAAGTACCGACAGTTTTTGCAGTCGAATTCACTGGTGAGGAAGATAATGTGGATGTTGTTGAGAAACCCATTTGGTTCCTTTATGTAGATGGTTCTTCAATGAGAGAAGGAAGTGGTGTAGGCCTTGTTCTTCAAGGTCTCCCTAATATTAAAGTTCATTATGCTTTAAAATTTAGATTCCGGCCAGCAACACTGAGGTACAATATGAAGCTTTGGTTGCTAGATGAAACTGGCAAAAGAGATTGGTGTTGAGAAACTTGAAGTATTTTCTGATTCGCAATTGGTGGTGATGGTCATGGGAAGTTACACGATATGGGAAGAAGAGATGAGCAAGTACCTAGTGCTATTGCTAGTATGAATGTTCGTAGAAGAATTTCAATCTTTTTCCATCCATAAAATCCTGAGAAGTAAGAACATAGTTACTGAGAAGATATCAAAATTATTTAGTATGGCATTCCCTGACTTGAGCGATAAACTTTTTGTCTTATTCCTTCCATAGAAAAGCTTATCTACTCTTTCATAGAGCTATGAATTGGCTCCTTGCTCGAAAAAGGAAATCTTGGATGTATCCCTTAATAGATTATTTGAGAGACAGTACTCTCCTTGATGATAAGAAAGGAGCACGAAGATTAGTTTACCAAGCTATGAATTACATGCTGATTGATGATCAGCTATACAAATACGGCATATCATAGCCTTATCTTTGATCCCTTCCTCCGAGAGATGCTTAGAGTGTTATTCGAACTGCATGGTGGTGTATGTAGTAACCATGTAAAAGCGCAGACACTATATGTACGAGCACTGTAATTGACTATTATTGGTCGACCATGAGAGAAGATGCAAAGGAAGTTATTCGGCATTGTCCTCAGTGCCATAAGCATGAGTCATTAAGTCATGCGCTAGCAGCTAAGTTATGCATCCTATCTAGCCCTTAGCCTTTTGCCTAGTAGGGGTTAAACATTCTCGGACCCTATCCAAAATCTATTGCCTAGCAACAATTTGTCATTGTTGCTGTAGATTACTTTTGCTTAGTAGAAGCATTTGTTTTCAGTTCCATAATAATAAGATTCGGAGTTCCTTACATGATAATCATAGATAATAGCCTACAGTTTCACAATAACAAGTTCCAAGTAGTTTGTGAGAAGTTTGGCATTTTCCTTAACTATACGTTTGTAGCATACCCTTAGACGAATGGCCAAGTTAAAGCCATCAATAAGATCATCTTGCATGGCCTAAGAAGGAAAGTAGATTAAGTTAGAAGGAAATGAGACAATGAATTGCCGGATGCTTTATGGGGATACTAAACCACCTACAGAATTGTGAAAAGAGAGACTCCCTTTAGGCTAGCATACGACATGGAAGTCGTGTTGTTGATTAAGTGGGATTTGCCTAATTTGTAAACGTAAAATTTCGACATGATGGTTAATTATGTGGGATTAACAGCAAATTTAGACACCATTGATGAAATTAGAGATATTGCAAGAGCTAGGGTTGTGGCATACTAGCATAGAGCGGTAAGGTACTATAACCAAAAAGTAAAGCATAAGATTTTTCAACTTGGAGATTTAGTTTATCGAAAGAAGGAAGAAGCTAGCATGTGAGTGAGTTAAGGGAAGCTTAGTGCGAATTGGGATGACCTTGTTAGTGTTCAAGAAATTGTTAGCGAGGGGGCTTATTGACTAGAAAGGTTAAACAGATTAATCATCCCTCGAGCATGGAATGATGAGAATTTGAAATTATATTTTAATTGATTGTTTAGATGATGTTCATATCCATTTGTTTGTAAGGTGACGTCCTACATGCTTGTAAGATGAGTCTTACTTTTTTATGAGAATAGTGTTTAAAGTCATTGTGTTTCTTGTTCTTTTTATGGTTGTTGAGTAAGTGAGTTTTAGACTGTACGGTAAACTAACTAACGCAAGTTCTAGCTTATCGAGGTTGACGAACTACATAAGTTAATCTTACACCTGAGTAATATGGCTAGTCTACATCTTAAATGGCTAACAAACATTGTTTATAAAAATGCACAAATTGGGCGTGTGAAATAAAACATGCCGAGAAACAATTGGGCATATGAAATAAAATATGCCGAGAAACAACTAGGTGTATGAAATAAAACACGCCGAGAAAAAAATTAGATGTGTAAAATAAAACACGTCGAGAAACAATTTGGTGTGTGAAATAAAACATGCTGTGAAATACTTAGTGTATGAAATAAAACTTGCTAATGATTAAGAACATAATACATAATACATGCCGGAAAAATGAGGTGCATGAAATAAAACGTAGTTGAGATAGTTATATGAAAGATAATTCTCATTCAACAATGAAGTTGTTACAAGTGCTTGGCCCTTTAAGTCGAGTGGTAACGTACAAGGAATACAAGGGAAATCTTATGGCCTACTCTTAGGATTAGCAGAAGTAATTTGTAGATTAGAGGTTAGGGTTTTTTTTGAGAAATCTTCTTTCTCGATGCTTGTGGCCCATAATCGATAGATTTCTCTTCCCTTAGTCGTTATCATGAGCTTCATTATTACCCTTTGAAACAATCTCAACACCTGTATCATTGTTGTCATCCTTATTACAACTGATGACTTTATTGTTGACGTCGATGAAGCCAAGGCAGGAGAGATCATAATCAGGGTGAAACTTTAGGATCTCCTTCCTTGTCACTTGAACCCCCTCCAATAATTTCTTTCAAAGAAGTCTCTCATACTACCAACTAAGAGTGACTATATCAAGTTCCTCTTCAATAGAGGGTCCTCACCTCACAGTATCTTTTAGCTCGGTAACATAGCTCTGTAAGTTTAAGTTGTTGGTCTCCAACTCCTTAATCTGTACTCTAAGCTTATCTTCCTCATTGCTCATCGTACAAAGAGTTCAACTTAGCCCCCAACACTCTCCTTCTTCTGCAACTAGTCCTTTAAGCCTTCGGATTCTTTGTATTTCTCTTCAATCTTAGTTTTTAGGCTCGAGGCTTCATCGACAATTAATGGGATGAAGTACTCACCGACCTCCTTGTTAGTGACGAACTCTGCTGATGTAGAGAGCTTTAGACCGCATTACCTCCTTCATCCTTTCATCCAAACCCTTCGACTTTTTGGCAAGTGGTTGGCTAGTGAGTTCCTTCCTCGGTCCCTTATTAACATTTGATGCCGCTACAACCACCAATGATGACCCTTTGGCAACAATGGCATCTTTACCTTCATTGTAGGGTTGTGTCTCTCAAACCCCCTTTCTTGGCTCAATAGAAGGTTGAATATTCTTAACCAAAGGCTCTCCAAAATAAGTGACCTCTTATTAGCTTTTGATTTCTTAGCTTTAGCTTGGGCTAGCAACTTGGTAGGATTTACCTCATCGACACCTATATCTGCAATGTGAGCAAACATGTTTATATTAACGTAGGGAAAAAGAATAAACTTACATTCTCTGTACCAAGCAATGCTTAAAGGAAACAATTCCCCCCCTCCCCCCAAAGTCACAAGAACAACTTTCCTCTCATAGATATACTTGGTATGGTCATAACTTATTAGCGTACCTTCTTTTTCAAAAAAGAATGGCTCTTTGCTTTCATGATGCCCTATAATTCTCTTAGCATCCCAAAAGAACATTTTGTCCTTCCTTTTCCCTTGAATTTTCTTCACCGTTGTGGCATCAACTCTATATCTTTTGTGTAGATTAGCTCAGTTTATTGAGTCAAAAAGTCCAACTCCTCATTAGATACTATCGACACAAATTTGTCATGCTATTTATAGATCTTGGACTCTGAACTTGCTATGCCTTACAGTGGCTAAGTACCAGCTGTTAGGATGGCTCTTAATTGTGAAGAAATACTGGAACAGTTGAGGCGTAGCCTTGACTTTGACTTCTTTACTGGCTATTTCAAAAGCTGTTAGAAGTCGGTATGTATTTGGTGAGAACATACTTGGCATGACTTGAATGTAGTTGAAGAAGCCCTTCACAAATGCTGAGAAAGGGAAGTATAACCAAAAATCTAAATATTTCAAGTATATGTGTAATTCATGCTCCCTTGGGAAACATAACCTTTCTCCTCTCTTGACCTCCTAAGATTCTATGATTCAGGAAGGTCTTGCCAATATTTGTTGTAGTTTATGACAAGAACTCTACCAACAGCACTAGCGGTTCCACCTAAAGAGTCGTGAAAGAAAGCTATATTGTTATACAAATATCTTGCTAAAGATCTCCCTTCTTTGTCTTCAGGATAATTATTCACTACAAGAGCGTTGATCTAAGTGAGTTTATCCTACCTTTCCTCAATGCTATTGATTGAGCTACCAGAGGAACACGCTGTCTTACTCCTTATTTGAGGGGAAAAAGTGGATTTAGCTTCTGTTACTTCAGAATTAGAGAGGATAAGTCAACATATTATGTTATGAACCATGCTTGAATAGCTATGAAGAATGATATCATAGAAGTTGAAGAATATGAGGGTGAAGACGAGAAAGTGAACGAAAGTTTGGAGATGCAACAGGAGAAATGTATTTTGATTGCGAACAATCCTTTAAATACAGATAACTCACCCTTGTAACTGCAAATTTGTTTTTGACAGTAATGATGTGCTGATTTGATAGTGGCACAGATTCTTGATGCGTGTTTTAAGATAGAAATTTGATGGTTGACAACTTTCTAATAGTAATTAAGTCTACAATGTAATGATGATTGAGGTGATTGGTATCATACCTTCGACTTTTGGTCTCTTCAATAGGTAGGAAATTGAAAATTGTAACCTTTAGATTAGGATGTGATCTATCTTCCTTCCCACCTTACTCGGCCTTTAGTGTACTACATGTTACTCCCTTTGTCAATTTCTCGAATATGGGAGTTGGGGGGTAAATGTTGATAGTTAGTTTTTTTCTACTTAGCTTAGTAAGCGTTGACAGCTAAAAGCTCAGCTTACGTATCCATTTGGTAGCCGATAGGTCGAGTAATCCATATTATTGGCACCTAGTCGAGTAATTGACATTTTCGGCACTCTACCAAATAACATAGATCTATTCCTAATTTGAATTTTAGTTCCTGGCGTGAATAGTTATCACAAGCACGATAATATTACATAGCTGCTTGCTTTACCTACATTTCAAGGAAGGTATCTAATTAAAAGGCTTTAATGCGTCCCAACAGTTATTTTGATAACTGCTGCTTCAAACACAATAAGTCCCTTATAAATACAAGAAAGAAACTCTGTAAGGACATCCGATAACACATAACCACTTACTTTACTTTCCTGATTCCTGCTTACTGACTTAAGCATTTGAGTGGCTGTATCGGACTGGCTCGGTACCAAGTAATTTTCTTATCTTTGCAAGACATTTCCAACTCCCAAAAACTACCAACAATAGGGGCCATCTAACAGTACTTTAGGTCATTCTGTTGGATCTTAAGGCATTCTTGAGGTTATAACTCTATGCTTCTCTTAAGCAAGTATTCTATGAACATCATGTCTTCTTAGCTCGACAAGCCTATTGAGGCCAACTTAGATAACTTGTCCATTGCATAATTCTCTTCCCTTAGTATCTTCATCATTTGCCAATCCTTAAAATTCAATCCATAATCCCCTACTAACTACAAATACTTAATCATACTCTCATCTTTGACCATACTGTTGCTTATGACCTGATTTACTACTAGTTGAGAATAATAATAAAAAATTTAATCGCTTCGCTTTGGCCTCCTTTTCTAGTCTCATTCTAGCTAATAATGATTCATATTTTGATTCATTGTTAGTAGCTAAGAAACCAAACTTTTGAGCATAGGACATTTGAGCTTCCATAAGTCTAATAAGGATCAATCTTACTTTGTTTCCTTCGTTAGTTGACAAACTATCCACATACAATTTTTAGGTCAATTGTCTATAATTGAGTTAGAACTTTTAGATCCTGTGAACTCGACAATGAAATCCACTAAGATCTGAGTTTTGTATGCTTCTTTAGGTCAATATTATATTCTAAGTGTGTTGAGTTCCAAAGTGTATTCAATCATATGACTTAAAGGATCGGGCTTGTGTAAAGCCTGCTTTAATGGTTATTCAGTCAACATTATAACGTGATGGGCTTTGAAGTGTGGTTAAAGTTTCCTTAAACCAACCACTATGGCCAAGACAAACTTTTTCATTTTTGTATATCTCGATTCAGGTTTTTGTGAGACATAGTTTACATAATAGACTGATTGGTGCACTTGGCCTTTAGCTTGGACAAAAACTAAAGAAAGGCCTAATCACTCATAGACAAATACAAGAAGAGTGTATTCCCTTCCACTAGCTTTGAAAAGATCAGAGGTCTCGTTAAGAATTCCTTTAAGGCTTGAAAAGCCTTCTCACATTGCTCATTCTACTGAAACTCGGATGGGTTCCTTAAGACTTTGAAAAGCTCTACACATCTTTCTATGTTTTCTGAAATGAAACTATTCAATGCTACAACTCTTCTAGTTAACCTTTAGACCTCCTTAATTGAATATGGTGACTCCATGTCAAATACGACCTAGAGCTTCTCTAGATTAGCCTCAATTCAGTATTGTGTCACCATATATCCCAAAAACTTCCCCAAGGAGGCACCTAACACACAATTTTGCAGATTTAGTTTCATATTATATCTTCTTAAAGTATCGAAGGTCTCTCGGAGGTTGGTTAAGTGGTCATTGTTCACCTTACTTTTCACCATCATATTATTGATATAAACCTCAATATTTCCGTGTAACTAAGGTTTAAACATCTTGGTGACTAATCTCTAATAATTGGCTTCTGCAGTTTTCAATCTAAGTGGCATAACTTTATAACAATAAGTCTCAAAGTTCGTAATAAAGGACATGTGTACCTGATTACAAGGATGCATTTTGATCTAATTGTACCCTAAGAACCCATCCATGAAGCTTAGCAAGTTTGTCATGAGGTCGAGTTGACCATTTGATCTATTCGAGGTAGGGGAAAATAGTCCTTTGGACATGCTTTGTTTAGGTCGGTAATGTTAATACACATCCTCCATTTCCCTTTTGCTTTCATTACCATTACACGATTCACAAGCTATATGGGATATAGCTTTTCTTTGATGAAGTCTGCCTTTAGCAACTTCTATACCTTCTTTTCAATTACAACTTGTCTCTTTAGAGAGAAATGTCTTTTCTTCTATTGCATGACCTTCACATTCAAATCAATGTTCAATTTGTAGGTAATGACCTCCTTGCGTATACTAGGCATGTTAGAGGAAAACTAAGCAAAATTGTCTCTATTAGTTTAAAAGAAACAAATTATGCCCTCTCTTAGGTTGGCTGGCATACTAGCCACAATCGTAGTCACATGTTCAAGGTTATCACTAAGTCCTGTAGTTAATGTTTCCTCTGCAAGCTATCCTCTAATCTACATTTGGTTGCTTGAGCCTTATTAGATAGTATAGACTCGGTCCCTCTTTAAAGCTTTTAGATATAAAGCCTAGGATAGTTGCTGGTCTCCATAGCATGTCCTAGTCTCAATTTGAGTAGGGAATTTTTCCTTTCGGTAGGCTATGGGCACTACATCTTAAACATATTGATGAAAGGTCGGCCCATGATGCCATTGCACAATGAAGGGCAGTCTACAATCATAAAATTGACTTCCTTCTCAACCACATTTTTGTCATCTCCAATCTATAAGGTCAAAGTGACTACTCCATGTACTTTGACCAATTGGTTATTGAATTTGTACAAGCTATTATATGGCTTCATCTTGAAGTGCTCAAGTTTATGATGCATCTGATCAAAAGCATGCTTGAAAATTATGTTGATAGAACTCCCTGTATCTACCATCACCTTCTTAACTTTGAAGCCTGCCACTTTGGTTATAATAACCATAGCATCACTATGCAAAAACTAAACCCCTTGCATATCCTTGCTTGAAAATACAATCATGTCATCAGCCCTATGCTTCTTACCTCTTAAATTCAACACATGATCCCTTAATGCTTGATGAACTTATGTAAGATGGAAGACCTCATCTTGCCCGTCCTCCAAAGATCCTAGGTCTCGATTATTAAGTTAGGCCTCTCCATTTCAAACTTACTACTCAACCCTCCTCCTTTGCATAGGTTGCTTAATGTGCTCCTCTTTATCAACCATAAACTTCTTTAATTAACCCCTCTACATAACATCTTTGAGTGCATTCTTCAGATGTATACACTTGTTCGTATTATAACCCTTACCTCCATGGAAATTGTAGTATTTATTGGAATTTCTTCTAGCGAGATTCTTCTTCATCTTCTTAGGCCAAGTTAAAAATCCCTCATTACGTACTTCCATCGAAATGTTTGACATCGGTTAACTGAGGGGTATGTCAACGAAAGTGGGTATTGGAATTTTCCAATCTCCTAATGGTCGGTTGAGCTTGCTATGTACTTCCATCAAAATGTTCGACATAGGCTAGAAGCTTGCTGGCTAGAAAATATTGACAAAATTCCTTAGCCAATTGATTAAAAGAAGAAATGGAGGCTACTTTTAACAAATTAAACCAATTGCTCGCAGATGTCAAAGTGGATGGGAAAACCTTGCAAGCTATTATGTTAATCAATCCATAAAGCTCCTTTTGTGCCTAAAAGGTATCTAGATGGTCATCTGGTCCTTCCTTCCATTGTAAGTGTTGAATTCAGGTAGTCGAACACTAAATGGTAATACCTCGTCAACTACACTTTGTATAAAATGATCGGTCTTTCTACCCTTTATGTCTACCTCTTTCCTAAAGGACCCTTCAACAGCTAGTTTCTTAACATAATCCTCTAATTCTTGTAAACTCATGTCTATTATGGCTTTTTGTGAAAGGCAAGTAGTTACATTCTCCATTCTTCTACTAAGAAGAGCCTACACATGTAGTGTAACGTGGGTCTACAAAGGCAGTTGACACTAGCAATTCTCCTTCGACTAAGGCTCCCATCTTTGTTGCTATAGGTCCTCATTCACCATGGGAGCTTTCCTACGCAACTGTCATAATGCTTCTTCTTGTGTCATCGATTCTATTTGACGCTACGATTGTTGCAAAAAAAGGAGTGGAAGAAGAGGCAGCATCTCTCTTGTTAAGCCTTTGATGTAATTCTTTGTTAGTAGTTCGAACCTCTTCTAGCTCTTTTGTAAACTTAGCACATAATGCCTCTAATTGTGCTATCTATGGATCATCATTCTATTGTTGTTGATTTTAAGTGCCTGATTAGGTACCTCAACTTAGCGTACTTTAGGAGTAAGTTGTTGTGGTGATTATTGGTCTTGATTGCCTAAAGGACCATACTCCCCCCCTCTCTTAAGTATTGGTATCTTATGACTTAGATCTAGTCATATTGTAGTTTAGAAATAGATGGTTTTGTCGATCAATAATGGTATAGAACTTTAATCCTACAAAACAAAGGAAGGAACGCTAATGGGGTATCGGTGGCAATCTGGTATAGCTACTCTGATGCATAAGCAAATGTTTGAATAAGAAGGAAAGCAAGGAAAAATTGTGTGTTCAAAGAGTGTAGAGAGTTCTTACAATGTTTTTGCCACCTTATTTATAGGCATTTGTCAAACAATAGTTATGACAGACAATTATTGGTCATGGATTATGTAGTGGCTCCTCCATTAAGTACATGTCTAATGACTTAGAGTAGTGGTTGGTTATGTAAAGGAGTCAGTTAGAATCTAAATTGTTTGTGCTTCTTTTCAAATTCAAAGTAATTAAGTGGGTAGGCCGGGCCCTTTAGCCCATCGGATAAGCCAAAACCAACTTAGTTATTTGCCATAGCAAGTTGAATCAAAGGACTTGACCAAAGTAGGGACTCTCGATAGCTAAGGTGTAGAGTGATAAGTAGAAGTAAGATTATTGGTAGCTAAGGTCCCAAGTAAGACCAAGAGGGAAAAATTCTACTATCGTTATTTGCCTCTCAACTCTTATGGTCGAGAACTCAACTAAGGGAGTAGATTGTAGGAGTGATATCTATTTGCTTGATCAGCAGGCAGGACATCTAAGCCTATGCTCAACATGGATTGTGAAATGTTTTTCGAGCCATATTACCAAGATTGTTATTGATGTCCTTATATTTTTATTTAATTTCCATCATCTTCTTAAACATGTCGTATTGGATCTCAATCGGAGGGCCATAACCTTTTGGTTTTCCATCCCATTCATTTTTTGTATTGGTATGTAGGACATTTGTTGCATTTGTTATCATTATGCTATAGGCTTTATCAACTATAGGTGGTATGGTATCTATTAGATCTTTGGCTTTAGACACATGTCAATCATTCATATTTGTCCATCAAATTAGGACCTAAATCCTAATTACCCCATTTTCAATTCTCAAGCGAGGATTATCTATGAGGGGATTATCAATACACACATATAAAGGCCTCCATTATTTACATAACCCCTTTTTGCTCTCACTATTCAAATTCCTTCTTCAAAGATTTCTTCTACATAATTTTATCCAACTTTTAAGTGACCATCTTCTTTTTCAAAATCCTCTCCAACTTCTAAGCAACTATATAATTGACTTCCATTATTTCATCAGGTATGGTTAGAAGCAGAATATGCTCTCTTGTTTCTAGTGATTCTGAAGCCACTCTCTCTAAGGCTACCTCTTTAAAGCACCCTACACCCCTATTACATCTTCAAGTAGTTCAACTAATAGTGCCACAGAAAGGTAGGAGAAACTTCAATGTATTGAAGCACTCCGAATAAACATATACCCTGCAAACAGAGAGAAGTCTACCACCAACTATTTATATAATAACCTAACACGAATGGCAATCCAATGCCTAAGAAAGTGTTTGAATAAGAAGGTGAGTAAGTAAGAATTATGAGTTCAAATAGTGTAGAGAGTTCTTATAGTATTTTCACATCCTTATTTATATGTGTTTGTCGAACAACAATTATGATATGCAACTATTGGTCATGGACCATGCAGTGGCTCCTCTATTAAGCACATGCCTAAAGACTTAGAGTGGTGGGTAGATATGTGGGTAGAATCTTAACTCTTCGTGCCTCTTTTCAAATTTAAAGTAATTAAGTGGGTAGGCTGGGCCCTTCGACCTATTAGATTAGCTAGGCCCCAACTTAGCAATTTGTTAGAGTAGGTCAAATCAAAGGACTTGACTAAAGTAGGGACTTTTGGCAATCGAAGTGTTGAGTGATAGGTAGAATTAAGATTATCAGTAGCTGAGGTCCTGAGTAAGACCAAGAGGGAAAAATTCTACTATCATCAAACGATGCTAATTTTCAATATAAAATTTTAATAAAGATGATGTCTTGAGCACTAGACTCATAAGCACTCTATAAGACAAAGAGATATAAGGCTATAGGGGTACCGAGGTAATTTCAACGTTGTCACTTAGATACCTAAGTTAGGTAAAGTTTATGATAGTTATTGAGAAGTAATAGGCGGAGTGTTCAAAAGTCTAAAAGAAACTACCTATAGCTTTCAGACTTCCTTGTATAGTTTTAATAACATTTTGAATGTTGTAACTGTTCCCCCTAATTCCAGAATGTGCATTGATTTAAGTTTAAGATCACTCCTTCATTTTAGGGAATGCGGTTATCATCATGGTGGTTGATGGGTAGTCATCCGAACAAGGAAGCTCATTATTCATGCCCAATGTTAGAGTTTGAATCCTTTGGAGCTGACTAGGTCAAGATTCGACCTAAAGGAAGTGAGTTCGACCTTCCTTAGTTAAACCCATCTTATAAAAGTTTAAGTTGCCAATCTTTCTCAACCTATCCCACATGATCAGTTAAAGCTTTAAGAGGTTGAAAGCAAGGTAAAGAGAAGGCATGATTGGATAAGAGGCCGGAAGCAACTCCAAGCAATTTGGTTTATACCTTTGAGAAAAACCTCTCTTAACAGTTACAAATTGATTAGCTATAGGGTGTCATTGCCCCTTTAGAGGAGAAATGGTGTCTTCTTGATGGAGCACAACTATACCTTTAAAGAGAGATGATATGGATACTTGACCACGAAGAGATGAAATTGAGAGTCTAGGATAACGCTTAAGGTTATCCTCAAGTCTTAAGAAAGAGAAGTTAACTTCAAAGCAAAAATAGCAGCTAGAGTATTACGATGGGGAGATGAAATCGCTAGTACTCGTTCCTTGTAGTGAGCTAACACATCCTTTTATTAGAACTTATTATGCGAACTCTAATCAATTAATACTAGGAACCTAGGTGAGACCTAAGGTTGACCTTAGATTTGCACTTTATTGTAAAAGCTAAAGCCTGTGTCGAGTGTTGCAACACAGTGTTTCAACTGTAAAGCGATTAATACTAGGAAACCAAGTGAGACTTAAGGTTGACCTTGGTCTCATGTATTTTAGTAGGAGTTGAAGCTAAGTTAAGTATCGTATCCTCATCTTCATTAACTCCGAAGAAGACTCTTGCTCTATGTTCTTTGACTACTCACAATTGTTGTGATTGGTGAGTTGAAATGCTAGAAGAGGCTCCTATTTATGGGCTTCAACTTATGTAAATTTTGGAAAATGAATTAATGGATCAACTACCATTAATATGAACATAATAATGAGCAATGGATGAGTTTTAACCAAGAAACAAAGGGGATTATAATGAGGAATTGAATAGTAGTTAACTAAAACTAATAGCAATAATGATGATTATAAAATATTGAATGACCATTGATGGAAGATTGAATGAGTAGTTCATTATCATTGATTAGACTATTGAATCTTATTATGAGTAGCAACTGAACTTTGAAAAGTTCTTGACTATGATTAACAAATGGAGAAACTTAAGACAATGAAGAAAAAAGGGAAGTTAGAAATGTAAGTACGCACTTAAAGAAAAAAAAATGGATGTACATGATTAAAAAAATACAAAAAGAGAGTGCATATGCACACTTAAACACAAAAAGCGCTTGTATACACTTGAAAGAAAAATGTGCATGTACATGTTTGAAAAGAGGGAAAAGAAAAAGAAGGAAAACCACATGTATGTGCTTGAAAAGGAAAGTGAGAGAGAAGTGATTGTGATAGCATACACGAGAAAAATTGCTTATGATTGCATACACATGTCAAATTAATTTGAAGTACATTTAAGTGCATCACTAGAGTTAAAAATGAAAATTTCAATCCATTATGGAATATTTATTTCTGAAGCATTTGTTTGGAGTCAAGGGAAACCTTTTTTTTTTTCTTTTGTTTTCTGAGCAATAAGGACCGTAATATTTAGAAAAAATTTAGGAAGACAAAAAAAATTTGTAGAAGCTTCAAGAAATGACAATTTATGTTACATGTTTGTGAAAATTTTTATTGGAATTGAGGCTATTAGCTTGCATGATCACTATTGCAAATAAATTTATTTTATGGGATTTTCGTTAATGTAAATCAAGTTGAAATTTGAGTGGGTATTATCATAGAATGCTTACCTAAAAAAATTTCATATGAAGCTTTGCATAATTATTATTGGTTACGGGAACCTATTTTCCACTTAAAGCACATGGGTATTAAATTACTAAAGAGTTGAAGATCATAATATTATACCATATGTGTTTGGCTACTATCATAAGGCAAAAAAATTATTGCAAAAGCAAAGTTGCATGCACCATGAGGTGAATACAATGTTATTGGCATATTGTTGGCACGAATATAAAATTTATCATCCTACAACCCATGATCATATACAGAATTTGCTGTTATCTTACAAATTCATACTTGAAGAATTATTAGGAAATTTCAATATGGTATTACTTGCACATTATGTCATAGAAACTCGTTTAAATCTAGATGAATTAAAAATGCAAGGAGTTTACTATATGAAAATTCTCAACAAATTTGTTGGAGTTTGAAATATCAAAAAAATTTTATTCTTCTTTATAATTCTACAAATGAAGAAATTATTAGGTAGTCTCAATTTGTTAGTATCGACACTTCAAAGATCATACTTAGGGATGACTTATCTTATTCGAAGACTTAACAAGAAGAAAATTGAAATGTAATAATTCATCAAGAAAAGAATTTGAAGCCATGGATTTCTACAAGTATTTAGAAGAATCTATTACCTCATATAGAAGTCTATGTACAAAGATATTGTTTAAAGGCTCTAATTATCAATACTATGTTAGAGAAATTCACTTGCTATTCTAAGGGCAACAAAATGACTGTAAAAGCATAATATTGCACATTGAAGGAAAACACTGCATTGACAAAATGGATACTACATTATTCTACATTAAGTCATTGATAAGTAGAAAAGCATTGAACCTATAGACAAGATAAATATTAAAAGCAATGTCTTAACTTCTTAAAACTGTTGTCCAATAGCTAAAGAATTTAGCTTAATGAAATGGCCAAACCTCCCTTAGACTTTGTCAAAAGAGCTTTTGTTGTAATTTGTGCATAATGTGCCAAGGTATTTTTGATGTATTTATGGATATTATTTATAAAAGAAAGTATTTATTATATTTATATTTTTTCTACTGGTGTATATTTTACAATAAAATTCCATAGATAATTATAGCATATATGGAATTATAATAAATGTGTATTATTAGTGAGATTCCATTATATTGTATTATCTAAAAGTTGTCCTTGGTTAAATAAAACTATTAGGTTTTATAGATCAGAAACAATGTAGTGGCAATAAAAAAAAAAACTATAAAACTTATCCTAGGATCCATGTGTGACATGTAATAAAATATACATGTTAATAAAAGATTATGAAACTACCTTTTCCCTGATGAGAAGTATTGTCTTCTCTTAGGGATGGAATTTAATTGAAATCTGAGTTTGATTTATTGTTTCAAAATTTGTTCACCACAAGGGCTTCAAATGTAATTCCTCTAGTGATATACACACATACATTAACAAGAACAAACTCTAATCCTGTATGTTGCTAGATAATTAGGATTAGAATTAGAAAAACTAGGAAGCAAAATATTATATATATCTCTCTTATCTTTTCTTAAGATGTTTTTCTAAATAGAAAATTATCATCATAAGTCTTTCTCTTTTTGATATAATATTATAACTCCCTCTCTTGCCTTTTCAATTGTTATACAATTAAAGAATTTTAATGAATGTTTAAAAGAGATAAGAGTAGGAGAAAGAGTTATGATGATGATTTTCTATTTAGAGAAACACCTTAGAAAAGGTAAGAGAGAGATATATAATATTTTGCTTCCCAGTTTTTCTAATTCTAATCCTAGATATCTTTAGTTATCTAGTAATATAAAGGATTAGAATTTGTTTTTGTTAATGTGTGTGTAGTATCTTTAGAGGGATTACGTTTGGAGTCCTTGTGGTGAACAGATTTTGAAACAACAAATTGAATTCAGATTTCAATTGAATTCCATCCCCAAGAGGAGATAGTACTTCTCATCAAGGAAAAGATAGTTTTATAATCTTTTATTAACATATATATTTTATTTCATGTCACACATAGATCCTAAGATAGGTTTTATATATATATATATATATATATTTTATTTTCAGTGCGTTCTTTCTAATCTATAAAACCTAACAGTGGTATCAGAGCATCTTGTGTAACATGTAAAATATATATTGGTATTGACCTAGATTTGATTAATAGAATAATTGTTATGATCTTTATGAGATTAATTTATTCGTGTTTACAATATGGATTTAATGTGAAACATGGAATCTTTTTCTTTTGGATCGAAAACATCTATATCTTTCATAAATATAAACCGTTGTTTGATATCGATAGTATTTTTTGATCCATGGACCAAGAAATTCCATAAATTTTTTTTTATGAGAATTTGGTCATAGAAATCCCAAGTGTGTATATCTAGATTATAATAATTATTTTGAATCAATTAGTTAATATGGTTTATGTTTTTTATGGTGCTTTTATTGCTTGCACATGATCATGGGTTGAAGCATGAATGTTTTTGTGTGAATATTTATGTTTTTATTAAATAGGGCCTATGTGTCTTTTAGATGGGTTGAGTTTGAAAAATGAACGTAATTTTATTTAGTTTGGGTCTGCGTACCCATAGATAAAATGTAAATTGAGTGCATGTAGGTCTATGAACCCAAATTTAAATTCCATTTGTACTTTGTTTTCTATGTATTTTTTTAGAAAATTAGTTTTAGTATTAGAAATAAAACATCGGAGATCCATATTTACTCGAGACATAGAGAATTCTAAAAGGCTAAAGAGAAGCTACATCCGAGTTAATGGATTTTGGTCCCATGACATTCTAGTGTAGGCGTAGTCTCGGCTCCATTTTAGCTGGCCCATGATCATTGCATTATTGTTTGATTATAGTTGTTTTACTTATTTTATGTATGCAAGTATTGTTAATGATCGACAATAGTATACATAGTTTGTAAGATATTATAAAATCCCCTAAATATATAAGTCAAGGTTTGATAACGTTGCCCTCTAGTTATAAATAATAAAATAGTCAAGATTTCATGTGAGTTGGTATAGCTCAGTTATGGGCTTACATTAAATCACTATAATTTCTATAATTTATTACTGGGTTGACTTAAATTGAATTGTTGATTTGTTAGCTTGGCTAAGGTTAATAATTTAATTGGCAAGTATTGGGTTTTAAAGTTATACTTTAAAAAAGGTAGACCAATAAGAAATCCAAAAGTCATATAATTTTACGATTGGCGAGTTTATTAAGGCCTATTGAAAATAATATAATATGTAGGTACAACTTAGCTTTGTGTATATTAATTTTATTTGGGATTTTGGATCCACTAGGGCTTTTCGAATCTAATAGAGGGGGCTATTAGATTTGAGTAAAATAGAGAGATAATTTAAAAGTCCTTTTATAAAATAAATTCATAAACACTAAACTTTGTATCTTTTTTTTTGTAGATCTAAAATGGGAAATAGCAACAATAACATTTTACTGTGATCTATTCTTGATAAAGATAATATCCTCATTGGACCAAATTTCCTTGACTAGATGAGGAAATTAAAAATTGTCCTTAGGCATGAAAGGAAATTATATGTCCTAAAAGAGGAAGAAATTAAAGAACCAGGGAAGGATGCCACCCTAAAAGAGTATGAGCAATATCATAAATACTTGGAGGACTCAATTGATGTTCAGTGTCTCATGCTATCTGCAATGTCATCTGAATTGCAGAGGCAACATGACAATATGTTTGCAAGAAAGAAATATGCTCACTTACAGGAGCTATTTCAAGAAAGTGCTAGGGCTCAGCAGTACAATACGTATTGGGCCCTAATTAATTGTAAGATAGTTGAAGGGAGCCAAGTTGGGCCTCATGTACTCAAGATGATAGAGTACATAGAGAGGCTTGAGAGCTTGGGCTTTAAGTTAGATGAAAACTTTGCCATCAATTTGATATTGGCTTTTCTACTAGATTCCTTCTCTTAGTTTGTCATGAACTATAACATGAATAGAATGGAGAGGTGTTTGATAGATTTGCTTACTACATTGAGGACAGCTGAAAAAGACTTAAAGTCCAAGTCAAAGATGCCTCATGAGGTTCTCTTTATTGGTAAATCAAAAAAGAGAAAGGTTAATGGAACTAACAATTCCAACGGTAAGCAAGTAAAGAAATATCAGCAATCTAAGCTTAAGAAGGGGCAACAAAAGCCTAAATCTGATGAAAAGGAAGCAATATGTTTCCATTGTGGCAAGAACGGCCATTGGAAGAGGAATTGTATTCAATTCAAGAAAAAGATATCAAGTGAGAATAATACCTCAAGTATCTTTATGATTGAAAGCAATCTTTTTGTTTCTTCTACATAAGTCATAGATATAGGATGTCGTTCTCACATCTATATTGACTTGCAGGGTCTAAGTGAGAGTAGGAAGTTATCCAAGAAAGAAATGGACCTACAAGTAGCTAATGAAGTGAGAGTTACTGCTTTGGCTGTGGGAACCTATATCATTGTTTTTGCTTAGTGGACTTGTATTAGAATTAGAGAATTGTTATTATATTCCTAGTTTCACAAAAAAAAAAAATTAATTTCAGTATCATGTTTAGATACCAAAGGATTTGCTTTTCAGTTTAAAAATAAAAGTTGTTCATTTTATATGAATGGAATGTTTTATGGTGATGGAACGTTGGTTAATAGTCTTTATATTCTTAATACTAATGAATTAGTTCATTGCATTGAGACTAAGAAACAGAAAACGCATGATTCAAATTTAACTTACCTATGGCATTATAGACTTAGCAATGTAAATGAGAAACGCTTGGCTAAACTTCATTCTAAAGGGTATTTGGATTCATTTAATTTTGAATCCATAGATACTTATGAAGCGTGTTTATAAGGTAAAATGGTTAAGAAACCTTTTACTAAGAAAGGTGAAAGGGCAAAAGAGTTATTAGAACTCATACAAAGTGATGTGTATGGGCCATTATCAACTCAAGCTAGAGGTGGATTTTCTTACTTTGTGACTTTTATTGATGATTTAAGTAGGTATGGATGTATCTACATGATGAGGCATAAGTTAGAGACATTTGAGAAATTCAAAGAATTTAAAAGTGAAGTATAAAATCAACTTGGCAAGAAGATAAAAACACTTCGTAGTGATAGAGGTAGAGAATATCTTACTTAAGAGTTCATTGGCTACATGAAGGAGTGTAGAATAATTTCACAATTCACACCTCCTGGAACACCAGAATGGAATGGTGTTTCAAAGAGGAGGAACCACACCCTAATGGATATGGTTAGGTTAACGATGAGTCATGCAAGTCTTCCTTTAACCGTTTAGGGTTATGCCTTGGAAACAACAACATAAACAGTGAACCATATTCCAACTAAGGTAGTAGATAAGACACCATTTGAGTTATGGTTTAGGAGGAAACCCAATTTATCTTATCATAAAGGTTAGAGCTATGATGCTTACATGAAGAGTGGATTCTCTGATAAGCTTGTAGAAAAGTCTATTAAATGCACATTTATAAGCTATCCCAAAGAAACTAAGGGATACTACTTTTATCTTCCAACTGAGTACAATGTGTTTGTTGCTCGATATGCTACATTCTTAGAGAGAGAGTTTGTCTTTAAAGAAAGTGGTAGGAGTAAACTAGATCTTGAAGAAATTCAAGATCCCATAAATGAGTTAGAACATGAGCAATTGGGTATGAAACAAACATCACAAGTACCTATGGTGCCACAACTAAAGATTGCTCCTGAAACATACGAACCACGTAGGTCAACAAAAGTATGTTGAGAACTTAAAAGGTTAAATTTACTTATAACACAACAAGAAGATGTACTACTTGTCGAAATTGATAAATGTTGACCTATGAAGAAGCAATTGCTTCACCAGACTTTGAGAAATGGTTAGAAGCCATGAAATCTGATATAGACTCCATGTACACCAACCAAGTATAGGATTCAGTAGATGTACCAGTTAGGGTAAAACCTATAGGGTGCAAATAGGTCTTTAAAAAGAAGATTGACATGGATGGGAATGTAACTACCTAAAAAGCTAGGCTAGAAGCAAAAGGTTTCACTTAACATCAGGGAATTGATTATGGTGAAACATTTTTGCCAATAGCAATGCTTGAATCCATTTGAATTTTGCTTGTAATAGTAGCTTATAAAGATCATGAGATTTAGCAAATGGATGTTAAAACAGCTTTCCTAAATGGAAAGTTAAAGGAGAAAGTGTACATGGTATAACCTCTTGGTTTTATAGCACCTGAGAATGTCAATAAAATATGTAAGTTAAAGAGATCCATTTATGGATTGAAGCAAGCTTCTTGAAGCTGGAATTTGAGATTCGATGAGGCAATTAAGGAATTTGGCTATCTTAAGAATCCAGAAGAACCTTGCGCTTATAAGAAGGCAAGTGGGAGTATGATTGTGTTTCTAGTTTTATATGTTGATGATACCCTTCTGATTGGAAATGATATACCTACCCTATAGTCTACTAAGCTTGGTTAGATAAGTGCTTCTCCATGAAAGACTTGGGAGAAGCAGCCTGTATCTTAGAAATTAACATATACTTTAATAGGTATAAGAGGTTACTTGGATTAAGTCAAAGTATGTATATTGACAAAGGATTAAATAGATTTAATATACAAAATTTCAAGAGAAGATTTTTGCCTATGTCACATGGTTTACATCTCTCTAAGGCAATGTGTCCAAAAATATAAGAAGAGAATGATAAAATGGATAGAGTACCATATGCCTCGAAAATTGGGTCCATAATGTATGCCATTATATGTACACAGCCAGACATCGCTTATGCTATGAGCATGATGAGTAGGCATCAGGTTGACTTAGGTGAGAGTTATTGGGTTGTTGTTAAGACCATTCTTAAGTATTTGACAAGAACAAAAGATTTTTTCTTAGTTTATAGAGGAGACGAGGAACTTACTATAAGAGGATATATTGACGTTAGTTTCCAAATTGATTAGGATGATTTGAAATCATAGCAATATGTGTTTAGCTTAAACCATGGAGCTGTTTGTTAGAGGAGCTCCAAACAAGAGATAGTAGCAAATTTTACAATAGAGTTTGAGTACATAGCGGCTTCTAGAGCAACTAAAGAAGCTGTATGGATGAGAAAATTTATCTTCAAGTTAGGAGTGGTTCCAAGTATTGTAGATCCTATTATACTATATTATGATAACAATGTAGCTATTGCTTAAGTTAAGGAACTAAGGTCTCATTAGAGGTCTAAACATGTACTTTGGAAGTTTCAGATTCTCAGAGAGATACTTTAAAGAAGTGATGTATTAGTTTACAAAGTATTAACAAATGAAAATGTTGCTGATCAACTCACAAAGGCCTTACCTCAGTAGAAACATGAGACCCATGTGAGGAGCCTAAGACTTAGATTCTATAGTGTTTGGCAATAGTGCAAGTGGGAGTGTTGTAATTTGCAAACAATGTGCCAAGATATTTTTGATGTATTTATGGATATTTTTTATAAAAGGTAAGTATTTATTATGTTTATATACTTTTCTATTGGTATATATTTTACAATAAAATCCCATAGATAATTAGAGCATGTATAGAATTATAATAAAGGTATATTATCAGTAAGATTCCATTACATTGTATTATGTAAAAGTTTCTTTGGTTAGATAAATATATGGAGGGGACATAGATATTTAGACCAATACGTTATATAACTAAGCTCATTCACATTAGACCAAAGTGTCACATCTTGGCATAGCACAGGATGTCCCATCATACAGGAATACCTATTGAAAACTTAACTCAACTTGCTCATTCATCAAAAGACAACATTGTTTACATAATAAAGGGGTTTCTACATTAAACTTCAACTGGATTTCCTATTACAACTTATGTGTATAACATGATATTTACATCAAAACATGAACTAGCTTTTTCCTTTGTCATCTTTACAATAATAGGATCCCTAACTTAGTATAAGCTCCATACAAAAGTCATTGACTCCAGCTCCCGCTTTCAGTATATATATCTACCCCCCTAGCATTAGCCCCTTTATGATACAGTTAGATTGAGGATAAAACATTTTATCCCCTCAGCTATTGAAGTTGAGTGAAAGTGGATAACAAACAACATAACATAGACAATATGATAGATAATACTGCATATTACAACTAAAACATTTTAATTATAACTTGCAGGTTCAACTTTACATATGCATTTGCCCAATCAGGCATTTACTGCTAGTAATACAGCATGCTATGCTCATGCATGTAGCATGCATCTGTATTGATATACTATGCCCTCTAAACTTCTTCTAGTTACTTGACATAGCCAGACATCTGAATATAATATCTAGGAACCTAGGGTAACATAGAGTTACTTGAGAGTAGGACCCCCATTAAATTGGACTACGCATTGTAGTCTACCATTATCAAAAAGGGCAATAAGGAGTTGCCTAGGAGTAGGACCCCTAAATTTACAAAATTAGACTACATATTATAATTCACCAAATTAAAGTGGCAACATTGCCAAATCAGGCCACAAACTATAGTTTACCAAATTTGACTATCAAAATAGTCACAATGTTCAAGCAGTGCAATTTATATGCTTCCAAAAACTGAGTTCATAAAGCCATACTTTTTTTATGGTCACTTGGAAGCCACATTCTGAAAGTTCTGACCCGTATGTCTCTTTTTGTGCCATACTATGTCATGATATGCATTAGAAAGTCAAGAATATCAATCAGCACAATCAATCTTCCAGTTTTATTTAACCCAACAATCTAATTCTAGTTTTCAAACTCTCCCTAGAGAAATTATAATATCTCACTTAGGGTTCACTTAGGTGAATACCTAAAAGATTAAGCTAGATCACTTAACTTCCCAAGTTAGTACAATCAATCATAAACACAATTCATCACCTAATGTAGCAACATAACAATTCAACCAATGTATAGTTATTGACATGTATAATCACTACATTGGCATTCACCATAGTAGCATATTAGTTCACCTAGGATATACTTATATTCAATCAACATGGCATCAAATAGTACGCAGTGTTATGAGTAGCAATATATTTACTCTAAGCATGAGTTACATCTACTTACCTAGTTTTAGTAATAGTGCAAAATCTTAAACTTCATGATGTGGTCCTTCATTACATCTTACACCTATAAAAATATAACATAGTCTTCAAATCAAATATGGGTTGAACTCGAATTGTTATAAGCTTTCATTTTCGTGTTTTTAAACTTCGTTTGATCGTATCTTACTCATTTCTTATCTGATTTTAGTAAACTTTATATCATCATGATCGTTATTTCAAGTATTATTAATATATCTTAAGAAACAAGATTGATCAATTTTTTCAAAAATCCAAAAATCCAAAAATACCCTTTTCTCATTACGACTTAACTGTACGTTATCCTAACTTCGTAATTGACCCAAGTAAGCTTTAGTATAGACTAAAACCCCTAAAAATCACACTTTCCAAACTTATCCAGTAACCCTTAATATACCCTAAAGTGTTCATTTTATGTGAATTTGACAAGTATTTAACTAGTACTAATTACAATATTACATATTAAGCCAATATATAAGCCAATATTAGGAAAATATATAATAAATAGTATACGAGCCCGATTAATTACAAGAAAAATCCTATGGACTCAACAAAATATTTATTTTAATTATTAATCATGAATTACATAAACTAGCTATTATATATTTTTATAAAAATAGCGGTTTTAGCTTGACATTACAGAAAATTAAGGAAAATAAATAAATTTACTAGTGAGATAAAAATTAAATATTCCAAATATAATCATAAACATCTAGAAGTCTAAACATGTGGGGCTTATTCATTAATTTCATCAAAAACTAATTATTTCAGTAATTTGGTAAAACCGACAGTTTTATTCAAAATAATTATAAAAAATAGTAAAATTGTTTAATTTAAAAAATATTGTCACAAAAATTAAATATTTATATTATGTGTATTACATACAAAAATTGAGTTTGAAACAATATTATCTAATATTTATAAAAATTATATTAATTTTTGCCTAAATAGGGAATTTTCTTAAGGAACCTATATTTAACCTAATTATTTAATTAAAATAAAATTACTAAATTAATTTACACCTAAAATAACCCCAAAAAACCAAATTTCATAATTAATGGATAAAATTTGATATTTTTAGCAAATTAAACAAGTTACAGGCGGAAAATTGGTTCACCTAAACTAACCACCTTCGGCCGTCCCCTGGCCGCAGCTCCTTGTCGGAACACCTTCTCCAGCCACCCTCTGTCAGACCTCCAAGCTGCTCCAACTTAGGTTGTGGTTTGGTACACGAATTGCCCTAACCCAATTCTGACCTTATTTCTTGTTCTATTTTTATTTTATTTTTTTCTAATTTTTTTCGATTTTCTAAAATTATGTTCTTATGTTTTCAGGTTTGTAAGATATTGAAAATGCGGTTTGAGTTCCTATTTATAGGGTTTTGGATTTTTTTTGCATGAAAAAGTAAATTTAAACATATCATTTTTCACTTTTGCCTAGGTGCCATATGTCATTTCCTCATTAACTAAGTATTAACTCATCAATTGCAATTAATCCTAGCTTGACATATCATTTGGTGACTCATCCATGCAATTTTTTATTAATTTTCCATTATTTTACCTAATTTTGATAATTTATTATTATTATTATATGTATATATTTAATACATATAATGTATATCGCATGTATAATTCAACTTTACTTATTATTTTTAAAAGTTAATTAACTTATCTCTAATATCTCCCTAAATCTAGTTAGAATTTTACGATTATCAGTTTTATCAATAAATTAATGTTTTTCTCAAATTAATATTTTTATATAGCTTATTTTGAGAAATTGACTTTACTTAAATAACTTCGTCTAACTTTTTTAACTTTACTGTAAAGTTTGAAATAAAACAGATATAGTCTGGTACCTAAATTTAGGGACTTGGATCCTAGAGTTAATGAACTAGTTGGAAATCTTAGGGTATTACATAAAGGAAAGTTATCTGAGTTATACAAGTGGGTGCTTAAAGTTAAGTAAGTATACTAGACATGACCTGCTAAAAGAGGACACCACATGTTTAATGTCATTTGTTCCTCCTCTAAATGAACGAGTGTAAATAATCCCTATACTTGAGACTTTCATATATCTTATATATGGAATGTTGTACTTTAATGTCGTTAAACGCAGTATTTATTTACATTGTAAATAATATGGTTTTTGGGTATGGTATAAAATATAGAGAGGATAGTATTGAGTTAAGATAGAATTCATCACTTTCTTGGATTAGGGAGTCCATATCTAGGGCCACTTGGTTAAGCTAATAGTGATTTAATTATGCAGTAATTGGTTCATAGTGGTTTCTCATTCATATTTTTTCTATTACATTGGATGATTAACAACTGTTACTAGATGGTTCCCTTGGTTTATGTTTATATATATATTACCTCCGTATATAGAAATCTAAAGGGTCGTACATTATAGTACAATTATTGGAAGCAATTTATTTTATCACATAGTATATATTTGTGGCTAAGTAGTTTTTAAAGGTTATATATTTTATTATTGCCTTTTGTATATAAATAGATGGAATTTATTAATTCCATGTTTAGTTGCTGTTGAAAAATTCATGGCAATTAAAAGGATATGGAATTTATAAATTCCATATTCAATTGCAATTGAAAAGTTCATGGCAATTAAAAGATTATCCGCCGTTAATTTCATGTTTAATTGTTATATAATTGAAAAATTGTGGCAATTGAAAAGTTAATGGAATGAAAGGTTTTTTCATTAATTTTAGTTAATGTTTAAAAGAGACAAGAGTAGGAGAAAGAGTTATGATGATGATTTTCTATTTAGAGAAACACCTTAAGAAAAGGCAAGAGAGAGAGATATAATATTTTGCTTCATAGTTTTTCTAATTCTAATCCCAATTATCTAGCAATATATAAGAATAAAATTTGTTCTTGTTAACGTATGTGTAGATACTACTAAAGGGATTATGTTTAGAGTCCTTGTGGTGAACAGATTTTGAAACAACAAATCGAATTCAGATTTCAATTGAGTACCATCCCCTAGAGGAGATGATACTTCTCATCAGGGAAAAGGTAGTCTTATAATCTTTTATTAACATATATATTTTATTGTATGTTATACATGGATCTTAGGATAGGTTTTATAGTTTTTTTATTTTTATTTTTGCTGCATTCTTTCTGATAACCTAACAGCTTTTGGTTAATGGTAAAATGTAGAGGGTTAACTTAGTAATTAGGCTTTTAGCCTAATTTAATGCCATAGATCGGTATAATGGATTAATGACAAAGCTCCAAAAATTGGGCCTCACTAAGGATGTCTAAGAGAGATCTGGCTTGATAAGCTTAGAACAAGGATTGGTAGATCGATTTTCTTGTTCTACCTTGCTTAGTTATCTTGCACATAAAAAATAGAGTAGAAAAAGATACTTTTAAGTCCATTTGGTCTTTGCTTGGCTTTCATAGGCCATTAGAAGACTCAAATAACACTTAAGCTTATTTTAAAAGGATATGAGCTCATTTTATAAGCCATTGGGCCTTACCTTGACCTAAGCTCAAATCTAAACCCCATCCATTATACAAAATTTAGAGGTTTGAATCTAGATCATCAACCATTGAGAATTGATCTAATAGCTATCATCAATGGTCTACTTGGTCTATCCATCTCAGCTACCTCTGATGGTTAAGATCAAGGCTTGAAATCTATATATAGGAGCCTTCTCCTCCTTATTTAGAACATTGGAAGTTTTGACAAGCTTCATAGAAACATTGTTACTTTATTGGAATGACTCTATAGAATATCAAACACCAAAATTATCAATCTACCGTGAAATGCTCACACAACGAAACATCAAACTTACTTGTTCCTCCTCTTACATCTCTCCTTAATCTCATCCTTCTATGTGTCATCAGATTAAGACTTCTCTAAGATCAACTATACGGGCATCCCATATAATCGATCGTCAATAATAACCTCCAATATAAGTTATAATGTAACTCCATATATGTCTTGTTGCATTGATAGTTGAATGTATTTCTTACATCTCCATTTTTTAATTTTACACTTTTAGAAATATTGTTTCAAAATGGAAATTAAGCGTATCAATGTTGCTTATTTAATCATATTGTTTCATCTTCTTGATGATTGATCTTCTTAAGCTATGAGTTTCATTTATAGTCTACTCTTGATATAATTCTTTTAGTTAAATATTGTTACAACAACTATTGGGAAAGGGGGAATTGAACCTGATCTATCATGTTGGGAGGTTAATCTTCATGCCATTTAGTTACAAAGGCCTTGGCTACTCTTTAATATATTATATTGGTTTGAAGTATTTTACATTCATAATATTCATATTAGAATATTTATTTATCTTTTCATAATGTTATGCATTATGCCTATTTGTTTGACTAAGGTTTATATGGTAGGATGTTGTTTTACTATATACTTATAGGATTTTAATCTCAATTACTTAAAAATATAGTATGCATTTAAATTTATTTTTGTTTAATTGTCACATCCCAATATAACATAATATATACCATTACATAGGAATACCTATTTATATTCAACAAAAGTTCTATTTATAACAAAAGAGTACTTTAACAAAGTTTAGCTTTATATTTGTTTATATAAAAGAGTACATTCATCAAATTTAACCGAACCTAAAACACAGTACTTTTTTCTCTTTATTTTATATGTACATATCCTTCATGGAACTAATATTAAAATACAGAAAGACTTCTTCAAAAGTGGCTTACTCTATCTTACGTGCTCTCACAAGACTTCTTCCCCCAACTGATGTTGAAGCCCAATCAACTCTCTTCATAACCTGAGGATACACAAGTATCCCCTTAGCTCTCTATAAGCTAAGTGAAAGTGGATAAAACAAAGTATAGAATAAGCATAATACATATTCACAAGGATTAATACTACAAGACATTTAGCTTCATAATTCGAACTATTAAAATAAATTGTTTATGTAGGGAATTCATAATATGCTCATGCACATGACATGCATCGACACCAATATCCTATACTTTTCTAATTCCTCATCTAGTTAGTCAACATACTCGGGCATTTGGATACAATGTCTAGGAACCTAAGGTAATGAGAAGTTGCCTAGGAGTAGGATTCCCAACAAAAACCACCCATTGTGGTTTGAAAATCTAACATATAGCTGGTTTAGCTAAAATCATACATTATAGCCAAAATAAGTTAAGCAATGCAATCTATATGCTCAAAACCCAACTTTATAGTGTTCAAGCTTTCAGAAAGTTGACCCATAGGTCCTTTCGTATCATGCCATGAACGTAGTAAACAGTACAATAATCTAGTATCAAGCGTAAATCTCAAGTTCCATGTCATAAACAATTTAACTATCTCATCTATAGCTTTGTTACTTAACTTCATAATACCTTCCTTTATATAGGGTTCACTTAAGTGAACACCCTAAAGGACAGTTTAGTTTCCAAGTTTCCTAAATAGAAATATGCATCGACGAATCAATCATACATGAGGAAACAATTCTTTTAGTCAACATACATTTAGTAAAATCATGTATGCCAATCAATCCAGCATATCAATATAATTTATATACAAGTGACTTCAAGTCAAGTAGACATAGGTCTACTTGCACAAAAGTAAAATTATCTACTTACCTAAGCTTAATAGTAGTGTAAAATCTTAAGCTTCATGATGTGGTCTTTCCTCACTTACCACACTTAAGAGAATACATACAGATCCCAAGTCAACTATGGGTTGATACCAAACTCTTATAAGCTTTTACTATTGTATTTCCAAGCTTATTCCGATTGTATCTTATTCATTTCTTATCTGATTTTAGTAAACTTTATATCATTACAATCATCATTTTGAGTACTATTAAAATATCTTATGAATCTAGAATAATTAATGTTGTCAAAAGTCCAAAAATATTCTTTTGTACGTTATTGGAACTTTGTAATCAACTCGAGTATGCTTAAAATTTTAAACTAGAAGTCTTAAAAATTATACTTTTCAACCATGCTCAATATCAATTATATGTCATAGTTACTAATCTTACATTATCTAGCAATCACTTTAATAGTATTAATCACTATTTTGCATATTAGGTTAATATATAGGTTTATATGAGGAAAATACATAACAAATAATATATGAGGCCGATTAAATATACGAAAAATATTGTGAACTCACAAAAATATGCACTTTAGATATTGACCATCGTTTGTACTAAACTAATTTATCGTCTATATTTCTAAAAATAGTGTTTTAGTTAAAAATTAGTGAAAATTAATCAAATAAGTGACTTTAACCACAAGATAAAAATAAAGTGTTCCAAACATCATTATAAACTTCTAGAAATCAACATACATAGGGCTCATACTTTGATTTTGTCAAAAAACTAATTAATTCAACAAAACAACAAAATTGCTAGTTTTATCCAATATAATTACAATAAATAGTAAAATTGCTTATTTTCCAAAATTCTTGTTACTACAATTAAATACATATATTAAGTGTATTATGTACAAAAATTTAGCTTGAAGGGACATTATTTAATATTTCTAAAATTTAATTTAACTTTCATTCTTACAGAGCATTTTCTTAAGGACTCTATATTTTCAATAATTATTTAACTAAAATAAAATTACAACATTAATCCATACATAAAATAACCTCAAAAAAAAAAAAGATTCATAATTAAATAAGATTGTTTGGCATTTTTAGAAAATTTATAAAGTTTTTGTTGGAAATTTGGTTCACTTAAACTGGCTGCCTCCGACTATTCTCTGGCCATCTAACCTTGTTAGAAAAGCTTACCATGCCACCCTTTATTTAACCTTAAAAGGCCACCACAAGAGGACATCAACAACTTATTGAACTAGCTTAGACCAAAACTATGCTCTGTTTTTGTTCTGATTTTCTTTATTTTTTCTGATTTTTTCTAAATTTTTCCTACCCAAATTTGGTTCACTTACAAGTCTAATATTTGATGTTGAGGGTATATTTATAATTTTGGAGTTGGTTGGCTTGATAAGTCATTGGACCATGTATCAATTTCCTAGCTTATGTATCATTTTTTCGGTTAATTCAACATGCTAGGTGTCAATTTCTTATATTTTGACTTTTGACTTATCATTTCTAATTAATCTTAGGCTGCCACATCATTTGATGACTCATGCATTCATTTCTTAAATTAATTTTCCATTATTTTATACTAATTTACCTTATTATTATTATTATTATTATTATTATATATGTATTTTATACATATAATGCATATTCTATGTTAATACATGTATATTACATGTAATTCAAATTTATTTATTATTTTTGAAAGTTAGTTAACTTATCTCTAATATCTCGTTATATTTTAAAGCTCAAATTTTATGTTTTTAGTATTTATCGACTTTATCGATAAATTAATGTTTTTTTTTCAATTAATCCTTTTATATAGCTTATTGTAAGAAATTGACTTTACTAAGATACTTTGTTTAACTTTTTTAGCTTTATTGTAATGTTTGAACTAAAACATATAATATAGCCAAAGCCCTAAATTTAGGAGCTTAGATCCTATGATTATTGTATGGGCTTAAAACTTTGAGGTATTACATTAATATACCAAATGTTTAAAACTATTTACATGGTTTTCAAATTAGATGATCCTTTGATACATCTCTTAGGTTTTCATGATATGAAAGACTAAGAAATGATGAAGAAGTTAAAAATCATTCTCAAAAATCTTTTAGCATTGTTCCTTTATATATATATATACATATATATACATATGTTTCTACGTAAATTCTTTGCTAGTCTCTCTTGAGGAACTAACACAATGATATTGATATTAGTATTGATATGCAATTAATCTAAAGCTCAACGTAACGCAATGATATGATATAGCAAATAAGTTATTTACTTTGTTACGATAATTCAATGTCATAACTATTATTATGTTATGTGTTATATTTATGAGACTAAGTAATTTTGTCAGACTTCTTCACTAACCTTTTTAGTAGATGAAATAACTATGTTAATATTAATTTACCTTTTATAATTAATAAGCAGGTTTAATATGCATGCGGAATATGCTCAATAAACAAATCAAGTTACTAGTTTAAATTATTATACATAATTAATAAATATATCATGTTATGGATTGAGATTTTTTATAAGTGTGTGAAACCACTTACTTATCTAAAGGATTTCTCTAACAATTATTTATGATTCGATAAATTTTTTAGTAAAAGCATATGAATTTTTATTAAAATCACATATAATTTCTAAACAAAAGTTTAATTCATATTTTTGTGTTTTGATGCGCAAAAGTAGCATATATTTAAAGAATTTAAGTTTTTTATATTTGATCTTACAAGTCCCGAGGCTACCATGTAATGGTAACCCTAATTCATGAAGCCGGAAACGAAGAAAAAAGTGAAGAAGAAAACTTGGAAGTTACAACTACAAGTATAATGGTAGGCCTATCTACCGTCAAGAAGATACCTAGAATATAATTGAATCAAATTGGAAAATTAGAAGGGTCTACCAACATGATGGTATCTAGCTACCATCATGACGGTATACTTGATTCTAGAAGTAAAAATGCACCATTTCATTAAAAGAACAGAAGAGAAGTATGTAGCATGTGCTTACCATCATGTCGGTACCATTGCTTACAATCATGTCGATAATGACCTGATATAAAACCCTCTTGTTCTTCATTTTATACAGATTTTGCTTTGTAATTTCTAAGGTTTGGGCTTCTAATTTCTACCATTTCTCTCTTTTTTAGGCTATCTTAGATTACTTTTAGCATATTTTCATGATTTCCATAAAGTTTTCTTGTATTTTCATAATCGTAGTATAAACTATTAGTAGATTTTAGCTTTTTTCAAGATTTAGGTTTGTAGATTTTCATTGCATCTATAAAGATTGTTGGGAAAATCTTGAGGAACTCCATTATTAAGGTTGAGGAGCTTGATTTTGTAATGTCTCTCATACTCTTTCCATGTTTAATGCAATATTCATTTTCATGTTCATGTGTATTATGTGTTAAATGTTTATTTTCCATGAATATTATAAATAGAGCTTATTATGCTTATGGGTAGTATGTGAACATGATGAAGTAGTTATAGCTATTGATGTTTTTGTATTGCGATAATGTAAATTTGGAATTTTATTTGGTTTTATGGTGTAATTAGATATAACTTGAGTGTTAAGTCAATGTTGAGCTAGATAGTGTTTCCTACACATTGGGCCTCCCTTTTTGTTATTCTAATAGGGTCTAGATATCATAATAAGATTTAAAAAAACCTGAATAGAACCTACGATTCTTAGTTTGAATGGGAAATTCGTGAGAATTAGGACTTAAATCTTTGTACTCACCTAGCGCTAAAAATTGGTTGGAATGAGAAATCAATTCTAACGTGCTTATCTAAGTGGTGATAGGACTTGAATAGCTAGCTGATAGTGTAGATGAGATATTGATAGTATAACACTCTTGATACATGATAGAATTTACGAAATGAGAGTTGGATAAATTCTATGAGTGTAAGTAAAATCTATGTTTAAACTATCATAAATACTCCAATAGCATGGCCACAACGATCTTAGACAATTATTTACTTATTACTCACACATCTTTTATAAAGAAATCTACATCCCAATACTGAGATTGCTAAAATCCATGCTTAATTCCATTGTAGTTTTTACTTCTATTTAGATAACTTGCATGTTCTTCCTTTTAAAATTGCTCAATCAATTGCTTAGATTAGAATAGAAATAGTAGAATCCAGTACTTAGTTATCTTTCTAAACTTTATTCTTTCCTTCACTACAAAATACGACCTTGGTACTCACCATATATTATAAGTTGACAGGTACACTTGACGTTAGCTCATGGTTTCCACAAATATTTTTCAAAAGATTGCAAGTGAATTCAATTTATTGTATAATGTTTCCACTCATTTTTAAAAGGGGTAAATTTTATATTTGCATGTGACGGAAGGTGATCGCGACACCAAGTTTTTTATAGGGTTTTTGAATTCTATTACGGTATTTAAACCCTATTAGGGTAACAAGCGGGGAGACCTAATGCACGGAAAATGATATCTAGCTCGACATTAACCCAATATTCTAGTTATACTTGATTACACCAAAGAACTAAGTAAAATTCTAAATTTACACTATCACAATACAAAAACATCAATAGGCATAATTGCTTCATCATGTTCATACACTACCCATAACCATGATAAGCTTTATTTATCACATTCATAAAGAGTAAACACTCAACACATAATACACATGAACATGCAAATAAACATTGCATTAAACATGGAAAGTATGAGAGACATTACAAAACTAAGCTCCTTAAACTCAATAATGGAGTTCCTTAAGATTTTCCTAACAATCCCATGGATGCAATGAAAATCTATAAACCCAAACATTGAAAAGAGCTAAAATCCACTCATAGTTTATGCTATGAACATGAAAATACAAGAAAACTCTATAGAAATCATAAAACTATGCTAAAAGTAACTAAAGATAGCCTAAAGAAGAGAGAAATGGTGGAAATTGGAACCCTAAACCTTAGAAATTACAAAGCAAAATCTGCAAAAAAATGAAAAAGAAAAGGTTTTTATATTAGGTCATTACTAGCATGATGGTAATCAAGGATACTAACATGATAGTGGACACACGTTACGTACTTCTCTTCTTTTCTTCTAATGAAATGATGCGTTTTTGCTTTTGGAGTTAAGTATCATATCATGACGATAGCTGGGTACTGCCATGTCGGTATATCTTCCTAGTTTTGTAACTTGATTTGATTCTATTCCAAGTACCATCTTGATGGTAGATAGGCTTAGTGTTATGCCGTTGTTATAACTTCTAAGTTTACTTCTTCACTTTTTTCTTCATTTTTGGCTTCATGAATTGGGCTAACATTACATGGTAGCCCCAAGACCTATAAGATCAAACATAAAGAAGTTAAATTCTTTAAATACATGCTACTTTTGAGCATCAAAATACAAAAATACGAATTACACTTTTGTTAAGAAATTTTATGTGATTTTAGTGAAAATTCTTATGCTTTTGCTCAAAAATTTATCAAATTACATATAATTGTTAAAGAAATCTTTTAGATAAGTGTGTGAGTACACACTTATCAATTTTTCAAACACAAATGTACTTCGATTTAAACGTAAGATATGATGTGTCAATATAACTGGGGCTATAAATGAGTTAAGCTATTTGAGAGACATTTGAGCTTGGCTTAACATGGTTTGAGCTTCATTCATAAACAACCCAAGCTTAAGCTCCATGTAAAGCTTATATATTTAAAAGAGTTGAGCTCGAGCGCCTATTTAGGTTCAAGCAGGTTTGTTTATATTGTTAACGAGTCAGTTCACAAGCGGCTCATAAGTAGGCTAATGAATAGGCTCATGAATAGACTTGTAGACCAATATATCGTATTAAAAACCATATTACATTAAAAAAATACAATAAAAATATATAAAAAATAAAACACATGTATTTTAAAAAATTACCAAATAGGTATAATTTTAAATTTTTGAATTATTTTTTAGTTTCAATTCAAACTTAGGCTTAACTCGAGCTTATTTATGTTTATTTATCTAAACGAACTCAAGCTAAGGCTCTTTTAGGTAAATCATTTTGAACTCATTGATTTAAACGAGCGGATTTTGGATTTTGGATTTCGGATTTCTTAATGAACTTGAGCTCAAGTATGTAATTTTCGGATTGGAAAAATCTCAACTTGATTCGAACTTAATAATTTTAAATGAGTTTGAATATGAGTATTCAAAAACTCCTTTGGACTTGATTGTTTACACCTACTAAGCCTATTTGTGACAAATAAAATGGAGATATGACAGGGCATGCAATATACAGATCAAGATTAGCCATCGTCAGATCATCAAAATGTCACACATTGTAGTGGTGCCTTCAATTATTTCAAGTCTTTGGCATCCTCGTATGGATAAGGAAACGAAAAATATAATTTCACACCATGATGCAGTGGTTGCATGATCTCTAGCATACACGAATAATCTCTTTATTTATGTTCATTGTTGCATACGCGTATACGCGGAAACTAATATCGATATGAATCCAACATGGTACTGAGGCATGATGCTGTAACATTTAGGTAAAATAGGACACAACATATTCCTATTGGTCAAAAGTTGGATAAAAATAAATAGAAAATATATGTATCTTTTGTATAAGGTCTTTTTTCCCTACTGCATCATAACTTTATGAATCTAACATGGCCCTATGGCATGAAGCTATAATATTTAGGTAAAATAGCACATGACATATTCTCATTAAGAAACCAATATACTACCATTATGCTATAAATTATTATTTTTTCTAATCATAAAAGTTTCTTAAATGCTTGCAAACAACAAATAGATTTGATCAAGAGATATACTAAAACTACTAAACTTGAAAAATATATAATAGATGGAATCTAATTTAGTACTTAAAAATATCAAAATACATATCACAAAATCTATAAAGAAATCAAGTTCAGCAATTTAGTCTCCTTAACATGGTCATCAACTTTTATGAATAATAATAACTATCACATTTGAGATAATTACTGATAATGCCACATCGATAAAGTGGACTTATGATAGAGTGGAGGCAAGTGGAGACGGTAGAATGTGTCCAGAGCCAGTGGTTAGAAATCTTTTAATTAGAATGGAGTCCTTTCTTCACTTCTCCTCCTGAGAACGAGTTAATTACTAGAGATGGTTAGATATTTGAGAAACGAAAGTATAAATATAATATTTGTCATCAAAATGCCACTCTTAAGAGCACGTCCATGTCACCTGTTTGGCATTCGTACTCTCTCTCTCTCTCTCTCTCTCTCTCTCTCTCTCTTAATATTGTGTGTTTCACTAATATACAATGCTAAATTAGTAAAAGCGACAGGTGCTTTGAGCTCTCTGTCCAAACAGGAAATAGCATTAAGTAATTTATAACGAGGTCGTGATTTCGTTTGGAAGAATTGGATAGTTATATATCTTGGTAGTGTTGGGTTGATATGTTAATGCCGCATGCCAAAGAGCACATGGGATGACGACATGGTGAGGAACAAGGAATGCACTTGCACTACCACTTAATAGTATGAAATATACACACTTGCACTTTAATGATCCATTCGAATGCGAATGTGGGATACGCAACAACCATCGTACTTCGCGGAAGCAAGAGGTTCAAGTGGTACACGCAACAAGCAAACATCTTATGGTACACCTTTATTTAATGAAATAAGTAATAAAAAGAAAAAAAAAAAAAAAAAAGCTTAAAACGGGTGCGGTTAAAAATATGCACCCGAGCTGTAGTTTCCCATTTCATTTTCATCGTATTCACCAGCATTCATGTGAAAATAAGGTCCCAAGTATGGGTGAGATGCCTTGTTCCTGAGATCTAGTTACCTCAAAAGGTAATTTTCTTTTGAGGATTACCCAACATGGAGAATAAGTCATTAAATAACGTCCATGACTGTCTATCTCTTGTTATATTTCCTTCGATTATTATTTTTGTACAGAGAAAAATAATTCCTCGTATACTATCCCCATTATTCTGCTCGGTGGAACTGGTAACTTCTTTTTCTTTTTCTTTTTCTTTATTTCCCCAACATGAAAATTAATTAAGAAAAATAAAATTAGCCAAAAGAACCAATCGAAACACATATTGACATGAATTATTCCCACCTTTGCACAACATGGTGCGCCTTATGAGCAAGTGACACCATTTCTTTACGCACCATTAACAAGACAATACCTAACATGATAGACATGATGCTTTATCAGCTCATTACCTATCAACAGCTGAAAGACACACTCTTCCTTATAAATGCACTCCAAGTTGGAGGTGGCAGCGAAATACGATTTCAATCTTCCGTATACATCGCATTTCGATAGCGGCCTGACCCAGCTAGGACATGCAAAATAGATAAGACGTTGAGACATTCTTCTCGCCAATTTTCCGCTTGCATCAATCACGAAATTATTTACTTAGATTCGGGAATTTATGATCTCCCCTGCATGGTGCTACAGTGTATGCTTATATAAACTTCCTTATGTTGTTTTTATTAAAGTCACCTGAGAAAAGAGAAAGTAATGAATGCTTAATAGGGGAAACAAAAGCCAGCCGGGTCATTTTTATGTTCGTTTTATTAAAATTTGTAGAGCTCTCTCATCATTATTTTGATAACAAAAAGGTGTTAAAAAAAGTTTAACATGTATATTAAGTGTATTGAATATTAATATCTATTAAATTTTTACTTAACTTCTTATTTCAAAAGTTAGAGACTAATTCAGAGACAAAATCAAAGAATCTAGATGGAATTGAATTTTGATAGTTTGGTACAAATTAAGTGTTATATTGGATTTCTAATGGATTATAGGCCCAATTCCACTTGTATATTTGAGTAATATATTTAATAAGTTCTACTAAGTTGGACATACATTGACGGGGATTAAGGAGGTTTGATTAATTTCTTTTTAAGACAAGTTTATTTGGACAAGGAATTAGTGGCACATTTTGTTGGAAATATTTTGTTAGTTAACTACCAGTTTTTTTAGACATTTTCTTTTCCATATTTATGTAGATAAATGGAGGATTACATGGAAATTCAAATTAGATTTTATTTGGAGCTCAAATCGAGTTGGAAATGTGGAACAATTTCAAGAAAAGGATGGATCTTAACTAGATTACTGTAGGTTTTAATTTTAAATTTAAATTAATTGAAATTGGAGTCGTGAGACATATAAATTAAAAAATAATCAAATTTATTACAAGATATACCTGCAAAGTATCAGTAAGAAAATATCAGAAGGCAAGATTCAAATTTCAAGATTATCAAGCTAAGAAGATATGCTCTTGATTTTTAGAAATTCATATTAGTAAGGAATTCAAATTTGGAAGGATATTATTGTGGTTTAGAAATTCCAAGTAGAATTCACACACAAGGACACGAGCAAGACTTGGTTATTCATTAATCCAATGTTCAACGTTCCAATAAAACTCAAAGAGAAAAAGAGAATTAGCTTCCTAATGCATCTCAGGGGTCGTACATATGGATGTTGCACCATAAGGAATGGAAACAGGAAAACAAAAGGGGGGTTTAGCAAATTCATGAGTTGCTATACAGATATGACATACCAAATAGACACTACAGGACTTAATCTCTACTTCGATATTACACATAAAGAATAAATTAGGATTGCTCGCCATAATCCTTCTGAAAGGGATTGATAAGAGTGATAGAGAAGAGCTTTCTAAGAGAAAAGACTCAAAGGATTTATCATTAATGTACCAAATTTGTTTAAGACCCTACATAAGTATTCTATTTATTCATAAAGGTAAACATGTTAATAAAATGACTAATAGAATGTCTTAGTAGCATTCCCGTAAATACAAAATAAACATGAGGGTAATTTAGAAATGATACAAAAAATAAGAGGTCTAAACAACATAAGTAAAAATAAATAGTCAAATGAGCCCTTTAGGTGAAGAGTTGATGAGTTGGGTTAATGAGCCATTGGAGACCTTAAAGACTTGTTTTGGGTTGACTTGAAATTCTAGTTGACCTGATTGTTCAACCTACTGACTTAACCTAGTAGAGCTGACGTATCTATCTATGTTAGCTTTAGCCATAAGGAGCTCTTCAAGAGGTGTCTTCAAATAGGTTTTCAACATTTGGAGAACTTATAAACAGGTCTCTAACATACCTAGTAACTTGGCAATTGACTTTATTGGAGTCCGCGTGGGTTAGGTTAGTACCCTGAAGCCTATCACTTCCTCAAATCAAGGAACACAACCATTAACATCTCATTCAAGATATTTCAAGATTTGTTAACTATCTCTCCAAGAATTCAACAAAAAGACATTATCTTAGGTGAGATCATAAACAAAGTAGTTCAATTTTTTTAGTAACATTGATCGAGAACTTTCATTTGCAAACTTATACTCTAAAAAATAAATAAATGAATAAAGAGACAAGCAAAAGCTAAATTAGAGATAATACTATTTGTTTGACTTTCTAATCCTATTTTCTTTTTGAGCTTATATTGTAAGGAACATTGTATTTAATCCTCATATCTTTGTAAATCTCATTTTTAAGTGTTAGAATTGTATGAGAGAAGAGAGTTAATGTTATTTTGTAGAGCTGTAATTAGATAAAGATAGCCTAGTGAGATAGACCAAAAGGATTGTACTTGTTTTTTCTCTTGATTGAAGTATTGAAAGTAAATAGTGGAATGACACCGATATGGAATACCAAGTCCTTAATAGTGGAATTGGAAGAGTACAGTAGGCATAAGGCCGAAGTATTATAACTCTTGCTCCTAATCTTCTTAACTTTTTTTATTTCATGCTTTATTTATTGTTTACATATTATTTCGTGATACTATAAACAAAGCAAGCAAAAGGGGATACTTTAATAACATTTTGCAAAAAGATTAAAAAATTTTCTAATTAACTAATTCAAACCCCACTCACTTCATCTTGGTTACTTTCGGGACCTACAAATTAATGAAGAAAAGAAAAAATAATTAATACTTGAAAAGGGTAAAAAAGCCAACTCGATTGTCCCTTAAGCTTTTAATTGATAACAAAAATGAAAGCCCTCTACATATATTTCCTTTTCTCTCTCCCATTTGCTATGTATATGAAGTAGGGTTGGCAATTTGGGACTTGAATCCGAAAAATCTAGACACGATACGATACGGTATAAACAAGTTAGTAGATGGAGGCATTTCATACAAGACATAAACGAGTTAGACTCATTTAAATACGGTTAAATTCATGTTTAGGTTTAGGTTAAGCTCTTAAATCCAAACACAAGATAGGGGATACGAGACACGTTATATATTCTTCCATATTTACATTTTTTTGTGTAAATCTTCTCTTTCTAGACATAGGACACAGGATACAAGACACATTATATATTCTTCCATATTTGCATTTTGTTACATAAATCTTTTCTTTTTAAGTATGAGATCTCAATTAAAGGTATCAGATACTTATAGTTATATATTCCTCTTGCTGCATTGTAGTTATAATGAGCAAAAAACTACGAACTCATGTACAGATTCTTATATTGTCTCTTTTGAAAATTTGAACAAATAACATGATCAATTTTGAAATCAACACTAGTAGCAATACTTATACTCATTTAATTCAAGATTTTACTTAATTTAGAGTTGCTATGCTACATAAATTTAATATTGTTATATACTCTTCTTGCTACTTGCTACATCATAGTTTAAATGAGCAAGAAATTACGAACTAATGTATAGATTCATTAACTGTTTCCTTAAAAATCAAACAAACAATGTGATAAATTTCGAAATCAACATTAGTAGTAATGGTAATATCCATTTAATCCATGGTTCCACTTAATTTAATGATGTAATGTAACTTAAATTTTTAAATTTTCTATATTTGGTAAGGTTTTGCTTAAACTTTTCTTTTGGTTGTGATTTTATATCAAGTGTGAAGATATTATGTCATTTATTTTTATAAAATTTAAATATTATTATTGTACTTTTCCCTTGTATCTATAAATTGTCCATAAATTTAATTACAACATTTTAATCAATAAACTATATTAAACCTAAGATAAACAAGATATGATATAGTAACATGAATTACCAGCCTTAATATAAACGAGTCCAGGACACGAGAAATTCTATGTCATGGCTTTAGGTTTTCATATATGACTAATAAATGGGTCATGTCACGAGTTTAAGTTTTTCAAACACAAACTCATTTAAGCATGAAAACAAGGCACAACATGATATGATAACATGAATTGCCAGCCCTAATATGAAATTTAACAAATTACCATTCATCATCTCTGGTTTTTCCTTCAAAGTAAAGATAAAACATCAAATTTAATGTTTCATAGGCATCATCAATTATCATCATCTGGCAGAGAAGGTAGCTAAGGGGGTGGGGAGCAGGTGTGGGTATGGAGTTGCAAGCATTAAACCCCTGACATGGGCTCGACTTACTACATCAAATTTTGGAACCAACTAGATAAGGATGAGCTACTTTTCCCTTAGAGCTACCTCTTGCAATGCTTACAACCCATTTTGACCACCTCATTGCTATTTGAGCTATCAAGCCTTTAAACATTTAAAACTAGAATAATGTCATGACTTGCTTATGAGACCTTAATAACTTTGAGCTACCTACTAAGATAACCATTAACCTTTGTTGATTCATGCCATGCCTTTGTTTAACCCATTTCCTTTAGTGCCAACCTCAACCAACTTGACCAAATTTCCATTTTATGTATTTTTATACATTACCTTTGCTAAAGTACTCTCTAGTGTTCAATCATGTGTTCTTTTGACTCATGCTACCAAAAAATATTCCTTTTCACTAGTTTTTCCTTTTTTACTCCATTCTATGTATTCTTAGATCATTTATTTTGGATTGTACCATTTTTGTTTTCACTTTTGGATTGTAATACTAAAAGGACACAAACAAGTAATTCTTCACATGTATAAGTTTGAATCCATCTTGAACATCAATGAATATTCTCCTTTTGTTATCGAGAGCTTACGACTTCCTAGTTCGTCCCATATCTTTTATCTAATTCCTTTAGCAAGAATTAGTGGTAAAAAAAAATTAGAATATAATGCTTGTGAGTAGTATCAAGTGTTAGATTAAGACACGTTGTGCTTATTTAGTATGTCATATCGACTTAAGTAGCATAAACCCTCATAATTTCTCTGATATTTCGAAGGATCCATCCTTCACTTTGCTAAGCCTTTAGTGATTTTACCTCCTTAAAACACCATATAATCTTAGTATTAGAGCTTCAAGTTGCGACCAAGAGAGTTATGTAGTATGTATTCAACAATGTAGTTAAAGTTTAAGTAGATAAACTATTATGTTGTGTTGAGTTTGAAATGTGTTAATGGAGTATCGTAGTTGTTGCAGTTGTGTTCAAAGTTGCTGTGTTAAGTTGGAACTACTATAATGGTGTATCAAGTATGTAGAAAAGCTTGCATGTGATAAAGGGTAACGAGAGCATTTGTTATGTTTCGAGCATCAATTATGTTAGTGAGCTACGTTTAAAGTGTTGATAATAGATATCTCTTATCCTAATGTACATAGAGACAGTGGTGAGGTAGAGTATGGTGCATTAAGCTAGGGTAGATAGGGTAACCAAACTCCTACAATGACAAATGGATAAATCCCAAACCTAACTACTATTGTAGCTAATCTCTATTTACCCCACATCCCTTCTTCTCATTTTCCTTTTTTAAAGAAAAAAAAATCAAACAAAGAGAACTCACAAATTGTAATGTTGAAAATGAATTTATAATCTAACAAAATTCAATATAAAAATTGCAACATATAATAGGTTAAATTATCCATTGTAATTTGCAACAACTTTTTTTTTTTTGATAAATAAATATGTTTGTCTTATAAATAAGGAAAGTTACGTACATTCTCTTCACATGAAATTTACTTCAATTTACCTCATTATATAGCTCTTTTTTTGGTTGAAAATTGAGGAAATGTATGGATCCTAATAATTCACAAAATTTACCACCCTTTGAGCACTCACAAAACATAGAAAATTTTCAAGTGCCTTTGATTACACAAATTGGCTCTTATTTTCCATTTAGTGCATTTTTTCAAGGTCTTCCAAAATTTCAATATACTTAAAATGTTCCTATTGATCATGGTTAGACTAACTATGATGTGTTGATTTGAATGGACATAGGCTTCATCTCCTTTTCTACTTCTTAATATCTATAGAAAAGCCCCCAATTGCTTTAATGCTCAAGTTACTAAGGAGGACCAAGGAAAGAGAGATGAGCATTAAGGATCGGGTGGACCGTGCTTACCTTGTATGCAGGTAATAGGTATTGAACTTCTGCTCTCTTAGAGAGAAGGAGGAGGAGATCTTAGAGAATGAGAGAGAGAGGCATCCCGTCACTTGCTAGCGTCCGATGCCTTTTATATAGGTTACTTAGACACTTGTTGATCAAGGATTCACTTGTATTTGCTACCAGTAGGTAGTGCGCTCCACGATAGAGGTTGAGCTTCATTACAAGCAGCATCTCGTAGCTAACGAAGCTACTAGATTTGCAACTCAGTGATCTGGTTAGGTAGAGATGTTGGGGCAAATGGGCTATACTACAGATGTTAAATGCACATTAGTGAGCTATATGGGTTATAGGGGCTGAAGACAATGGTCGTGTTGAGGCGCCGAAAAGGGAATGGGTTGATGTTAAGCCCTAAGCTTACGCTAATTAAACAATGGAAACTAGCTCGACAGTCGTAGGCTGAATTGCTTAGGTAATCGTTATTCAGCTCATTAGGTAGGTCGCAAGGGATAGGATCACCATCGGCTTACATCTTCATTAGCATGGGATCATGGCTTTGTGATGGGTCATAATGCAACGTGTAATCATGTTGTTTATTCAAGTGCCATATGGCATCCTTTGTGGTGGACTTCCTCCGTTAGGCCTTGGTTCAAGCAAGAATTGAGTATCAACACTTGTCTACCCACTCTTATTAATACTTATGGAGTAAGGAGAGTAATCCATAAGATATAAGTGGACCAAGGCTGGGCCTTCGAATGGGGGACTAGTTCTCCAACTCGAGACATGGCGGATCATCTTCCTATACATTGAACTACTGCATCATTGGCGTAATTATTGTATTGCTTGATGTTCATGATGGCTATCATTGAAAAATGTAACACGCATTGATGGTCAGTGAAGAACGGTTGCACACATGGGATAATCCATTGTTAGGATACATCATAGATCTGTATGTGAGGATCGATCCAGGATCTTAGTTAGAGGAGTGGACATGTGGACGGTTGAGATTTAGCACATGTCCTATCATGGGATATTGTTTCGAGAATAGAGAAACCATTCACCTCTTACCTATGTTCATCTATATAAAGAGGGGCCTAGATGTTCATTTCTCACTTTACTTCGCTCACTTAGGGGAAACTCTACTGAAATTTTAATTTTTGTTAACTAACTATTTTTTCTTATGTGCTTTTAATCTATATTGATCACTAATAATGGCTAATCAAAGCACAATCGATAATTAGAGTGAGTCCTCATATCCTTTTATTTCGAGGGAGGTAGATAAGGGTTGTGAGAGCTCATCCTGAGTAGGGGGTGGTAGCCTTGCTCACCTTAAAACAATTGCAATGGTAGTAGCGGTAAGTAGAGAAGAAGATGGGATAACACTCTCTTAGGATGAGAGGAAGGAATGTATACGGTAATGTCTTCGAGATACTTACCCACCAAATGGTGAGGAAGGTAAAATTAGGCAACTATTATGGACAACATAGATGAACAAGCACGCATATGCTAGGGTTCCAAATTTAGCGAATGAGGAAAAGTTAAGGCTGGTCCATTGGGTAGTACGAGTAGTGCTAGGGTGGCAAGTGGAGGAGCCTTAGGACAAGTAGTAGGCATATAACATAGGGGATGCCCAATCATTTAGCATTTATTGTGAAACCATTTGAGCTTGGTCTTTAACTTCCTTTTTAAGAATTTTTGGTTAAGTTCTTCCAGCATATGACATAGTTTAAATGCAAACGTGTTGATTCAACTACTCACTTTTAAGGTGCCATGCAATTTGGGAGTTGTGGTAGCTGACTATGCAACTTTTTAGGTGCTTCTTCTTTATAAGGAGGTTAGCCGATGGCTAGGTTTACGTCATTACCCGAGGCATGAGGCTAAGTATTATTGATAAGTCTCCAAATAAAGTGGAAGGGCATAAGGAATCTTTTACTGCATTTGTGCTCCCAACCTACTTGATTTTCCAACCGAGTAGAGGTGGCTAATTCGAGGTAAGAAGTTGAAGGCCTTAGGGGATGAGGATACGATTGTGAGCATCAAGCTCTTAAATTTGGTGAGTTGGAGAAAGCTTAAGGCATTGTCTTTATGTGAGAAATATAAGAGTAGAGTGCCATTGTTAGCGATAGAGATAGGTATTTACTGTGCTTGGCCGAAGAGGGGTTGTTGGTTATCTATAGTGCTATGTTGCCTTACCATTGGAGTGTGGGGCATCGGGTTGCTCATCTTTGGCATAGTAAGTGCTCTTATCTTCCTTTTAGCCTATTTTTCTAAGGAGTGCACTTGTTCTTTTATAGCTTTTGAGTTAACGATAGAGAAACTGAAGGTGAAGCTACTAGTTGTGTAGAAGAAGCAAATCAAAAGTGCTTTGAAGACCAAAAAGAGAAGGCAGCCTAAGTTAGAAGGGGAGGGGGAAGAGTTCACATTGCACCTTGAAAAAGTCAAAGAAGAAGAGTAGAAGACAACAAACCTTCTCATAGTTGTTTAGTAAGGGGGTAGGGATATACCAAGAAGAGTGCTACTAAGGGCTTCGATGGTAGCCTTTAGGACATCTGGTGGTGGTATAGCTATAGAGCCTTTAGCTGGAATTGTAGTAACCCAGCAGGGCATTAAGGCTATAGGTACTCGAGTAGACACGGAGCAGGTAAGTTCGAAGTGAACCCCTGAAGCTGCAACTATAGTTACCATTAAGATTCCTGATGATGAGTATGTTAATCCTTTGGTTCATTGGAGTAGGTGAGTAACTTTGGCATAACAAGAGGATTGGCCTGTTTAGAGGTTTGAGCAGCTACAGGAGTGGTTTAGGCAACTAGTTGTAGGAAAAAACGAATTATAAGCCTCAATAGAGATGCTAAGGAGATACAATGAGGTACATTGCTCATGTGCTTCTATTGAATTGCTTAGTTTTAGCTAGATTACTAGCTATATACTATATACGTTGTTGTATGACTTGCTGGATTTCATTCTAGCTTACAATCACTCAATTCTTCTATTGGGGGGAAGTTAGGCGAAGGTCGAGGTGGAGAGGCTCCAAAAGGCGTTGGATGAGGAAAAGAAAGTACGTGGCCACTTAGCCATTACATTCAATAACCTAGAATGCTAGCATAAGGAGCTTTTTGGTCAAGTAGATCAATTGAAGGATGAGCTGAAGAAGATAGAAGAATCTAGTAAAGTCATGGAAGGTAGATTGGCTATCAAGCTAAAGGCCAAAGAAGAGAAATCAATAAGGTGTAAGCTAAATTTAGTAAGAGGGAAGCCGAGCTCTTAAGAGGCAACAGGTTGAAAACTGAGGTCAAATGCAATATCTTCATAGAGACCTTGGAGGACCTCCTAATCAAGAAGGTTGTTACCAAGGCTGGGTATGCTGTAGAAAAAGAGGTGAGGAAGCAAGTTCAGTAAAACATGCTTGATATGAACTTATCCTTCCTACATTGGCTTAATGAACCTGAGGTCACCTTTAGAGGTAGTCTTGGTGGCGAGTTGTCTAATGACTTATCAAGAACTTCTAGCCATGGCTTGAATATGGGCCTCGGGGAGGGAAGTGATGATTATGAGGTTAGGCAGGAGTTAGAATTGTAGCAAGAGTAGCAGTAGGAATAGCAACAACAACAGTGAGTTTAGGATGCTTAGGAGCATCTTTTGTTTTTTTTTGTTACTTCCTTATAGTTATTGCGAGCAATGTATGCCCGTGTATAAATTTGTCTTGTATATTTTTCTTTTGGTAGGGATTAAGGTACCGACCTCCCTTTATGTAATTGTTCAAACTTAAATGAATGATGTTTTATTAATGGTTTTTGATCTTGTGCTTCCTTTCCCTTGGTCATTGCTTGTTGTGTTTATACTGTATTTGTATGCTTGAACTTCATTTGTTTTATGTCTAAGTCTTTTTTATCGAAGAGAATGCTTACTAAGCAAACTTATTTACCATGTTTCCTTGCAAGATTAGTTGAATTATGTACCTCCGAGTAGGTAGTTTGTACTTGCTCATAAAAAGCTCCTTGTGGCCTTACTCATTTTCCCATATTATATCGCCTCTTACTTATCCTTGATTTGTGTCTAAGTATTCTTTTCTTATGATGACACCTACTTATAGGCTAACGCACCTTATCCCTTGAGTAGATTATGATTCTTAGGGTTGTTGCAAAGGCTTGGCATCGTATAGTGACAACTCTGCAAGAACGTTTCTTATGATGATGTCATAAGATCTCATTGGTAAAGCAGTTTTAGTAGGGCGAATCTTTCACAGACATATGCTATCTACTCCAAGAGTTCATTTCAGGTATCGTATGCTTCTAGCAAGTGGAACGCCTCGAAAAAGCTACCTTCCATAAGGTATTTAATGTGTGTATAGCTCATTATTAACTCTTCAAGCATTACTTAGGTTCCCAATGCATTCAGGTTGTATGATAATCAACATGTACACAGCTAGGGACCTCTTACGACTCCTATATAAAGGGTGCATGGGTATTTGCCTTACCATACCAATTACCTAAAAAATTTTAGTAAGGTATACTTAAGAGCTGATGGTGTATTTGAGGTGATCATCTAAAGGGATGGGGTGCTCAAGTTGGGCAGGAGGTCGCATTCAACTTCTTCATTTGGGTTATGATCGTGAGTTATGGATAACTGCTTGATAGCTATGGTTAGATCTCAAGATATGATTAGGAGGCATACATGGCCTCCAGATCCTTCCTTCTTTATGTCTTAATAATGTTGAGTAAAAGAGGGGAGAGGGGGGTGTGGGGACGCTAGGGTTTAGGTGCAACCTACCACTTGTTCATTACAGCTTCACCATGAGGGCACCCATTTGCACAGGGTTCTAAGCAGTCTTTTATGCGTACTATCCTAGATATCTTCAAGGAAACGGGTATGGCTACAATGGCTATATTGATAGAGGAGGTCTTTTCCCTAACTTATTGTATAGACCAAGGTGCTCGTGGGAATCTTTTTCTTCGTGAGTCCTCTAGTCCGCTTTGGGTAAAGGATCGACCTTCCTTTATTGTCATCAATGCCTAAATAGCTTAGCACTCTAGGTGAAGTAGCTAGATTAGCTATCCCCATTGTTTCCTCTATAGAAGAGAGGTTCTATAAGGTAGAGTGGGGAACTTTACTTGGAGGTTAAGTGTCACTAGGAGCTTTGTACTTTGGATTCTTTAAGGATATAGTCAAGACATGAGAGCTGGTTGAGTTGAAGTTGAGAGGAGTTCCTCTTAGGGAAGAATTTCTAGAGCAAGGAGCCTAGTCAAAGTTGAGAACTGTCATTTAAGTGAAATGAATAGCCATAGTATAAGAAGCAGTTGCATACTTTAGTATCATTTAGTTTTTGCCTTGTTGTAATCGGGCTTAGCATGCTGACCCATTAAACCTTATGCTTAATTTGATTAGTGAAATAAAATTTTTTTCGTTCGATCATTGGTTCTCATTAGCTAGTTCACTTCTCTTTGACTCTTGTTGTTCTATTTGACTTTGAGTTGTATTTACTAATTGCTATAATAGTGTCTTGCTTAGATGAATGTTCAAGGATGAAAAATCAAATTGTGCCTAGGGGGCACGAAGTGAATCAATGCTTAAGTGGAGTACCCACATCATTAGTGTAAGAACTAACTGGTACAAAACTTAAGGATGAGAATCTACCCAAGGTTAGGGGTTCGATGTAGATCAATGCTCAAGAGAGGTACACAAGTCATTAGTATAAGAACTAACTTGGGCAAAGCTTGGGGATGAAAATTGACCCAAAGTTAAGGGCTCGATGTAGATCGATGCTTAAAAGAGTTACATATGTTGTTAACTTAAGAACTAACTTGGGCAAAACTTGGGGATGAAAATTGATCTAAGGTTAAGAGCTATGTGTAAATCAATGCTTAAGAGAAGTGCCCATGTTATCAGTGTAAAGAATGATGTAGGCAAAACTTAGGAATGAAAATCGACCCAAGGTTAAGAGCTCAATGTGAATCGATGCTCAAGAGAAGTGTTCGCATCATCAATGTAAGGATTAACTAAGGCTAAGCTTAGAGATGAAAATTGACCTAAGGTTAAGGGTTTGATAGAAGAAGAGAGGAAATGCTAGAAACTGCATTAATTCATTGCATTCAACCATGTTTACAAATGCTTTCGATTCTCATTGGTACACTTAAGGAAAGTAAGGTCTTAGATTTTGTGCATTCCATGCCTTAGGGATGGGTCATCCTTTTAGTGTCTCGAGCTTATAAGCACCCTTTCCCACATCATCAATCACTTACACAGGGTCTTCCCAATTGGGAGTAAGCTTGCTTTGCCCTTCTCCTGAGCTGGTAGCCTTTAATTTTCTACACATTAAGTCTCCAAGGTAGAAAACCTTACATCAGACACTATAGTCGTAGTATCGAGCAGCTTACTACTGATAAGCCATTGTAATACTCATGCAGTGTTGTGAACTTCATCGATAGTATCAAGGCATGCCTGTAGGGCCTTGTGGTTAGTTTACTTTGAAGTGTTTTATCTTGCTGGTGGGTAAATTCCAACTCAATAAGGAAGACCGCTTCTTCCTTGAATACCAGGCGGAGTCGGGTCTCTCGAGTCGAGGTCCTGTACATCGTGTGGTAACCCTATGGTATGTTGGGAAGCTTGTTGGCCCATCTACATCTTGTTCGCTCTCCTGTCTTCTTTAGATTGTTGAGAATTATCTTATTGATAACCTTAACTTAGTTGTTGGTTTGAAGATGGGCTATCGAGGTATAGTGTAACCTAATGTTATACTTGTTGCAAAAGTCCTTGAAATGATCGTTGTCAAATTGCTTCCCATTGTTAGTGATCAACCTATATGATACTTTGAAACAAGATAGTATGTTAGTGAGTACAAACCTTTTGGTAGCTTAAGCTGTAAGGGTCGCGACAGTCGATGCATTTACCTACTTGGTGAAGTAATCCAATGCCATTAGGATGAACTGTTGGCCCATTGAGGCTTTTGAGAAGGGATTAAGGATGTCTAATCCTCACTAAGGGAATGGCTATGGGCTAGTCAAGGAGTGCAACTCTAAACTAGGGGTGTAAGTAATTGGTATACGCTTTTGATAGGAGTGACATCTCTAGAACATAGTCTTAGCGTCCTCCTTCATTATGGGTCAGTAATAACCTAGTTTAAGTGCTCAAAGGTATAGTGCTTGAGACTAGATATGATTGTTGTAGATCCCTACATGGAACTCTACAAGGACATGAGTGCCTTCTTCCATTTAAAGGCATTTAAGGAGCACAGTGTTGTGTCCTTATCTATAAAGTACATTATTGATTAGTGTATAGTTGGCCGCAGCATAGGCCAGCTTCTTCGCCTTGGTTTGTTCTTTGAGTAATGACCCAATCTTGAGGTACTACACAAGGGAGTCCATCTAAGAGGGCTTAAGAGCTACTTCTATTGTTTTGGTGACCTATTGCCATTGTACATCTGTACTTCTTTTAGGGATGTATTATATGAAGAGTAGCTTATTATAGTCATGCGATGTAGGGATGGCCCAATCTTGAGGTACTGCATAAGGGAGTCCATCTAAGAGGGCTTAGGAGCTACTTATATCGTTTTGACAACCAGTTGTTATTGTACATCTGTACTTCTTTTAAGGAGATATTGTATGAAGAGTAGCTTATCATAGTTGTGTGATGTAAAATAGCAGATGAAGCTATCTTGAATAATCTATTTGCCTCTACATTCTTTGCTAAGGGGGTTTTGTTAACTTCATAAGAAGTGAATTCCATGAGAACTGCACTAAATGTAAGTATTTGGCCATTGTTTGACCCTTGGTCTCATATTCTCCCTTGACTTACTATACAAATAGCATGGAGTCTAAGTATAAGCTGAGTTTTTCTTCTTCAATATCCTTAGCAATTTTTAAGCTGGCAATAAGTGCTTCATATTCATCTTCGTTGTGACATGCTGGGAAACCAAACTTCAGGGCATAGAGGATCTTTATTCCATGCAAGCCTTGTAATGTGATACCAACCTTACTCCCCCCTCTAGTGGAGAAGCCGTCAATGTAAAGAGTCTAGTATATTTTGCTGTGACGTTTACGAGGACCTATGCCTTAATTGCCTATCTTAGGTGAAATTAAACTCCATAGGCACTAAGCTTGAGGGAGTACTTCATTATCTAACCTAAAGTGTTGGGCCTTTGTAGAGTAGTTCTTTGTGGTACATCTGTTAGTATAATGATTGGATGTGATTAGAATTAGGGCCTGAGCTTGTGAGTTGTGATAACAACTATGAGGGCAAACTTTTCTATCTTTGTATATCTAAGCTTGGGCCCTTGAATGATATGGCTAACGTAATAGATTGGTCGGTTTTCATAATCGTCAACTCGGACAAGTACTGATGTTAATGATTTATCATTGATTGTGAGTTATAAGTACAATTCTTCTTTAAGTATTGGCTTGGAGAGTATGGGTAGGGTTATTAGGAAGTTCTTCAGCTCTTAGAAGGCTTGCTAGCATGCTAGTGTCCATTTAAACTCAATAGGGTGTTTGAGTAGATTGAAAAATTCATAGCACTTGTCAATGCTTCAAGATACAAAATAGTTGAGGGCAGCTACCCTTCCTATCAGTCACTAGACCTCTTTGACCTTAGTCAGGAGTTACATGTCTTGGAGCACTTTGATCTTATAAGGGTTTGCCTCTATCCCCCACTCTATGACCATGAAACCAAGAAACTTACTTGAAGCAACCCAAAGGTGCACTTCTGGGGCTTAAGATTCATTTAGAATCGATGGAGGTTTGGGCCGATCTTTCGAAGGTCATTGATGTGGTCTTTTCTAGTTTTGCTTTTAGTGATCATACTGCCAACATAGACATTGATGTTCTTATTTATTTATGGCTTAAAGATGTGGGTTACCAATATTTGATATATAGCTTCGGCATTCTTTAAGCCTAAGGGCATTACTTTGTAGCAATAAGTCCTAAAGTCTATGACAAAGGATGTATGGACTTCATCTTTAGGAGCCATTTAGACTTGGTTGTATTCAAGTAGGCATCCATGAAATTAACAAGTGCGTGACCAGAAATAAAATTGATGAGCTAGTCTATACGTGGTAGGAGGAAATAGTCCATTGCATAAGCCTTATTTAGGTCGATGTACTTAACACATATGCACCATTTTCCATTTGCTTTCTGGAAAAGCATCATATTGGTGAGCCAAGTAAGGTACTTCTCATGCCTAACAAAGCCTGCACGGAGCAACTTTTTTGCTTTTTCCTTAATTGTAGGTTGACTTTTAGGTGCAACATTTAATTTCATTTACTTGACAAGCCGAATGGCATGCTTAACATTGAAGTGGTGAGTAGCCTTAATTATACGAATGATCATTGGCATGTCTTTTGGGGTAAACGTAAAGACTTCTGAGTTTTGCTTAAGGAATTCTATTAGTTAGATGTGTCATTTTTTAGAAGCTAGACCCCCATTTTGGTTGTCATTCCAAGGGCATTAGATATTTGGATTTCGAGGGTCATTTCTACAGGTTCACCCTATAGTGCCAAAGTAAGGGGGTTGGTTGACTCAATATTCATGACATTTTTTCTAAATTACGCTTTGAGGTAAAGTGACCTAGACAAGGCCTAGTCACCTCTGGCCTTGCTAACTCTAATAGGCGTCATGAACTCTACTTTGAGGCATCTTTAGTGATAAGCATGTGGACTTATGTTATGCTTAGTCTGCTAAGGATGGCACTATATGGTGATCATATGTCAACAATGATAAAGTCTATTGACTGGGTGGTAACAAGTTCACTATCTCCTAATTGAACAGGAAAGATTATTATTCCCTTTGCAGACACTAGTTTACCGCTTCCAAACCTAATGAGGCTATACTTATATGGCTAAAAGGGCTCTTTGAGCTATTCATTTATTTGCTCAAGGGAATTATAAAAGAGTATGTTTGCCAAACTCCCACTATTGATGAAGGTCTTTGGAATATTAAAGTACCTAATTTCAGTGTTTATGAAGTGTACATTGCTATGGGTCAGGTTGATTCCCTATTCATCTTCTTTAATAAAGGTCACTACTGTATTGGTCTTTAGCTTCTTATTTCTGACAACATGCACCTTATGTTTGGGTGTAAGGTTGGTATCACTTAAGAGGAGGCCAAGTCCACTAAATATGGTGTCAACTTAATCATGTTGTCCTCTTCAGTTATGCTAATTCATATGGGGATTGGCTTGTTGATTGTGGGGTTGTTGTTGGTTATCAACTTGACATCCTAGGTAAGTCGCTGGATTTGGTTTTTCTCGTATTCAACAAAGTGGTCAATGCAACCTTTGCGAACAAGGCCTTCAACTTCAATCTTAAGGTGGTGATACTTATCAGTGTTGTGTCCATGTGCTCTCTAATAGTTGTAGTATTTTCCTGAGTTCATTGCTTTTAGTGTCTCACGATTATTAGGTTATTTCAGGAGTTCCTCTCAAACCTCATACATGATTTCTCTGAGTGGTTAGCTTAAGGGTGTGTACAAGGTATAGTCTTAGAATTTGTGCCTTTCCTTTCTCATGCAAGGGGTTGTGGTCTAGGATCACGAGGTCCTAAACGATCCTTTACTAAAACGTAGGAGTTATTTTCCACCTCGAAATGAGCTTTAATAGTGTTTTCTTAAGCTATCTACTTCTCAATGACTTTCATAAACTTGTCCAATTATTTAAGCTTATCTAACAATATTGCATTAAAGAGCCTTCCATTTGGATCTATACCTATTAGGAGTGATTGTAGAGCCATCCCTTTGTTTAGCTTGGAAGAAGTGCTCAAGATATGCTTGTAAGGTTTCATTGGGGTACTGCTTGATATTATAGAGGATGTAAGAATCTTGGTATAGGACTCGAGAACTAATGAAGTGTTGGAACTTGCTTCTTAGGTCATCGAATGAAGTGATGGATGCCTCGAGGGGGGGTGTTAAACTAGAGCAATGTAGCTTTCGATAGTGTATTAGCAAAGGCCTTGCACATAATGGCATTTGAGAAGTCCTGGAGGCTCATCATTGTTTGAAAGTAGACAAGGTGGTAGTCTAGATTAGTAGTACCATCGTAAGTATAGAGATGTGGTAACTTACGCCTGTGGAGTATGTTTCTTTAAGGATTGAAGAGATGAATGGGCTCTTTGTTGGCAAGAAGCGCAATACCCATATTGATGACTTGACTTTCTTTTGATTGCGCACTTTGGAGGCATGGTTGATGTGTTCATTAAGCTCATCCATGCTCATGTCTTCTAGTCTTTTGGCAGTGGCTTCGGTGATAGGTTATTGACTAGTTTGCTTGTTACGGTGCACTTGCATTCTACTTATATTTTATTGTAGTTGTGATCCATCCATTTGCACAGGTCTTAATACAGTTAGTGATTATGAAGAATCTGATCGTGCAAATGTGTAAGGAATATGCTATGCTAGTCATCGTTTTTGGTTAGCTGTAAGGAGGAGTCAACGGTTACCTCCTTGTTTAGAATTTTTTAGATGCATTTTTGAGTAATATTACATCTTTGTGCAAAGTTGCAGAAAATTCATGGTATTTTCTATTTTCTTCTAACATCTACTAGACTAGTAACCCAAGCTGCTAAACTTCAATACTTTCATTTGGAGGAAGACGTATCTAATCACCTCGCCTTTGTTAGGAGGTATTGATATCCTCCTCATGAGAAGCTTGCGAGTTATTGTTTTTGCTTTTAGCTATTGTGGTCATAGTAGCTTCAAAGGATAAGTGCTAAAATGTTGATCATGATTAAGCCAACTATAATGTGTTGATTCGAATGGACTTGGGCTTCATCTCATCTTTTGCTCCTTAATACTTGCAAAAAAGTCCCCTGTAGATGAGGCCATGAGAGCACTTCAATGCTCAAATTGTTAAGTAGGACCAAGGAATAGGGAGACGAGCATTAAGGACTTAGTAGACCATACTTACCTTATATGTAGGTGATAGGTGTTGAACTTTTCCTCTCTTTAAGAGGAGGAGAAGAGATCTAAGAGAATGAGAAAGAGAGAGAGGGATCCCTTTATTTACTGGTGCTTAGCACCTTTTATGTGGGTTACCTAGATTCTTAGTAATCAAAGATTCACTCGTACTGGTTGTTGGCAGGTGGTACACTCCTCGATAGAGGCTGAGCTTCATTATGAGTGGCATATTGTGGCCAATTAAGCCACCAGGTCTACAACTCAGTGATCTAGCAGGGGTAGAGACATCGAGAGCACAAGCCATACTATGGATGTTAGATGCTCATTAATGAGTTATAGTAGGTTATATGAGCTAGAAACAAAGGTCGAGCAAAGGAACTGAGAAGGGAGTGGGTTAATGTTTGATGGCAATGAGTTGAGCCCCAAGCTTACGTATGTCGAGCAATGGATGCTAACTCGACAATCGGGAGCTGACTTGCTCGGGTAGTTGTTATTCGGCTCTCAAGGTAGGTCGTGAGGGATAAGCTTGCTATCAATTGACATCTTCATTAATACGGGCTCATGGTTTCACGAGAAGTCACGATGCTACATGTGAGCTCATTGTTTGTTCAATTGCCATTTGATGTTGTTTGTGATGGGCTTCACTTGTTGGACCTTACCTCAGGCGACAATCAAGTGTTAACAATTACCATTATAAACCAAAACCTATAAAATTTTAATTCAACATTTAGTTTCACTCATAATTCAAGAAATATGATGCCTTTGAATTTTTAATGTCCTCTTAACTTTGTGCCTGAAAAACATTTAATGAACATTTGATCAATACAACTCCTTTTCAACCTACAAATGATTAATCTCCATGAACTCCAAGTAACATAAGTTAACAATACCAACTGTCAAGCCCTATTTTATTTTCCTTAATTTAACTTATATTAAGCTACTCAACATTAAATTAAAGAAATATTTTTCTAAGAAAAAAATTAAAAAATTAGAGTTATCAACTAGTTCAACTAGTAAAAAGTGAAATTAGGGTTTTTGAGTGAGAAAACCGTAATCTAACCACTAATCTATGTATTTTCTAAAAAATGATTTTTCAGAAGAAAAAAAATTGACAGAAAAATTGAGTTCAATGCTAACCTATTAAGACTAAGTTACCATGTAAAAGCTAAAGAAAAAATTGATGGGCTTTATTTTTATAATTTTATAAAAATACTAAAAATATATACAAATATGCAAAAGATAACTAAAGTGAATTTTTTTATTACAAATTTTAAGAAAAAGGAATTTTTTTTATATAGTTGCCTTGAAGGTGCCTACATATCTACTAATCGAGATCAAATCAATGTAGTTCTTTTTCTTTTTTATAAAATATTTAGTGGGTTGATTCTTTTAGATTTGAAAACTAAGCTAGATTTATATTTATGCAACAATTTATTATTGTAAAAAAAATCTAATTTCATGAATTTAAGGAAAACCCTAACTAACTAAATCTTTTTGTAAAACTCCAGTTAATATTTATATATATATATTTTTAAAAATACTCACTACGTGTTAAAAGATATCTTTCCTAAATTGTATACGATCTAGATATGTATCTTTTCTAAATCTCAACTGTAAGATACGTTATGTATCTCATACGTATCTTTTCTAAATCTCAACTGCGAGATATGTATCTCAATACGATCTAGATATACTTATTTTTCAAAAAAACACGATTTTACTGAAAAATGTAATTGAGCTAAATTTATTTAAAATTGAGATTATTTAAAAAGCATGTAATATGAAAATAACAATAACCTGTACTAAAAAAATTAATTAGTAAAAAAAAATTGAACTAACTAATAAAATAACATAAATAACTAATAAAAAATAATAATAAATTTTTTTACCTAAACAGTTTAAGTTACGTATGATCAACAAGTTTGCATGTTGAATTGCAAGTGTGTCGTGTTCATGCATAAGTGGGCTTGTGTCGTATGTGTGGACTTCACGTGTCTTCATATGTACAATCAATAGTGGACGTGTACATGTGTGATGTGCTTTACTTTAGTAGTGGATGGCGACTTTAGGGCATGTAGGATTAGTTGTCGTGCGGTTATGGCATCTAGGGGTTGTAAAGTCAAGTGATGGATTGCTTAGTTAAGCTGTGTTCAAGTAGTGTGTAGCATGGAATTTGTGTGCAGTGCTGGCATAGAATCTATGTATGCAATGTGGGCATGGTCAGGTGCTGTGCAATGAATTGTGTTTTAGTATGGTGTAGAGTAGTGTATATCAGGAGGTAAGTATGGCTATGTTTGGTCGAGGCATGTCTCAGTGTGTGTGGAGTAGTGTATGTTAAGATGTGTTAGTGCCATGTACAATAAAGGATAGGAAACTATTGTAGGTGTAAATTGGTGTTGCGGATCAGTGTAGCTATTGGGTGTTGAAGGGGGGTCAGCTATATATTGTGGTAGTTCAGTTGTAGATTAAGGATCAGGATATCGTGTTGTAAAGGCAAGCGACATGCAGCCTCAGTGAATTATGTTGCGTGATAGGGGGCTTCAACTTGTATTTAGTGAATTGTGTTATGAATTGTAGGATGTGTAATGAATCATCCAAACACTACTGTTAAATTCCTACTTATAAACCCATAACTGAATCTTTCATATTAAAGATACCTTCTAGAAACCCTTATTAATTTGGGCTTTTTATTTGTTTGGGCTCGATTTGATCCAATTCGATTTAGTCCAATAATCCTCTTAATAAATCCTAAGCCTATTTTAGCTCAATATAAATTAGATAAAAAACCTACTTTATATTGGACAAACCAAAATTAGTTTAAATGACATAAGAATTTGTTAAATTGATTACTCACCATCACCCGATTCGACACTAAATGATCTGACTCGATTCAACTTAACTCGATATGACTTGACTTGACTCAATTAGACTTGTTATGCTTAAACTCAACTCAACTCAACATGATTCAACTTAAAACTTTTTTAATTTTTTTCTTTTTTTTTTCGTTTTTTATTGTTATTTTTTATTTTTGGCTCAATAAAAATAATAAAACAAAAATGGAAAAAATGAGGTGTCTATAACTACTCCTTTTTATAGTAAAGTTCAATTAGAACTTCGCTACAAATACAAAAGAGATACAATTTTTGTCAGACCCTATTTTAAACTGATTAGCTCAACTGTGTTTTATCTTGATGAAGGATAATTTGAAAATGATAGATCTCTTTGAGATTTGTTTTTGTTTGGTGGATGATCCAAAGAGGATAGATCTCTTTGTGATTTGTTTTGATTTGGTAAATAATCTAAAGAGGATAGATCTCTTTGAGATTTCTTTTGATTTGGTGGATAATCTAAAGAGGGTAGATAATTCAAAGAGGATAAACCTCTTCGAGATTCCTTTTTTGATTTAATGGATAATCTGAAGAGGATAGATCTCTTCGAGATTTCTTTTGGTTTGGTGTATAATCTAAAGAGGATAGATCATTTCGAGATTTCTTTTGATTTGGTGAATAACCTAAACAAGATAGATTTCTTCTAAGATGAGTTATTCAAAAGGATAGATCTTTTAAAGACAAGATATGGTGAAATTTTATTATAGAAAAAATGAGATGGCACTCTCATGAGCAATCGATCTTTTAAATGACTCGATGGCACTCTTTTGAGTAAGCAATCCAACAAAAGATAGGATAGTGCTTCTTTTAGCAATCTATCTTAGAAAGGAAGATAATATAGCACTCCTATGAGCAAATGATCTTAGCAAAGTACTAGATACAACAGTGCTGCTATGAGTAAACAATCCTAGCAAGGATTGGATGGTGCTCCTATGAGCAAGCAATCTAAGATTACTATATGCAATGGACAACACACTAAAGGGCAAGTGATCCATGAATTTCAACAACTTTGATGAGTTTGGACAAAATGATCTAAGACTTGAGTTTAAGGGATTCTGATGATTCTTTGAAAATATTGACTTTTTTTTTTTTTTAAGAAATCTCTATTGATAATTTTTTAAAAAGGTTCCATTTCTCTTTTGAAAACTTTTTTTCTCCTTTTTCTTCTTTTTTTTTTCAAGGAATTAAAAAAAAAACATTGTTTGATAGAAAATTGTGTTGCTAACAAGTAAGAAAGTCTCGAAGAACCTAAAGATCACAAATGAGGGGTTGGCTTGCCACTTGCCCATTGATCACTCATTCTTTTAGTTTTATTTTTTAGAGCATAATTCATGTTCTTTGAACTTTTGTAGAAGTACTGATTTCAAGCTTAGGTAAATGACCATTCGTGTTCTTGAGAAAGTACTCAACTTGTCATTTAATTTTCTACTAAATGAATAAGCATCATTACTTAAAATGTTTAGTCAAAGTAGAGTTCTCTATACCCTTGCAGGTCTATTTTTACTCTCATCATCAATTCCAAAAATTGTAGCCTATTTTGTAAGTGGTACACTTTGGTCAATCAATTAGGTTTGTTCTGGGTTTGCAATGTAAGGCTTTTGGTTAATAGTTTAAGCAAATGGATATCAATGTGCTTTGGCCAATTTTCAAAAGAAAAAATTATATACAATCCATCTCGAGTTTACAAGCCAAGGATCTAAGAGAGACTAAACATGGGCATGCCCCAATTTCATAAGCAAATTTCGCTTAAGATAAGTCCATTTCTTTAGTCAAAAGAGTTTTATTAAGGGTGGTATAGTGGGTGGGATCATACAGTGAGGGCTTTGCTTTTAGGCTTAGGAATTGAAAGTGTTTAGCCTTTGTACATCCTCCATAAGTTTGAACTTCAAGCTTATTGGTAATTTAGCTCTTCTTTGACGGTGATTACCTTGCTAATATTTTCAATTTTTCTCTTTTTCACATTTTTTCTTTTCTTTTTCTTTTCTTTTTGTTTGTCAAGGCGGTCACCTTCCGTTGTTGAGTTTTTGCTTAATGGGATTTAAAGCCTTAAAACCATAGTTCAAACAGTATAAGCTTAAGAGAAATGTATATGGCTTTGAAGTGTTTAAGAAAATCCATGGGCTTAAAATGTTTAAATGAATGTATGGGCCTAAGTGAGGTATATATAGTTTGAAATTCTTCTTCATCCTAAAGAAATTGAACTATCTATGACAATATTTGCTTATAAATTGGAAAAACTAAGGAAAGTACAAGTTAGTCTACTTCCTTTTCTCCAAATTGATGACCCTAACCTCTTGACTGCCCTAGTTTGGGATAGTTCTTGGCAAGGCTAATTTTAAGAAAAATCCCTTAGAGGTTGAAATGGGTAACTATGTATAGGGATGATAAAATGAATGCCTAATATCATTTTAACATGTATTCCAACTTCAAGATAGGCCTCCTTTGAGGAATGAGCTCCAATACTCATATTGTGACACTTTTCTCACGTGTGTTTAGGGTTAGTGTTTAGGATATCAGTTACCTCTTTTCATCCTAAACCTTTCAAGTAATGTGTTAATCCCGTTAAGTAGAAAATTTTAAGTTCTGAGTTCACATTTTATCCCTTTTCTCTTGTTCAAAATGCCCCTAGTTAAAATGAGCTAGCTTCATATCATACAAAGACAAGAATACACATAAAATATACTTTATTTAATAGCTCATATTCGTTATAAGCTCTAAAATGAAAGATTATTTTGGAGAAAAAAATGCAGGAACTAAAATTCTTCCCCACTTCTTGCCCTTATTTCTATCACTTTTTCGAACTTGGCCCATTTAATTGAATTGATCATTTAGAGATATGCCCAGTTGCTTCAAATGGTGAGCTACCTAGTCAAATGGTAGTAGTAAACCCTCAATACCCGATGTTGGAGGTTATCTATTTGATGCCCCTAGGTTAAGAATGCCACTACCATAGACCCATCCGTCTCTAGAAAATTTGGTTGGATAACCTTGGCATCAATCAAATTTTGCACCTTATGCTTCAGTTTCCAGCAATCTTCTATGGTATGCTTCACTTGGCCCATATGATATTCATACCATTTGTTGGGGTCATAATCCCTTAGCTTGTATTTCTTTGTTGGGTTTTCACATGCCAGTAGTTCTGCATATCTCAATTGTTTGAACACTTGGGCCATTGGAATCTTGAACTGTGTAAGTAGCCTCCTCTTGTTATGGATGGGCTTATCTTGATTCTGGGCTTTCCTACTTGGTACACCCATTCTTGACTTCTCTTTCCTTGAGTAATCCTAATGCTTTGGCTGTAACTTCCTATTCATACTAAGATCTAAGTTTTTGAGCTGCTTGAGCACATAACCCATTGCTATTTCTGTACTAGTGAGTTTTTCTTCTAACTTTGGTAACTTTTCTTCTAAGGCAGCAACCCTTTTTTCTAAGCCTTGGCAATAACATTCCCCCTAAACTTGATCATCCGACTCTGGCTCTAGTAACCTTTCCAAACTTTGTATCATGTTAATAGTAGGCTCATGAACCTGCAACTTTTTAGACTCATCTACCTCAAATGATGTGTCGATCGGCCCCTAGGCTTAAGTGTGGACCATGGTATCGACTTGCTTTGCATGCTTGCTCAAAACCCCTTCTACCATAGCTATTCTCCATTCAAGAGCTTCAGAAATCTTGATTTTTTTTTAAAAAACAAGTGATTATGGGCTTCAAGTTAAGCCAGATCACTTTAAAAGCAATCTTTCAAAGCCTGCAAAGATCCCTTCTTATTAGCAACACTACATTCTTTTAAAAAAAAAATCAAGTTTTAATTTTGAAAACATTTTTTTTTGGAAACTTTTATTAAAAAAAAAATTGATATTAATTTTTATGTTATAGAAGCTTAATGCTAACATGGACGAATCTAAACTTAAGAGACAATTGGAAACATTGGAACTGACAACCTAGGACATAAAATGATTAAATTACAAGAATGATATAGAGAAGCGGGAATTATCTTACAATGAGAGACTTATTAAATAGATGACACAAGGGTGACAACTCATAGAGAAAACTCCATCAGGACAATGACAACTTAATGGATAAATAGAAAGAATGAGAAGTTAGACACTTACAAGATTAATGACTTTAAGGTGAGAAATAATTTACAATAGGAATCTAATGGTTAAATCTTTTTTTTTTTTATTTTGTTAGTTCCTAACAGTATGATACATGTGGGGCATTGTAATAGAAATCGACCAAGTAAAAAAATTATCATGAAATTGGTTTTTGATTATAAAATATCTTTTTGAAATTTCCTTTTTTAAAAATAAAATTGTTGGAAAGCCTTTAAAAAAATGACAGTTCCATAATAATCTTTATCATAGCTAATTTCGATAATTATATGCCCCTTAAAATTTATAAGTTGATACTAAAGTTGTTTTTATTCATTTTTTTTCTTGTTTGTTTTTTTTTTGTTATTTTTCTTTATTTTATTTCTTTATTTGTTTTTTTTAAGGAAACTATCAAGAAATAAAATAATAAGCAAAAGAATGCATAATCAATAAAAGTTTCATTTAATAAAGTTGCAAATTTATTAATAATTATAAAATCCAACCTATACAACAGACTAAAAGAAAAGAAAAAAAAAACTCCTAACAAATCTTCTTAAAAACTCAAATCCTATATCTATTACAGTCAAAGGATCTAGCTAGGATAGGCTTCATCAACTTCTCTCATAAGCTTTCGGACTGTAACATCTATTTCTTAAATCTTACTCAAGAATTGATTTTCTTCCAACAATCTCTCATTCTCCATCTTTAACTTTTCAATGATTCGTTTGCATTCTTGGAACCGAGCTTTAACTCTTTGATAGGCTTGTTCGGTAGGTGAAAGATATTCTATCTCTGGCTCTAGTTATATCTGAATACGTTTGAAGCTTCATATCATATCTTTCCAGTCTTCTCTAATTGATCATAGATGAACTGCATGGTAGCCCGATATTCACCAATTTTGCCCCTCAAAGTTCCCATATTGACTATTTTTTTTACTTCCTTTTGTTCCTATAGCTTTACAAATTCTATTAGCTGTTGAATCAAAGTAACAGTGGGTAAATAAGAATTTTGATAACTCAATGTGACAATGTCCAAGGAATCTCTACATGTTATCTCTTGAAGCGAACCCATTTGGTGACACAAGTTGAGAAATATCATGTACAACCCATTATGCCGATAAGAGGGACCCCTGCATAATCGATGCACCTTAAGATGGCTCCAGTACAGTTACTCTACATAGTTGTTTACATAAAATCTACCAGCTACATCTTGCTTATAATTGATACCCATCCTTTAAACTGAGCTTCATCAGGTATCTTAAGGTGATGGGCAAAGTCGTCAATCAGGTTCATATTTTCAATTAGGGACTCTTTGAGAAGATTTCCTCCTCACCCCTATGTGTGACTGAGAAACCATACAGTAAGGATTGTAGAGTTTTCCATGAAGTATCCATGCCCCTGCTTCCTTAAGTGGGTGAGTGTCCTAAATTGCTCTACTAATAACGCTAGTATATAGGATTTATCAGCTAAGAATTGGGTTATTAGCTTGATGACCCTATAATGGAATTGACCATATCTAATTGGAAACAGCACTGTCCTAAATGCTACAATGATAAAAGCATTTACCCTTTTCTCAATCTACAATTCATATTCCCCACAAAAGATTTGACAATATCTTTGATAAGTTTCTAGGCTTGAAAACCACTCTACTAATCTTAAGATGTTAAGACACTTCTTGCCCTCTGAAGATAAGAATGGTGCTGGGGTTAACTTTTTGACTCCTAACATGATCATAAAGGCTTTCTTGAGCTGTACTTTGACATCTAGGACAGCTATGATTGCTTCAAGAGACAAAGCATTAAGTAGTTGTGATAATTCTTCTAAATTGAGTATTAACACATGTAGGCCAAACTCGAAAGCTATAAATTCTAGATCCTAGTAATGGATAAGGGCTTAAATTGGAGGCTAGTGGAGCTAGACTCACATGAGGGACATGACCGACCTGATCTTCATATGAATATGATCTTGCTTGGTAGGCAAAAGTTGGTTAAACCAATCTTTCAGGATAGCCTTAGGGAAGGAATACTTATCCAACTGGACCTCATAGACGAGCTCGGGATTAACATTACCCTGACTTTCCATATCTATGTTACATAAAAACATGAAATGGTGCGATTATTAATAATGAGACCACTAAATTTATAATAAAGCTAGATATGATATTAATAATTTTGTAGCTTTTTCTAAATTTTTTTCTTAAATTACATAGCCTTTTACTCACTAAGAAACAATAAAAATAAAACGCATATAATATAAGGAATAAAAATGATTAAATGGAAACAAACATTGGCAAAATAAAATCAAATATAAAAAAAATGCAGTATGCTATACACGCATACAATGCAGTAGGAGTTGGCAATTAATAAATTATAGGAATTATTATAAATTCGTAATTGAAAAGTACCCATATATATAAGTAGGTCCAAAATAGGATTTTTTTTTTTAAAAATGAAGCATACGAATACTTATATATAAGGGTTATTTGTTTTTTTTTTTAATTTCCCTATTTTTTTTTTAAAAAAAGAAAATTGAACCGATCACAAATTAATTGAGCTTTTTCTATAATTTAAAAATAACTATCGCTTTTTCGAAAACAATGATGAAAGAGGGAGGGGTCTACGGATCTTAAGCTTTGCAGCTCTAAGGATTTCTGAAAAAAAAAAAAAAAACCTAATGGGTTATCTTAAAGCTTAAGTGAGCTCGCCTATCATCGTTAAGCAGGGGTAAAGACCTTAGCAACTTGAGGGTTACATAATGATAGCCCGTCCTAAGTTCCTAAGATGGCCTATGTCTGACCACATCTAAATATGCAAATAACTACTAAAAAAAAAAAGAATAAAAAGAATCTCCCCTAATTCCCCAATAAAGGCCCATTAGGCGGGGTTTTCTCTTAAGACCTGCATCACTAAGAATTGGTTAATACAACTATAATATAGGGAAAAAAATAATATAAAAAGCTCATCAATTAATTGTTAATTTTTATACGACTAGCTCACCAAGCTTTCCTAGTGGAGTTGTTAATTCTATCAAGCCCTATTTTAGTTTCCTTAATTTAAGTTATATTAAACCTAGTACACTTAACCTAAATTACTCAACATTAAATTAAACAAATATTTTTTTTAAAAAAAAATTTAAATTGGAGTCACCAACTAGTTCAACTAGTAAAAAGTGAAATTAAGGTTTTCGGATAGGAAAACCCTAAATTGACCACTAATTTGCGTATTTTCTAAAAGACGATTTTTTAGAAAAAAAATAACAAAAAAAAATTGAGTTTGAGAGCTAACCAATTAAAATTAAGTCACCATGTAAAAGTTAAAGAAAAAATTAATGGGCTTTATTTTTATAATTTCCTAAAAATACTAAAAATATATATAAATAAGCAAAAGATAACTAAAGTGAATTTTTTTATTACGAATTTCAATAAAAAAGGAAAAAGTTTCTTTTTTTTTTTAATTTTTTATATAACTGTCTCAAAGATACCTATGTACTTACTAGTCGGGATCAAACCAACATAGTTCTTTTTCTTTTTTTATAAAATATTTAGTAGGTTGATTCTTTTAGATTTAAAAATCGAGCTAAATTTACGTTTATCTAATAATTTATTATTTTAAAAAACCTAAAAAAATCTAATTTCACAAATTTAAGAAAAACTCTAACTAACTAAATCTTTTTGAAAAACTCTAGTTAAGATTTATATATATATATATATATATATTAAAAACTCACTATGTGTCAAAAGATATCTTTCTTAAATCTTATATGTATCTTTTCTAAATCCCAATTATAAGATACATTAAGATATGATCTAAATACATATCTCATACGAATCTTTTTTATATCACAACCACAAAATACGTATCTTGATACGATCTAGATATGCTTATTTTTCTAAAAATACGATTTTACTAAAAAAATATAATTAAGCTAAATTTATTAAAAATTGAGATTATCTAAAAAGCATGTAAAATGAAAATAATAATAACCTGCACTAAAAAAACAAATTAGTAAAAAAAAAAATTGAACTAACTAATAGAAGAAGATAAATAACTAATAAAAAATAATAATAATTTTTTTTTAACCTAAACCATTTAAGTCACGTATGATTGACATGTTTGTGCGTTGAATTGCATATGTGTCGTGTTCGTACATGAGTGGGCTTGCATCGTATGTGTGGACTTCGCATGTCTTCGGGTGTGCGACTAACAATGGACCTATATGTGTGTGATGGATGGCGGCATAAAGGTGTGTAGGATTAGTTATCGTGTAGTTGTGGCATCTAAGCATTGTGAAGTTAGGTAATGGATTGCTTAGTTGAGTCATGCTCAACAAGTATGTAGCGAGGAATTTGTGTATAGTGCTGGCATAGAATTTATGTGTACAATGCTAGCATGGTCAGGTGTTGTACGGTGAATTGTGTTCTTGTTTGGTGTGGAGTAGTGTGTCTCAAGAGGCGTGTATGATTATGTTTGGTTGGGGGCGTGTGTGGGTATGTGTTGAGTAGTGTATGTCAAGACGTGTTAGTGCTTGTATACAGTGAAGGATGGAAGCTATTGTAGGTGTGAATTGATGTTGCGGGATCAGTGTTGCTATTGGGCGTTGAAGGGGGGTTAGCTATGGATTGTGGTAGTTCAATTGTGTATTGATGATTAGGCTATCATATATCGAAGACGAGGGATGTACGGTTTTATTAAATTGTGTTGTGTGATAAGAGGCCTCAACTTGTATTCAATGAATTGTGTTGTGAATTGTGGGATGCGTAATGAAACATCCAAACTCCACTGTTAAATTTCCATTTATAAACCAACAATTGAATATTTCATATCGAAAATACGAGAGGTTCAATAATGATTCTTTGAAAATTTGACTTAGTTTCTAGAAACTCTACTTAATTTGGCCTTATTGTTTTCTGGGCTCAATTAGATCTGATTTGATTTAGCCCAATAATCCTCTCAATAAATCTTAAACCAATTTTAGCCTAATATAAATTAGAAAAAAAAAATCTACTTTATATCGGACTGGACTAAAATTATTTTAAATTAATTAAGAATTTATTAAATTGATCACTCACTATCATTTGATTCGATACTAAACGATCCAACTCGATTCAACTTAACTCGATACAACTCGACCTGACTCGACTTAACTGGCTACGACTTGATTCCACTTGACTTAACTTGATACGACTTGACTTGACTTAACTTTTTTATTTTTTTCCTTTTTTCTTTTTTATTTCAGTTTTTATTATTTTTTATTTATTCTTTATTTTTGGATCAATAAAAATAATAAAATGAAAATAGCAAAAATAAGGTGTCAACACCAACAATATTCTACACATACATACATACATTCGCACACACACAAAAGGATGATGAGGATGATAATGATAGTGAACGAGATCAAGGTTGTAGGAAAAATTTGGATGGAAATAACCAACCATTGCAAACTTTCTAGTGATAAGTTCATGAAAGCTTTGTGAATCCATGAAAGAGAACTTGACAAAAATACAAATCTTGGTGGCATAAAATCTCAAAGGTATCATGAAATTCAAAACTTACTATGATAAATAAAACGAGGAGCATAAAGCAACACAAATGAACAAGATTATATAGAAGATGCTCATGATTTATTTCAAAAAGATTGAAAAAAAAACAATGCATGGTTGAGCGTTGTTCTTTGATATTACATAATGAATCAAAATAGAGGTCTAAAGTTGGAAATGTTGAAAAAAGCCAAAATAAGCAGATAAGGCTGAGTGAAGATGGAGCATTTATTAGCTCATCTATGAATAATGATGCACTAATAAATAACAATGGTGTTGAAGAAGTCATTTGTTAGGCACTAAGAAGGAGCAGAAAGGGAATGAGCTTATGGAATGTTATAGTCTCACTCCATATAGTTCATGCACTTTTATGTTTTTAGGATCAAAAGGATATAGAGGAAATTATGAGAGGATGCATAATTCTGCATTGTATGATTGTTAAAGATGAAGGAGATAACTATAACATAAATTTCAAAGTTCCAAATTATGAATTGGGAGGCATTAGCGATCCGCTAACTCATATCTCTTATAATTATATTCTAAATTATGCAACATCTATAAAAAACAATATATGGCTTTGTGATAAGGTAAAGCACCGTCTACCTCATACCAACTTGATTGAACACATGTGGCAATATTTTTGACCTAGTAATTAATGTGAAATGGTTGGTAATTTAAACTTATATGTTGTCTTTTCATGTTTTTTCTTTTCGAATTTATATGTGGAATTTGTATTGGTGTTACGTCAATTCATTATCCAATATTTTAAAAATATAGTAGATTTAAATTTCAATAATTATGATTTTTAATATAATAATTCAATATATATTGATAATGTAAAAATATAATATTTATTAATATCTATTATTAATATAATAAATATCAATAATATTTATTGTATTGTGTAAATATTACATTTATTGATACTAGATTCTACTTAAAAATATTAAAAGTACTAATTAAAAGTTATATTGAAGCCTAAAAATTATAAAAAGGTATTGATAAATTTCGGTAAAGAAACTTACAAGATAAAATATAAAGTTTTTAAAGGATAAAGTTTCAAAAAAGGTTAAAGTGGCACTATAAAGTAGCTTTATGGGGCTAATCACAAGTTCCTTTCACTTGAAATCCAGTAAAGACACTAGCTATAAAGTTGCTCTTAGACAGTTGACTAGATATCAACTCAAATCAATAAATTGTGTGCCATGTAGACTAGGTTTCAGACCCTACATTTTTTTCCCCCATTATAGGTAATGATTGATGTTGTTTTGTTAATTTTCCTTTTGTTGAATAATTTTTGTTTTGCATGTGCTTTTTGGCAATGGTGTTTCACGGAAAAAAAAAAAAAGAAAAGAAAAGAAAATAGTTTTCCTGAGTGGGATTTCCAATAAAAAGTGCTTAGTTGTAGGCACAGATAAATAAAATAATTTGACACATTGCAATTTCCATAATTACCTAGGGATATTTTTCTTCATGTGGTGAGACAAGATGGGGTTGTGGTTTCTTGTTTGCTTTCCTTATTGCTAAAGATTCCACACGTATTCTTTTCTTTTTTTTTTTTCCGACATTAGTTATTAAATTTAACAATTTTAAACTATAGACATTAAGTTATATAATTATAAAGTATAGCCACTGATCCAAAAGTTATATCGCTTTATGGTTTTGTATATGCAAGCGCATATTCGTGTTCTCAAGAGTCTACTCACCATGGATTTAGTTTTCTCCTCTAGGCGTGCGGTTTTCTTATATAAAGTCGAAAGATTCAACTTTGTTTTATGTTATGTCTTCTCCATAAACAAACACGACATTCGCTGGTCCTATGTCAACTCAAGATATGTTTATTAAAAGGAGGATCCCAAAAGGAAAAGATAATCAAAGACAGAAGTTGAATTGCATGTCACATTGTGATTTTAGATAACAAAACACACGCTCATGCTAATAAGATCTGCCACAGATTAAAATAAGGAAGCGGAATGAAAATATTGGTTTTCTATGAATTTTGTATTCTGTTGTGCAATATTTTTTTGGGTGAACTGGTAATATTGCATTACTTAAACAACCATACGTACAGCATAAGTTCTTTATATCATTCAAAATGGGTTCACAGCAGATTTTCATCCACCATCTATTATATGTCTTTGATAAACACATGACTAACGTCATTCATCGAAATATACTGAACTTCCTGAAGTGGAACAAAAGCCTGTAGCTCATCAGCGTCCATTGGGATTCCGAAATTGGCCATTGCATCCGCTACCTGATTGGTCTCTCTGGGCTAATGAGAAATACAGCATATTTCAAAACAGATTATAAGTTCCCTAGAACAAGCAACCAGAGATGCACATTTCCATTGCACATTAGCAAAGTCCTGTTGTGCAATATTTGCTATAATATTATTCACCCGAAATGGAACGATGTGATTTGAAATAAAAATTCTTTCCTTAAAAAAAAAAAAAAAAAAATTGAGTGTCATCTCATTCCGCTGGGGATTATATATTGTACAGCTAGTTTCTAACATTACGAACATAATGTATCATGCCATCGTGCGCTTTTTCCTTTTTCTGCATTATAAATTTTACTGTCTGTTTGTATATTTGCAGATGGACTTGGCTGATTGAATCTTTAGACTAGCGGTAAACCACAGAGTTAGTATTATTCGGGACGTATTATGGAGACTTAACTTGATGGATTTGGAATGAGGATGGACGATCCATTCACTCTTGACTGTTCTCAATTATGAGAAGCCCAATAAGAAGTTATATATATTAAAGCCTGAAGAAGCTGTCTAAAAGAAAAAAAAGCTCAAAGAATATATATATATATATATATATATATATATATATAATGCATCTCCTTAGTGAATTTCTAGAATAATCCAGCAGGTGCTATGAAAGGCCATCTTGTCGATTGATCTTTAAAAGGTTATCTGACGATTGATGATGAGTTTCATTTTTTGCAAAATCTATACACAAATGTTTCCTTCTTCCCAGTTGTTATTGGAGAAATTTCATACGAAATTCTGTTGAAGCACCAACTAGACAAAGAACATTTGATCCCCCAATCAAACATAACAATGTCATTTGAATTAGAGTTCTTGCTTAAAAAAAAAAAAAAAAAGGAGGAGGAGGAAATGGAAGGAAAAAAAAGTAAACGAAAGGAAAGGAAAATCATAAAATAACAAAAATAAGGATCATAGACAGAGAAATTAGAGTAGAAGCCCATTTTATTGCTTAGGATTGGTATTTGTAGGGCAAATTGTTGGCTTGGGATCAATGATCTAACTAAGGAGTAGAAGTCTTCATTTAAAAAAGAATTAATATAGTTCAAAATTCATTAAAAGGTTGTTAAATTGAAAAAGAAAAGAAAAGAGAATTATAATAAGATGAATGCCTATAATACCAAGTAGCATTAAGTTTAAAGACGTTTTTCACATAGTATTATTTCGTACATTAAAATACAAAAACAAGCAATATCTAGGTTATATTATTAAAAGTCATATTGTCATTACAATATAACATGGGTTTATTTATAAGCATGATTCTTTCAGAAAATAATAATGAACAATTTAGACAATCTTATTGACTCCATTTGAAGACATACAATTAGAAACAATAAAAGTTGTTAAAAATTGTTTTGTAAGATAAGAGAAAAAATAGAATTAAACTTAGATTCCCTTAACAGATTAGTAATAAAAGAAGGTTAAGAAGCAGTATATATTCCTCGCTTCATAGCAAGAGATAAGTTATACTGCATATTGTTAATTGCTTTAAAACATCCCATGAACCTAGAAAGTAATCATCCTGTCTCATTAGTAAGTTATCTTTCAAGGTTAGGTTAGGACATGGTTAGAATTATTAAAGTATTCTTAATCATTTACATAGTTTTAATTATTAAATATTTAGAACATTTGTATACAGTAGAATATTTCTCATCTGATAAAAAAACTCCCTACTGAATTTGAAGACTACTACTTAGACTCTGACTAATTAGGTCAGTTTGTAAATCTTCATGTCTCAACGAACAAAAGATAATAGTGGAAATGATCTTATAGAATTTGTGTGCTATCTAGAAAACGTTGTTGAGTCTTTAGTATATATTGTTTGAGCATATCATAGATTAAGAGAAAGCTTTTTTTGATATGATATTTATTTTATGAAAAATTAAGTAAACATTTGTGCTTTAGTTGCAATAATTGAGAATATAAAAAAGTTAGAGTAGTTGGGATTAGAAATTTATAATCCAAATAGAAAGATAGAAAAGCAAGACAATTTAAGCATACTGGTTATTTTTAGTAAGCTAAACACTAATTGCATGTTAATAATAGACAAATAAATAGTATCATAAAACTCCACATAACTTTAGTAAAATCTTTAGCTCAACAAGAATTGAGAAATTTTAATAACCGAAAACGATCATCAGGAAATTAAATCAATTAGAAGAAGATAGATAGATCATAAAATCTCACAAGAGACATATAGAAATAAACTAGAAACTCCAAGAAATACAACAAAAATTATAGAAAGATACTAAGCTCAATAGAAGAAATAAAACATTTTGTACAAAATTAATGAGCAGTAATTTTATAGTAGAAGTAGAATTTGATACTAATTATAAGAAAGCCTTAGATTTAAGTAGAAAATACTTATAAAATCTTGTAGGGTTGATAAATTATAATGCTCCTACTGAACAAGATAAACTAATTACGAGATAAAATAATACTAGAATTTTGTTATTGTTATCTCTATAGAAAAAATTATATCAAATAGAATTAGAATTTAAAAATAAAAACAAAGTAGAAAGAGAAAAAAACAAAAAGATTACTCATGATAATTAGAAAATATAATAATACAATTTCAAGGAATAAAAATCTCGGAAAAACCAGTAGAAAAGGTAAAGAAACCTAGCAACATTTTTGGTATTTATAAACCATTAGAAAATTAAAGAAAGATCGTGTCTTCAAGGATAAGAACCATTCAATTCACAAGAAATAGTAAAACACTTATAGACAACCTAACTAAAGAAGAGACTTTCATAGAAAGAGGAATCCTAAGTAGATTAACAAGTAAACATAGATAAGGTGATCATATTGAACAACTAAAAGAGATAGTTAACATAGATAGAGAAATAGAAATTTATAATAATAAAAACATTGTTTTATTAAATCCTAGAATATTATATAAAGTAAGACAATTAAACTTAGGAAGAACATAATTGATAAGAATAAATCAGGAAGAAATCATCTCAATAACCACTAAACTAGTTAATATAAAGTTATTAAGTGATACAGCTATTAGAAAATTAAAACAAGAAAGAAGGAGACTAGTACATTTAAGAGTGATAGTGGTAGGAATAAAAGAATTAGTAAGAAAACAAACTGGAGAAAAATTGTTACAAGTAATAATGGGCAAATCTTGCCAAAATGATATTAGAAAAGCAATAGTAGGTACAATGAAACTAGACATGAACAATAATAAAGGCATATTTTATTATGCACCAAATTTTATGATTAGTGTGAATAATATAAAAAGTGTAGAAATCGGATTACAACAAAAAGCATAGGAAGACCATATATGAGAAAATTTATTAAAAAATATTTGATTTATAGGAAGAGTAGTAGATGATAATAATATACAGTACAAACTAAATATAGACAATATAATACAAGAAATAACCAATGCAGGAATTAAGTTTATCTAACCTATGAAAATAGAGAGTAGAGACTTAGAAGGGTCTAAATAGAATATATCCAAATATTTAGAAAGTCTAAATATAAGTAGAGTTCTTAAAGACAGTATAATGTATAAAAATCTTGATGGATCATATGGATTAAGATTTTTAGACTAAGAAGAAAAAAAAAATTAGAAGCGTAAGAATCAATAAATGAAAACTTAGAAACTTGAATAAAAATGATTTTAGATGCTAATAGAAGTAGACTCAAGTATTAGGGTATAATAAAAAGTCTAAGTAATGGGAGATTATTAATTAAAAATTAGGAAGAGATTATTGAGGCAATAGAAATATGGGATATTTAGTAAAGGAAGAAGAATATTATTTTATTAAAAATAGGAGTAACTTAGGAGGAAAAACATATGAAAAACACAATTGGTTAAATCATTAAAAAAATCTAGAAATAATACAAAGATGTGTTCAATTAAAAAATGAATAAGAAGAAGAAGAAAAATAAATAATGGAAACTTTTTTAGACAGTTGCTTCATAAATTCACAAGAATCAAAGCCTTTAGAAGACATGGTAAGAGAAGTAAAAAGATCATTAAGAAATAAACCTTTAGAAAATGAATCAATAACATTAGAATGTATGTATAATAGAGAACCTTTAGAACATATGAATTCAAATACCAGTAGTGTAAATAATACTCCAACATTTAACATAAGAGTTAAAAAACCTGTAAGACAACCAAGGACTCTCTCAAGTGGTTCGTTGAGCTATCCGAAGTGGGTTAAGCGCCGAGGAGGAATGCTTACCTCAACTCGATCTGCTAAGCTACTTTACTAACCATGATATCTAAGGTATTACCAAGGTGACCAAACAACGTACCAAACTGAACCCTCTACTATACGCTAGTCCAAGCACTAAATCTGAATACAACAATCTCTATGGTGCTGAGGCTGAGTTGATAACTGTCAAGAGTCGACCATCTGAGGCTGACCTGATTGTAAACCGTCCTTGAACCAACCCTAGTCCAGTTTCGACAATCAATGTATTGAACTTTTGATGTCGAATAGACCAAAATAGAGGCTTACCCCTACTCGGCTTACAATATTGTCAGAATCACATATTAAAAACGTGTGCAAGATGTCCTTTCTAATGACCATACTATCATTTCCAACAGAGGACGTTAGTTGCATATGATTTCATGCTTTCTCTATAAATTATTCTCCTTTTATTTAGCAAATAGGGATTCATTTTTGTAATCATCTATAACATAGAACTTACCCTAACGGGGTATTATAAATAATCACATAATGTAACAGCTATAGGAGAATATATAGAAGAATACACTGAACTTTTCTTTTACCCTCTTTTGAGCTAAGTATTTTCTTACTTACTCTTCAGTTACTCTTATCTAGCCTATTTGAGCATAGATTAGTGGTGAGTACCTCCAGTCATACTTGTGTAGTATATCAAGTGTGACTTGAACTCGTATGAGGCATTGGTGTGTCATATCCATAGTCGATACATGGGAACCCCTACTTACCACTGACTATCATTTGCTTTACAAGCCATCTTGCGGCTTGGACCCACTCTTTTGGTTACGTGTGATGTTGGGTTCGTGTATTCACTTATAAGTCCATAAATTCGAAGCTAGATTCTACGATTGTATTATTTGAGAAGTTTGTTATGACTCCCAAGAGATAAAGGTTCTATTGTTAGTTTTAAGGTTTAGTAGTTGAGAAATGTCTTGTACTCTATTTTCCTTATTTTCGTTATGCAAAACAAAGTATGGTTAATTATTTGTTTGTTGTGTAATTGTCATTGTAAAGTAGCCAACAATGTCATAATCAAGTGTTCAAAGGGTTTTGGGAAGCCAAGAAAGTGGTACTCAACATAGCCGGAGTTAAGAAGGAAGCTTCATACCTCAGTTAGTAGGTGACAGCTTAGATAGGCCTACTAACTTAGTAGCTAGTTTAGTGACTGTTATCCAAGAAGATGGACAGTAGGCTAGAAGTAGCCCTACTAGGGAACGTGAATAGCAAGGATGAAGCAATGCTCAATTTAGTCTAGTTAATGCCCTAATTCAACTAGCTCGAGTTGAAGGAATTTGTAGGGACACTTACTATGAGCTTGAGGAAAGAAATGTATGGGCCCCTAGAGTTCAGGGTTGAGAATGAAAATTCCAAGTTTTTCTGGAAGTGGTGATGTCAATGACTACTTAGATTGGGTAGATAAGATTCAAAAGTAGTTTGAATGCCATGAAGTGCCTAATAATTCAAAGGTTAGACTTACTGTATTAGAGTTCACCGGTTATGCCGCCTTATGGAGGAAGAAGTTGTAAGCTACCAGAAGAAAGGAAGGAGAATGAGAATGAGAGATTAGGAGTTGGGATAAAATGAAGAGAGTTATGTAGAGAAAGTTTATATGAGCTATTATTTGCATGATGCCTTCAAAAAACTTCAGAACAGAGACAAGGAGGATCGAGCGTGGATACTTATGTTAAGAAATTCCAAATGTTAATGATTTGATGTGAAGTTGTAGAACTAGAAGACCAAACTGTATCTTGATTCATTGGTGTCTTGAAGTATGAGATTAGGGATATCTTGGAAACCCTGGATGTTAGAACACTTGATGATGCAATCCAAGTTGCCTAAAGGATAGAAAGGCGCCGAACAGGAAGATTCCAAGCACCTGCCAACCGTCTTGGTAGTAGCTGACTTGTTTTGAGTAGACTTGTGTAAACGGGACCAATCAAGGCCACTAAGGCTCGACTTGCTCAAATTACTTAAGCAAAGGAGAAGGAACCCTCGAGGAAGTTTGAGAAAGGCTAATGTTTAGGGAGGAAGATGAGTGAGATCAATTGTTTCAAATGCCAAGGATTTGGATAAATAATCCTTTAGTATTTGAATAGGCAAACAATGGTGAGTAGAGGCAAGAAACTGACCATTGAGGTGGATAGTATTGATGAGGAAGTAGAAGAGTTGAAGAAGGATGGATAGACTGAGTTGTCTAAGGAGGAAGAGGAGTTGAAGAAGGATGGATAGACTGAGTTATCCAAGGAGGAAGAGGAGTCGAAGAAGGATGAACAGATTGAGTTGTCCAAGGAGGAAGTTATCTATAGTGAAGAAGACAACTTCATGGCGATCACTTTAATGTTGAGGAGGACAATGAGTATCAGTCTTGTACCTAAAGACGAATAGAGAGAAAATCTCTTCCAAATTGGATGCAATATGAATGACTCACTGTACGTACTAATTGTTGATAATTGGAGTTACATCAATGTAGCTTCAGCATTTATGGTCCAGCAGCTGAAATTGCCAATCATGCCCTACTTGAAACCTTATAAGTTTCACTGGCTTAGTGACAGGGGAGCCCTATAAGTGAACAAACAAGTGTCTATGCCGATTTACATAGGCAAGTATTGAGATAAAGTGCTCTGTGATGTGTTGCCCATGAGTGCATTCTACATTCTACTTGGACGACCATGGTTGTTTGATCGAGTAGTTATGTATGACGAAAGGAGGAATACAAGCTCTATAGAACATGAGGGAAGAATGATGAAATTGAGTCCTATGACTGCTGAACAGGTGAAGATCATGCAATCCTAACTAAGTCAAGCCCGGAAGAAGGAGGATTTGGTATTGACTTAAGCTGAACTGAAGAGAGACTTGGAGCTCAAAAGACTGATCTATCTATTGGTTCGAAGAGTTTTGGAGTTGAGATTCGAGGAAGAGTTGCTTGCTGAGGTAAAAACCTTACTAAAATAATTTGCTAACCTATTTCTAGATAAGCTATCCAAGGGCCTACCTCTAATCTAAGGTGTTGAGCATGTAATTGACTTACAGCCAGGAGCCACACTATTGAATAAGCCTGCCTTACAGGCTGAACCCTAAATAGGCTATCGAGCTGTAGAGGTAAGTAGACGACCTTATGAGGAAAGGGTTTGTATGTGAGTCCCTTAGCCCCTGTATCATTCCAACCTTGTTAGTACCGAAGAAGGATGGTTCATAGAGAATGTGTGTTGATAGCTAAACAATCAATCGAATCACCATCAAGTATAAATATCCCATACCTAGGCTCGATGACATGCTGGGTGAGTTAAGTGGAGCAAGAGTATTCTCCAAGATCAACCTCAAATCTAGATACCATCATTCCTGAATGTGTGAAGGTGATGAGTAGAAGACTGCATTTAAGATACAACATGGCTTATATGAATGGCTAGTAATGCCATTTGGACTACCTAAGGCGCCAAGTGCATTCGTATGACTTATGAATCATGTGCTCTAAGAATTACTGGAAAGGTTTGTCGTAATCTATTTTGATGACATTTTAGTATATAGTCCTAACTTGGAGTCTCATCGAAAGCATCTCTGATAAGTGCTTACAAAACTTCGAGCTGAATAACTCTATGCCAATATGAAGAAGTGAGACTTTTGCTATTCTAAGGTAATCTTCTTAGGTTTTGTTATGAGCGGAGGTGGTGTCCGAGTTGATGAAGAGAAGATAAGAGCGATCATAAAATGGCATGAGTTGACTTGTTTTGCCGATGTAGAAGTTTCCATGGCCTGGCATCATTCTATAACTGATTCATAAATAATTTCAGCATGATTGTAGCCTCACTCACTGAGCTCTCAAAGAAGAATGTTAGATTTAGATGTAGTGAGAAAGAGAGGAGGAATTTTGAGGATGTGAAGGAGAAGCTAACTATAGCCTTTATCTTAGCTCTATTGAGCTTCGACAAGGTATTTGAAGTAGAGTGGGTATCCAGACTAGGCATAGGTGCTGTGCTGATGGAAGAAGGATGACCTATTACTTACTTCAGTAAGAAACTTTGAGGAGCTATACTTAACTATTCCGTCTATAATAAGGAGTTTTACTCCTTAATCCAAGCACTAACGGTATTGTAACACTATCTACTACTTAAGGAATTTGTGATCTACACCAATTATGAATCCTTAAGATAACTGAAGAGCCAATCAAAGTTGTCTTAGAGACAAGCTAAGTGGATTGAGTTCATGGAGGGTTTTTCTTATGTCATAAAATACAAAAATGGAAAGAACAATGTAGTGGTCGATGACTTGTCGAGACAACATACCTTCTTGACTAAGCTGTAGAGAAGGCTACTTGGTTTTTTAACCATCAAGAATTTATATGTTGAGGACCCACACTTTAGTCATATCTACGCCTGTTGCGAGGAAGGATGGATACTGGATGACTATCATAGAGAGGACGGATACTTATTCAGGAGGAGAAGGCTATGTATCCTGACCTATTCCATGTAAGAACTGCTAGTGCGCGAGGTATATGGAGGGGGATTGATAGGACACTCTAGCTAGCACTAAACTTATGAGGTACTATCCTCCAGATTCTTTTGGCTACGGATGAAGAGAGATGTCCAATCTATGCTAGAAAAGTGTGCGACTTGTCGAAAAGTGAAGAGTCGAGCCTAGTAAGGACGCTACTAACCTTTGCGGATCCCAACCAAACCATAGTCCAAGCTGATAATAGACTTCATGTTAAGATTGCCAAGGATGTCCCGAGGAAAGGACTCCATCATAGTAGTTGTGAATCAATTTAGTAAGATAGCACATTTTGTATCGCATTCCAAAATTAAGGACGTTATGGCTATCTCTTTTCTTTTCTTATAGGAAGTAATCAAGTTGCAAGGAATTCCTAAGACCATTGTTTTAGACCGAGACCCCAATTTCATGAGCCACTTTTGGAGGATGTTGTGGAGGCGAATGGGAACCAAGCCGCTGTATAGTATGTCTTGCCACTCACAGACTAATAGACAAACCAAAGTTGTCAACAAAACTGTGGGAACTTTACTGTGGGTTGCTATTAGACAAAACACGACCGATTGGGATTTGTGCCAATCAATCATTAAGTTTGCTTGCAATAGGATTGCCTGCAATATAATAAGCATGTCTCCATTCGAGGTCGCTTATAGGTTCAACCCCGAGCTGTATTAGACTAAGTGCCTCAATTGATGCTTGATGATGATCGGCCAACTGTCAAATGAGTTAAGGCCATCAAAGCCATACACTGGAAGGTTGTAGAGCAACTGGGTCAAGCTAATATTAAGCTTGAAAAGTGAAGCTGAGGATGGAGGAAGAAAGAATTTCAACCAAGCAATTTGGTCTAGATACACCTTAGTAAAGAACGATTCCCAAACTTGAGGAAGAGTAAGTTATATCCCAAGGCCAATAGACCTTTCAAAGTGCTTGGAAAGATCAACCCTAATGCCTATAGGATTGAATTGCCAAAGGATATGGGGTCTTAGACTCTTTCAACATTGCCGACCTCCAACCTTACACTCTCGAAAACTAGCAACTTAGACCTAAACCAGATTTGATCCTAAATCTCAATAACCCAGAGGGGATGATAAGGATTAAGGATTGATTATATGCTCTCGAGCTTGAGGGCTCTCTCAGGTGAAATGTCGAGCTGTCTAAGGTGAGTTAAGTACCAAAGAGCAGGGCTTGCCTCAGCCCGATCTATCGAGCTACTTCGCTCTTCATGCTATCTAAGGTGTTGCTGAGGAGATAAACTCACATGATAAACTAAACCCTCCACTATGTAATAGTCCAAACATTAAAATTGAATACAAAAATCTCCATGGTGTTGAGGTCAAGTTGATAACTATAAGGAACTAAACATCTAAGGCCAAACTGATTGTGAATTGTCCTTAAACCAACCCTAGTCTAGCCCCGACAGTTAGGGTACCGAACTTCTAATGCTGTACAGGCCTGAACAAAGGCCTATCCCTTCTCAGCTCACAATATTGTTAGAATTGCAAATTAAAAACACGTGCACGATGTTCTTTCTAACAACCATGCTATCCTTTCTGATAGAGGACGTTCACTATGTACGATTTCATACTTTCCCTATAAATTATTCTCTTTTATTTAGCAAATAGGGATTTGTTTTTGTAATTATCTGTAATGTATAACTTGCCTTAATAGGGAACTATAAATAATCACATAATGTAACAGCCGTAGGAGAATATATAGAAGAATAAATTGAACTTTTCTTTTACCCTTTCTTGAACTAAGTGTCCTTTTGCTTACTCTTAAGCTACTCTTATCTTGCTCATTTGAGTGTGGACTAGTGGACTGACCTCCGGCTATACTTGTACATTATATCAAGTGTAACATAAGCTTGTATGAGACATTGGTGCATCATATCCATCGTCGGTATACGAGAAGCCTTACTCACCCTCAACTATTATTTACTTTTCAAGCCATCTTGTAGCTTCAACCCACCCTTTTGGTTATGTATGATATTGGATTTGTGTGTTTACTTATGAGTCCGTGTCACTTACCATATAAAGTTAGCCTTCAAGAGCTTTTCCACTTCCTCAATTGTAGTTTGTCATCTAAGGGCAAAATGTCTCTTCTTTTGTTCAGAGACCTTAGCATTGGGATCTACCTTAAGCTTTTGCATCATGAATTCCCTAAGTATGTTGGGATGTCTAAGGAGGACCACATAAATACGTCTACATTCACTATGAGGAATTGAATATCTTATTGCAATTTTAGGGGCAAAGATTTCCTAATCTAAGTTGTCTTCTTTAGGTTTGCTCCAAGCTATATCACTTCTATTCCTTCATCTAACCTTCCTATGCCTTCACTACTTCAACTTGGATTTGTCTCAACGTGGAAAACTTCTTCGCATTTAAGGGCCTTCAAATATAAGGGCATTACAAGCTATTGATCTCCTTTGTACACTCTAATTCTAGTTAGGCTTAGAAACTTGGCTTTAAGATCTGTCATGGACAAAACCATTTCGAACAAGTGTTAACTAGGTTGACCCATTATAATATTACAAGGGGGTTGATTACATGTGTGGTAGCATAGGCAAGTACACTTAGCTAAGTTATAGCATAAATTTAGATTTAAGTTCAAGTATCAATTCCACAAGAAACCATATTTGGGAGTAAAACCTAATTAGTTAGCAATATTATCCTTAAAATTTCCCAATTACTTAACTTTTATAATTAAAATGCATAATTGAAGAATTAATAGAATAAATATAATAAAATAGAGATTGCAAGAGAAAAAAAGGAAAACTAATTAAAACAATACGTACATAAATAGGAGTAATTAATATAAAGGAGAAAACATGTTCCTCAGTAAATCTTTGTGTTATTTACTTCTTAATTATAAGTGACTTATTCAATCTCAATTGTGATATTAGACCATGAGGATTCCTATTTTGAACTAATTGGACTCATGTCTCTAACTAATTCTTATTCCTTAGTATACTCTATTCGAATCGCTTCTATAATAGAATATCTCAAAATTGCATTAAACCCTTAAATCCTACTATTTGGTTGCCTTAATTTGGAAAAATGAACTACTAGACATTTTAGTCAACCAATTTTGTCTAATTCTACCAATCAATCATATTATAGGAATTCATAAACTCTATGATAGACTCAACCAATAACTTAATCACTAGTAAAATTGCATCAAAGAACGAAATAAAACAATGCAATAGATTGCAATACATAAATATCATAGATTGAATTAACACCTTTAATAGACATAAGAAAATTCTCAATAGAATATAGAGTTTGATAACGATTTACTAAGAAAATCTAAAGTAAAGACATAAAAACAAGAACAGGAATAAGAAGGATAGAAGAACCCTTATAATTTTACCCTACCGACTCTACTTCAAAAGGACTATCTTCATAAACCTTGATCGAGACACCTATTTATAAGAGTTGGAAATAGATTTATGAAGAAAACTTGACAAAAATAAAAGATTAAAAAATAATAGAATCACTACGCTTAAGGTTTATGGTCATAGACATAGGGTTTGGTTTTGCATTTTATATAAAATCTTCAAATTTTGATGGATATTAATTATGAGGAGTCAATGGCCAAGGATCATGACCGTGGTCTTTACTTGTGGTTTTTACTGGATTTATTTCTTACTTGAAATTCCTTCGCGCTAAATCCTTAATTAATGCGTCTCTTCAGATATGGTCCAAAACATGATAAAATCCTCAAAAGTTCATCCCTAAAAATGGAAATTAAACAAATTAAGCTTCAAATTGGTATAAAATTAACTAAATCAATATACAAAATCATCCTAAAATCTATATGCTAATTACTTGTTAACAGGAACCAACATGTCACTACAAGGAAATCCACTTTATCTTTTGCTACATGTTGATCATTTCCAATCTAAATGGGGAATGAAATTACCCTAGCAGTACGTATTGGCTAATCACTAAAAGCATATAATCTTGATTATAGGTACTTGATATGCGTAACCTAACTCTACTTTTTCAACAAATAAAGAAGGCAAATGTTTAATAGCAAGTGTATTAGGTCGCATATATAGTAATAAAACTAGTGAGAGCCAAGTCAAACCCATAGGAAATGATGACTAATCTTATTAGTGTTAGTCTCATCTAAATTTAGGAAAATATAATAAAAGGTTTATTAAATAATTAAATCCTAGAAATATTCAAAATTTGTAAAAAATTCAATTGTAACTTGATAATTAGAAATATTAGTTAATGTTAACACAACATTTTTAACATGTTTAATTTTCAAGCAATTAAGCCTTAAGCGGAATTCCTTCTCATGAAGTGAATAAGCATAAGATTAATCAATTTATCCTCTTTATTGCTAGACAAGTGATAAACTAAATTAATTCTCTCTTATTCTTGAATCTTAATTGAATTGAAGAGTATATCATTGTGTCTTCTTCAATCCAAATTATCCATTTCATAGTAATCAATTAGAAAAAGTCTCATAACTTAATCCTAATTAGCACATATTCCAACGAAGTCAAGACATATGCTATCATGATTAGTGAATTAAAGACTTCAAAAAACAACAAACATGATTCATTAACTGATAAACTAAGTATCTAATCAACAATATCAATTAAGTGTAAGAGAAGTAATAAATTGCTCAATATCCAAGTCTAAAATGTATAAAAAGGAATGAATACAACATTTGAAAGAGTTCCATACCCTAGCTCAAAATCAACTTTACTCCTATCACTTCCAATGTTGAATTCCAAAAGTTACTCTAAAAGATGTTCTTCTGTTCTTCTAATGTAATAAGAATGAATTATCTATTCTACCTTCTATTCTATAATGTGTTTATAGGCTTTTCATATAAAAGTATATGTGCAGGGCAACTTTTAGACTTTAAATCCTTCCAAAAATAAGAAGATGCACAATCTATGGAATGACCATGCCTAAAATCACACTTGTGATCTTTGTACGTAGTTCTCTCTAGATGGCAATTCATCCTTCTTTTCTAGCTTTTTTGCTCATTATTTCAATTCATAGCCATTATTAATAGATGTAAAGGGATTCAAAACTCATCTAAATCTTTCAAAACTTTTTCTAAAATCATCAAACTCTTCATATCAATCAAATGAAGCCTGAAATCAAATATAAGCAATTAAGCATCTAATTCAATAAAAATACATGAAATCAATTATAAAATATATACACTTGTATACTTATCAGTACCTAGTTGTATCTTTTTTTTTAGACTTCATTTAGTCATAAGCATGTTGAAAAATTATGTCTACTAAGCTTCCAGAATACATTAGGATCTTTTGAACTTCAAAATTTGAAATTCTTGCATGCTAATGACTAACACATCATCATTAGGTGTTTGAATGCCCTCAAAATCAATTTCCAAAAAGGAAATGGAGTTATCGAACATCAACCTCTTGCTTTGCACATTATAAACATAACCAAAGGTGTTAGTCGAGCTTGAAGAGTAAGACTAGCCTATATTAGAAGGTCTACCAACAATGGTGTTGATCATATAATGGAGCCCCCACAATTGATGTCATTACCATCATCTTTGCCATTTCTCCTAAGTTAATTAGGTCCTTTGTCACGATTCGGATCATTCCTTGTTGTTTGAGTTAGCTACTCATTGTTCACTACATCTTAGGCCAAAAACTTCTCTAAGTAACCTCTTTAGATAGCATCTTCCAAGGCATTCTTGAGTTGAATGCATTTATCAATATTGTGACCCTTATTATGATACAAGTTGTGTGATTTGGACTTTTACGTTGTTGCTTTGAGCATTTAATTTAGGGTATACATAAAGGTAACTCGATCAAGTTGATATTTAATGATTAAGATTTAAGAGTTAGTCGAAGACACCTTATAGGTTCAAAATAAAAAATATATTAAAATAATAATATTATAATTAAAAATAGTTAACTTTATTAAATTAGACTACATGCAATTTAGGTAATAAAAATTTACAAAACCTTAGGGCTAAAATATTTCGACTATAATAACTTAGAATGATATAAAATAATATGTAAACGTAGTATATGCACTTTAGGTATAATTATTAGGAAAAAATACAATAAAGTTCTTAACATTTAACTCTTTTTTTCATTTTAATCCTTAACATTTTAGAATTTTTATTTCAATCCTCAATGTTTTCATTTTTATCAAATAAGTCATTCCATCAAGTTTCATTGGGTTTTTCATTATTATGGACACATAGCATTATAGAATTGGTTTATGTGTAATTGCATAAATGAAAAATAATAAAATACTCTAAAAAAGAAAAAAAATATAAAAAATGAAAAATAGTCTACGAAATTAAAATATATATGCTAATATAAATATTTATATATTAGTAATATATACTCATAAATATTTATATTAATAATATATTAATAAATTTTGAAAAAAAAATAAAAAATTAAAAAAAATTGAATTCTAACCACCCAAAGGTAGAGGATGGCTAGCAATCACCAAGGGGAGGTTTGGCCTTTTTCTCTCTCTTTTTTTTTTTTCTTTTTGTGTCCTTTAGGCAACCATGGGTAGCTTGCCCATCACATTGGGAGGGGTTCACTTTGATGGTCAAAATCTAGCCATCCAAGAGTTAAGGGAGGTCAATAGCCACCATTGGGGTCACATGACTTACCTTAATGATTGCTGATCACCCTTTATCTTTAGATAGTTAGATTTCGATAATTTTTTTTTTATAAATTTTCATTTTTTTAATTTATTCAAATATAAAAATGATATTTTAATAATTTTTAAAATTGTAGTAATTTACAAATTTTATTTTCATTTTTAATTTTTCTATTTTATTAAAGATTTTTTAGTAATTTTACTTATATAATATGTATTATTATTTTATTTATTTAAATTAATCATATGAACAAATTAGAATGCATTACGTGTTAAGATTAATGGAAAAAGCAATAGAAGAGCCAATTTAGAAAATTTTTCTAACTTTGAGGACCAAAATAAAATTTTTGAAAAGTAAATGACTAAAATAGAAAAAGAGCTAAGCATCAATAACTTTCTTATACTTTTTCCTAATCATTACATATGGATATATATACATAAATTCCTAAAATACATGAAATTATATAAAAATAACTAAAAATAAATAGGGAATGTTAGTAAAAATCATTAAAAATAATTAGGGACAATAAAACTAAGTGGGAAAATGCATGGTAAGATTTGTAGACAGGTGTTGGTGCAAGATCTCAATATTAGGGCACTTAAAACATGCGAAATTGAGAGTATAAAAGTACTAAGAGAGAGAAAATGGGTCATTTTGCATCCATACAACTTTGGAAAATTCAGCATAACTCTCTATAAGATTCCTTACTATCTTAGGTTTTTAGAGAAATTAAAGAAGGAAGAAGAAAGCTTAAGGAAAAATTATGAGAAACATAAGAAGGAAATGTATGTAAACCAGGCAAAATCGTAGAGCAAGGCCTTGAAGGGTTTCTAGGTGAAAATGCGAACCATCAACATAGTATAGTAGAGGAACCATCACCTAGTTAGCCTAACATAGTGGAGGAAGGTAGTATTGTATAGATGGTTAGATTCCAGTGGGTAACCAAAATTTATTTGATTTTCCCTAAATTACCAAAATTTAGTAAAAAAATTCTAGAAAATTTTATTTTGAAATATTTTTGTGAGTACTATTGGAGAAAAGTATCAGCTTGTAAAAATTTTAAGTGGTTACATGACATCCTTGAGAAATTGCCTAAAATCGAGTTACTTTCAAAGTTATTTTAAATAGCTTTATTGTTGTAGTTATGAAACCAAAATTTTTCTAAAGCATTCCTATATTATATAAATTAATGGCATGAAGAGATTTTAGACAAAAATATTTCCTATGATTTTTATGAATTTTTTTAACCTCTAAATTAATAGGAAAGTGCTATTTTTTTTTTGGAGTTTTTCTATAATTAGTTTTGAGAAAAACAATTTGCATTTGTTATGGAGTTAATTTAAGTGTATTCTATTAATGTGAATGATTTGGCATTGAGTGGATTGAACATGATTGAAATATGTGCAAAGTTACTTGTTATGGTCTTAATGCATTAAGAGTAAGGTATGGAAATTTGAAAGTTTTAGTAGTATAATGTTTATAAGGATGATAAACCAATTGTATGATCATATATTAACATATTTCTAACTAGAAGTATAATGTTGGAGTAAGTCACTTAGTGTGAATATGAAAGTTGAATATGTTCAGAGGGTTCTTCAAATGGTTGATATGGTAAAAAGAATGGCTTAATCATAGGTTTAAAGACTTGATTAGAAGATTAGTTAGTAAAAGGAACTTAACTATAATCACATGGTTTTAGGGACTTGATCGGAGGGCTAGCTGTTATAGAAGGCTTAGATGAAACAACTTCTAAGACATGTTTAAAGTATTGATCAAAGCAAGAAGATTAGCTGGAATAACACCAAAAGCTTAGTTAGAGAGTTTCCAGTTTAAGGAAACTCATGTCAAAGACTTCATCAAAAGGTCTCTAGACCGAAACTTCTTATTAAGCAAACCATCAGAACCTTGTTCAAAGACTTTAATAGTAAGCTAATACTCAATACAAAGCCTACTTAACCTACATAAGATAAGTTACAACCACATTTAAAGTATTAAAATAAACTCATTTACTTTACAATTAGTAAAACTAAAGTAATTATATTCAATATTTAAGTGTAAACCACAGTGGACTAGTCTAACATGCAAGATTATCTAACGTCATATGTCTAAGTAAGTGAGATCATTACTTCACTACATTTTAAAGTATTATTTAGAATTCTTAGATGCTTTAATATATGTCTTGTTTGTTGTTGTAAGTTAGCTAATTATGTGTGTGCAATGTATGTGCTTGAATAATATTATGCAATTATGGATTTGTGCTATATGTATTTCTTGTGATTTTTGCTTTAACTGGATTGTCTAAAATTGATTGATCACTCTAAAAGCAACTAACATCAATTTGGCCTAACTTCTAATTGAACATATATCATAATCTACTAGAGGAACCACTAAGATTCTTAAGCCAAATGTAGACCCTTCGATAAGGATAGCTAAAATGATCCTTTTCTACCCTTAGTTAGATTAAATGATAAGAGAGGAGATTGTGATAAGGTTAGAAGTCGTGGTTCAAAAGTAGTATCGAGTGGAGGGTGTTCTCTATTGCATAAGCTCTAGTTTGGTTTCTATTAGTGTATAAGACATTAGACTCCTCAACCTAGATTAGAGTAGGCGCAGTTTTTTTAATCCCACGATGAATCGGATAACATCATGCAATAAAACTTGCTTCTATATGTATTGTATCTAACTAAATTGTTTGAAAACCATGGTGGCTCTATGTAAGATACATATGTTTTGTCTTTATCGCATTTACTAAGATTTTGTTGCTTATCCACCTATAGTTTGTTTTATAGGTTTAAAGTAGATTCATTAACACCCCTCCAAATCTCTAAAGATTGAAGAACGGGATTAAAGGAATGAGGTTCAAGACAAATTGATGGGAATTAAGCTACGAGACCCCTGACCCATAGTTGAGCTCGAGGACTAGAATGGCTGGCACAACGAATCTTCATGTTCCAACGAACCCCTACCGAGGCCAAATACTTACTTGCCGAGTCACCTCTAATGCCATGCCATATGATTACCCTTTATTCTGTAGCATGTTGAGTTGACGATTACTTTCTATTGCCGAGCTACCCAATCACTTGTCATCATCCTTGTCAAGAAGACGAGAGAGAGAATCTGAACTAATTAAGTCATCCCCACTTTGACAAGCCCATCTACCCGTACTTTTTATCCGTATCTCCTAATGACCTCGCCAATACCGTATCACCATGTGTATCACATGTAGAATCTGTAGTACCAATGATTATTTTCTTTGTATATTTATTTTTGTCCCTTTGTAACATGTACATTGCTCCTTTATGAAATGCTCTTTTGTCTTTTCCTTTTTTCGGCAAGTTTCCTAAGTTTATCGGTATAAATACCCCCGTACTTGTAGTTATAACATCATCAGATTACCTTCAATATACTCGAATACTTTCTTCTTTACGTAAACACTGTTTGTTTACTCTCGGCATCACTTTTATCCTTTCTCTTAAGTAAGGTTAGGTGGTGAATAACCTCATTGGGCTAATTCGTACGTCATATCAAATTGTGCCATTAGTTCTTGAAAGTTATTTTGGTGCATCATATCCTCTAGAGCTATTCGTGGGTTTTTGCTTACTGTTTCATTCATCATTTTTACCCCTTTCGTACCTTTCCTCCATTAACCCTTTTCGAGCTTTCTATAAGCTTAAACCCATCTAACGGGCGACCTTATCTATTTTTGGTCATGATTCTCATCATCTTAGTAATAGAGCGAAGTTTTTATGTGAGCGGTAATTGATTCTTCTTGAATTTTGTTATCCTCTAATTTGTGTATGTGAAACAAAGCAAGTTACTATGTTCATTTAACTACTCTATTGTTACCTATTCACTTTTTGAAGTATTTGTTTGAATTTGAATTTATGAGGAAAGATGATAGATTTAAGTATGAATGTTAATACTAGTGATGACAATGGAATTGTCCACCATGAACAACAATCTCTAAGAACTCTTAGAAGTACTGATAAGAGACTTGATGAGGTAGCTAACCTCTTGGTCGATCTAACTCGAGCTATTTATGCCTTATCTTGCCGACTCATTGAGGCCATGAAAAACCCTCTACAAGATGCTCAACTTGTTAGAGGTCAAAACCTAACTTGAACAGTTTGAGGTGGAAAAGCTAGCAGACAAGTAAGGTGAAGGATAAATATAAGAGAGCTAATTGAGGAAGAAGAAGAGTATTTTGAAGAGGAGTATATATGAGTCCCCAGAGCATTCGACTATGTAAAGCTTTGGATTATGAGTTTCAATGGATTTAGGAATGTTGACGAGTGTCCGAATTGGGAAGAAAAGGTGGAGCGTGTATTTGATTATTATCAATTTGAGGATTATGAGAAAGTAAGGATTGCTGCCGTTGAATTCTTTAGATATGCCACCATGCGGTGGAAGAATTTTCAGGCTATGAGAAGAAGAGAGGGCTACCAATAGATTAACACATGGCAGGAGATGAAGAGAGTGCTTAGAAACCAATTCGTATTGGAAACTTGTCTCCAAGATGCTTTCACTCCGCTTTAGGAGCTAAGATAAGGAGGCTGGATTGTTGATGAATATGTTTAAGAATTACAAATGCTTATGATAAGATGCGAAGTGGAGGAACCACATGCCAGAACAGTCTCAAGGTTTGCCACTGGGTTGAGAGGAGACATTTGAGACATTGTAGAACTCCAACAATTTGACACAATGGATGAAGCTATTAGGATTACCCAACGAGTAAAGAGGTAGAGAAAGAGCAGAGTAATGACCATAATGTCGACTAGCCGACCTAAATAAGCAAGTCACTGGATTCTATCGAGTATCGAGTTGAAGAGAAGGGTTGATTTCCGAATCGAGTAAAAAAGTCGACCTGAAGATGTAGTATCGACTTGAACATATGAGAAAGGGGCAAGGGTCTGGTAGGAAGACTGGCTAGATTAAGTGCTTCAAGTGTCAAAGGTTCGAACATATGGTTACTCAGTACCCGAACTGAAGGACAATGGTTATCAAGGGAGATATCTCAAAGTTATACGTAGAGAGTATGGATGAGTAACCTGAGGAGGAGGTTCTTATTGCGAATGAGAATGTCGAGAAAGAGTTAATTGAGGAAGACGTGTATGCTGAGGACTTGGACCCACTACTCATGGTTGTTTAATGCACTATGAGTATGGAACCCTCATGAGAGGAGGAGTAGAGAGAGAATATATTTCATAACACCTGCAAGGTAAATGATCAAACATATGCCCTCATTATGGATGGTAGGAGCTGCACTAATGTGGTGTCAGCCGACCTCATTTCAAAACTGAGGTTATTGACTATTACACACCCGAAGTCGTACAAGTTCCACTAGTTGAGTAAGAAGAGAACATTACATGTCACTCGGTAAATAATATTACCAATCACTATTGGTAATTACTTCGACCAGATTCTTTGTGACGTACTGCCCATGTACGAATCCTACATGTTGTTAGGAAAATCGTGGCTATTTGATAGGAGAGTCATCCATGATTGTTATAGGAATATCTATATGCTTGAGAAGGATGATTGGAAGATTATTCTAAATCTAATATTAGTAAGAGAAGTTCACAAGTTACAGACAAAACTTACTTGAGGATTGAAGAAGGCATTAGTGATGAGTAGAGTAGAGCTTCGAGAAGCCATTAATGCTAATGAGTTGACCCTCCTAGTGGTCAGGTGACTACTGAAAATGAAGGAGCAGAATGATTTACCCCAAGAGGTGAAGGAATTGTTGGATGAATATGTTAACCTTTTCCTAGAACAGTTGCCAAAAGGGTTGCCCTCGACTTAAGGCATAGAGCACTACATTAACTTAGTACGTAGCATTGCATTGTTGAACAAGCCAGCTTATCGGATGAATCTCGAGCAGGCTTTTGAGCTTCAACATCAAGTCAATGAGTTGCTGGAAAGAGGATACATGAGAGAGACCCTTAGCCCTTGTGCTATGCCTATACTTCTAGTGCTGAAGAAGAATAGAACCTAGTGGATTTATGTTGACAGCTAAACTGTGAACAAAATTACTATCAAATACAGGTATTCGATCTCGAGCTAGAAGACATGTTAGATGAACTGAGTGGAGCTAAAATTTTTAGCAAGATTGATTTCAAGTCTAGTTATCATCAAATCCGCATAAGACTTAAAGACGAGTGGAAGATTGTATTCAAGAGTTGACATGGACTTTGCGAATGGATAGTCATGCCCTTTGGCTTGTTAAATGCCCTGAGCCCCTCCATGAGGCTTATGAACCATGTATGAGATATCTTATCGAGAAGTGTGTTGTAGTGTACTTTGACGACATCCTAATCTATAGTGTCGATGTGCCGAGTTACTGTGAACACATTAGAACATTCCTGGATATCCTTTGTATTGAGATACTATTCGACAATTTGAAGAAACGTTGCTTCTGCCAGGAGGAAGTGGTATTCTTAGGTTATGTAGTCAATGGAGGAGGCTTGCGAGTTAATGATGAGAAGATTCAAGCAATTATTGAGTGGCCGACCTCTACTACTTATGTTGAAGTTTCCATAGACTAGCTTCGTTTTATTGAAGGTTCATCCAGAACTTCAGTACCCTCGCTATGCCACTTACTAAATTAAAGAAGAAAAACACCAAATTTTGATGGAGAGAAAGGGAGGAGAGGGTTTTGCTGGGATTAAGAAGAGGTTGACCTCCGCCCCAGTATTAGTGCTACCTGACTTTGACAAAATTTTTTATCTAGAGTGTGACGCATCAGGCATTGGAATGGGCACTGTCCTGATATAGAAAGGCCAATCAATTGCCTTCCATAGTGAGAAGCTTTGAGAACCCTAGTGAAATACTCCATATATGACCAGGAGCTCTTGGTACTAATCCATGCACTATAAATAAGTATGGCAGCACTATCTACTGTTGAGAGAATTTGTCATATATACTAACCACGAGTTATTGCGGTACCATCGAAGTTAGACTAAGCTATCCAAGCAATAGGTAAGATGGATTGAATTCCTTGAGGGATTCAATTTTGTGATCAAATACAAGCAAGGAAAGAGCAATGTAGCTGCAAATGCTCTTTCGTAGAGGTATGTGCTTTTGTCAAAACTACAGACCAGATTATTTGGTTTTACGAGTATAAAAAAACAGTACTCCGAGGATCAACAGTTTGGACTAATAATTTCGAGATGTGTAGATGGGAGAACAGTAGACGAGTATTATGTACCATGCATGCCAACTTGTTCCCTACGAGAATTACTAATTAAGGAGGCCACGGCGGAGGACTCTTCGAGCACTTTAGAGAGAGAAGGACTTGTGAACTATTGAATGGCTAATTCTTTTGGTCAGGAATGCAAAGAGATGTGCACCGGGTGATCAAAAGCTGTGCTGTGTACAAAAAGGCCAAGTATTAAGCCAAATAAGAGAAAGCAATGCCCTTACCTGTTCCAATGAGGCCATGGATTGAATTAAGTATGTATTTTATTCTCGGACTACTGAGAACTACTCAAGGTAAAGATTCTGTAACGGTTGTTGTGGATTGGTTCAGTAAAATGGCACACTTTATACCCTACACTAAAACTAATGACGCTTTGGCTATTGCTACTCTTTTCTTATAAGAGATTATATGGATACACGATGTATCGAGAAGTATAGTCTTCGATAGAGACTCGAAGTTCTTAAGCCATTTCTAGAGAACCCTATGGCAACGGCTGGGAATCAAATTACTCTTTGGGAATCAAATTACTCTTTAATACCTCTTATCACACCTAAATTGATGGCTAAACAGAGGTAGTTAATCATACTTTGGGTTCACTACTCCGAGCTACAGTAGGAAAGAATTTGGTTGATTGGGATGTCGGCCTGCCAAGGTCGAGTTTGCTTATCACTAAACCATACATAACACTACTAAGAAGACCCCCTTCGAAGTGGTCTATGGATTTAATCCCAAGTTGCCCCTCGACCATGCCCCTGTACCCATACCTACGCAAGAGTACCCTAACACCTCAGCTAGAGTACGTTCCCTTTAGTACATCTATGATAAGGTCACTTGACACATTGATCAGGTCGCCAGAAGAATGCATGAAAAGACCAAGGGTCGGTTGGAAAACAATTTCTACTAGGAGACTCGGTATGGCTACACCTCAGTAAGGAGTGGTTCCCAAACAAAAGGAAGAACAAGTTATCTACAAAAGTGAAAGGACCACTTAGAATCCTCTAGAAAATCAGTGACAACACCTACATGTTGGAGCTACTTGAGGATTATGGGGTTTCTGACACCTTTAATATCGCTGACCTCAGTTCAGATTAACCTAACGAAAGACTGAGTGAACACCATTCGTATTTGATTCCAAATCTAAAACAACCCAGAAGGAATGATGGGAATTAAGCTACAAGACCCCTGACTTGCAGTCGAGCTTGAAGACTAGAGGGGCTAGCATAACGAATCTTTATGTTCTAATGAACCCCTATCGAAGCTGAATACTTGCTTGCCAAGTCACCTCTAATGCCATGCTATATGATTGCCCATTATTCTATAGCATGTTAAGTTGACGATTACTTTCTATCGCCGAGTTGCTCAATCACTCGACATCATCCTTATTGAGAAGACGAGAGAGAGAGAATCTGGAATGATTAAGCCATCCCTACTCGGACAAGTCCATTTATTTGTACTTTTTGTCTACATCTCCTAACGACCCTGCCAATGCCGCATCGTTATGTATATCACATGTAGAATCTGTAGTACCTATGATTATTTTTCTTGTATATTCATTTTTTCCTCTTTGTAACATGTAATTGCCCCTTTAGGAAATGTCCTTTTTGTCTTTTCCCTTTTCGGCAAGTTTCCTTAGTTTACAGATATAAATACCCTTATACTTATATTTATAATATCATCGGATTACTTTCAATACACTCGAGTACTTTCTTCTTTACGTAAACACTACTTGTTTACTTTTGGCATCACTCTTATCTTTTCCCTTAAGCAAGGTTAGGTAGTGCGTAACCTCATTGGACCAATTCGTATGTCATATCGAATTGTGCTGTGAGTCCTCGAAAGTTCCTTTAGTGCATCATATCCTCTAGAGCTGTTTGTAGGTTTTTGCTTACTGTTTCATTCATCATTTTTACCACTTTTCGTACCTTTCCCCATTAACCCTTTTCGAGCTTTCTATAAGCTTAGACCCATCCAACGACTGGCCTTGTCTGTTTTTGGTCATGGTTTGCATCACAAACTGGCTAAATTTTTATTTTGTTTGTTGACTTGACTAACTTTTAAGAAAATTAATAGGGTTTCTTTAGGTGGACCTCTAGTTTTCAAATACTAATATGTATTTTATATTCTGTAAACGTATGAACTTTTATAAATGCTCTACTAGACACTTTATCTTTTCATGCCAATATAATTTTTTAAATTACTTTTTAATATCAAGATTTTGTATATGATACGTTATATAAAACTTGTTCTTTTTGGACAATTTAACCATAAGTTCATTTTAATAGTTATTTTGAAAGATTACACTATAGATTTATATCAGATAGGTAAAGAATAGGATACTATACTGCAATTGAGTCAAGTATGCCTCATATGGATTGGGTCTAAAATAGAAACTATAAGGTTAGCTTCTATCTTAAGATAGTTTATACAGTATTTCTGTTACGACTTTATTTATTTATTTATTTATTTTTTGGGCATGATAGTTATGAGATGGTAACAAAACATTATTCTTATGAATTCGTTTAAGGTGTAATAACTAAAATGAAATAGAAAATTTTAGGAACATTGTGAATTAAGGAAATTAAGCAAGACATAAAAGATTTAGACTTTTAAGGTTTATATGTATGTTATATATGTAGAAGATCATACATAACATAAAGCAATAATGAGTAGTAGATAATGATAATTTAACTTATGCTGTGCTTACTTTTAACTTTTGAAATATTGACTTAACTAAGCTTAGTGACAATAGTGGATGGTGAAGAGTCTACCAATTGTGAGGTTTAATTATAGATGTTACTTTAAGGTAGATTGATTAGAGAATGTTCTTATATATAGTGAAAAGATTCTCTAGTAGTTACCAAGTAATTGGAAGATAATGGAGAATGAGTTAAAGACTTATATGACTACTGTTACTTTAGAGAAAAGATACTTACTGATTGAGGAGGTTACTTTTGTAATGGTTTCAATGATACAATTTCCAAAAATTGAAGACCCGAAACAGAACTAATATAGTAATTGTTACTATAGTTGTTAAAATTATAAGTCAAAAATACGATTCTACAAGTTTATAATTTTATAATGTTTTTTTTTAAATAAAATAGATGTAAAATTATTTTATGTGTAGACTTTTAATAAAAATATGAACCTTGATGAGCTTATGATTCTATAGATTTTGAATGATTATACTAATTCCATGTATTCAAATGAATAGTTGAATTGTGATTTTGATAACTATGGTTGTAACTAGGTGATAATAAAAGTACTTTATATCCTTAGAGATTTCCTCCTTATACCATTGGCTAGTTTTGCATGCTTCCATCTATAGAGAAAGTTGGCATGGAAGCCCTACTTTAATTTAATAAACCTAAACTCTTAGTTGAATCATAAGAAACCCTCTTGAAGTATAGTAAAATTTAGAGACAACCGACTAGAACTTAGATGTAAATTTTGAAGCAAACTTTGACTATGCTTTAGATGTTGCAATAACTCAAGTTGAGAACTAAGGATGAAAATAAATGGATATACAAATTAAGAAGAGAAAAATAGAAGAGGAAGTAGGTTTTAGGTAGAAATTGCTTTTGAGGCTCAAGTAAAAGATTGTATGGAAACTAAGGAAGTAAACTATGAGAATTGAAATTAATGATCAAAATATTAATAACAATGATGAAGTAATGAAGTTATAATGCCTTAGATCGCAAAATATGTAGTATTAGGTTTTGACTCTGACTTAGAGATTGTAATGCATACATGAGTAAGCATGAAACTGACTTTTGTTAGAAAAGGTAACATTTTCTAAAGAGTTTGGTAGTCTGTAAAGCCAATAGATTGTATGATATAATAATCTTTAGTGCTTTAATTCTTTTATCAATGACGTGAACTAGGAACTTTGTTCTTTTTTATATGGACTAGTATTGTTTTGATGTACTTGGTACTTTCTGATGGATTTCAATTCTTTTGATTATATAAACATGATTTTGTATCTAACTAATTAAAGTCGTAATTAGAAACAATATATTTGGAAAAAGAATATGTCATCTTTTGATATGTATGAAAGTTTATGTATTGATTTTTGTTAGATGAAAATTTAATTTTAATGAAATTCTCCTTTAATATTGAGTTAAGTTATGAAGTAACTTTCACTAAGATAAAGTTTAGACTTTGATGTATATTTCTACGATTGTAAGTTGAGAATTGAAGTATATGATTTTGAACGAAGTTGAAGTACTTTGCGGTGAATGTATAGGAATTTGCTTAAGCGAGTTGTGCACTAGAAAACAGAAATTTGAAGGATATATAGGTAAGAAGTATATGATTTAGAATAGTGTTAAATGTACAAGAATTTGTATGTATGAAGATCAGCTTAAGCAAGCCGACCATAGGAGAGCAATATTTAAAACATGGTATTTGACAAAGGAACTTTTGTTACTATCTTTTAATAAGGAGATATTATGACACCCTAAGAATGCAGATGCTATTATATTACTAGTATGAATATATGTGATATGATATTTACATGTATTGATTTGTACTCAATTCCTAACGAGGAGGGACTTAGATGTCACGAGATATACTTCTTTGTCATTGTGTATATAGGGTGCATTTGATATAAATGATTTGTGGATACTAAAATATCAATAGAAGACTTATTATCAAAAACTATGTGACATTAGATCAATGCGAAATAATTTTTCAAATGGTAGTTTAGAGACTTAAATTCCATGTTAAGTTCTAATGTCAAGTACAGGTGTATGTCCTACAAAAGTAACATCTCACTAATATTACTTGTATAGAGAACATACTTATTATAGGTGTTATGTGGATATCGAAAAAAGCTAAAATACATATTGTAAAACTTTTATGATATTAGTAGAGTAGGAGATTCTCATCTAAAGGAGTAAATTGGGACTGAATTGTATACCAACTTGCCAGTCATATAAATTGCATTGAGTAAAAGGTTAATAATAACTTGTGAAAGTTAGATGTTCTATTGTTGATGTGGTAAGATACCTTAGGAAACGATTGAAGAATGTAAACCCATTTTTGAGTTTTTTTTTTTTTTCATACCTTAGGATTTACTAAGAGCTAATCTCCACCACTCTTAAAGAGATCATAGACTTCGAGTCTATACTTCAATGTATACATAGTATAGGTTTTAGGCTATCTAAATATAATAGAATATAACATTTTTAACTTAACTTATACTTCAATGCAAGGCTATTTGGCCATTGCAAAAATTATTAACCCAATGTTATATTATATTACATTTGGATAGTATAAAACCTATACCATGTATATGTTAAAGTATAGACTATGGGTTGAGCACAAAATATGAAGAAACTATACCTTATGTTCTATCTTATGGGAGCATGTTATCAAAAATTGGTAAATGGAACCTATTTTATTACTTTCAATACTCACTTAAAACTTATCTAATCATACACAGTGGAGCCAGTTTTAGATTTCAACAAAATTACCCACTAAACCCCTAATATTGATGGCAAAAACCTAATACAACTGTAAAGGTAAATATCCAAGGTTATTGTATCGCGAGCAATTTGCGACGTTTGTACTTAGATGAACTTAGTTATAGACAAATTGACACATGCTAAACTAGTCTTGCATCATTTTATATGGAGTTATATTTGATGAAAAACATACAAAGATGCTGACGTTCCATTTGTTTTCTTTTTCAATTCAAGTAAGAATAATAAGCAATTATAAATGAGAATAGGTCAAAGCGAAGTCTATTTCATACTAAGTCGTAACTATGAATGTTGCATTTATTTGAAAGGGCAATCTAGAAAATAAAAATATGAGGTTAACTATGAATATTGCATTATAAGGCCAATTCTTCAAAATGGTAATATGATTTCTTCCCATTTCATCGTGATTTAGCTAAACCAACCAAAGTTCTGGAAAAGATTAACAATTTTATGGTAATATGAATTTAAAATTGCTACCGTTGCATTCTAAAAGACACCACAATGCAACATAGCCATTTTATCAGGGTTCAAATACATGTTTACTATTTTTTTTTAAAAAAATTTATATAAATACAAATGAAATAAAATTAATTATTTAATTATCAGTATTAAATTGTATTCTAAAGATACGATATTATCATTTATAAATATCTCATATTTATAAGTTGTGATTTAATGAATTAGATACAATTACTATATCGCATTTAATAAATGCAATTTTCCTACAAATGAAAAATATAACACCATAACTCAATGGTTAAGATGCATACAAGCAATCATTAGGTTAAGGGTTTGAAACTTAGGAGTAAAGACTTATTTATTTATTTATTTTTTAATAATTAATTTAATATAATTAGTATTTATATAATTTTTTTAAAAAATTTTCATAATAAACATACAATTTTCTCCATTTTATCATTTTAAGAGGCACATGCACTGTTAATATAGTAATTGCTGCTAATGTCAGCATTAGCACCGCCCCATCTTACCGTTTTAGTTTTTAACTACTTTTGGCTGTCGCACTAAGACTATTCCTCGCTCAATATTTTTAAAAGTTGCAATCCCATATGAAGGCGATAAATAGAAAGGAAAGCCAAATAGATTCACGGGACCGCAATACACCCGTGACATGGTCCAAAGTTGTACTTTTTTCTTTTCTTTTTTAATAATTATGTAGTTCTGTCCCTGCTCTTTGGCATTGCTAGTTTTTTGGTTGTATATATACACTGACAATGTGATTGTGCACCAATTACTCTGGTCCAGAACAAGATAATCAATTCAATAGGATATGAAGAACTTCGCCATATTTGATGTGTTATTTCTTTTCTGCAGCATGACACTTCTGTCAGGTTCAACTCTGACTTTTTTTCCTCTCTTGCAAGTATAATTTTTTTTCCCTTTTTCTTTCCGTATATAGGAAAATATGAACATGAAATGTAAATGAATTGGTCTTAATCTTGGGATAAAATTGAAGAAGGGAGGAGGAAAAAGGAGGGTTGAATATAGGAGCTGTACTTATTTTACTCATATGGCGGCAATAATGAAAAATCAAATTACATAGACGTCTGCGTGCTACTACGTACTTAGGAAAGAGAAAGTGCTTCCTGTTCTTCCATCCAGTTTGTTTACTACAATTTTCAATGTTTATAATAATATCAAATCTAAAAGAGCTTCCATTTCTCCTTATGCAGGGCGTAGCTCATCTGCTATATCTTACGATTCATCCGTTACAACTCAGGCAAGAACGAAGCTGTGTTGGACATATAGATACAAACTGGATTCGGATATTACCCTTAATCAGAATAATCATACTAATGTAGCATAATGGCATGCTCCGAATTTCTTTCTAACAATTAGATGTTATCGTTCAATGTAGTATTCTATTTGAAATTAATTGATTAATAGCAGAAAAAAAAAAAAAGAACTGAAACTTGGACATTTCGTTATGTTTACAAAACAGTGCATTCCGGAGCCATGGTCTCCTCAATATGGAGGAGGTATCATAGAGAATCCGGATTTTGACAGTGGGATCGCCGGATGGAATGTGTATGGAGGTGGAGCAATTGAAGAAAGAAAGTCGAGGACCGGGAACCGGTTCATTGTGTCACATAGCAGAACACATCCACTGGACAGTATGTCTCAGACAGTTCAACTTGAGAAGGAAAGACACTATAGCTTTTCAGGTATAGTTCCTTATACAACCCTTTTCTTTGGTTCTTTATGAATAGGTTTCTCTATGTTACCATGATCTTTGTCTTAGATTGTTTGTTTATGAGTAACTGAGGAAGCAACATATGACACTTCAGCTTGGATTCAAGTAAACAGCGGGAGTGAGACAGTAGCAGCTTTGTTTAGGACCGCAGATCATAAGTTTGTGCGCGGAGGGAAAGCGACGGCTAAGTATGGCTGCTGGTCTTTGCTGAAATGCGGGATAGTGGCGAATTCCTCTAATTCTGTTGAAGTTCTCTTTGAGGTAAAGCGTGTCACGAAATCAAACCTATATGACATAATATCATGCTTTCTGTGTTACTCGAGAGAATTTTTGTATCTATGAGGTGGTCAATGCAAAATACTGCAAAATTACATAAATAAGTAGTACTTGGTTTAGGATCTTCTCCTCAAATTATTCATCCATGCAGAGCAAGAACACATCGGTCGAAATATGGGTCGACAACGTCTCCTTACAGCCATTTACAAAGAAGCAATGGAGATCTCACCAGGATGAAAGAATAGAGAAGGTATCCAAGTGTTTTCAGGTTCAAATCCTTTTATATGTTATCTACAAGAGATCTTCTATGTAAATTTCCTAAAAAAAAGAAAAACAAAACATTATGACTAAACTTCCCAGCTTGCTTTTCGGAATTTGCAGGTAAGGAAGAGCAAGGTAAGAGTCCATGTAATTTCTGCCAATAACACCGATCTTGAAGGCGTGAAATTGTCAATGACACAAATCAAGCCGGGCTTCCCCTTTGGTTGTGGTCTGAACTACCATATCCTCGAAAGCCAAGATTACCGAAATTGGTTTGCCTCAAGATTCGGATACACAACCTTCACGAATGCAATGAAATGGTACAGCACTGAGCAGAAGCAACGCAAAGAAAACTATACAATAGCTGATACGATGGTCAAATTCGCAAAAGAGAACGACATTCGCATTAGAGGCCACAACATACTCTGGGATGATCCAAAGTACCAACCTGATTGGGTAATGAATCTCTCCCCTGAAGAATTACGCACAGCAGCAGATAAAAGAATAAATTCAGTTGTCACTAGATATGCAGGACAATTAATTGCTTGGGATGTGATGAATGAAAATCTTCATTTCAGCTTCTTCGAGGACAAACTCGGCAAGAATGCCTCTGCCGTGTATTTCTCAACAGCACATAAACTCGATCCAAGGGCGAGAATGTTTATGAATGAGTATAACACAATAGAGTACTGTGAAGACGAGGCCTCGAGCCCCGGAAACTACATAAAAAGATTTGAAGAGATCTTGTCATATCGTGGAAATGAAAGAATGTTGGCAGGTATAGGAGTGCAAGGACATTTTGGTTCGGGCCAGCCTAACCTTGCTTACATGAGATCTGCCTTAGATATTCTTGCAACGATGGGGCTTCCAATATGGCTAACTGAAGTTGATGTGGCTAAGGATCCCAATCAGGTAATTTACATCAACCATGAAAAAAAACCCTGGCCCATCAGTCTATAATCAAGGGAAAATGCATCCATCAAGCCACACACACACTCACACGAACAACTGCCCAAATTAGATGCTATTTATTAATAACAATTTTGACACGACATAGAGGTTAAATGAATTTAATATAATCCCAATACTGTGGGTAAATTTGTGGTATTAGTAAGGTACTATTTTATATACATCAGCTATATCGTATATCTGTTTACAGGTGATTGATTAACTGGTGTGAATTTTTAGGCAGAGTACTTGGAAGAGATACTCAGAGAAGGTTACTCTCATCCTGCCGTAGAAGGAATGATAATGTTTGCAGGACCTCAAGCTGCCGGTTTTAACGTCACCACGCTTGCAGACAGTGAATTCAACAGTACACCTGCGGGAGATGTAGTGGACATGTTGATCGCAGAATGGAAATCCGACGTCCTGAACGTCACAACTGATAGTAACGGGCTCTTTGAAACGTCTTTGTTCCATGGAGAATACAATATAACCCTCACGCACCAACGTACGAATTCCTATAAGACATCCACATTCGTAGTGACAAAGGAGGTTCCTGTGATAACTATCCAGCTTCGTTTTGAAACTTAGGATCTGGACTTGAATGCCAGAGATAACGCATTTGAAGTCAGGGGTAAATGTAGAATGCAGTCCTTTTTTGTGTATCACCAATGAACCTTCTATGCTTCTTCTTGTCTCCTAAAGAACGCAAATAATAGTGCTTGTTTGCGTGAAACTAGGGGAGGCAGGTATCTAATAATTTCAAAGTGCGTCCGGATATATGTGAGTTTTAGATCTACATAGTATAGCTCCAGAAGCATTCAATTCTATGTATTCAAACACCAAAAAGTTTCCCACAAATATTGGAAAGTGTTATCTCATATTTTCGCATTATCAAGTATGGGCTGCTCGGCTTAGCTCCATTGGTTTTTTCCATATGTTTGGCTAATGATTTAATGAAAAGTAAGGAAAACATTATCACAATTTTTAGTTTTTTCTTCATGAATAAAATATTGTATATAATGTTTATATAAGATTTGTAGAAGTAGTATAAAATAATATCAATCAAATAATATGGATTTTTTATAAGATTAATTCAAACTCAATTCACATCATTATGCTCCACAAAAGGAATGAGAAAAGCTCTAATAGAAAAATATAGGAATAATTAAATCAATTAAAATATGAGAGGCTTTATTAGGGTTGGATTAATCCCTTCGGTCTTTTAGTTGTACTCCTTAAATCCTTGAGTTAAAGATTTATAGCACTTTAGTTTATAGAGATCCATATGTGTCAAATTCTTTTTTGCACATATAAATATTCGATATTTTTAATTAAATAACCGGTGACCACCATTAAAGTGATCAACAAGTGGCCAATATTAGTATGAGTCAAGATCTACAACTTTGCTAGGCCACTTATTGGCCACCCTAATGCCAAGAAGTGGTCAGTGACCACATTAAGGGGGTTGTAGGACCCCTTCTTGATGTTCACTAGCCATCCTTTGGTTTCTGAACTCTATAAGTTTTTTGTTAGTTAAGCAAGGGACACTATAATGGAATTGAAGTTTTAAATAAATCTTTGATAGAAAAATATTAAGTCATGAAAACTCCTCACATCTGCATAGGTGATCAGAGTTGGCCATTCTATAATAGTTTGGATCTTTTCTTTGCCAACTCATAAACCTCATCTATTCTTTACACAAAAAAAAAAAAAAAAAAAACAAAACTACTTCTTCTAGTGAAAGCAATACTTCTTCGAATTTGCAAACAATCTTTCAACTCAAAGGTAGTCCATGTAGCTTGATAGGTCGCCTTATAGATTAGGATGCCACCATAAGATACTACTACAAATTTCTTGATTTGATTTTTGAGCATATAGTTCATCAATTTTATAAAAGTACTCGTTGGGATGGTCAGCAAGTAACTTGTAACACTATTCTTGTTTATTCTTTTTTAATTTCATTTTTTTTCTTTGTTTTCATTTTATTTATGTATTCTTTAAACAATTTTTAGTTATATTATCACCTTAAATTATATGATAATAAAGTCAACACTAAAAAATTGTCACTTATCCGTTATATATGATTTACACACAAAAAAAAAAATAAAAAAAGAAACCTAAATAATCTATTTATCAAAAAGGGAATACAGCACCTCTTTCCAAAACACCCCAAACACAGTTTATCCTTTTGTAATTTTCCCAATATACAATTATTATCAATTTATGTAAAATTAATATCCTTGCGCCACTCGTGGATGATTAAAGCTACCCAATTCCTATATTTAAGTGATCTGATAGTGTTTTGTTGTGCTAGGTGATTTCATTCATTTTTTTAATTTTATTTTTATTTTTTGTTTTTAAAGCGCTGAAGCCAGTATATATGTATTAAGAGTTGTACGTATGTTGAGTGGATTTTAAGTTGCTTTGTAGACTTTTGAGTCATCCCTTGTGTTTATAAAATAAAAGAGTATTAAAATCTTGATCAACAACCTATAATGACATGAAAATAAAGGATTCAATCAGAGGACAATAAGGGTCGAGTGGATTGATGAACTTGGACTTTGTATTTAAAAGTTTGAGTTTTTCTTTAGTAGAGAAACCGGCCCCAATTAATCGAAATAGAAATTTGTCTATGCAACTGGACAAGAAGATGGGCTTTGACTTTTATTTGTCATTTCCTTCAATCAAACTATAAGTCTAGCTGATCGAGCTCCACTTGAAAAAATTGGGGTTTAGGCAATCCGATCAACAGAACTACCTTGGAAGATGATTGGTGTACTAACACAGAATGGCCAAGCGAATTTATAATCGGATGATTGAACTTATGCAATGGTGGCCAAATGGGCATTATGATCGAACTTAAGAGCAGTCGATTTGAATCACACTGTTTAAGTGCTTTGGGATGTTTCAGGCCATAAGAGATCCCGCTTTACTACTTGACCCGAATTATCATGTTTAATTCCATCATCTTGCCATGTTTAGATTCGCCATCTCCTCATATACGGGTACATGTATATACAAGCAAATGAGTGGAGAACAAATAATTGCCTAGTCTACAGAATAATGTTGGTGAAAAAGGCTCGTTGATTTACGTTATACCGGACAAAGTTACATATACTAGGTTTGTCTGATGAAGCAATTGATGAATTAATCATGTCTTAAAATTCTTAATGGTGTATAGGTGGCATAAGTAAAAATCGTTAGGGTCTGACTTGTTGATGCTCAAGACACATGGACTTCATGTTACCACTGAACTGGGTAGATTCATTTGACAAAAGTAACAGTGCAATGTTCATTTGAGCTGATCATGGGAATTAATTGGAGAAATGTTATTGGGGAAATTCCAGTATATGGATTTGATGGGTAGAACATCTCAACTGTTCATGGATTTTGGTATTAAGCAAGTTTAGAAGATTTAAAGTGTATCATAGTCCTTTAGCTTCATTAAATCCCGTGAGGATATTACTACGAGGAGTATGTGAGAGCAGCAGGAGGAGGGATGAGAAAGAATTAGGAAATGGATTCGATTGACAAGATGGATGGGGTTCACTAGTTAGCAATGGTCTTGGGAAGCAATGGCGATACTATTACAGATGAGCTACAAATCGAAATGACGGATTGAAAAGATGGTAATGACTCGTGGTTGGTTTGATTTTTGCGAGCACATTAGTACCCTACAGGCTGTCAATTATGATTGTCATGGGGTTCTTAACTATATGTATGTATATGTTAATAGATATAGTATCAAAATTGTGTGTGCAAATTTAAACAAATAAAACGAGTTAAAAGTAATAACTTTTAAAAGTGTTTTCTTCCCAACCATGACAATAATACAACTTGTGTGCATTAGGCCAAGTAATCACGACGCTCGAATATCAATCTATTGGTTAATGTCTATACATTCCAGTAATGAATTTTAAAATTCAAGTCATGAATCAATAACCCGTAAAAAAAACCATTGATAAATTATATAAAATTATATATTTTGCACACGCATTCTTTATGTATTATTTCCTAGCATTAATATTCGAAGGTATATTGTACATGTCAGTGGAGGAGCCACCATGTCAACTAGTCAAACAATGAAATAATTACCTTGTCAATTTAGAAAATGATAAATTATCGCATGTCCTCCCTGTAGTTTATGTCCTTAAACTAAACATCATCAACAATGCTCACATCCCTACCACTGAAGTCCACTCCCATAACCCGCCAACCACATAAAAACCATCTACAATCACCGCTCGAATTCAACTTCCATAATAACGTGTATTTAGTTGGTTTTGCCGATGAAAATATGGGACATGAGTGAGCATGGAAATGAATTAAGGAACGTGGAATCAAGGTAGGTTTAGGGATGTAATTTGCTGGGTTCGGAACAGGTTTTGTAAAATCTTAATCCGTTCCTATAAAGCTTAATGTTTTTCAAAACCTAATAAAAATCTTACAGAATTTTATCTTTATTTTTAAAATTCGATCTTATAGGAGCGAGTTTTTATAGGATTCAAAAGACACTATAAGGGCAGATTATTATAAAGTTTATATGAGATTAAGTAAAGAATATAATGAGAAAAAGTTAAGTAAAATTATGATTATATTTACTAACTTAGATAATAATAAAAATTGGGAGTTAAATGTATTGTATAATATAAAACTTGTATAAAATATATATATTATATAAATTAAGAATAAATATTTTTATTAATATATATATTTTTTATCTAATCAAGTTTTCTATCGAGTTTTTTTTTTTTTAAATCCTAAAATCTGATCTTAAACTCTATAGAGTTTTAAATTATATCCTAAAACTCGACCCTAAATCTTATAGGGTTTTTATCGAGTTTGACAGGTCGAGTATCCTTTAATGACTCGCTTAGTTATATCTCTAGATAGGTTAGGTGTTTTTTTTTTAATATTATTATTATTGGACATGTAAATTTTATTGTAAGCCATAATAACATCATAGGATGATACAATCCCTTTAATAATATAGATGTAGGTATTATCAAATCTTGTAAGCAGTACATGTTATTTAATAAGCTAGGTTGCTATGGGTTCTAGTTATGGCAGGAAAACAATATCTTTTTTGTTTTTTATTTTTTTTCAGAGGCAAGGAAACAATCATGAAAATTTACATGATAATCGAACACAAAAACAACCATAAGATATCGTCTTTTCTTATTGTTTTGAGATATTTTATTCTAGAACACTCCGAGGTATTGATCAGGATGAATTAGTTTAATTCATATTCTAATATAACGATAAATATAAATTGATAGTTTAAAATTCGTGTTTTTTTTTTTTTTTTTTTTCCAAATTAATGTGCTCAACAAATCTACGACTAGTTTTACTGAAATCCCCAAAAAAGAGATCAATGATAGATTCGCCACTGGATGAGCCAATAACTTCCCTCCAAGTTCTATAAAGCCACCTGAATTTTCATGATATATGACATATTGTCATCCACTACTGTCTGGTTTTAGAACGCTACTACCTGTTTGTCGGGTTTTCGTAGCTAAAATTCGAAGAGTCCAGTTATCTTGTCCAACGCTTGTCCCAAATTTAACGCAATGATTGGATGTCTAGTTGCTTAATGCTAGTTAACTGTCCAAGCTAATTTATATATCTTGTTACTATATCTATTAAAGTATTAATAAAGGATATATACAATGGATGGTTCCTGTCATGCTTCATAAGTATTCTAATCGTGATAACCCTGCTACTGATGTTTTGGAGCTCGTTTATTATATGTGAAGTGCCTACTCTAGCTATAGATGAAACAAATGTAAATCTGTAAGGAAATACTAATTCTTCTATCAACAGCACCAGGTTTAGAGGTATAAGTATTCAATAGTAACAATACCATAGGAGTTAGTTCCCCTGGCTACTACATCCTAGGAGACAGAAGATATGTTCTTCTTAGTCACTATATATTTAGATGCATGCAAGCCCTAAACGATAGATTAAACCTAAGGACACTATAAAATGTATGACGATCCTCAAGTCGTTTAGTTTGCAGATGGCAGAGTAAGACTGTTACTAAACATATCATCCTTACCAGTTATCGTATAATGGTCAATGCCAGACCCCATGCCACGCATGTGGAATTTTACTTAATCTCCATCATCCAATCAATTCATTTCAGGGTGATCAAGTAAACTATAACAAACATTCAAATAAGAATGCATAACGTTATAAGTTATCAATTTTGTGCATGTGTTATTATTTTCTTTACTTGTTTAAATCGGTAGGCTGCTGTACATTTGTAGATAGACTTTCACTTGCAACGGAAATACAAACTTTCAGTTACACAGCTTTCTTTCCTTTCTCTGTTCCGAAACTACTCAACTGCACAAACACAATTTCTTCTTGGTCTTCCTTCAAGAATTTTATCACACAAGCTTTCATAACCAACTCTAACCATAAGTTGAGTGCATTTGCTACTTCTGGTTAGTAGCACCTTATTGACTAAGGCTTCATATAGCTTGAACCACTCTGAATTCTTCTTACTATCATCAATAACTACCATGTGTAGTCAACCCACAATATAGTCATTTCATAGTTTTGTGAAACAAGAAATAAAGCAAGTTTAATTACAAGTAATAGGATTTATTTTTACAATAAGGAAGTTAAGTTCATTTAATCTTGCATACATTGCCCAACTAGGAATGACAAATTGGTTCTAACTTCCCATGTAGCTGCAATTTCTTCTCGTTTGCATTTTAGGTAGATGAACTAAATATTTCACTTAGGTGATTACATTGACTCCTAGCCAAAGCTTAAGCAAATTATGATGATCAAATCCCGTGGCAGAAGCAATATTTTTTTGTTACATCGTTAAGTGGGATTCAAAGGGAAATAGAAGAAATTAGGCCACGTGGAATCGTTTTTCTTCTCTGGCAATCAATATACATTTTGATCCCTTTTTTTTCCCCTCTTGGAAGCAACACGACGATTGATGAAGTATGTAGGGAGAGTTTACCAAGTTGTCAAAGCTAAATATCCATGAGGTGGAACTCTCAAAACTACCAATGTTTGGCCTCGTCTTACTCATGTTCTTAAGCTACAGGGCATGAACTGGTGGAAACACAGGGAAATAGAGCTAGCCTTTATTGGAGCTTTCTGGTGATGATTGGAGTGCACGAGTTCATCAGCTTTGACCTATTGGTGGCGGGCAACACCAATGTGGTGGTGGTTTCAAGCCAGGTAGCATGGTGGTCTTGTTCTCGAAAAAATCAATAGCTAAAAGTCAACTCTTCGATCTGGAAAAATTACTCCTGAAGAAACGAGATATGCTAAAAGACGAGAAATAGATGGGAAGTATGTATAAACTTAATATTTAACATGTACTGAATATGAGAAATTAGTTATTAAGCTTGGTTTAATTTCTAAATTGCCTCACTTAAACCAAGCTTCCCTTCATTATCTTCATTTCCTCTTTCATCTTCAAAAATTATCAACTTTAAATAGTTTTGTAAAAATATCAGTAGCTTAATCTTCAAAAATACAATATTTAACCACATCTCTTTGTTTTTCACCAAGTCTCGAATATAGTGATATTTGATATCAATGTGTTTGCTGCAATCATAAAAGACTGGATTTTTTGTCAAAGCAATTGTTGATTTATTATCACAAAATTTTTTTGTAAGATTATTTTGTTGATATTTTAGCTCACTTAACATTTTCCATAACTAAACTTCTTAAATGGCACAACTTGTTGCCACTATGTATTTTACTTCAGCTATTGAACAAGCAGCTACTTATTGCTTTCTGGATGATCATGAAAATGCTCTTAAACCAAGATGAAAAAAGAAAACGTAACTTGAAGTACATTTTCATTTTTTAGTGTCATTGCATGTATATCTAACTAGTTCTATCTTATTAGCACTTGAATAAAATATTCCATCATTAATTGTTTCTTTGATATACCTTAAAATTTGCTTTGTAGCTTGCCAATGAGATTATCGTAGCGAATTCGTGAATCTACTTATTGGTCCAACTCCATAAACAATATCAGGTCTAGTTGCTATTAAGTACCTAAGATTTCTTACCAATCTCTTAAAATTAGTTGTAATAACCAAATCATCACCGGCCTCTTTTTTAAGGTTCAATCTTTCTTCAACTAGTGTCAGTATTAGTTTGCATGCTTCCATCTTAAACTTCTTCAAAACATCTTCTACATATCTCTTTTATGAGATACAAATTCCTTCATGTGTCTGCTTAACTTCAATCCCTAGGAAATAAGACATTAGACTTATGTTTGTCATTTCAAATTATGCAATCATAGCCTCCCTGAATTCCAATAATAATTTAGAATGATAGCCAATGAAGATTAAATCATCTATGTACGAATAAACAATAACCAGATCTCCATCCTTATTAGTTTTGACATATAATGCGTGCTCATATGGACTTCTTGTCAATAAAGTATGTTTCAATACGTGTATATCATGCTTTAGGTACCTATTTCAATTTGTAAAGTTTTTTTCAACCTATAGACTTGATCTTCTTCTCCTTGTTTTACATAACCTGACGATTGCTTGATATAAACTTCTTCTCTAAGTATACCATTCATGAAAGCAAGCTTGACATCTATTTGGAATAATTTGCAATGATTTTGTAATAGAAATAATCATACACTCCATATCCAATCTAACAATTGGAGCAAACACTTTAAAGTAATCAATTCGTAGCTTTTGTTTATACCCTTTTGCCATTAATCGTGCCTTGAAACGGTCTATTTCTCCATTAAGCTTATACTTTGCCTTATATACCCATTTAACACCTATTGGCTTCTTTCCTTTTAGAAGGGTTGCTAACTTTCATTTATTGTTCTTCTCAATTGCTAGAATTTCTTCATCCATTGATTTAATCCAATGATCACTGTTGGCTGCTTCATTATACGTAATTGGATTGCAATCAGCAAATAAGGCATAATAGGTAAGATCTTTATCACTATTGTTAAGATCAATATCTTTGCTAACTACATAAGCTTTTAAGTAAGTAGGTTGAAATCATTCTTGTAATAAATATCTTCGAGGCACCGCATTAGTAGTCAACTCATTAGGACTTGCAAGTAGAGTTTGTTGTGCATTACTTTATGGTGTTTCACCATTTTGATAATCTAGTTCAACTTCTTTGTTAATGGTTACTAATACTGGTGTTAGTATTAGTTTGCATAACCACTTGGCTTTTCAATATATGCCATAAAATTCTTTAGTATATTACACGCATCAAATTTATCTTTTAGAAAATAAACCTATGTCTTCTTGCTAAAATCATCAATGAATATAATAAAATATTTATTACCTCCATTAGATGGAGTATTTACATAGTACCAATCTGGGTATACAAGCTCTAGTGGTGCTTGAGGTCACCGCGAATGTCCTTTGGGAAATGGTTCTTAATGTTTTTTCCTTACTACATAAGCTTCACAAATTTGATGAGGAATTTCTACTATTGACAAACCTAAAACCCAATTTTTGTTTACAAGAAATTTAATGCTCCTAAAGTTGAAGTGCCCAAGACACATGTGCTAAAGCTAATTTTCATCAACTATTGTAACGTTACAACATAAGGGAGTATTATATTTGATATTCACAAGAAAGAGACGATTTCGTAGCATGTTTGTCTTTGCTATCTAACTCATTTATACATCATTAATAGTGCAGTCTTTCTTATTAAATGGTAAGCATAACCTTTTTTAGCTAATTGTCCCACGCTTAAGAGATTTTGATATACACTAGGTGCATAAAATATATCAAAAATATAATTCAAACATCTATTATCATAACCCAATAGTATCGTTGTTGTGGTAGATTGTCGTGTATCATACAAAGGTCTACTATTAACCTCTTTACTGATCGTAGGCCTTTCATATGACGCACATGACTCCTTTCACTATATGTTATCATCAGGCCCATAGATAAGTAATATAGAGCAATTTACTAAAATTAACTTCTAAGATATAAATTAACAAAATAAATGTATGGACTCGTAAGTTCCACACCAAAAGAATATCACAAACAAATGCAGTTTATAAAGAAAACTACATCATAAACTTCAAATTATATTATGAACAAAAATAAAGGTAAATAGTTATCTACAAAAGCTATTAGAAAATCTCCTCTTCACTCCTTGATTGCTCCAACTCATCTCTATATGAGACTTATCTCGCCCATGCCTCGACCTGGATGAACGAAGAGGTTTCTCTATAATAAAAGATATCTATCTGAGTGTAAGCTTAAGTTTAGTGAGATAAATACTCTCATTAATATTGCATAGCAAAAATTTATTTCATGTACAATTATATAAATGCATGAACAATCAATATACCAAATAATGCATGTAGTGGCTTAGGTTTTACATGTGGCTGAGAATTATGCCCCTTGTAGTCAAGGTTTAGAGATAATTAATCAACCCAAACCAAAATCTAGGTTCTAGCCCTTAGGTTTTATTTTATTTACACTATTATGGTTAAGTCAGAACAAAACTATATATATACATATATATATATATATATATACATTCTTTATTGAATAACAAATCATATTTTCAAAATCCTAAGTCTAGCGGTATAGTAGGCTCTACAATCTACAAACACACGCCCTAAGCAGAATCCATAAGACATGGCCTTTTCACTGATGGTTAGCGTCTCTTGACGCCTGGTAAGCCCGTCAGCTTAGGACAAAGACTCAATAAAATGATGACATAACTAGTGCCTAATCCTGTAGGAGGTCCTCCTCTTGTGAGTCCTTTCTCATCTTTTGCATGAAGTGGTAGTTGGTGTTATCCAAATGCAATTATAGGGAATGCATGATACATTTTATTTCTTAATCATATAAGTGGTTAATCCAATTTTTCAAGGTTATCAAATAATTTCATTCCATATAATTGCACGTATAAATTATCACAAACAATTTCCATGGTTATATGATTAACATGCCATAGTATTCAATCACAAATTTATACACATGCATTTCCCATATCCCATAAGCATCCAATTTATATATATAAGTTTAAGTATATCTATTTTACAAGCAAAATCAAGTAAAGAGTCATCGGGAATTCACTCACTTAGCCATATGGGTTAGTCAAAATAGTTTGGGGGTAAGTCATCTCTAAACGTAGGGTCCCTTGGTCATTGCAATCATAACACTACAAGGATTTAAAATAAAATTTAGAAAACTAAGCTAAAACCCCTTTAGTTATACTCTTGACTAGTTTTCGTATTTTTTTCGGTTTTACTTAAAAGTTCAATTGCGTATAATTTTCTCGTTTCAAATTCGATTTTTATGATCTTATAGTTCATTTTCATCATTTTCAAGTGTACTTTAACGTGATGAGGTTATATTTTTGAGATGAGGCATATAAATCTACCCATAGGTCAAAAGAGTAGTGGTCCTCATGATATGGAGTGCTTTTGGGCTTTGTTTAGTTAATGGGCTTTTTGGTAACTTGGGAATTCCTTTAGGCTTGGGCTTAAGATTTCATTTTAGGCTCAAAATACTCTTTAAGGTCAGATTTATAATTTTGATTCACACTCAAGGCTATCAACCACTTCTTGGGCTCTTAAGTAAGCTTAAGTTGCCAAATAAACTTGTTTTTAATTCAATTCAAAGATGGTCACTTTCTTGGGCTTAGGGAGTAACTTTCGAGCTTCTTGAGAGTCTTAAAATGACTCTTATTGATGTGCCAAGTTGCTGGTTAGAAACTTAAGCGTGGTTCAACTTGACGGTTGAAGCTCGTTTTGAAGGTTTTAAGCTCAGTTTTGAGTTTTATGCTTAATACACTTATCGTACTTGCCTTGGTTGGTATTTTCACTTTATTTACTTACTTTTATCATATTTTTAAGTGTCTTTTAGGGATGTTCTAGATCTAGTTAGTTTGAGTATAAGGGCTTTCAACTTATTTCATCATTTACTTATGTTTAGATATTAGATCATGAACTTAAGCTACTTGTATTCAAATCTTAACCTGAATTCTTTTTCATGAGATAATTATTTGGCTCATACTTTACATGAAAATAGAGGATCTCACTTTTATCATACCTCCCATATTATAGTTTATATCTTATAAAGTTGGTTTCCTCACAAAACTTCATGTGATGGATTTTTCCTTTACCTAAGTTTTGATTTTAGCATGTTTAACTCAATGAAAGTGAAAACAAAAACCAAATGACTTCTAAACCCTTATGTCTAGTATGCTTCCCTTTCATTTAAGTTCTCATTTCAAGATTTTCTTAACTTAAAATCTTCCATTCTAAGTATTAAACAATTATCTCTACAAATTCTAACTTTATATGCTCTTACTTCAATTTTCATGTAAGGGTGTCATAAGTTTTCTTTTTAGGGTGGTCTTTGATGTTATACCAACTTATGATCATACTCATATCTTCAAGAAATTATAGTCTCCTAACGTGAATACTAACCAACTAACACAAAATATACTTATTCGTTCTCAAAGCAAAAATATGGTGGTTGTGCACTAAGGTTCTACTTATTCTCTTTATCTTACTTTCGCCTTCTTACACCCTTTTTGAAACTTGAGTTATAGTCCTTTGAAGTAGGGTTTAAGAAGTATTCTAACGATCCTAAAGGGGCTTTGAATGTTGGTAAAAGCAAGACAAGAAGAAGTTAAAAGTGTCATGTGTGTATGTGTGCTTGAATGTGGTGGCAAGTGAAGGATTTTGTAGGGTTTGGTTGTTTCTTCTTTTGTATTGTTTTTAAAGTGAGAGAAAAAGAAGTAAAAATAAAATTGAAAGTGAGAGAAAGTGGGAAAAGAGTGGCCAGTTGGGAATGAGGGTAGAAGCATGCTTAAGAAGTTTGATTTTGTTGTCTTGTAGCATGTATAAAAGTCAATAATTGCAACTCTTGATGATGTAAGTATTAAGGGATGAATAATAAAGTGTAAGATAAAGTGATTAATGAATGAAAGACAAGAGTATGCCTTCCTTTAAAGCCATGTTAGAATCGGCCATTAGGTGTCCTTTTGGGCATGGAGATGTCTAGTCTCCTTTATTAAAGTGAAGTATGTAAAATCTTGTTATAATTTGTACATATGCAGTATAAGTGAAGGGGTGTTAAGTAAAGTGTCTTATTACTAGATTTTGATAAGTTATCAATTGATAAATGACTCCAACTTTCAATTGATAAGTTATTTAGGGTGATTAGTTAGTCTACTTATTCATGTGTAAGGCTTAGGCATGAAGATAAGAGAATTGTCTTATAGGAAATTGTTTTAGGATTTACTTTTTGAATTGTTTTGTAAATGATAATTTAATTCTTATAAAATTATGAAATTTTCTAAAGTTGAATAAAATTATTCAAATTAAATTATTGATTAATCGCCTAAGGTTAAAATTCCTCAATTGTTTTAGGTGACTTTAGAGTTTACAGTTTTTCAAGTTTGGGTTTTATTGATAACAGGCTTTGGAATTGGAAAAGTAAGTTCATTTTCAATTGTAAACTTGAGTTCTTAGTTTAGTTGATCCTTGGAAACGTTTAGGAAGTACTCTTAGTCAAATCATAAGCCTGCTAAAAGTAGGGTTTACATCTATCCTTCAATTTGATGGCAATCTTCCCTTTTCCTAAGACTGAAATTCTTGAATTATCATCAAGTTTTATTGTAGGTTAGAAGCTTTCGTCTAAGTGAGAAAACAATTCCTTTTTTCCACTTAGATAATAACTATAACCTATGTCTAATAACCATTGATTATCATTTTTATCAGAAATTGTATGATTGGTCAATAGCATTATTTCCATGTTATCTTCATTTTCTGCTACTTAAGCTTAGCTCTCTTTAGTATTCAATGTTTTAACATGACATTCTTGACTATAATGACCATATTTTTTATAGTTATGGCACTAAATATGGGATTTGCATTCAGATTCAAAATGTCCATACCTTTTACATTTATGACATTGAATATTAGATTTATTTTGAAAGAAGCCATTACTACTTGTACCTTGACTTGAATTAGTTTTGAAATTCCTCTTTTTCCTTTGAAATTTTGACCTCTTTGATTGTGATCTTCCCTTTGAGCAGTTCTCTTGCTCCTTATATTTGCTTCAACTTTTAATGCTTATTCAACTGTACCTTTTGATCTTTCATTCATTCACATTTTTTGTGACTCCAAAGAAGCTAATAAATCATTCAAGGTTATTATGATAAGATCTTTGGATTCTTCAATAGTTCTTACCACATAATCAAACCAACTTATGAGCGTACGCATAATTTTGTCAATGACTTCTTTTTCCACTATATCATCACCATTATTTTTCAAATCATTGACCAATTTATCCATTCATGAAAAATAATCATGAATACTTTCATCTTTATCTTGTTCCATAAGCTCAAATTGCCGTTTCAAACCTTGCAATCTTGTTTGTTTAATCCCGTCTATGCCTTCATATGTTTTGAGTAGAATTTCTCATTTTCCTTTTGTTGTTTTGGCATGAAAAATCTTTTCAACGATAAATTAAAAATAAAGCTTTTTGATTAAGTGAACGATCACAATCTATTCGTTGTTTTTTAGCTATTGAAAATTCTTTTGCTTGTGTTGGCTCAACAAAACCTTTTTCTAAAATTTCTCCACAGCCATAACTATTCAAATACAACTCCATTAAATCTTTCCACATTGCAAAAATATTTTTTCCATCAAATTTGAAGATTATTGCTTGCAATTGTTGACTTTACTATATTTCCAAATTTGAACCTAAAGTCATCTCATTTTAACTGGCTGATGTTGGCAGTCACAAATATGAAAGAATTGCCTAATAATAAACACAACACCGAGATCTCGTTGGAGCTCTCTCTACTTTTTATTATATTGCTTTTTCTTGATACACTTTTACAATAAGGTTGCATGGTATTTATAGCTTGCTGATACTAAAAATAGAACATGTAACCTCTTACTTAATTTTACACCACAAATAATAATAGTAAACTTAATATTTAATAAGTACTAAATATGAGTAATTAGTTATTAAACTTAGGTTTAATTTCTAACAATTTACTATAAGATTATTCGTAAAATTGAAATAGTGTCAAGTGTTTTAATATTAAATTTTCTGTTAATTAATATATGACTGTAAAAATCGTTCTATCTTTGCTTTGGTAATATTGTCATTACAATTATTTAATTTTTGGGGTTTTACATCTTTCCCTCTTGAAAATGTTTTTTCCTTAAAACATTGAGCCATACCTTAGTGCAAGAAGAGATATGAGTAGGTCCCTTTCATCTTAGTTTCTAACTTTTATTACGCTTCTCACTTGAAATATTCCCCCTCCCCCCCAACCTTTGACATAACTAATACTTTTGTAACATAGCTCTCGGATTTAGGTCTTTAGAATCATAATAGTTTAATCTTGCTAAGCAAAACCTAATTCTGTATAACTTAATTAGAATATGGAATGTGCTATCTTAATAGAGTTACATGAATACAAAAGGGGTAAGGCTGTTGGATAAACCATTTCAATAACTTGCTCTAAGATCTCATGAAGTTCCACATTTTCAAAGGGCTAACTTTCCTTTAGTTCTAAATGTCTTTTTCCTTTTATGGGAGTAACTTTCAAATAGACATGTTTATGGAATTGGAAATGGAAGAAGAAGAAAGAATAAGAGGTTAGACGATTAAAGACATACGAAGGGTTCAAAAGGAAAGAATCAAGGCTAAGTTTATGGGAAAAAGTAAATCAATTGGACCTCTAATGGCAAGATTGTAGGTCAAAAGCAAGTTGGAGGGATCTTTCAAAATATTGCAAGTCAAAAGGGAAGGAAGTTTTAGAAACCATATGGAGAGATGCAATATCTGGAGGAGTTTGCTTTACATGGAAGAAATGAGACATCATAAACAGGCTCGACTTAGCTTCCAAATCACAAGATGTAGAATTATGATAGCTTTTTATTTTGGCAATAAATTTGATTTGGTGAACAATATTTCAAGATTATATTTTGAGCAACTAACAAAAGAAATCTTTACAAGAGAACTAAATAATATCTTTTATCTTCTAGGTAGTGGGCATTTTAGGAATAGTATAGAGTAGGTATATTATTTCTTTTAATGCTATTATTTAATTTGCTATTCTCATGTAACATCCCTTAGATAGTTATTTACTTTTACTACTACTCTAATCTATGTAACCTTATGAGGAAGAAATTATTATTAGATATCTTTGATGTTGAAATTATTATTGATCGAGTATTCTTTCGATTATGTTCTTATTAATCCTTTGTAATTGTAGCAAACCCCATTACTCATTAATCTATTAGGATAAATTATGGCAAACTTTGTTTTTGTAATTCTTGACAGATATTAAATCCCAATGACAAACTTGATGGTGAATATTTCGTGAGTTTTATTAGATTATTTCCTTGAAATAGAGATTACACTATTAGTTGTAATCATACCACTTATTAGTCCATTCAATCATAGTTCATTTTATTATTTGATAAAGTACTAATACGTCCATATCCTTTTATTTTCATTCCATAACATAGAAAAAATCATAAAAATATTTCTTTTTCATACATTAATCCCAAAAAGCACTAGAAGCATTCAAGTTTGGCTTGTTGGTTAGCACACACTTCTCAAGTCTTAATTCTTTCAATTTTTGGTAAATCACATTTTCTTTAGGCAAACATTCAATTTCATGTCATTTCAAATATGCCTAACTATTCTAATTATCTTTGGCTTATTTTATTCTTTATGGAATCACTATCACGTTTTCTTTTATCTTTAGTATTCATGAGGTAGAATCTTAATTAAGAAATAGTAACTATTTTTATATGCAAACTCAATCACAAGTAAATGCCTATTTCAATTTTCTTTAAAGCCTAAGGCATATAATATCATAGCATATCTTCCAAGGTCTAAATAATATACTCAAATTTTCAATGAATTTAAGGATAATAGGTTACTAAGTTGCAACTTAGTTCCATGGGCTTGATGTAAACTCTTCCAAAATTTGGATAAGAAGTGGAGATCTTGGTTCAATACCATGCTAACTAGTATTTCATGTAATTTCATAATCACTTTAATATACAGCTGAGATAGTTTATTGAAGGAATGCATCATATTAACTAATAGAAAGTGAGCAGATTTAGTTAGATGATCCATAATTACCTGAATAGCATCATGCTCCTCTCTGGTCCCTTGCAAACTAGTTATTGAGTCCATATTATATCTTTCCTAATTCTATTTAGAAATTATGAGGGGGCACAATAAGTCATCAAGTTGTTAGTGGTTTACTTAACTTGTTAACATGTCAAATCTTGAATTATAGAAAATTCTATGTCCTATTTTAAGCCTTCCCACCAATACTTTTCTTTAATTCTTGATACATCTTAGCTTTGGCAAGATGTATCATATATCCTAAGTTATGAGATACATTTATAATGTGATTCCTTAAGTCCTTTGTCAGAATCTCACATGAGAAAGTAACATGAATTAAGTGTTGCACTTAAATCTTATGAGCTCTCCTACTTATCAGGCTAGTCTTTTAGGTTGGGCTTCCTATTGGGATTGGGTCATAGCATTTGATACTCTCATTAAAAGAGCCAATCCCATAGAAGGGGTAACTTAGAAAAAGAGTGACTTGAGAGAGGGCTACCTAGAAAAGGAGTGACCTAAGAGATGGCTACTTAGGAAAGGCTTATTTAGTGAAGTAGAGTATGAGCTACCTACAGTAAAAGCTACCTAAAGTGGGCAATACAAAATGAAAGCTACTCAAAGTAGGTAGTCTAAAGTAAGCCAACATAGGCGTTGTCTTTCAAAAGGGGGTGGTAATGTTACAATCTCATATGGGAAAGTAATACGGATTAAGTGTTGCACTTAAGCCTTAGGAGCTCTCTCACTTATCAACTTTGTATTTTAGGTTGAGCTCTCCCTTTAGGCTTAGGTCATGCATCCTTATTTTTTGATATACACAATCTTCTCTTGATTCTTAGTGTTCTTTTTGAATCTACCTCAAAATTAGTAAAAGATCTTTGATTTACTTTGATTATAACATCCACTATTTAAGTGTACATCTCTGGTAATTTCTTAATATTGTCAAATATGATAACTATTAAACTAGCCATTTGTACTTCATATTTTTGCTGGGTAAACTGAGTTCACAATTTTAAAAGCTCTTTAGTTAAACCTTGTTCCTCCATTGATAGGTAGTAACATAACCATAATTTTTTCTACTAACTACATCTATAACAACATTTGCTTTCTTAGATGATATTACTCAAATCATAATCTTTGATTAACTCAAGCATCTACACTATCTCATGTATAGTTCCTTATGAGTAGATACGTATTTTTAGCACTTATGATTTGTCTACACTTTGCACTTTTGTATTTATAAATACTATGGTTAAATCTTACGAGCAAACATTATAGCAATTAACTCTAAATCATGTGTTGGATATTTTCCTTAATGATGGCTTCAAACTTCTAGTTGTTTATGCAACTATCTTTCCTACCCACACAATTGTCCACCGTACTAACAAAATCAACTAAATTAAACCATTATTTTTATCCCATTTGATGCAATACATGAAAAGATAAGTATCAATCCAATTAATCCTTTATTTACCAAATTTTACATGTCGTTCCTTCCTAGGAGGCCCCTCATGTACCTTCCAACTTACTCCTATCCTAGTCCTCTTATAGAGCTTCATTAACCTTTCATTAGTTCATAATAAGCACCAAAGATGAACAACATCAAATTATCTAACATAACTAATAGCCTTCAATAAGTAATCTAAGTAGTACATTTGTAGGAACAACATACAATAGTACATTACCACAATCTAAGCATTTAAGGACACTCCCTCATAAAAACAAAACACATCTAGCAATGTATCTTAGTATATTCTACTAAAACTTCATAACAGCTTCAAACAACCATTCTAGAACAAACTTATTGTAATTAGAAGTATGTACTTGCATAACATTGTTCACAACATACAAAAAATCCTTCAAGATGTTTGGAGTCAACAATATTAACAATATAGAACAACATTAACTTTGCTATAAACATATTATCTACTACTACATTTGGACTCCTCAAATCTTCCTCTTAAGTGCTTAGCTTTATGGTCTTACTGACAACCAATGCTTGGAAAATAGGCTCCAGAACCTCTAACACCCCAAAACAAGGAGCATTCAACCTGTTCCAATTTAGACCCATTGTTCTATCCACATCAGTAACCATAATATTGCAACTTGCACCATCAATATTTATGGAGCACAATATTAGATTGAATACTTCCACTATGTGCTTGAGCCCTTCCTACATTATGAAGGATATCCCACAAGCTACCAAAACCTAAGTTGTATATTGCCTCCAACTTTACATTGATAAAGCCTCTTAATGGATTGAGCTATCTACCAAGTGTACACTAAGTCTTCATGTATTACTGCACCAAAAAGTCATACAAAATTAACTTATTTACTAAAAACATTCTTTTTTCTATTCACCTATAAAGGTACATTTTAAGTTTCACCATTCCATGAAGATTTACACTAGCTTTCTAGATGGGACATTTTTTCCTCTATCGATCATCTCATCTGTCTTTCTATCATAGCATCGCTTCCTCTCTTTTGTTAGTGTATTCCGCTTACATACTATTATACCTCTTACTTGCAAATAAAACTTAACTTGTAAAATGAGCATATTCACATAAAATTCTATTATAAAAAAAAAACTAACAAGATATATAAATCCAAAATAAACGTCTTTTCCATATGGTATCAATGCTCTACCTTTACCTTACTTTTCTAATGCCTTTCAACTTCATTTTCCTATTTTCTAAAAAAGGAATAATTACCAAACATATAGGCAAACACAATTTTCACACTATAACTCATCACATATATATTAAAGCAATTATAAATTTGCAACATGTTAGGAGCACTCCTAAATATTATACCACAAAGAACCTATTTGGTCTTCTCTTCTATACATTAAAAGCATTGAGAACACCCTCATTATCATCCACCTCATGATCTTCATCACCTTCATTCTTCTTACTGTTGGGATCATCTATATCTAAAATAGTAAACACAAAAACCACATTTCAGCTTCATGAACCAATCACTCTTTAAATAATACGTAACATGCTTTATAATACATCCATTCTACAACAATTTGACTACAACTTATATCTCCAACACATTTGCTTGTTTCATGCCTCCATATACTTGTATGGCAATTGCTACTATCAAAAGGAAAAAGGAATAGCATAGAACCATACCTTCAACTCCCTACAATAGCAACTCAATAGAACAAAAAGTCATCCATCTCCTCACCATACTCTATTTATTTGAAAACAAATTGCACTAAGAGGAACCTATATGCTACATTTGTAGAATGTTGGACAACAACAACACAACATCCCAAAAATGTAAACAAAGAATATTGCTAACAAATGCCAAACATTCCATGAAAGGTCTCTCATACCCATTCATTTAATAACAAATATAAACTACAACTATAAGTGTAAAATATGATATTTACTTTAAGTATGTAAACCCCAATCACTAAACTAGAAGCACAACTGTAACACTAACTTAACAAGGTTTGAGCATAACAACAACCTTCAGTGAACGATACCATACCTTTATTCTAACTTGTTCCTCAAAGTACAATGGACCATACCTAAACTGACTATTAACCGTGACCTTTACCATGATCCATCTTTGTAGATAAACATATTAACAAAAATTTAATTTTGAGCTACCAAAATTTTAGCAACCATATTATTTTGGCCGTGAAATCAAACTTTTAGCTACCAAATTGATATTTGGTAGTTAATGATTAGGGAGGGAAACTTTTTGAAAAGTAAGAAAATAATTTTATGACCAAAATGTTTGGTTGCTTATGCTAGCACTTTTGACTACCAAAGTGTAGCTTTGGTAACAAAAAGCTTTTAATTGATTCGAAAAAATATTGATAATTTCCTTTTAAGCATAAAAGTAAATGGTATAGAAAATAGATTATTTTTGCCACTAATTTAGAGACAATGGTAGAAAGACAACATTTTATTATGGCTACCACTGAAGAAAAACCCTTATCATATCTTTCTTTCACAATGGAATGAATTTATTCTCCTTCTCTACATCATTCTCACTCATAGCTATGCTTCTTCTTTGATGATGACATTTGCAAGGAAAAGAGAATGAATAAGTAGAAGTGAAATTAGAAGAAGATGAAAGAGAAAACACTAAGCAATCCTTCAAACAAAAAATCTCACCTATTTTACTTCCTAAAAAATGGTAATCTTTGCTAATTATTGATTGATTTGATTATTTTTTTTTCTTTTAGTTCAATTAAGGTTAAGCTAAGGTTAGGTTATTACAATGTTGCAAACTAAATATATATTCGCATTAACTTTAAGATAATCAATTTTTGTAGAAGTTTGAAGCCACTATTTTGGTACTTAATTTCATCTATTGGGTGAAAAGGAAAATGATTATACTACCATAAAAGGATGTCTGAAGGTATTACAATTGTGCTTTAATTGACCTTAATTTTATCTTTTTGTATCTTCCCTTTTATCTCTTTACACAATAATTATAGGGTTCATTATATTTTGTAGATTTTTTTTTCTTTCTTTTTTTATTAAAAGTTTCTGTAATCCTTATTGTTTCTAGACCTATAGTAGTGGTTCCCATTTATTGTTGTTGATATTGTACATATGAATTTTGTCCCTAAAATTTGATAAAAATCTGTTAACTAACTCTATGTTATTTTTTCTTAGGTGACAGTTGTTACTTGTAACCATAAACTTTTAAAGATTCCATTAACTCTTGATGTTTGTGAGAAGTAAACACAATTTTCATTTTGAGACCATATAGGTTCAGAAGAATTATTTTTAACCATTTGTGGTGTTCCTCAGTCGGAATGATTGCTTAGGTGGCTCCTTCCCTTATTGCCTCCCTACGTATATTGACATGCTGTTAGATTTGTTATTTAGATTATTTAGGTCATGAACAAAGTTATGTATGCTTTTTGAATTTATGAAACCTTGAGGATTGCAAATTCAATGTGTATTTTAGCATTCAATATGTACTCCTAAATAACTCCAATTGCATAATAAAGAGTAATTATTTTTTATTTTTTTCTTTGTTAATTAGATAATGCCTTTTCTTTTTGTAGCCAAAAGGAAGATTTTATTGTGAATTGAAATTAGAACATACATAAAAAGACCTTAGGCAGTTTACGAACATGGTCCATGAGCAATAAAGATAAGGGAAAAGATGGGGAATTAATATCCCAAATCACATGCGCATCCTCTTTCTATCTTGGATCACAGTCCAATTAGCATATACGTTTGCTTTTTGTTATATATATATATATATATATATGTATACATAAAGATATCAACATGAAAATAATTTGATATTGTAAATGTCACGAACTATAGGCTGTAGTTGCTAGTAACTTATAAGAGCACGAATGGAATTAAAAAATAAAATTGTTAAATCCATCTTTATGATCATATTTCTCTACCTTTAAATCGTAACAACATCCATTTATTTACTACTAGACTTTCGACTATATCTACCTTAATGGCTTTTGTAGCAAGGTAGCTCAGTTAACCAAAACACATAAAGTTCTAATACTCGGATTTAAGCAAAATTTCCTTGAATACAAGAAATTTGGGAGAGCAACTCTTTTTTGTATTTTTCATTAATTTTTTTGTATGTCCAGATTATATTACATATACAATGTATTTCGCCCAAGTGAATAGAATATTCTAGTGAGTAATCCCAGGCCAACTAATCAATTACAGTTATGCTAATAGAATTAGTGCTTATCTAATATTTCCCTATAAAAGGCTAATACTAAATGGGCTAATGTGGCCTTAATCTAACCCATATGCTAATCAGGCTCAAGTTTGGTCTACACTATTAGTAAGTGTATTATGAACTCTTGTGACAAGACATGAACTAAGATTATTTTTTCCTTTAGATCCTTCCAACTTGTTGTCATGTTTCTCTACCATTCCCTTAACAAACCCTAAGCATGTTGCACTCCTTACTTCTTTAGAAACCCTTGCCCACAAGGGTAGGTTAGGAAACCTCAATCGCATGTTAGATAAAAACTCCTAGGTTGCTTTTGGTGTAGATTAGTTGCTCCATTTCACAATAATCATCAAATTAGATGAGTTACTTCACTTCACAAACTTCTTATCTAAAATATCTTTAGGAACAAACTCAACTGTTAATTCTACAGGTGGGTAGATGACTCTTCCTAAGGTCAGACCATGATGACCCTCTATAAAATCTAGGCTAACCTCTATCCAATACCCCTTTAGTTTAGGTAGAGGCTGTAATAAGTTAGGTAAAGTCACATTTTCACTTTTCTATTGCTGACAAACTTCACATTACCTCACGTATTGCCTAACTTCCCTTTCTAACTTAGGCTAATAATAGATCGACCTAAATTTCTTGGAGGTTGCCTATGCACCAACATGGCCACCAATTAGGCTATCATGGTATATTTTTAAGAGTTGCTCCTTTAGTTCCCTTGAAAGTCTTATCACTATCTTCCCCTTCCTCTTCAAAATATCCTTATCCAACACAAAATGTCCACCTTCTACCTCACTCTTATGCTAGTCAACAACTGACTACTACCCATTAGGTAGTACCTAACTATCTTTGATTCTTTCTAATAGGTTAGGTGATACCAATTTAACCATCACAGCTTGTAAGGTAGCTATTCTAACTTGTGATAATGTGTCAACTGCGTCATTACTCTACCCACTTTTAAATTAGATTTCATAATCAAGTCTCAGCGGTCTTGTTAGCCATTTATGTTGACTAGAAGTAACTAATCGTTGCTCTAGCAGGTATTGTAAACTGTGATGATTTGTTTTACTAATAAACCTTTAGCCCATAAGGTAATGCCTCTATTTTTCCACTACAAGAACTATAGTGAGCAACTCCTCATATGTCAAAAATCTAACTTGTATAGGAGGCAAAACTTTACTTAGATAAGTGATTGGATGACCATCTTGAATTAAAACCACCCTTATACCTTCATCACTAGCATCGGTTTCAATTATAAATGCCTTGGTATAGTTCAGAAGTCTCAAAATTGGACTACTCATGACTGTATCCTTTAACTTGTCAAATGTAAGTGTAGTTTGTGGATTCCAACCAAATTGCCCCTTCTTTAGTAATGAAGTGAGGGGCTTGGAGATAGTGTCATACCTTTGTATGAACCTTCGGTAATATCTCGTCAAGATTAAGAAGCCCCATAACTCCTTGAGTATCATAAGCATTGGCCAATTTGCTATAGCTTCTACCTTTGTAAGGCCGATAGAAACTCCTTCTTAGGAAATGATACGGCTTAAGTCTTTCTTACACTAAAAACACATTTGCTTCACTTTAAGTAAAGTTGCTCTTCCCTCAAAATTTCCATTACCACCTATCGGTGCTCAACATGATCTTCCTTGCCATAACTATAAACCAAAATGTCGTCAAAGAATACCAACACATGTTTCCTCAAATGCTCCTTAAAAATGTGGTTCATTAACCCTTGGAAGGTAAAGGGAGTGTTAGTAAGTCTAAATGGTATGACAACAAACTCGTAGTACCCTTCGTATGTGTGAAAAGCTGTCTTATAAATATCTACAACATGCATTTTTATTTGATAATACCTTGATCTTAGGTCCAATTTAGTGAACCTACTAGTCTTGTGAAGCTCATCAAAGATATCTTCTACGATTGGTATTAGAAACCTATCTTTAATGGTATTTTTGTTAAGCTCACAGTAATCAATGCATATCCTCTAAGTGTTATCCCTTTTCTTCACCAATACTACAGGTGAGACAAATGGACCATGGCTAAGGCGTATAACACCACTCTTTAACATCTCCTTAATCATGTCCTCTAAGATGTTCTTTTGCATTGTTGAATGTTGGTATAGCCTAATATTCACGTGTTCTATTCCCTCTTACGGGTAGATTTGATGATTGAACACTGTATTTAGAGGTAAACCCTTAGATTCCTCAAAAACATCATGGAATTCCTCTAATAAATCCACCAATTCAGGCCATAAGCATTTAGATGCATAGTTGGCTTCTCCTATTTTTTGTCCTCAAATGACCACCTAACATTGTACTTTTATAGGTTGTGTAGAGAGTAGCAATTTAGATAAAGAAACACTCTCAATGGTGCATAAATTTTCCTTTTCAACTCCTAGTAAGCAGGCTTACTACTTCCAACTGAATTCCATAATGAGTTCTTAAAAAGTCCATCTAATAGTTCCTAACATAATAGGCCAAGGAATTCTTAGTATAAGATCATATCCTATAAAACTAAGTACATGTACCTCAACTTCAAACTGTTGTCCTTGCATATGCCAAACAAACTGCTCTATCTTAGCTTAGCTCATTAATTCCTTGCCATCAACTAAGGTAACATGTAAAGGGTTGATGGAAGTGGTAGGATAGCATATGTCAACAAAGCTCAAGGAGCTACCATTGTCAACCAGTACATTCTATCTTCTTTTCTTATAGTAACAGTAACTCTCATGTATCCCATTTCAGCCATGTCATCATCTTTAAGGGAATACAATATAAGCTTAGATAAGTCCTCTTCCAATCCATTAACCAATCCTATTTCTTCTTCTTCGACTAGTTTGCATCCTTCATCATTTGCAGCAACCAACATGTTAAGGTGCCCATTCTTACATCTATGCCTTGGTCTAAATGCCTCAGCACACCAAAAGCAAATCTTCTTCCTCTTCTTTTCTTTCAACTCCTCGAGGGTCATTTTCTTAGTGTTCCTTAGTTTTATTCTTCTTTTCATTAAGGAAGATTATATTTGGTCAAAATCACTTATTGGCTCTTCTGAGAACCTTAATTGTTGAGGTCTATTCAATCCCTTGACAGTTCCAACATATAGGCTTATGTAACTGATGTTAGCTAATCACCATAGCTAATATGGAGAAATTTAACCTCTATAATCTTCACTTTCACCAAATGTTTCTCTAAAGCAATACTTCTTTTAGCTAAGAACTTCCTTGATCTATGTGCACTTACATGTTTCCTTTAAACCTTTCTTCTTACCCCAATCTATTGGCATTCCTCAACTATACTCTCTTTTACTCTATTTACTAGCATTTCATTAAGCATCTTATAGTCATCTAGATCCTTTTCCCTTTTCAAATTTAAGGAGATAAGGGCTTTAGCAAGAGGAGAAGCTTTAAATGAAAATGTTTAGGTAAAGCAAGGGAGTCGCTACAAGATGCCGTCTTTGATTTGGATAAGGATGAAGCTTTTAGAAGTGATAAAGGATTGAAAAGAGGTGTTAGAGGTAAGTTTAAAGTTACAGTCGAAATATCTTTCACTTACAAGAGCAAATTTTAAAGATGATGGAAAAGTACTTGGCAAAAACAAGTGTGTCTCTAAAAGGTCTAACAAAACTTTTAGATCTCTATCTATCAATGACTTGAGTTCTTGGGTCATGAGAAAGATTTTTTAGATAGTAAGGTAGATTCTTTGGGTAGTGAGTTAGGTTCTTCAAATCGTGAGATAGGGTTAGATATTTTTAGTTTGATAGACTCAAGCCTTATTGATGGGCCTAAACTCATAGGAAAAGAGATTTTGCTCATCTAGTAAAAGTTTCCTCTAAGATAATCAAGCTTAAATTGGGAAAGGGAATTATTTTATCCATTTCCTTGCTACCCGTATCAAAATTAATTCCTTCCATCATTCATGGATTCCATTAAATGTTGTGGACTATAATACTCTTTCCTTTCTTAATCTATTAGTCAACTTCAATGATGACCTTCCTTATCAAACCTTCTTCCTTTCTATCTCCATCTGATGCTTTCTCTCCTCATATTCTCTTAGGCATAGCTCTTAGCTATGCTCCTAGGTGTTTTGAAAAATTAGAATCCTCAAATTTTGATAGACGATAATTATTGCCCAATTACCCATACGAATAACAAAAATCTAGTAATCTTTCATATTGGAATTTAATTTAACTAGGCTTTTGGATGTCTAATGATACTCTGACTCTTGTGAATTCCTTTTGCATCTTAGAACAATCTTCAACTTCCAAAACTTCTCCATTTAATAATGTTATGTGAGCAGTATTATTATCCAACGTTAACCCCAAAGGTGCCTCATGCAATTGAATCCTGATTCTTGAAAAAGACAATTCCTCAACTCTTTGAATTATGTTTTGAAATTAAAGAATTGCCCGTAATAAGCCATGGTTCTATGGAAAGCATTTTTTCAAGAACTTCTTCATCTGAAGACTTGCAAAAATGCAATTAACCACTTAAACAGTTAAACTCAAAATTCCTAACATTCACCTAATCCCTTCTCATGATATTAAGAATAGCATTACTCTTTAGGTTTTCATAACATGCACTTTCCTAAACAAATAAAATATTATCTCTAGTTTTTATAAATTCAAGATATAAATCTCTTCTCTTTCTTAACTCTCATTTTAGTGTGCATATGGGTCTTGTGAGGATAAAGCCATCATGACACCAAAACAACAAAAAACACCTAAAAAAACAAAAGAGAGAGAGAGAAAAAGCAATAAGATTAAAATATACTTGACTAAAACAAGGCTTATGATCCGATTATTTCATCAATTATCATTCCACAAGGATATAAATACACATCACCCTTCAATAACAAATAAATAATAATGTAAAGGATGGGAAACTTATACTTCTGAATTGATGACTTTAATAAAGTAATCAATAAGTGCAACAAAAATAACATAGAGACAATCGGTAAATAGATTAGAAATGGTAGACCTAATAAATAGTTCAGAGATAAGAAAGAAAGAAAATAATAGTAGAAAGAAAGTATTTAAATAAATCTATGGAATTAAATAGTATAATTGAATCTTCACAATTAACATTATGCCAATGTAATAATATCCCACAAGGGAAGAAGGAAAATCCCATGAAAGGAGAGAAAAATTTTTAATAAACTAACATGTGACCATAATGTCTCCTTTAATTGACTTAAGATATTGATATGTAGTTTACAATGTATCTTATGTTAGTTAAGTCGATAAGAAAATAGAGTAAGAAATAAATAATAATTACTTTACCTATTGAATACATTGTAATATTCCATTAATGCAATTCTAAGTTGTTTGAAAATAGATTTAAGAACGTAACTATTCAAATACTTGTTGCTTTATCTTTCAGGAAATGCAAATATAGCCTATTCTATTATGTTAGCTAGTTTTTTATTCTACAGTGTCCTTATTTTCACATAAATGATGATGTGACGACTATTGTAGCACTTGCTACTTTGGTTAATAATACAATAGAGATTGGTAATTTGAGTGTTAATCATGCTTTTGTCAATGATATCCAGATTAAAAACATCATGCCATAACAAATTTACACATTATTGTATTTGAAAAAGAAAGTATACATTAAATAATGGGAAACCTTACGTGAAGTGGGAAATTCTTCATGCTAAATGATTTTTTAAAAAGAGTTTGATTTAGTTGTCTAAGACTAAGAAGGGATATCTGTACTTTGCATTCACAATTTATATCCTTCTAATGCTGCATTTGCAAGCAATTTTAAGTAAAAGCATGTATGGATTTTCTTGATTATTTTCCTATTTTAGTGAGATGTAGACCTTTCATATAGATTTTATTGTCTTAAGTAAGCATAAACAAGTCATGTTCAAGCATGTTGTAGTGATGCTTTTGCTAATTTGTACAAGTCATAAATACCTAGAACATAACAAAAAACATAGAGGTAAAGAAACAAGGAGGCAAACTAATAACATTTTAAAACTTGGAGTGTTATAGCCTACTACGTGTCACTTCTAGGTAATGACAAGCTAAGGCATTTACAACCTGCAAAACTTATCTAAAACCATACTATAATGCATAAATATGCCAACTGATATCAATTAATAGATTTCTATAAGTGCATTAAATGTAGGTTTGTAATACTTAGCCCATATCATATGGATATCTCAACTATCTACATAACTTAACAAGTAATTAGAATGACTCCCACAACATTAGGAAACAACCTATATTCCCATATGCAACCATAACAACAAGGAAACATGGTGCATAGCTGAAATTACTGTCTCTTGAACATGAACTACTAACCATCATATCATTATACAATCTCACTACAAATTGCACATCCTCTTACTAGTACTCTATGGTATCTACCAAATGATAGGTCTACTCATAACAGTTAAGGATCTATGTTATATGAATAACCTCTATCTATAGCTAAAAAAAAGAAAAAGAAAAAGAAGGGTCCCTAAAGGGTGAGCTATTGCTCAATACAGATAACTACAAACACATACACATATACAGGTAACTCAAACTCACATGTGTTTCAAGAACTAATAAATATCATAAACACTCATATATACCCTTTGTTTTAGTTCAATAAGCAACACAAAAGTAACTTATACACAATATATATAGATACCATATAGTATCAAGGTTGGGTACTCCCTAAATACTCAATTAACCTAATAAATAACCATAGAGCAATCTAAATCTACCTTAATCATTTCAATGTAGGACTCTAATCGAAACAATATTACACAATGATCATTAGGATGTCTCACCAACACATTAGGACCCCTAAGGTATTGGCTAAAGCTATGCATAAGCAATACTCCATTTATTAAGACTGGATAATTAATTAAGTTCATTTAGGTTATTGTCCTAGCACACATAAGCATATAAGTAAGTATTCTATATCTGACTTGGGTAGCTTAGAATTCACTAAAACAAATCTACCTCTAATACTAGTTGAAGAATATAACCCATAAGACTTAACATAACGTAAACCTCACTAACTTATTCTCTTAGGCTTATTCTCTTAAACCTAACTCCCACTTCACTCTACCTCTTGCTATTCTTGAAAGAACCTAAGAAATGAAGTTTAAAATTAAACTTATTTCTTTTCCCAACACATGTTTGTAAATGTATATGCAGCATTTAGCTTTAAGAAATAGATTTAACATATGAAATAAACTTCATAAATTAGGTTTGATTAACTTGGAATTAAATTAGGTAAAGGGAATGAAAAAAAAAAAAAGAAATTGGAATTGGAAAGGGAATTGGCAAGCTAGTTTATGCCTCCCCCACATCATGGGGCTAGTTTGGTTCTCATTAACTTGATGGTGTTCACATGTACCAAGTGCAAACCTTTGACTCTTCTTGAACCTAACAACATTAATAAGATTCCTAACTTAAACACAATCCAAAATTGTACTAGCGTCTCACATCTACTCTAGAACATCTCTGAATAATACCCAAGTACATCAACATTCAACCTCCGCCACCAAAACTCAACCACAACGCATCTCCTTTCAACGACACCTTTGCTTAGGATTCAAAAACCATAAACTCTAAGGGAAAAACACAACAAAACTCATCACTTAATTGAGTTTGACAATAGTCATTGCACCTATACATATAAGCCTCGAATTTTCACCATAACCTGCAACTTCCACTCCTTAATATTGTTTTCCTTCAAACATGTGGCTAGGATCTTTGATTTTTGTGTTCTACTAAAAGTTAGAAGAAGTAATCACCCAAGGAAGAAATAGTTCATGAGAAAGAAAGGGAAAGGAAGGGGAAAAAAATAGAGTAAGAAAAGAAGAGATCGTGATTTTGTTATGGGCAAGAAGGTTTTAAATATACCAAAAAGACAAGAGTTCCCTTAGCCCTAAAAGAAAATTTTCAATTTGCATTGATAATAAAATGATTTATGTAGAACTTAATTTATTTTGTTTTTATAAAAACTAGGTATCACAAAAACACCTTATCTGAAATTGAAAGGAAGATAAGATGAATTATCTATTTATCATTCTTTATTCAAATGAATTTCAAGTGTTACCTAAAGCTACTTATGTTTTTAAACATTCACAACTATACTTTTATTTATTTCATTTTTAGCTTAATCAGTGTATAATGTAAGACTTTAAAAATCATAGCAAAGTACCTCACATATATACCATAGGGGATCTTAATCATTCATATAAGTGTGTGATGCACAAGTACATTTTTTAAAATATTGGTCTATTTCAATAACAAATCTATTAAGTACTTGTTTTGCTAACTATATTGTCATTTGATGTTGAGGTATGTAGTCATATATATATCATTGTTTGTTGCAATGGTCAATAGGAATTTGCTCATGTAGAATAAGATCATATATCCCACTTATACTTCTTATTTTGGTGAAATGATATGTCTTACATATTGAATGTTTATTAATCATTTCAAGTTATGTTATAAGAGGCTAAAATTATTGCTCTCCAAAATAAGCCTCATCGAAACATTTAGGGACAAATAAATGAAGCTGAAATTCATAATAATATATTTGGTACATGTTCAAGTTATAGTTATAGACTTGGCCATATTAAAAACTAATGGACTGCTAAATTTTAGACCTCGTACATGAGTAAGACTTTGAAGCCTCAAAAGCTTACTAAGACGCATGTTAACCTTACAATCAACTAAAGACGAGTCTCACTGCTAGCATAATAATTAGCTGAATTCTCTTATGGCCCCATGAAGACTTTACCTCCAAACTTCGAGCTTCTTCTAGTACTATCAAGCCCTCCCATACCCTAAGTCCTTAGCTCCCTACCTAAATTGCCTTCATGTTAACCAAACGCCTATCTACTAATAGTCTACCAACCGAGGTTTATGTTACCTTACTGATCCATTGAAGACTAGGCTGACACTACCATATGCCCTAAAGACAGACCTAATCCTAATCTAGAGTAGTTCAACCTTAAGGAGATTCCTTACCTAAGTATGATACTTATAGCACTCTAACATGTATCACCTTTTCCCTAACATAGTACTATATCCCTCTACTTCTAGTTGCATCATTTTTCCTTTTTGAAATGACTAAGTTAACACCATTGTGATTTACACTTTTTGTAATTTCCTTTTCCTTAAACGTTAAGGACTTCCTATAAATAGCCTCTCTCTTGTATAGTTATAACTAGCTATTGAATGATACTGGACATTCTCCTTCTTATAAGACTTCCATAAGTTAAATCTTACATTGTCATATGGTTCCTATAATTGGGAATTAGTAGCGAGTGGACCTTGATTTTCGGCTTATAAGTCAAATCAAGTAAGAAACAAGTCGTGTTAGGCTCTTTGGTATGTCATATCTATGGAGTGGCTTCACAAGGCTACTAATTTTAATCAACCTCATATTTCCTTTGACATCTCGAAGAATCGACCATTACTATAGTAAGGCCTAATGATAGCATAACTCCTAAGCATATTATATAATCCTGATATTAGAGTTTGAGGTTTCAACCAAAGGTATGTTTGCATGTTGCATTTGAAAGGTTGAAGTTTTGTGGAGGTGAATACTATTGGTACAATGTATGAGGATATAGTGTTGCGGTGTGTTGATAGTACTAGGATGACTAGTGTAATTACTTGGTGGGTGTTATATTACTCTATTTTCACATTCAAAAATAATGCATACTATGTTGCGTAGGTCTTGTGTGGCATGTTGTTAGCAGGGGTTGTTATGAGTATGTTTGTATTTTTGTGGGAGTTTACAAAGGGTTGACTTGAGTATTGGTATACAAACATCATGTGAAGTTATTAGACTATACAACAGTTACTATAATAGGTGAAGTAACCACAAATTGAGACCCCATAGTGGAATTGTTGGGTATCATAGTCACTTTTGTGATCTTTAAGATAGAGTAGTCAGAATGTCATGCTGAGTGTTCATGGCGGCACTATAGAAGCTGAGAGTGATGTCTTAAGCTGTAACTGATAAGGGAATTAAACTCCTTACACTATAAATGAGAAAATAAATTATTTGCTCACAGTGATGACCAAAATGACTACATTTACGCACTAGCTTACTAATAAAGACACATTGAGATGGTGAAAGATAATTGCTAACTAGTTAATGCCAGCCAAGTTGATTGTCAACCTTTTCATAAAAGATAAGTGGATGTGAATAGGAGGCAAGATGTAGGTCAATAGTGTTACCCAACTCATTACTAAGCTAGAAGACAAGGAATGAATAGGTACCAAGTTGAGAGAAGGATAGAGTTTGATAAAGTAGTTGAGGACAAAGAAGAGGAGAATAATTTTTTTGACTTTGAAGAAAGAGATACCCCGTACTACAAGAGGGAAGGAGAACATTAAGGTACAAATTTCGAGCTTTATTGTAGAAGGCAGTACTAATGACTATTTAGTTTGGGAATAAAGGATAGAGAGTATCTTTTAGTGTTATGATTTTGAAGATATAGTAAGAATCCATCTAGTTGCCCTTAAGTTCTCTAGATATGTAGTAAATGTGGTAGAAGAAAGTATAGACCATACATTGGCAAGGTTGAAGAGAGACTTGAACCCGGATTGAGATGAAGCATATCCTTTACAATTATGCCATTCCTAAGCATTACATGTTAGACATATTTAAGTGCCTCCAATTGCTCAAACAAGGTGGTAGAAGCATGGATGACTATGTTTGGAATTTCAATTGTTGTTAATCTATTGTAATGTAGAAGAAACCAGGACTAAGACCATTGCTCGATCCATATTTGGCCTACAATGTAGGATAGGGAATGTAGTGGAAATATAAAGAATGAGGACTCTTGATGAAGCTATTAGAATTGTGCAATGAGTAGAGAGGTAATGGTGTAATCAACCGAGCCAATCTCTAAGAGGTCGATCTATTGCCTAAAATTGACTTAAGAGTAGCTAACTAGCCTACACTCCTGATATGGACTAACATGGTCCTAACTTTGACTAACTTCATGATAGTCGAGGAAAGGTTAAGGTTAAAGAGACCAAAGCAAAGAAGGACATGGGCTAAAGTTCTAAAAGAAAGACTTGAGAAATTAAGTATTCTAAATGAGTTGGTTTCAGCTATGTAGCTAGCCAATACCTAAACCAACGAGTGATGACCATCAAGGGTTAAGAATGACAATTTGACGTAGAAAGTGTTAGTAAAGATGAAGAGGAAGTTAAGATGGAACATTGGTTGGTTAAGTTCTAAGAGGACATTAAAGCTTAGGTACGCCCTTAACATAGATGGTATTTGAACATGATCGTTAGGTAAGTTCTTACTACTACCATTTCTAAAGAGAATGAATAGTGAGAAAACCTCTTCCATGCTAATTGCAAAGTGAAGGTAATGTATGTACCCTAATTATAGATGGGGGAAGTTGTACTAATGTTATTGCCTAGGGAATGGTGAATGCTTAGAAACTACCAACCTCTCCTCATTCCTGACCTTATCTGATACATTATTTGAATGAAAAGGGTAGACTACCAAGTGGTTAAGCAAGTTAAAGTGCCGATTTCTATTTGGAACAAGTACAAGAATAAGTAGTTGTGTGACGTCCTACCTATGTATGCATCATACATACTTTTGGGCCAACCTTGACTCTTTAATCTAAGGGTTCTCTACGATGGCTATTGTAAGACATATATGTTCCAAAAAGATGATAAGAAGGTTTTACTAACCTTGATGAGTCTAAGTGTAGTTTGAGAGGTGATGATGCAGCTACAGCGGTAGTGGGTCTTGGAACTAAGTGAAACGGGGTTTTGAGTGTAAGTATGGATGGATATCACGTACCAAGGCATAAACACAATTAGAGGTTTGAGCTTGAAATAAGGTTTGATGCAGCTCATAAACACTAAATGTCACTCGGGTTTCAAATTAGAGGTTAGATACAACTCACTAACTTACTCAAATGAAGGGTTCACCACAATCTTAAGGGAAAGATTGATGAGAACATAAGAGAGATTAAAGAGCAAAGTACACTTAATAATCTGATAATGCTAGCTTTAAAAGCTCAAGGACGATTTTCCTCGAAAAGAGAAAAGTTCAAAGTGTGGGAATATTCTTCACTATCTGATCATCTTATGTATGATGATTGCAAATGTTACTATTTATAGTAAGTCCTAAACCCTAGTGGTAAAACTGTAAATAATGTATAAGGATTTGAAACTTAAAGACTTGGACCCATAAATAAAAATAAAGAAAAACATATACAACAATACAAAACTATGCATTTAATAGAATGAGATGGCATGTAGTCACTTGGCCAGTTTAGGAAAGAGTAGGATTCGAACTAGACAGGGTTAGCAGTTGGATGTCCAGGTCTAAGGAGGAATCTTAGGAGTCTTGTAATGTTTGGTCGAGACACTAGAAGGGTCAGCCTATAATTGTCAAGCACTAAAGTTAGTTAACATTTGTCTTTATGTACCATACCAAGTGGTTCTTTAGTCCCAAGTCCTTAGCTGTGTGATCTCTTGGCTTCTTGATAGATGACAAACTTTATGCCAAGTGTCTCCCTTTATTCCCTTTGGTCTTTTGTCATTTGCTTGGCCTTAGCAAAAGCTACTTGGCCTTTAACCTCAAGTTAGAACAGGTTAGCTTCAGCTTTCAGTAGGTCAGCCTTGGTTTAGAGATAGTAGTAAGTTGATTCTTATCATTACCGCAGGGCTGAAAAGAAGTCATCCTCGACGCTAAACAATGAGCATGGGTATTGAATGTTTCTAGATTTCCTCAACGCTCATAGGGGTTAAGCAATAGCTCTTCCTATCCTTCCGAACAGTGTAAGTGTTGAGGGAGCCATCATGGATCACTTTCCGATCATACTTACAAGGTTGGCTAAGAAGTAAATTTGCAACATTCATAGTGACCACATCGAATTTAACCTCATCCTCTTACTGCCCTACCGTGAATGTTATTCAACCTCTTTTATGTATATGGACTATACTTTTGTCATTAAACTACTTCAATTCATAAGGTTGGGGATGTGGGTAGGTCGGTAATTTCATCTTTTCTACTAACTCGGTAAAGACGATGTTGGTGTAGCTTTGTCCATCAATTACTAGGGAATAGGTCTTTCTATTCACTAGACACTGCATATGAAAAAAGGTTTCCCTTTGTCTAGGATCTACCTTTAGTTTAACTCGTTTGTTCATCATGGCTACGAGTTCATCTAGGTTTTTGGCATAGACATCTTCTTCTATTAACTCATCGCCTAAACTCTTTTCACTCTAACTTTCAACTTGAGCCTTAGGTCCTTCGCCCTTCAAGACCATGACCCTTTAATTTCGGCATTAGGACGCAATATGTTCGTAGTCTAAGCATTTGAAGCACTTCACACCTCGAGCCTTATTGACTGGTACCTTTTCTTTCTTAGTGATCTTTTTCTCAGCATGAACTAGTCAGCTAGGATCGCCTTTCTCCATCTTCTTCTTTAGCCCTTGTCTCTCGACATACCTCTTACATTCAAGGTTATCTTATTAAGGTTGGCTAGTTGGCCTCTGATGCCTTCTTCTCCTCTGTTTCTCCATCCTTAATGCTAAATTGATTAGCTCATCTAATGAATTGAAAGATTGGAGTGCGACTATGTTGGTAATGTCATCTCAGAGTTTACTAAAAAACATAGCAATGGTGCAATCCTATGGCTCAGCAATCTCACATCTCGTCATCAGGGTCTCAAACTCCTGTAAGTATTCTTCAATAGTGTTTCGACCTTGCCTTAGTTATTGGAAGGTATGGAGCATCTCTTACTTAAAGTAAGTCAGCATGAAGCATTGATTCATTAGACGTTTCATAAGCCTCCAAGTGTTGACTAGTTCCTCTCCTTTAGCATCTCGCTTGGCAACCAACTTATCTCACCAAAGACTTGCATATTCAACAAGGGATAATAAAGCCAGCTTAACCTTTGATCGATCATCATACTCTTACCACTCAAGAAACTTCTCGACTTGGGGAACCCAGTCAAGGAACTCTTCAAGTTGGCTGCTTCCATTGAAGGTCAACATTTTAAGCTTTATATTATCAAGTCCTCAGTTAAGTACTTTGGGCTTATCCTTTGCATTCCAAGTTAGTTTGTTCACCGCAGGTTGGCTACTTTTGTTGGAGCTCTAGTTGGCTACATCTCTTTTCAGCCTTGGCTCTCTTCTTTAGGCTCTTGGGTTCTCGGTGCTGATAATTCTATCATTGCTTCTTCTCAACTCAACAGCACTTCTCAAGTCATCATTATCAAGCTCATTGGAACCACTTCTACTGGTGGGTGTTCAATTCCTTCTTTCATCTCAGCTAATACGTCTATAGCCTCTAACTAAACTAGTAAGCTCCTGAATATAGTTAGTGAGATTCTGAATCTAATATTCCAAGTTGTTAACATGTTTCCTCAAGCTTCAACAAGGACTATCACTAGTGTTGTTGACACTATCTTTCGACATTCTTGTTCATATAGTAGTAAGCTATTCTACCTTCCCTTTTGTCTTTTGTCATATGATAAGCCTTGACAAAAGCTATTCTGCGTTAACCTTGAACAATTCAGCCTCAGGTTAGAACAAGTCAACTTTAGCTTTCAGTAAGTCGGCCTCAACTTGGAGATAGTGGTAAGCTGATTCCTATCTGGCAAGAATGATAATATCCAAGCCTTCTAAGAAGAAGTTCTTTTTGATCTCTTGAGTTGAATTCTCTAAAGCAACTAAATTCGATGGCTAAGTGTTCTTATTAATAAGGGAACTATTGGAGTCGAAAGATGTCAGAACAATGCTAGCCAAGGTCTAGTTACTCTTTAAGGAGTTTGTTGACCTTTTGCTTCAGGAACTACCAAGAAGCCTATCCAAGGCATTAACAATTGCATAGACCTTCGACTAGGAGCAAATCTACCTAACTGGCCAACCCATCGAGTTAACCTTGAGCAAGCCACTAAGCTCAAGAAGCAAGTTAATGAGCTGATTAGCTGAGATTATGCTCATCAAAGTATGAGTCAATGTATTATTCTTACCCTTCTAATTCCTAAGAAGGATTGGTCTTATTGTATATGTGTTGTGTCTTGAAGTGATAGAATATAACAGTCATGCTATATAAACCATCATAAGATTGAAGCTAACCTCATAGTCCCTATCATAGACTTAATTTATACAAGGTATCCATAGCTAACTTGTCTTGAAATAAATAGTTCACATAACAGTAATATTAACCTACAGAATTCTTTACAATATATATTTATAGCTAGATTATCAATGCTAATTATGTGATTTAAAACATAGTCTATTTAGATAATTACATAGTTTAAGACCAAAAGTTCAAAAGACAAACAACAAAAACTTCAAAAGTTCTATTGGTCTTGAATTTACTAACTTCACACCCTAGTTTTCCTAATAGCAACTAACCTTATGGTAGTTATATCACAGCATCCTAGTCAACACTTGTAAAAAGATTTACAAGAATATGAGTAACCAACCATTAGGTAAGTAAAGGTAGAGTCATAAGACTATACGATAAGCACAATCAAGGTTATCAAGTAACTAATTAAATATAATGCAACAAAACAAATGCCATCGCATAATGTTGTCCAATCCTTTGTGAGATTATACAAGTTTAGCCCACTCTAGCCCAAGTTTGAGGAGTTTCAATGTGAATGCGATAGCTTATGACTAAACCTAAGCTTGTACAATAGAGACATCCTAATGTGACTCTGGGGTTGTACACATGGAGGTCATGCTACAATGAACCTAAACAAAGGTAAATAAAAGGGGTTTTAGCAAAACCTAAGCATCTACTAAATGGATATTACACACCAATTAATTCTACTTGGCCTAACCTCCACTTGATAAGACACACAAGTGAAGATTAGGGTCAATCGCCATTACTCTTTACTAAAGGGAATAGATAAAAGTTAAGAAAAAGAGAGGACATAACTAGGTGTTCTCAAAGGATAAGATTTAGTATTTAATAATGAAGTGTTGATGTTTACGTACAAGGTAAGTGAGCTATTTATATGACCTTAACTAGGGTTACAATAAATAAGGAAGAGACAAAAAAGATAAGATATAAAAGATTCCTTAAACAAACTAAAATGGGTAAAAATGACAAATAATATATTGTACAAAAAAAGAAGAAATAATCCTTCTACAGATTTGTGCCAAAAAATACATGTCAAGCTAGAATTGTTGATTGGATACTCAATAGCTACTATAGGTGTAGTTTCACTAGCATCTTAATACTTACTACGATTAGCTCATAAGAGGTTGAAAAGAAAGGTAGTAGTCTTAGCCGACTTGATTTAGGTCAACTTTGAGCTTGGATACTGTATATTATCTGAGGCCTATTCAAGTTAGATAATTGGATAGCTTGGCTTGGAAGGGAATTTACTGCTTGTCAATCTAGGAGCTATCTTAATCATAGTTAAAACATGGTGCTCAAGTCAGCCAAGAGAAAGTAAGCATGAGTTAGTGATTGAATCCTAATCCATGAACGATTTTTAAGCTGATATCCGTTGGGTGAGTCCATACAATCCTCTAGCTTAACTTCCAGTAATGAGTTCGAGGGATTGGTTCCTATCATCTTCCTAAGGGTGGAAAAGATTTGGCTTCATATTTGTAAGCTCTTCTTTGTTTAGGCCTACTTTGGTGTTTTCAAGTTGGTAAGGAATTAGGTTAAATACGTTAAATGTGAAAGAGATACCATATTCTTCTAAGAGCTCGATCTGATAGGCATTATGGTTGATCTTCTTTGGAACCTTGAGTAGACTATTTGTTCTAGGTAATAATTGGTTCTTCCTTAGATGGAGAAATCTTCCTCAGTTGAGGTGGATCGAAACTAGATCACTTAAGTTGAAAGAAATGGTTTTGCGACCTTAGCTACTAATCTCACGTTGTCATTTGTTGAACTTAGTGATCTTCTTGGTCACTTATTGGTGAGGTTTGTGTAGTTCATGGGCTTGATTAACTCTATATTAGCTTTCTTCGGGAGCGATCATGTCTAGTGGGATGGTTAGGTTAAGACCATAGATTACCCTAAACGGAGCCTTTCTAATGGTACTGTGGACATTTCAATTGCAAGTGAACTCCATAATAGTTAAAGACAAACCTTAGTCTTTCAAATTCTTTCCCACTATAGCTTGAAGTAGGGTGCCTAATGTCATGTTTACATCTTCAATTTAGCCATCAATCTAGGGGTGATTGCTCAAACTAAAAACAAGTTTAGTGACAAGTTTCTACCATAAGGTCTTCAAAAAGTAACTTAGCAATTTAGTATCTTAATCTGAAACATTGCACTTCGAAACTCCATGTTAATAGATGATTCCTATAAAAACAAATCTACAATATATAAAGCATCATTACTTTAGTGGTAAGGAATGAAGTGTGCCAATTTGATAAATCGATTTACAATCACAAAGATCAAATCCTTCCTTCTAGATGTCTGTAGTAACCCTAGGATAAAGTCCATATCGAACCCAGTCTAAGGTATGGTCAGCGTTATTGGTTTCATTTTTTAGTAAAATAAGCCGAAGGCCTAAATCAATAACATTGAGGCTTAAGCCTAACTCCTACGGTCCATTTAGCCATAAGTATCGACTCGTCCATTATAAGTACTAGACAGGCCCCTTAGGTAAGTGGCCCTTCTCCTTCATTCTCCCACTCTCGTAATCACTTTGCAACTCTATTTACATGATAAGAGGGCTAATTTAGGTATTAGAGTAACCGTACCAAAGCTCCTTTTGCCACCCCCTATAGCCGTATTTTTCTTTCTTTTTCTTTTTTTGTAGGTACTAGCATAATAGAATGAAAATCATTACTCAACATACTTCATAACTACCGACGACCTTATGAACATTCTTAGCTATACTAAGCTTGTAAAAATTTTCTCTTATCAAATCGATAGTCTCTCTAAAAAGCCTTGATAATCCTCTACTATGAGCTTACTTAACCAAAGGTTGCATATAGAATAGTTAAGTATACATAGTCTCCTCTTGAACAAATATCCGTTCTTCAAGTAGTATCCTCCAACAATAATTCCATCTTGATACTTCTTTAGTGTAGGACTGAGTTGGGGGTCTTGCACAATTGTTCTATAATAAGGGAACGTCCCAATATCTTAGTTTGTAAGGTAGCTAGTAAGATATGCCAACATTATAAAGCATCAACAACTATATTAGCACTACCCTTCTTATGCTTAATAATGTAAGAGAATCCTTCCATAAACTCCAACCATTTAGCTTACCACTTAAAAAGTTTGTTCTAACTTCCTAAATGTTTCAGAGACAAATGGTTCGTATAAATGACAAACTATTGAGTAAGTAAGTAATTCTACCATACTATAAGGGCGCGAAAAAGAGAATACAGCTCTTTCTATAAACCTTGCAAATTTAGCCTTTTAAGTATAAAGTTGAACAGAAATGTTATAAATATTTCTCTAAATCAATAGAATTGATAAGTCTAAAATTAATTAAAATTTTAAATTTGAAACCTAAAACAAAATACAAAAAACATTAATATACTATTTGGAACCTTAATCTCACATAAAAAAGAAAAAACTTAAACGCTATGTATGCGTAAATACAAGATTTAGAACCCGAACTTGATAAAAACCTTAAAATCAAAGCTCTAATTGAGTACAATTATTGATAGATATGTGTAATCGTATAAAATTACTAACAAATGAATAGAAACAACTCTGAAATACTAATAAACATAAAGAATAACAAATTAATTAACTAAATTAACAAGATTGTAAATATTATTTTATGATTATTTGTGATTTCATATATGTGTATATATATGTACTAGTTTTATATTGATTTAATTACTTTGATTTAAATTTACTACATATTTTATGTTTATGTATTATATACTTTACATTAGTTTTTCATCCTATATTTTCTTCTATATTGCCATCATATTATATCCTAATTATTACCTAAAAGTTGGAAAAGTATCAAGAAAAGTCAAAAAGTCAAACTTATAATTTTTTTTTTTATTCTTTCCTTTTCTTTCTTCTTTTCCTCCTTCCATATTTGGTAGTATAAGTGTCTTACAAGACTTATCACATGTGAAAAATTTAGAATTAAAGATAAAGCTAAATGTTATTTTAACATTTCTTTTTCCACCTTTCCTTTTTCCCTTTCTTTTCTTTTCTTTTTCCTTCCCACCATTGGCCATTTGTCCCTCTAGAATACTCCATCATTTTCTTCCCTTTTCCTTCACAATTTAAACACAAAATGAAGCAATCCCTTCCAATATTTGGGTCGACAAATTCTCTCTTCCTTTCCAAACCTCTTTCTTTGGTTTTTCTTCTCTTTTTCCTAACTACTATTTCACTAAAACTCCCACTACTTACTTCATATTCTATCACCATTTTATTTTTAGTTTCAAAAGGAAATAGAAAGCTACAACTTCAAGGACTTCAAGATCAAGTAATCAAAGTTCCATTATGTTATTCTAACTTTTCTTTGTGATATTAGTTTGTATATTTTCTTATGTTGATATGTGATTAACATCTTATGTATTAGGGAATATGTTAGTAAAGGATATATGTATTTTTAACATCTTGCAATATAAATAAGATGAATATATATTTGGTTGTATATACAACCATTTTTCTCTATATTTATGTATATACATATTTATATATTTAAGCATATTTATCTTTATGCACATATATGCTATATCTACTTAGTTACACACACACACACACACACACACACACACACACACACACACACATACACACACACACATACATATATATATATTGAAGTGTTTATTGTTAGCAGTACATTTGGTTGTATAAATAACCCCTTTTTTACTCTAGATTTATGTATATACACATATATATTTAAGCATATTTAACTTTATGCACACATATGCTATATCTACTTAGTTACATATATATATATGTATGTATGGATATGCCGTTAAATAGTCTAAATACACATATATAAGTAAGTAATAAAATATAAGAGTATGTATATATAAATACATATAAGGATGTGCCTACATGTATATATATGTATTATTCTATTTTGTTAAGATTTAAATAAGTATATATAATATAGTATAAGTATTTACATATACACTGTCGGATATTTCTCATATAATTTGATGATAAGAAAAAAGAATAAAAGCTAATGAATTATTAAGAATATAGGTATTCAAAAGAGTTTTCAAAAAGTTTAAATTCGCAAAACTAAGTTGTCTTCAGAAACAACATACACGTATACCTAAGATTACATATAAATGTATATTAGTATCTAATTTACTTAAAAATAAGGTAATAAATATAAATATATACATATACATACAAATATTGGACGTGGACTTCAAAGGAGAAATAAGAATTACTTGTCAATATTTAATTATTTATAGTAATATATATATGTATATATTAATATTACAAATTGGAACAAAAATTATAAAAATTAGAAGAATTAAGAAAATTGCCATGTGGACCATTAGGAAGCTGCAACATTAGCTTTCCTAATTGTCTAATTAAAATCACAAATTACAAAAATAATAAGAAAATAATAATAACAAATTAATTAGAAAATTACAATTATGACAAGAATTTACTATAATTAGTAAACTAGGCTTAAAATGGTGAATTAAAGAAACTATTACAAAATGGACCTAAAAATTAAAATATTTTAAAAATGTAAAATTTGGAAATTGATTAATTCATAAAATCAACAAAGAGAAGTTTAAAATAATAAATAAAAACATTTGGGTCAAAATAAATAAATTTGTAACATTCTTGGACTATAATAGAAAATGCAAGTTCTAAGCCCAAAACAAACCTTCCTATGTGAAAGTATGTTTGAAAATAATAAAAATTATAAAAATTGGAGATAAAATGAAAAAGTTATATACAATTAAAGATTTAAGATAAACTAAGAAGGATAAGTAGGATAACTAAGTTAACTTGGCCTCTAAACTAATAATGAGGATAAACCCTTAAAGTAAGTAAACAAATATATAAGATGCCATTATTTACAAATATACCCATATATTTTCTATTTACCCAATTAAATAAGTTAAACCATGTTCATGTTATACTTGGGTTACAATAGGAAATTAGACAAACTACAATAGATATTTAGTTAACTGAGAAGCTTAGCTTTCTCAAGTATATATAAGTCTTATTATTTTTTAGGTACTTAATTATTAAATTTTGGAAATTCCAAAGGCTCGTAAAGTGAGCATTAATCTAAGTAAGGGAGTCTTAGTGATCTATTATCTGCTTGTGCATGCTACTTGGTTAATGTTTATTACTTGTTATTGTTTGTGTGTCTGAATGGTTGTTTTTCTCATGTGTTATCATCCTTGCGATCACCTCCTTAAATCGGTAAAAATGAATATATAACCAAAATAAATGGTTATATTTGTCGCACATCTATGACTCAACTGGTATACTTATAGAGAGTTCTAACTTTGCAAATTTTTGAGAAAAGTATTTATAGAAATCTTTTATTAATCTTAAACAAACTCTTATATGATTTCTATGAGGGATCGTGGTGCCCGTTGATGATATTTTTATCGTTGAGGTAAAGCTAATGTTGCATTTCTAGTTGATAGCAAGAGGACTTGCATGGTTGTGGTTGTAGGGCCTTAAAAATGATTTGTTTACCGTTAATGGCCCTAGCTGGGGTCTACTTGTTTGGATTTATTTTTCTTTTTCTCAACTAAGGCATTAGTTGAGTGCCATTAGGAGGGATGGTATCCCTAAGCAGTCTTATGTAGGTAAGATGAGGTGTCTTATATGGGTAAGTACAAAAAATAATCGATATGCAGATGACGTAAATCTATACCTTTTATAGTTCTATACTCCTATTAATGTATTGCTTGCATTCACTACATATTTACTCATTTCGTTTGCAGATAGACTTTCATATGTGCTAATATTGTTTGATAATTTGCTTGAACGGTAATAATGAGGACTGAACTCACTAAGTTATGGTTTGCTCATTTCCTTATCGCTTCTTTTGTAAGTTCGTTTAAGTTGGGACTAGGATAAATCTCAAGTGCTAAGTGTATAGCTTGTATGGAAACATCCATTGTAGAAAGTATTCATATGTTAAGGTTGTGTATAATTTAGTAATTCTTGTAATTTATAAATTTGACTTACCTTGTCTTATTATTTAGTAAACAATACCAATTCTTTGCAATTCTAAGAAACTATGGAATATTGAATATCTATAGTTATTTATGTTTTATGATTAATAAATAAATTAAAAAATTGAAAACCTTAGTGATTAGTTAATTATAGTCTATCAATCTCTGACTTGCAAAGTAAATTTTGTATTATGGGCGCACATGTGATATGAAAATTTTAGGCAACCCTATTAATCCCCCTTAGGCCCTAACACTTTCTCATACATAGAATAATTTAAGACAATACCACTAAGCTTCTCACTGTATTAAGCGATAGATCGACATTCTTACATTAACATTGCATCAGCACTGCTCTAATGCCAATATATGATGCATTGCATTCTAGCTCAAATGGCTTATCAAAAGTAGGAAAAGCTAAAATAGGTGCAGTGGTAAATTTTTCATTGATCTCCTTAAACCTCTTCTTAGCTCGGTTAGTCCACTAGAATCCATTACTCTTCTTGGTTAATTTAATCAATGGGGGCTCATGGTATTTAAAGTCTTGATGAATCTTTTGTAAAAAGAAGCGAGACCATGAAAACTTCTGACTTTAGAAACATTCCTAGGTGTAGCCACTCTAAGACAGCTCAAATATTCTCTTCATCAGCTTAGATTCCTTCTCCAAACACCACATATCCTAGAAAGATAAGTTCGTATTGATAGAATGTGCATTTCTTCAAATTTTTTAATAATTTCTTAACTTAAAGTATGTCAAAAATAGCTTGGAGATGTTTTAAGTGATCGGGCAGATTGGCACTATACACTAAGATATCATTAAAGTAGATGACCACACATCTTCTAATTAAATGGTCTATTACAGAGTTCTTAAGCTTCATGAAAGTGCTCGACGCATTGGTAAGTCCGAATGGCATAAGCAACCATTCATAGAGATCATGCCTTATCTTAAATATAGTCTTCCATTCATCACTAGGTCTCATATAAATTTGATGGCAGCCACTTCTTAGGTCATTCTTCGAAAACACTTTGGCACCATGAATCTTATCTAAAATGCCATTAAGCCTTGGTATTGGATACCTGTAATTAACCATAATCCAATTAATAGCTGAGCTGCTGATGCGCATGCGCCGTGAACCATCCTTCTTTGGGATAAGCAAAGTTGGCATGATACAAGGGCATATGCTTTCTCTTAGATAACTTCACTTAATGAGCTCATCTACTCATCGTTTCAGCTCATCTACTCATCGTTTCAGCTCGACAACATATTTAAGTTTCATTATGCAGGCAAGTCGACTTGATAGAGCTATGCTTAGTTGTAAATCAATATAATGCCCATTGCCTTAGACTAGGGATTGTTCTTTAGGTAGTTCATCTAGGAATAGCTCGGAAAACTCACTTATTAAGCTTCAGACCTCTTCTACTATGTCATTTGTCTCTCTCAACTCTAATAACCTCCTAATCGATAGGAACATAAGTTCCTTGGCTTTCTTAGCAACTTGTAGATCTTGTTAGCTAAGCAATAGGACCTTCTTCTGATTAGCTCGAGTAAACTGATTGTGAGTCTCATTTACTAAATTTGACATCACAGGTTGTAGCACAATTTTCTTGTCATTATTTTTAAATGCATAGGTATTCTTGAATTCGTTGTGTATGATACGTTGATTAATAACCAAGGTCTTCTTAATAGTAGATGTGAAGCTCCCATGGAAACAACATTTCACACCACTTCGTCTCTATAGACATTTCGTACGTAGAATGATACAGTTACTTACTCAGTTATATGTAGGGAACTCTTATCATGGAGCCAATGTAGGTTATAAAATCAAAGGTGCTTAGATGTCGATAGATCTAACCTCTGTACATGTGTTTAAGCAGCAACATTAGTGTAACTCCCTCAATCTACTATAAATATGCATAGTTAACTCTTGATAGTACATTTGGTGTATGTTATTGGTTGATTTTTGGTTTATACTTTAACTTACAAAGAAAGGAAAAACTCTTAGTACCGAAGCCACTCTGATATGGCCACTCCAATGCCTAAGTTAGTAAATGAGAGTGAGGAAAGTTGAGTAAGTAGTAAAGAGTTATTAGTTGTCAGTTATAGTGTTTCTCTCCCATATTTATAGGCAAGTTTCGTATTTAAAGTAGCAGTTATTGGAATGATTATCAAAACACGTAGAGGCCTCTTCATTAGACACATTCCCAAACTGTAGGGAAAGTAGGCAGTTATGTAATATAACCATACCAAGTGATAACTGTTCGCACCACTTCCCTTAAATTCAAATTAGACACCAATATGTATTTTGTGGCATCTATCGAGAATGCAGACAACTTAGCCTGTTGTTAGTTAAATGGACGAGTGAACAAAACTTGACTATCAACATTTTCCCCCTAACTCCTGTGTCGAGAATTTGACAAAGGGAGTAAACATTTAATATATTGGAGGCTAAGTAGGAAACTATTCCATAGATGCCAAGTGAGGTGGGAAGGAAGACGGATCACATCCTAATTGAAAAGTCATAATTTTCAATTTCTCGCTTGTCAATAGACCAAAAAGTAAAAAGTATGACATTTATCACTTTAGTCATCATAATGTCACATGCCTAATAACTATTAGAGACTTGACAATCATTGGATTTTTGTCTCAATACATGCATCAATAATCTCCACCATCATCTAACCAATGCATCATTTTCGCTAGATGCTCATTTGCAGTTATTAAAAGGACAAGATGACCAATTACGAGGGTAAATTATCCTTATTTAAGGACATTTCAAAATCAAAACAAATTTCTTTAGTTGCATCCACAAGCTTTCATTTGCTCTCAATATCTCATCTTCACTTTCAAATTCAAATTCCGTGACATTTACTATAATCAACCAAGTATGGTTCGTAACATGATTAGTCAACTTTTCCTTTTAGATTTTGAAGCAATCAAGTTTGAGGCTACTTCTCCCCCTTAGAAGAAGAGTAAGACAACATGTTTCTTAGGTAGCTCAACTGACAGTGTTGTGGAGTGGTGGGATAAACTTACTCAGATCAATGCTCTTGTTGTAGATAATTATCTAGAAGATAAGGAAGGAAGATCTGAGACTAGGTATCTATACAATAACATAGTTTACTTTGTTATTCACCAAATAGAGCAGCTAGTGCTTCCAATAGGGTCCTTATTTCAAAATATAACAAGTACTGGCAAGACCTTCCTGGAGCGTAGAATCTTAGGAGGTCGAAAGAAGAGGAAAGGGTGTGTTTTCCAAGGGAGTGCGAGTTCTACATCTATTTAAAATATCTTGACTTTAGGTTACGCTTCACTTTCTTAGCATTTGTCAAGTAGTTCTTCAATTACTTTCGAGTTGTGTCGAGTATATTCTCACCAAATACATATCGGCTTCTAGTGGCTTTTAAGATAATCTGCGAAGAGGTTGAAGTTAAGGCTATGCCTTAACTATTCTAGTCCTTCTTTACGATTAGGAGGCAACCTGATAGTTAGTACTTTGTTGTTACAAGGCATGGGCGGAAGTTCATGGATGGGTTGAAGTCTAAGATCCATAAGTGGTACGAAAAATTTGTGTCTATCATTTTAGATGAGGAGTTAGATTTCTAGACTCAATGGACCAAGCCAATCCGTATTAAGGACATAGAGTTGATGCAGTGATGTCATTGTAGCAAAGAAGATCCAGGAAAGGAAGAAGAACAAAATATTCTTTTGGGACATTGAGAGAATAATACGGTGCTATGAGAGTGGAGAGCCAATCTTTTTCGAGAAGGAAGGCACGCTAATGAACAATTGTCGTGTCGAGTATAGCTATAAGAGGAAAGCTGTTCTCATTACTCAAGGGAGAAATTGTTGCCTTTGAGCCTTGCTTGGCATGGAAAATATAAGTTCTTTCTTATTCCTTACATTAATATTAATATGTCTACTTCATATTGCAGACATAGGCATTGGTGAGGAAAATCTTGCCAAATTATGGGCCTAAGGCAAGGCTAAGAAGTCGAAGGTTAATAAGCATACGACCACTACTATTACTGCCAGTCGGTCGCTGCTGTTAAGAAAACAGCAAAGGAGGGTATAGTGAAGTAGGTGGTAACCCAGAAGAAGACCTCCTTACTAGTTAAGAAGAGAAAAGGGAGTAAGAAGCCTGGGTTAGTCGAGTCTACACAAACTGAGGCACCTCCAACTAAAAACATTTCATCTATCGTGGAGCCAAGAAAGAGTGGTCAAGAAACCAACCTACAATAAGGCTGAAAATACTACTACCGCCAACGATTCATCACTAATGATGGAAGTTATGCCGAGTGGTAATAAGAGGAGTAGGAAGGAACTTGTTGACCAACCCCTACCAAGAGGTCTATAGAGTTGGACAAAAAGACAAAGGAGCCTATGTACGACAAGCTCTTAACATCAACAGTACTGAATTCACCCCCAACATAGAGGTTGGCAAGTACTTCATCCCATGTTGGAGCTAAACCATCTTACATATTGACTTGGCTCTAAGCGACAAGATGAAATCTTTAGCCTTGATGGAAGGTATTATTCTTCCTAAGGCCAAGGAGATTACAAAGAAAGACATCAATAGGGTTTGCGGTTGTAAAAAGGCTCGTATTGTGGCTAAGCTATATGATGTAAGTATCAATAGCATCCTTTTAACTGTTAGGTTTGCTTGGTTCCTAATACTCCTATCCATTTTTAGATAATCAACTACGTTTTGACAGCTTTGGATGAGGCTAACAAAGAAATGAAGAAAGTAATAACAATAGTAGTCTTCATATATTCTACCAAGTCATCTAGAATATTCATCATTCTATATTGACTTGTAGAAAATTGAGGATGTATACAACTCCTCTAAAGCCTAAACTATTACTACCGAGAATGTAAGAATAAGGGCTGAGACTGAGGCTAGAAAGTATCAAGAAGAGCTTGGTTGCCATAAAATTAGTACACTCATTAGTTGGCGATGAATTCTTTAGCCTTAAGGCTAAGGTTGAGGAGTAGTACAAGGAAGTTGATGGCTTGAAAGAGGAGTTGCAGAAGAAGAAAGAAGAATGTTGGGGTTTGGGCTGAACTATTTACTCAATAAGTGATGAGAAGGACAGGTTCGGGATGTAAATCAAGGAGCTAGAGACCAATAATGTAGGGTTACAAAGCCATGTCGTCGAGTTGGGGGAGATTATGAAGAAAAGACCCTCTATGGAAGAGGTACTAAACATAGTCACTCCTAATCGGCAATATGAGAGACTATTACAGAAGAAGTTATTGGAGGGGGTCCAGGCAACAAAAGAGGAAATTCTTAAGCTTTACCTTAATTACGATCTCTCATGCCTAGATTGATAAGTTAGCAACTGTGACAAATATGATGACAAGGAATTAGGTATCGAGATTAATATGAAGGGTGTTAATGATGCTTGTGTTGAGGATCTAGGGGAGGATAAAGAATGTCTATCTAAGGAGATCCCTTATGAATGAAAAGAAAAATCCACCTGTTCCAAGACCCTAAGTGCTGAAAAAGAAATATGCTCCGAGAAGGCCTTATCTTCTAAGCCAAAAAATGCTTCCGCTTACTTTGAAAATAAGTCATAGGATTGTCTTGTAGTTTTATTTTATGTGAAATGCTCTAGGCTGAGTGGTCGAGTAGTAATTGTAATGAATGAGAATCGTTTTTCACATAACTTAGTATTTCCAATATATTTTATTTCATGTACTCTATCATTTCAAGGCATGATTTACTTTACATGTTGTGTTTCTCGGCATGTATAATTTTTCCTTATTTCTCAACATGTTTTATTTCATACACCTAATTCTTTTGGCATGTTTTATTTCACACACCTTTTTTGCGTCTTTTATAAACATTGTCCATTAGTCATTTGTGATGTGGACTAGCCATTTTACTCTGCTGTACGATTGATTTATGAAGTTTGTTAACTATGATAAGATTAAACTTACGTCAGTTCATTTACCATGCAATTTGAACTTATTAACTCGTCGATCATGTATAGATCCAGAAACAAAATAAAAATTCAAATATAATTGTTTCATAAACAAGTAAGTTGTTGCCTTGAAAAAACAAATGGAAATGAACATCATCCAAGGAATCAATTGAAATAGAGTTTTAAACTCTCAACATTCCTTGTATGAGGAATGATTGATTCATCTAACCTTTCTAGTCAATAGGTCCCCTCGTCAACAACTTTTTAGATTTTAAAAAATCTTCCCAATTTGCACTGAGCTTTCCTTGATTTTCTTGCACACTAGTTGCTTCCAACTTTCATCAAACTAAGTCTCTAATTTGAAAAACCTTATTGGCCAATAATAGTCGAGTCATAATGGGTAGACATACAAGGTTTGTGCTTTTACGTGGTTGTTGTATACACCACCATATAGTTTAGATAACACTCATTGGCCATATCTCTAAGGAAGGCATCAAAGATAAGGTTATGATATGCTGTATATGTAGAGTTGACCATCCATTAGTGTATAGTTCACAGCTTGATAAACCAAGCTTCTACATCTTTCTTGTCATCAGGGAGGGTATCATCTCTTAAATAATATACAAGGGGGGTCTATCCAAGACTCCTCTCTCATGTAAGGAGCCAATTTGCAGCTCTATGAGACAATGGATAAACTTTTTTGTAGGAAAAATTAAAAAAAAAAAAAGTTTGTCTCTTAAGTTAGGGAATGTCATACTAGCTAACTTGGACAACTTATCAATAGCAATATTCTTCCTTCTTGGAGCCTTATGGATTGAAAAAGCCTGAAATTCTTTTGTGAGCATTCGTACCTCCCTTGCCACATAACTTCTTGTGACTTGATTCTCCACCAGTTGTCAATCATAGAACACTTTAAGTTTCTTGGCACTAATCTTTTTTGCCAATTTAAGTCTAGCAATCAAAGCTTCATATTCCACTTCATTATTGCTGGTTGAGAATACGAATTTTAAAGCATAATTAACCTTAGCATTGTGGAGGCCTTAAAGAACAAGGCCCACACCACTTCCTTCTCTAGTGGAAGAACCATCCACATAAAAGTACCATATAGGTTTCTTAGCAATCTCCACACTCTCTTCCTCACTAGTGAACTTGACTAAAAAATCTGCCAGTACATGATCTTTTAATGATATTTTAGGTTTGTATTATTCCCTAGGGTGCTTAGCTCTAGGGCATATTTCATCATTCTCCCAAGAGATTCTAGTCGTTACAATGCTTGTTGCAATGGCTAATTAGTGAGGACTACAATTTGGTGAGCCTCAAAATATGGTTTAAATTTTCATGTCGAGAGAACTACTGCTAATACAAACTTTTCAATTTTTGTATACTAATGCTTTGGTCCTTATAAAACATGACTCACAGAATAAATAGGTCAATGTTCCTTACCATCAATTTGGACTAAAATAATAGAAAAAGCTTGCCAGTTAATTGATAAGTATAAATACAGATTCTCTCCTAAGAAAGGTGTTGAGAGTATCGGGGGTGACGCAAAGAATTCTTTGAGTTCATTGAAAGCCCTTTCATAATCATTGGTCCATTTGAACCCTTTTGGATTATTTAAAATTTTAAAGAATTTTGTGCACCTATCTACACTGTGAGTTCCTGTACTTCTTTGACCATATGTAGAGATTTCATGTTCATTATCGCCTCAATCTTTCTTGGGTTGGCTTCAAAGCCACATTGAGGGACCATATATCCTAAAAATTTTCCTAAAGTTGTGCTAAAGATACACTTCTATGAGTTAAGCTTCATGTTGTATCTCCTGAGAGTAACAAGCGTCTCCTGATGATTAGTGAGATACCGATCCTACGTCATGCTTTTACATAATCATGTTGCCGACATATACTTCAACATTTCAATGGATTCGAGGTTTGAATATCTTGGTAACAAGTTTTAGTAAGTTACACCGGTGTTTTTTAGCCCAAAGGGTATTACCATGTAACAATATGTTCCAAAATTAGTGACAAATGATGTGTGAACTTTATCTTCCTTATCCATCTTGAGTTGGTTGTAACCTGAGAAAGCATCCATAAAAAGAGAGCAATGTAAGTCTAACAGTTAAATCTACCATTTGATTGATTTTCAGTAGTGGAAATCAATCCTTGTGATAAGCCTTGTTAAGATCTATGAAGTGTATAAGCATGCATCACTTACTGTTAGACTTCTTAACTAACACATAGTTAGCTAGTCAAGTCGAATAAGGCTCTTCCCAAATAAATTCTACCTTCAATAGTTTCTGGACTTCTTCTTCTATGATTACTTATCTCTTAAAGGTAAAATACCTTTTTCTTTTCTTAAATCACCTTTGCTCTTGGATCATTCTAGAGCTCATATACCATTATGTTTATAGTGATACCCAGCATGTCCGAAGGGGATCATGCAAATACATCAACATTAACCTACAAGAAGTTTATCAAACTTTGATGAATATCTACCAGCAAGGGTTTCCCTATCTTGGTTGTTTTCCTAAGGTCATCTCCTAAAGAGATTTCTTCCATCTCATTCTTGGCATTCTCTATGTTGACTGACTTTCATTCTGGATAGGTTTCTAAATGAAAAACCTCTTCTCACCTCAAGGCCCTAATGTACAAAAACCTTGCTAATTGTTAATCCCCTTTGCATACATTGACTCCCATAGGAGTATGGAATTTGGCTTTAAGATGAGCTATAGAAGGAACGATGTTGAATAAGTGTTGACATGGCTATCCCATGTTCATGTTGTATGGTAACCAACTTTTGATAATGAGAAAGTCCACTTTATCTTTTGCGACATTCTCATCATCTCCAATCTGGATTGGTAAAGAGATCACTCCGACTACCCGAACGGGTTGATTATTGAAGGCATATAATCACATTTGGAAGATCTTAGCTACGATTTTATCTTTGGTCTCATTTGATCAAAAGCATGCTGTAATGTAATGTCTGCCGAACTTTTAGTGTCAATGAGAATTTTCTTGACCTTGAAGTTGGAAATTCTTACATTGATCACTAGTGCTTCATCATGCAACCTTTAGATGCCTTTGAAATCTTCTTTTATGAATGAAATCATATTGTTGATCTTAACCTTTTTGCCTTGGATATTGCAAACATAATTTATGACTTTAGTCAGACTTGAAGAGCTTGACTGACCTATAGTAGGTCCCCCAACAATTGTGTTGATTATCCCATTGGTTGCTTTGTTGGTATTCCTGTCTGTTGCTTCTCTCCCGGTGTTAGCTAGCTAAGTGGCATTCTGCTAGTCTTTGCATCTCCTTTGAGATGGTCATTCAATATTCTCGATATCTTGTGCCAAAAACTTTCACAAATGCCTTCGTTGTATGGCATCCACAATTGCATTCTTTAGCTATATGCATGCATCCATGTTGTGTCCTTTATTGTGATGAAAATCATAATATTTGTTGGAATTTCGCCTAGAGGGGTTTCCTCTAATCCTTTCTGGCTACTACATCACTCCTTTATGCCCTATGTACCTCCATCAGTATGCTTGAAATTAGACAATTGACTTGTGTGTAGGATGAACATGTCGGAATTCAAGGTCTCTTTCTCTAAGCATTAGAACTTTGATCATCATCTGCTCCAAGTCAATCTTTTGCACTCCTCCTATTATCATTTTTTTTTTCTCCTTTATTTTAGTAAGCCTCTTGTCGAGTCTTAATGTTATCCTCTTATCTGATATAGGACATAGCTTTAGCAACTCAGCAAAAGTTCTCTACTTATTCTTAGCCAAAGACTTGAAAAAGTCTCCATGAGGCTTGAATCCATTGATTACAGTGTCAATGGCTACACGCATGTCCAATTCTAGAATTTAGACCATCTTAGCTATATATTTAGCTAGATAGTCTCTAATGGATTCATCTTATCTTTGTTTTGTTGTGTTAAGCACTAAAGAGTCCTTAATAGGAAGTTTACTAGCAAGGAAGTATTGAAAGAACACTTCTACTAGTTCTTCAAATCACAAAATTATGTTTAGCTTGAGATGTTTGAAACATGTACTTGCCGCATTCCTCAACATTGAGGGAAAGGCTTAGCAAGCCATGGCATCACTTAAGCCATATAACTTGGCTAAGGTACGAAAGTACTCTAAATGATCTTCAGGATCTTTCGTTCCATCATTGGTTTCAAATTATGGTAACTTGATGTGCTATGGTATGACCTCCTTCAAGACCTCAAGAATAAAGGGGTTCTTCTTGATTTGGAACTACTTACTTATTGTATCAGGAGTGTTAACATGCAAGGGTCTAGCATGGTGCACAAGTTGCAGTTGCTTGCCTTTGTTAACTTTTTTAGTATAGGAGTCGATGATCCCAATATAACCTCAACTTACTTTTTTGTTATTCAGGTGAATAGATTGAGTCATCACTATTTTCGGTGTCGTAATTACTGTACTCTTCGTTTTGATTTAGGTAAACATTGTTATGGAGGAGATTAAGGATCTCTTCATGTTTTTTGTTGAGTTCCTAATTTTCTTTGTCTATGTTGAGGCAAAGGTACTCAAACCTAACCAACCGTTGCTCGTCTGTATGCTTATTCCCCCCCTTAAGATGTTGGGAGGAAGTATCAGCACCTACGCTTTTAGTCATTGTAGTTTTTTCTATGTAGGTATGTTTGAGAAAAAATAGATGGTGGCAATGTTGCTGGTTGATTTAGGTTTAGAATTTAACCTACAAAGAAAGGAAAAACTCTTGGTACTAAGGCCAATCCGATGCAGCTAGAGGGAAAGTTGAGTGAGTGGTAAAGAGTTAATAGTCATCCCTTATAGTGTTTCTCTCCTATATTTCTAGGTGAGTGTTATGTCTAAAGTAGTAATTATTGAAATGATTATCGAGATATGTAGAGACCTCTTGATCAGATACATTCCTAAAATGTAAGGAAAGTGGGTAGCTATGTAATATAACTGTGCTAAGTGATAACTGTTTGTGCTACTTATCTTGAATTCAAATTAGACACAAATATGTATTTCTCAGCATCTGCCGAGAATGTAGACAACTCAACCTATCGACATCCTAATGGATGAGTGAACAAAACTTAACTATCAACGGTATCGAATAAATTTTCTCTATAGTCTTCATCACATCTCGATATTAAGTTCAACACTCATCTCAACACTAAAGTCATCACTTCTCCCTGGTTGACTTAGAGACAGGTCTCTTCTTCTTCCTTGATTTATGTCCATTTGACATCTTTCTCTTGCTTATTAGGCTCATTCTCATCGATATTGTCCACTTCATCACCTCGAAGGACCATAACATGTCAGCTTGGATACTAAGTAGCCATATGTCTATAACCTAAGCACTTGAAGCATTTAATCTTACGTATCTTGTGACCTGAAGTTTCCCTCTCTCATATGTCTTCAGAGTTGCCTTATCATCAGCTCATCTCTTTAAGCCAACTCAGCTATCATTAGGTCTATCATTCTTCTCTTCTACTAAAAAAGATCTCTTTAGCTTATTATGGGTAGGTCAGCGTAGAACAAGTGTTTGCAAAGAGCTTGAACCAAGTCAAATCAAGGTATTTCTCATCTACTTCACAACCCTTTGCACTATCTTAATGACTTCATCTAGTATGTGAAACCTTTAGACTTCTACAATAATTCAAATCTCATATTTGAGTATTGAAATAAACCTCAATATAGTATGGGCTTTAGGCTCATCTACATCAGTTTGGATCATTAACATCTGGAATTCCTTCAAATAGTCATAAATAGCTTGACTTCCTTAGTGAAGTTGTTGTAATTTTAAGGTGTCTTGCAAACAAGTCTTAAGTATAAACCTTCCTCTCAATTGCCTCTTCATGTCATCCCATATACATATTCTTCATCGTCAATTTCTACCACATAGTAGCATGTTTAGAGAACTCAAGGGCCATAAGTTAGACTTTATTAGCCTCAGCATATTCATAATAATCAAACACTCTTTCAACTTTCTCTTGCTACTATCAAGACCCTACAGGGGGCCTAGTAGGATTGCCTAAAATTTCCATAACATGTGTGCACCCATGATATGAAAATCATCTTGCAAGTCAGAGATTGCAAGCCTCTAAATAATAAATCACTAAGATTAATGATGTTCAAGTAATTAATTTATTGTAACATGACATAATATATAATTATAAATAACTATGGATGTCCGATAGCCTATAGTTCCTCAGAACCGCAGAGAATCGGTATCCCCTACCAAATAATAAGACAGATATACCAACATTATAAAATTGTAGGAAAATTAAATTATATTAAATTCTAACATGTGATTATTTTCTACAAAGAGTGTTTATGTATCACTTATAAAGATCTCAACTAATTCTAACACTAATGTGCGTATCTTCATCTCGCACTCAGCACTCGAGACTTATCCCAATCCTATCGTATGTAAATCTGCAAAAGAAAGACTATTAGGGAATAAGCTACAAGAGCTTAGTGAGCTATCCCTCGTACCATATTGACAAACAAGTTATCAAATAAATTGTTACAACCATATGAATGCATGCACACGCAGTATGCCAAACAATATATGCAGTTGACCGGTACTACATATAATATCGGATTTTAATGCCCTTCGAGATAAGGGTTGGAGATTCATCGGCACCAATCATGATCGGGCTTTAGCACCTGGGTTTTTACCCATAACTTTGAATTCCGTATTTAAAAAAAAAAACTACATTTCCATTTCTAAAAATCCAGTAGTTCACAAAGTCCTAAGCCTAGCGGTGAGGTGGCCTCCGCAGTCCACACTCACACCCTACAGCAGAGATCTCTAGACTCGACCCTCAACCATACGGTTGGCGTCTCCATCACCTAGTAAGCCTGTAGGTTTGGGTAAGATCATGTTGTACGAGTGCACCATATAGAAACACTTTAATATATATAAACAACCCCCGCAAGGCCTCTCTTTATCTCCGCGTGAAGTGACGGCCGGAATAAGTAAATGTAATGCATGGATAATGCATGACCCTTTTAATTTAAGATAAGCCAAATATAATTAGGTCAAATTATGAGGCGATCAATTAATATCAACAAACCATCCAAATCATATAAAAATCAATCGTACCATCAAATCATCAATTATTGTATTTAACAATATTTCTTACAACAATCAATCAATATCAAGCACACACATATCCCAAAACCCCATGCATCAAGTTATTGATATTTAATTTAAGTGCACTAACTACTAGCACAAACAAGTATGGAGTCATCGGGAGTACTCACTTGACTATGACGACTCGCTCTAGTCGTCAGAACCAATTGGGAGATCCTCGCCCTCGTCGGGATCACCTGATCATTACAAGATAACAGGGATAATAAGTAGTTGACTCAACTAATAGTTCTGGATATCTATCTACCTAATTCGTCTTAGATTACTATTTATCCTTATTCGATTAAACCTAATTGTTAATCATACGTAACTTTTTCATTCTATTTTCAATATTAACGAATTTATAGTCGTTTTTCATCGTTTTCGAACCTATGTTCACACAGTGATGTCCGTTTTGGACATTGAGACTTGTGTTTTACAATGTGGGCTAAATTTATTGAAATTTTATCTTATTGAAGTTTAGTTATTCTTATTACTTATGTTTATGCCCTAGTTTAGGACTTAATTATTGAATTAGCTATTTGATTCTTACACTTAGGAACTTTTACATTAGTGCTACTAATTCACATACTTGATTAAGTTTAATTTAATCTAGGAAGTGTATTAGAGTTTAAATGATCTTTGACTCCTAAGTACATGTATACATATATAGGTTATATCCTTATGTCATCTTATAATCTATTCTTTTACAAGCTTATGCTTATGTCATGGCTCATGTAATCTCTTTGATGATGTCATAGCTTATGCAATCATTTGATGATGTCATGGGTTATGTAATCCTTTAATGATATCATTGCTTACATCATTAGTCCATTATTATCTTATATATTTACACACTTTATACATATGTAATATACATACCTATACTTCTAAGATACTATATATATACTTATGTACTTATATACATATACTAATACACATACCCATATACGCATATGGTGACAGACGTATTTTCGTATGCCTTATCTATCCCCTTAAGAAAGCTTCACAATTTCATTCTTTTTGTATTTTAAGGGTATATTTGACATGGTATATGTATGTATAGTTAGTATATACCTTATTTTAAGTTATGTACATATTGTATACTTATACACAAAGGTATTGATACATGTATATCTCTAGCATACCCTTATGTACACATATTCAAAGACATGTACACATGCATCTTCTTCCCTTGCCTAAAGAATTCTACACTTTCATATGTAAAGATTTGAACTTTAAGCTTAAATCAACATATATATACACAACACATAACTACTTAACTTAACCTAACCTAACTCTTCTTCTAACTAGTAAAGAAGATGAAGCAAGACATAGTATCATAAGTACATACCTTAATTCGTATTGGAATTATGGAGACAAAAAGGAAGGTATTGAAAGTGAAATGGAAGATGCAAGCTCACAGCAATGGAGGAGGGGATTTTACTTTGTTTCTTTTTGTTTTGTTTTGTTTTTGGAATGAAGAAGAAGGTGGGGTCTAGTAGGAAAGAAGTGGACGGTAATTTAGGAGGAGAGGAAAAAGAAATGCTAAAAGAAAAGAAAAGAAAAGAAATCATGACAAGGAAGATATTTTCTTCAAATGAAAAGGACACTTTTGTTGACTTTTTAAATTGTTGACTTTAGTCAACATTTATTGACTTGGTTAACTTTCCTTAAGCATATATAATGTTGTATACATAATGTAGTTATTAAGGGAAATTAAGGGAAAAATTAAGGAAATAAGAGGAAATGAGGTATTTGGTAAATTGATTAGTAAAAATAGTTGATGAGGTCTAACTTTAGGTATTTATAGCCTAGATACATCATTTGATAAACTACTTTGTATAATTAATGCAAAAAGTACTAATTAGAGTATTAAAGTTCACTATATTTAACCTAAGCTTCAACTATACCCCTAACTCTAAGTAAGATTATCTTAATCATATTCTTAAGAAATAAATGTAAGCTATGATTCATTATCTTAGTTTCTAAAGGGCTACTTGAGGATTCAACACATATATGCATGATTGGAAGTCATCTCTAATATTTTTCTAATGATTTGGCAAAATATGAGGGTTATATTTTCAATTAGAGTTTTAGGGTTTATTATGTTGAATTAGTGCACATATGTCTTTAAAGTGATCATTTTAGGGTTTCTGTCACTTTTAAATGAAATCTTTAACATTTAGATGTATTTAGGGTAGAAAAGTTTCTTATGCGATTAATTAATTCTTTTAGGGTTTTCTCTTTCGTTAGCCTTATCGACTCCTAAATTGTCTAACATCATTGAATCTACTTCAAAAGCTAGATTGAAAATTTTAGCGATTCACATCTACTCTAAGTATTGATTTGCATTGCTACTTCCTATAAAGGTCAGAATATGGATTTTGACATTGTCAAGTCCTTGCATTGCTTAGCATCATTGTCCTTCCATTTCATAGTGTTCTTCTACTTCTTTGTCTGCTTCCTCAATTTCTTCCATCTCTAACCTCCTTTGAGTAAGGTAACCTCTCACTCCACCAACTCGATGAGGTCATGCTCAGTAGTGAGCCTGGTCTCCATAGCTATGCCTTGGTCTTTGCTCTCCTTTGGCATAGCTTTAATTTGTTGTACCTAATTGTTATTACCTTACATCTTGCATAGATATGATTAAACTCTCGACAAGAATAGTGAAGCTTATCATCAACTGACCCTGACGTGTAGCTTCCATATTGGCTACAACTAGCTTAAGTTCCATTATCTTAATCCCTAATAACTTCATGGATACTTGAATCTAGCATTGTGTGATACTTCTCGTTGCTATATTCTTCAAGTACAACACAATCTCAACAAAACCCAATTACTCACTACAACTCAGAATTGTACTAATACACTCCAACCACTTAATACCCAACACAGTGCAATGTAATACAAAATAGACTTGCTTTGTTTTTGTAGTAAGTATACAAAGTAAAATAGAGTACCACAAGTTACTTCACTTACCTTACACAAACTACTACCCTAGAACTCACAACATCAAAACCCACTCCTACAACTTCAACCACACTTCTAATGTACTTAAGAGCAGCACTACACCAACTATGGAAGAATACAGTAGCTACTATCAGTAAGATGAGCAAAACTTTACTACAGCTTAATGCATTCCCTCTTGGAACCCTTTTTTGATACCAATAAAGCTAATGTGTCTCCAAGGTCATATACATGAAGGTCGTACTACAACAAACTGAAACAAATGTAAACCAAAGGTGTTTTAGCAAAACCTGAGCAATTACCAACTGGATATGCCACACCAATTATTCGTACTTTACGTAACCTCCACTTAATATGACACATAAGTGAGTATTAGAGTCACTCGCCACTATACCTTGCTAATAGGAATAGATAAGAGCTAGTAAAAAGAAAAGATACGATTAGGTGCTCTCAAAGGATAAGATTCCATATTTAATAATGAAGTATTGATGTTTATGTACAAGGTAAGTGAGGTATTTATATAAACTCAACTAAGGTTATAATAAATAAAGAAAAGACAAAAATGATAAGATATAAAAGATTCCTTAAACATACTAAAAGGGGTAAAAATGAGAAATAGTATACTGTACGAAATTGTATGGAAAAAGAAAGAATCCTTTTAGAATATTGTGTTAAAAGACATGCATCAAGCTAACATTGGTGATTGGATGCTAAATAGCTACTATAGGCATTTTTTCTCTAGTAGCTTAGCACTTATTAGGGTCAACTCAAAAGAGGTTAGAAAGAAGGTAGTAGTCATGGCTGGCTTGATCTGGGTTAGGTCTATTCTCAGATATTATGTATTGTTTGAGGCCTCTTCAGGTCAGATAGATGGATAGCTTGGCTTAGAAGGGAATCTAGTGCTCGTCAATTTGAGAACTGTTCTAATCATAGTTAGAACTCGACACTTACGTCGGGTAAGAGAAAGTAGGCATGAGTTGGTGATTGAATCCTTATCCTTGAACAATTCTCAAGCTAGTATTTGTCGGGTGAGTCCATGCAGTCCTCTAGCTTGGCTTTAGGTAATAGGTTTGAGGGTTGGCTTCCTATCATATCCCTTTTCTTGTGACTACCTTAAAAACAATGTTTTTAACCTTATTGGGACCTTATCTCTCATCACTTAGTTTGATTAAGAGTAAAGAAGGGACAATTTCAATAATTCCATTCAAAAGGGTCAGTATTTGGTAAGAGAATCCCAATTGTCCCCTAATAGGTTGCAATACATGGTCATTTAAGTTTTTAGGTCTAGTATAGTTCAATTTTGATTTAAGGGTTATTCAATCAATTCCACGTATTTCAACTAATTATAATCTAGCAAAGTAATCAAGTAGTAGTACAATTATAGACAACCAATTTTTTCCCTCTTTATTTTTTTTTATTTTTTTCTTTCTTTTCTCAATAGGTATTAAATTAGGAAAAACGTACAAAAAAAAGGAGATTAAAGAAAACCCCTAAAATTAAGAAATTTAGAAAAAAATAAGAATTTTAGGTAAATAAAAAATTTTCAAAAAAATAAGAAAAAGCATAAAAAATAAGAAATTTGGATAAGAAATACAAAAATTAAGAAATTTAAAAAATAATAAAATTAAGAAAATTTTTTAGAAAATTGAAAAATTACAAAACGAAAATTGAAAAAATAAAAGATATTAGAAAATAACAATTTTATTAAGATAGATTTTTTATTAGGTTTAGAAGTTTGGCTATTGAACTTGATCTTAGATTTATATCTAACTCGAGATGATTGAGTCCATATATGTTGCATATATGGATAAAGTATAGGTTAACGGCCTAATAGATAAGTATTAAATATTAGCATTAGATATTGAGTGTAAGGTCTTGGGTTCAAATTATAGAGAAGGCATACAAGTTTTTTTTTTTTTTTCATCACGTCAAGGACCACTACGTGTTAGGATTTCATTGCACCACGTGTCTTGACACGTAGCAATGCCGGATTGGATGACCTTGCTAACGTGGCGCCACGTGGCGTGCCACATCAGCTATTACATGTCATGTGATGACATGTGGTAGATCGGGGTTAGCTGACGTAGCACTACGTTAGCACTTTCTCTTTCTTTTTCCTTAGTTTTCCCTTATTTTCTCTAAATTTTCCTTCTCTTTCCTTCTTAAGAATAGCCTACCCCCTTCACTTTGGTTGTAATTTTTGCATAAATTTCACACATAAACACATAATCTCTTACACTCCACACAACCTATTTTAAATTGAACCAAAGAACAAGACCATATTCATCCTTTTCATTAGTCAAATCAAACTCCAAAAATTGGAATAAACTTAAATTTCGACTTTCTGCATTTAAGTCCGATCCAAGCTTTCCTTTGTTTTTAGGCTAATTGTAAGTATAAATTAGGTGTTAGGAGATGTTCAAGAACATACACAACCACTCATAGGTAGCTAATTCACTCATAAACATTCTCTCTCTCACTTTTTCTCTCTACCAAACCCTTTCTCTTCGAAACTCTCTCTCCTAAGCTCACCACCATGACTAACCACCCTAACTAGCTCTAGCACCTCTTAAGCTCCCTAACTTAACTCATCTCAACCACGATCGTACCCCCTAATGATGCCACTAAGCTCCTCACTACCTTAACCCTAACCGCCGAATCCTTTCTCCTCAAACCACCACCTCTAGCAACTTTTACCCCAAATTAATCACTTGATCAAACTCCTGGCTACCTTAAACCCTAAACCCGAGCACTCATTCGTGCCCAACCATCAACCACGACCACCACTTAAACACTGCCACAACCACTACTTTAAACCACCCTCCAAACTACCTCCAATCATGACGGCATCGAGCTTGCCCCTCCATCCCTAATCCAAAGCACATAAAAAACACCTTTCCTATTCGTTTAAGTGCCTGAATCCGTTCGAATCTAACCTTATGGCTATTGTTAAGCTTAAAGAAGAACTAACTCGACCTGAATCTAAAGCCTGACCTAAGTTCGACCTGCCAACTTATCCAACTTGCTCTAAGTTTGACTCGCGTACCATTGCTCTCGGGACTTTATATTATTTATTTCTTTATTTCCTTTTCTTTCTCTTAGTTGTTGTTATTGTTTGATTTTTTTTCTTTAGAATTATAATAATATATATAAAAAAGAGCAAAGAACAAGAAAAAGAAGAAAAAAGAAAAAAAGAATAGTTTATTTTAGTAAATAAAATACATATATATAGGATAAAAAAATAAAAATGGAAAAATAAGTAAAGTAAGAATAAATAACTGTTTTGTCACTTAGAAAAATATTTTTCCAAAATAAGAAAAATAAATTAATCCATATTTAAAATTAGGGCATTGTGGAATTTTTTCAAAAATAAAGGAAAAATCCAATTTAAGACCCTTTTTATAAATTTTTTTCAAATAAACCAAATTGAATTAAAGATGTAAATTTGACGTATTTTCAAAATTAAAATAAGACCAACCTACTAAAGTTATTTTCATCAAAAGAACTACGTACGTTTGATCCCGAATAATAGTTACGTAAATACCTATGAGGCTAAGATAAAAATGAAAAAAAAAACCCTAATTTCCTTTTTTCTTGAGTTTAGATTATTTTGTTTATCCAATTAAAGTAACCAATATTCAAGCTATGTCTTTCAAAATTAAAAGGTGATTTTCAAGTTTGATTCTAATTTTGAAAAGTCAATGGTATTTGTATGGTTTCAAAATTACTAACCCTTGGATTCAGAATCTCTGATTTCGAAAGTCGTTTTATAAATTAGTTTTAATCATTAGATTAGTGGCTAAGTTATAACCATTAATTAGTTATAACTTAATTGGTTTTCCCGACTCCCGTTGGGTGGTGATTTTAAAGTTGTTTTGAAAACAAAAGTAACTATTTTCTTTAAACTCTAGTCAATGATCAATATTAAACGAGTAAAATTTAGTATTGATCAGTTTAAAGAAGGCATATTTTATAAAAAAAAAAAAGAACTAGGAGTGTGAAAAATTAGGCTTAACAACAATCAAAATTAGAGACATACAAGCATACGCACAAACAAGCTATTTACAAGTACAACTAATTATAAAGTTAAGCCTCCAAGTACTATAAATATAATCTTCCGAAATATAGTTATGCATTGATCCCAAACTTACCTGAACTTCCTGTCTACTTGCTTTGGTGCCACTTGTGATATATCTTCATCGCAATTTCCTATAATATAGATAATGTTTTAGATTTTATATAAGTATAATTCATACTATTATTCTATATCTGAGGTTGTTAACTTTAGTTGAGTTCTTAATATGCTTAAGTATTTAGATTCTTTCGTTAATTATTAAAAGTTCTCATCCAACTATCCTCTGATTCATCCCTTAATTACACTTTATTCAACAATCCTATGAATATCCTCTAAGGTGCAACTAACTATATTTTGTTTATATAGTCTTTTATTCAATTTTTGAACATCTTTCTAACATGCCATTTACATATAGCATCTAACCTATTTTCTGATTTATTCTTTGATTAGCATGCACTCACTTTTTCTACTGAAATCTCTACGATTTTTACATACACTTTCATAACTGCATTTAGGATGAGCACCTAAATATCCTTTATAACTTCAATCTCAAACCGTATTAATAAATCACAACTTATACAACATTAAATACATGTGTATACACATGAAACATTCTTTTTCCTACTTCCTAACTATCAAACCAGTTATGAACTATTATATTTACTTTGATAAATTCATTTTTCTTTTACTTTATCATTACTAAACATTCAAAATTCCAAATTATAGCTTGGATTATACTAGACTCCTAAACAGACTTAAGAAATAGGGCACTTGTACATTGTTTTCATAGAAATAAAAATTTCTTCAAAATCTAACTTTACTATTTCAACAAAATCTTTACATAGCATAAAAATATACCATGTGAAGATCTTACAATTAAAAATCGAAGTCAAAACTACATCATTTGCTCTTTTGAAAATGCAAGCAAAAATCAATGTATACTTCCAATTTCTTAAGGAATATACATTTACACTCAACATTTGGAAAAAATACTTTGATTTTTAAATTCTACACACAAAATTATCAAGGAAAACCAAGTACCATAATTTTCAAAAAAGGTTTGATATTTTTAATTAATTATCGAAAATCAAAAAACATTTTCCAACTCATAGGCATTCATAACTCTTGCCACTACTGGTGCCACCCCCGTATCACCAGCATGAACATGATGGTTGTTGGATGGTGGTCACGGTTCTTCCTTAGTTCCTAATAAGATACCCGATCATCAATTTAGCTTCATTTCCACTATTTTTTCTAATTTTCTCCATCTAATTTCTCCCTTTACCGATTTTTCTTAGAGGATGTTTTACCTAAGCTAACTAATGCAGGTGTCCCTGGATTTTTATAGTGAAGTTTGGGTTGGCTACAACTTTCTAAAATATCCAAGTATCCTAATTCTACTGGTATTCCACAATATTATGTGTCCAAACCCCCATTAACCATCCTCACTTGCCTTATTAAAATTGCCACACCTCGAATTTTGAGTCTCCATGTTGCGACTTAATTTTTACATTTTTTTATTTAATTTTCTATAAACACTTCTAAATATTATTCATGTCTTTTTATAATTTTTAATATCCATATAATTTATTTCTAATAATTTGTTAATCATTGGAATTTGTTCAGCATTTTTGCAATAAATAATGAGTACTATATGTAAATTCTATGAATATAATATTTAATTATTTTATTTTCTTTAATCCAAACTCATAAGCCTATTTTTACTAATTTTTTTTTTTATTTTCATCATAAAATTTGAGTTCGATTGAATAACTTTCGTGATTGTCTTAGATTTCATTTACCAATTCTAGACCATCCAATTGTAGGGCTTATAATGTATATCAATAGTCAGGCTATTAACAAGACCACTATCAAGTACCGATATATAATACCTCGGTTAGATGATATGTTGAATGAGCTCTATAGTGTAGGGGTCTTTTCAAAAGTGGACTTGAAAAGTGGTCACCATGAGACTCGTATTAGATTGAGCAATGAATAGAAGACAAGCTTTAGAGTAAGGATGGTCTTTACGAATGGTTAGTCATACTATTTAGACTTACGAAATACACTAATACCTTCGTGCGGCTTATGAACCATGTCTTGAGAACATTGATTGACAAGTGTATTGTGATTTGTTTCAATGAAATTCTCATCTATAATGCCAACCTCCCATCGCATGTCAAATACTTAAGAGCAATCTTTGAAATCAAAATTCCTTTAATTTTCCTTTCCTTCATTAAACAAATACAATGTAAGGAGTCAACTACCTTATAATTCTTTCCCTTTGTATTTCTTCTTTTCATATTCATTCCTTTCTAATTCCTCCACTTAAAGGAAACATAATGTTGATGACCAATTTTCATCATTTAGTGACTGGTTTTGTTGATAGCTAAGCATCAAATTTGTTGTAGTTATGCCAAACCTTCAACGAGATCTTCCGATATATTGGGAACGTACTTCTTTCATTTTACTTAGCTTAGTCTGCTTACCAAGGAGGAATGGCTTCTTATTTTGGTCAGGACTAAAAAGAGATTAGAATATCTTCTTTTAGATGTCAATATCTTTCAAAATAAAATTATTACCAAGCTTAGTACTCGAAACTTTATAATTTTCTTGAGATTATAGGGTCATGTATTTGAAGTCAAATGTGGGTGGTTTGCTAATAATTACTGAAAGTGTTAAATGGAACATAAGTCAATGTAAGAGTACATGAGTCGCAAATGAAAAAGCTCACGTTAAAATGGAACGCCATCAGAAGTCAACTGCTATAAATAAAGAGTTTGAAAAAATTTGTAAAATAGTATAAATAAATTGCACAGATCATAATTGTACGTCATTTATTTTTAAAATTAAGCAATTATATCCCCTAAAATAGATGTAGAACTCACATTGCTTAAATAATATATATACAGATTTATTAGTTGTATATATTAATAATATGTATTTACATTAGATTCAAATATTAAAAGTAATATTGCTATAGTATTACACATAATTTAAAATGCATTGGTAGTTATAATATATAATATTGAAATTTATATAGATATATAATAAATATATGAATATATCAATCTAAACATGAGGTAGTATATTTAGTATAATTAGAAAATAAAAACAAAAAACAATGTTATAGGTAATATGTACTAGTGAATGACATAAGCACCAAATGTGTATTCAAATGTAAATGTAAACAAATATATGCAAAATTTTCCTTAATATTGATAAATTTTAATATTTATATGTTTTGTTTAGTTTTTTTTTTTTTTTTAGTTACAACTACTTTTTGAGCAAGTACAAATTATAATTTTTTATAATATATTTTACAATTGCATCAATAATGTGATATTAGATGAAAAATTGGTAATTTTTTATTAATTAACAATTTCATAACGCCCTATTTTTATCCTATCGTTATCTTCATTCTAAATTTCAAAATGAAATTAATATTAACAAATAAACCACTTCCTGAAAAACTAGGAAGGGTAAATTATACGAAGATTCCTTGTAATCTTTTAAAACTAGATCGATCTCCTTATGTTTTAAAACTCAGCCCTAGATCTCTTGAAATGATTATGAGATCTACTTCTGCAATGTGGTGGCAGCTTACATGTATCATGATGCTGACATGGGCAACAATTCATTTAAAAAAAATCACGTCATTTTGTTGTTTTGATGTGAAGGGTTTAACACATTTTTGAAAAATAATCCAGATGTTCACTTAGGAAACTGACTCTATACTAACTTTTGTGTTTATGTTAACTTTTAATCAAATTTTTATATTTCAAACAAGCCACATAAGTTTTTTGCGTTTATGCTCACTTTTGGAATAATATTTAATTTTTGTATCGCATTATCAATTATAAAAACAGAAGTAAAATGTTTGAAAATAAATATTGGCCAAAACAACCGAGACTACGAAACTTTCCTACTCCATGTAATTCTTGGGACCACATGGTTGTCAATCTTTGTGGGTTATAAGCAAAATAATCGGATTTTCTAACACTAAGCTGCTTTCTTCTTCATCAATTTAGACCTAGCCAATTGGTTGGTTCAATGGAAAGGCATATTTCAATTTTAGAAGCTGGCAGTCTACGATTCCAAGTCTAGGAAACTAGGGCCAGCCATGTACGGTTCTACAGCGTGGATAGTGTGTTCTAGATACAGTATTGGTTCGGTTTTTTTAAGTGACATCCGGATTATTTTTTAAAAATGGGTTAAATCCATAATGTCAGCACAACAAAATGTTGTGGTATTTATTTTCTTATAAATTTTTGTACATGTCAACATCATTATACATGTAAGCAACTACCACACTACAGAAGTAGGTCCTAAAATCATTTCAGGGAGTCCAAGTACTAAGTGTTAAAAAATAAGGAGGTTGAAAGATTTCGGAGAATAACTGTGTAACTTACCCAAATAGAAATACAACTTTAAGCTTCATATTAGATAGTTTTTGTACAAAACTATTAGGCTCTTTATAAACGAATAGCATAAATATTAATCTCTTTAATGGGATAATCAAGTTTAATCCCTTTTTTCTCATGAATAATCAAATTTGGTTTAGCTTAACATACATTGATTTATATCAAGCATTAACATTTGTCTTTCTCGACTTCTTATAGCTCAATTGTAGAAAGATTATGATGCATGGCCATTATAATCTCATATATGGTTTATTATATAATTATCTAAATGATTTCAAAATTATATTGTAATTATATTATAATTATGTATAGTACTAAATTAATATTAATTATAATATATAAATCTAATGTAAATATATATTATTAATATATATACTTAATAAATCTTTATATATATTATTTAAATAATATGAGCTCTACATCCATTTCAGGTGTAAAAGTGCTTAATTTTGAAAATAAGCTTTGTCCTCATAATTACGAAAATTTATAGTGGAGGTCAGTGTAATTTACTGGAATATTATTGATAACAACCTTAAGAATAGTAGACACTCGAAACATACTAATCTCTACGTTAAAAGATAGCTTATATTTTTTTGTTTATATTTTTTGGGCATGGGTCTTAATAAATTCTTCGATGAGAAGTGTAGAAACCTTTTCTCCTTACTTAACACTAGTAAAATGTGCTTATTTATATATATATATATATATATATATATATACATATATTTCATCTAAATTGTTATGACTCGCTCATTGATCTACTATGGATTCAATTCACGAATGTCATATATACGACAAAAGATCATCAGTGCACTAATAAATATTAAATAGTCTCCATGAATTAGGTGGTTATACAAATGGTATAAAACCAATATAAGTACCCAAACTTTTTATACTTTTTCATTTTAGCACTTATAATTTAAACTTGCTTATTTTAGTACATCTTCTTATTAAACAAGACAAATTAATATCTCTATTATAAGAATCATTATTATAAAATGGTAAAATAATAATATAAATATATTAACTTTTATTTTATTTTCATTTTACTACCTAAAATTTTTATTTTTTTCATTATGATACTTTGATTTTATAAAGTGAAATAAATAGATATTCTTTATAATAATCTTTGTGAAAACAATATAAAAATCAACAAATAATAATGAATAATTACAATAAGTTAAAAAATAAGAATAATAAAGAATATACCTAGGTCTTCAAACTTTATTTGATGTGGATTTTGTGAATGATATCTAGCTTTTGTGAGCTTTTATATTGTCAAATAAAACTTGTTGTGTGCTATATAATTATTATGATTATTTATAAATAATAATAAAAAAAAAGAAAATTGAAAATGGATTAAAAATGGGCACATTCCAATAAAATCAATCTCATGTTGGTCTTTTCTATCTTGACATCAACAATTCTAACTCCAACCATCTCTACCTCATACAACTTCACATCAATTAAAACAATCCCATACCATTCTTTTTTTTTTTTTTTTACTCTATGGTGAAAATAGAGTTGGCATGATATTTGTCACAATCTCGAAGACAGTTTAGTAGCTACATACTGCCATGTACATATTATAGGTAACTATTTATATACTTATACCACTTGCTAATTATTTTCAATAAGCACATAAAATGTTAACACTAGAGCAATTGTAGAGTATCGTAGATTCAATGGTATAAAACAAAGCTTAATATTATTACTTATTTATAATTTATAGACTTGCTAAAGTAAAGTTGTAGGTCTTTTAAATAAATAGTTATTACATATAAAACTAACATAATTCACACAAATTAATGTCCTTATGTGCTCTCTCTTAGGCCCACTGCTAAATCTTTAATTCTCACCAACGGTCTGAATTTTGCTTGATAGACCTAGTAGGGTTTCTATAAGAAATCAAAGTTATAAGAGTGTAAGCTACAACTAGCTTAGTGAGTTTTCTACTTATACCACATTTCAAGCAAGTTAATTAAACAAACATTTCAATATAAAGATTAAGAGATTATGTCCCTAGATCGATCCTAAGAGAACCAAATGAGCCGATTCTTGTTTACCTCATGAGAAAAACAATTTCTTGGTTATTTAGGAGAACTAAACAAATGTTAATGCTAGAATCCATTATCATGCCCAAGAAGAAGGATCTTCTAGTTAGCCAATGGAACAAAAAAAAAAATGTTCATAAATACCATATAAAAAGTCATGAGAGAAGAATCTCTTAATCGGTCGTAGGAAGGCCCAAATGAAAATAAGAAAAATGCCTTCCATGACCTCCCAAATGACAAAGGATTGATTTGATCCCTAATCGGCCTCTAAATATATACAAACCCAAAACATAAAAATGGATATGATCTTGTCTAATGCACGGCCATTCTCAAAGTTACTTAGTTTGCAATAAATGAGGAAGGTTTTAGTTTTTCTATTCTATGTATGATAGTGATGACAATAGAAAGAAGTTTATATAATATGCTATACATGACTATTTTGATATTCAAATTTCAATATGCTTAACTCCCATATATTTTAGTGATCACCCAAAATATCACACAATCATAAGAATCACATCATATCACAATCATCAATTTCTTTTTATAAAGATAATTATAGTAGGTACTCACCTAGTCATTTGTTATTCGTTGTAGTAATCTTCTTAGAGTTCTAAATCAGAAATACTTATAAAGATAAGGATAAATGAGAATTATGTCTAATTAATAGGTTTTCTAGTTTAAGTTTGGTTCTAAGTTTTTTCTTGTATAAGCCTTTTATTTCTTAAGTTTTACTATTTCTTTTCCATATCATGTTCGAATGGTTCTTGGTTCTTGTTCCATAGTTTTTCGGTCTTCGTAGAAGGTCCAAATTGTTATGATATTGATATGATAAGTCCATATGTCAGTATAGTTCAAGTCAAGGGCATTTTATTCAAACATGATTAGTGAGTTATTTTTAATGTATGATTTTGTCTATTTGTTTTGGTTTTTATTTTAGTCTTTTATTTTAAGGAACTCTTTAGATTTCTTTCTTGAACTTTATTTGTGTAAAATAATTTAGAAACTTCCTTTAAAATGAGTAAAGGCCTTTATTTCTTGAGTAAACTTTGGAAATCAATTTGTAAACTAGTTATAAAACAAGACTATTACTTATTTTAAGGACTTACAGGGAGAGATTTTTTGGAAAAAGACTTCTTTATGTGAAAAAGTTTAGACAGGTCTAAAACATGTTTTTGGTAAAGAATCTTATCTTTTGGAAAATATTAAAAGTTGGAAATCTTACCTTAGCTTACTTAGAAGAGTTTCCTAAATGTTTGAAAAGAGGAAGTTACAAAATCATTTACGTATAAAGAACACAAATATTTCATAAGGATATTTTAGGCTTACCTTTTGGGATATTGAAAGAGATGGTGAAAGAGCTTTGAATAATAATTGGTGGGGCTTGAGTGAAAATGAAAGAAAAGGAAAGTATGTTGTGGAAATTTGAAGAGAATGCTGGAGGTCTAAAAGTAGATAGTGCGTCAATTTCTAGTAATGGGTTAAATTAGCTTATTTAAAAAGATTTGGATTACTTAAGCAAATCAATTATCTTGGTGGTTTCTTGTAAAAATCACATATTGACTTATGTTGGATAAATATAGTCCTATCTTCTAGAAGTAGCATCTTACTTGTGGAATTATTGGGCAACATTGTTAACATGTGTTGATGCATCTATTTTGTTTCATCATCCTTGACAACATTTCACTGATTTAAGTTGTCTTCATCTTCTTTTAGATTTCCATGATGTATTCATGAATTATTTAGTAAATGGTTTAGCAAAATCATGTTTTCTTAGGGTACTTATTATAGTCTTAAAGTATTTAGTTAAATTAGTATATATAGTGAAGATTATAATTTGTTTATAATGAATATCACTTGGTTAAGGGTTTTAACTTTATTATAAGATGCACTTGAGGAATAACTGGAAGACATAGAAATTTATTGGTTTAGTTCATTATTAGTACCATCTAGAAGAGTTAGAAACATATTTCATACATGTTTCTTCCTTATACATTATCCCTTACATCATCTTCCATCTTAATTAATTTCTTGTCCCATTTTGCTATCTACCAATATAAATAACCTACTAGTCTTCCTTAGTCTTTCTATCATGTGTGAATTTGGAAATTGGAAGACAATTCTAGGCGTCACTTTGATGGATGGGGGTTAGTCTTCTTTTCTTTTTCCACATATTTATGTAATGAAACTATTAGGTCATGGCTTATATCGTCTAACTTATTTAACTTTGCTTCTACATCTTTTACTCTTTTTCCACATGCTTATATAATGAGACTATTAGGTCATGGCTTGTATCGTCTAACTTATTCAACTTTGCCTTTTCATTCTTTTAGTCTTTTTCTACATGTGTTGATGTACACATGTACTGGCGTCAACTTAGTCTTGTTAGGGTCTTCTTAGTTTGTTTCAGGTATTGGTTATATGAATTCATTTAGTTAACTTGTTAGTTTTCTTTAAGCTTTTTAATTTAACTAATATTCTTGTGTTGACTTTATTTTACCAACTATTTTTATCTTTGACTAGTCAATTCTAAGGAATATAGATAGTTCTAATGACCATTTATAAGCATCTTAGCAAATCTTGATAATATCTCTCAAATATCTCCTAATGATTATAGTATATCTCTAAATATTTCCTATTGATTAACTTAATGTATACTAAAGTTTTCAGGGATTTACAATATTGATTTGAACTTGTTGGTGTGGAGTATACTATGAATGGACATGAAATTGATTTTATTGGCCTAGAGTCAAAAAAAGATAAACAAAGGATCGCTTGAGTTAATGTAAGCTAAGTATTAATTGAGATATGGAGTCATACTAAAGCTAAAAGGGATTAACATGAGATCAATTTTACGGGCACCTTCCCATTTGTAATACAATTGAATTTTTTCTTATTATAATGGTAGTTGTTGTTGCTACTGCTATTGCTATTTTTTTTTTATTATTTTAATTGATGGTGATGATGATGATGATAATTTATTTTGAGATATAAAAACTCACAAAGGTTAGATATTGTTTACAAAAGGCATATGTTAAATGAAATTTCAAGAACAAGACCTAATTTTTATTTTTTTTAAACTTATTTTCAATATATTACTGTAATTGTTATTTTTTTTATTTTTTATAATATGTTTACAAAATTTATTATGAAGAAATTATTTATTTATTCAATTAAAAAATTTCAAATAGAAAAATGAAAAAAATTGAAGTTATGAAGCACTAAAATTGAAAGAAACTGAAAGTTAATGTAATTATATTATTATTCTACCATATTATGATAATGGTTGTTATAATAGAGATACAAATTTATCTTATTTAAAAAATTGAGGTACAAATAAATTTAAAGTTTATGTACTAAGAAAATGAAAGTTTGGGTATTTTTATGAGCTTTATCCCTTACGAAAACCCAAACATTAGCTTTTAAAAGGTTATTGTAGTGAATAAACTATTTAAGAAACCTCATTAGTTAAAAGTAACATAGTAGCATCCTATAATGAAAAACAAATCCTAATATCAATTTAAAATATACCTACATGTATACTCTAGGGATAAAGACACAACTAATGCTAGAGCTTTTATTTTTTTAGCAATTTAGTATGTAAAGTTTTACTTTGTGTAATTTAGTACTTGATTATTCAATGTAATCTCAATTTAATGGCTCTATTAATGGAAAAGTTGACAGTTGTTACATTTTTTTTATACTTTATTGTTTATATTTTAGTTTTCATTGCATTTTTGAATTTATAGTTTTGTTTTAATGCATTATAATGTTTGATCACATATTAATTTGTAAAAGAGTAATTTAAAATTTTTCTTAATTAATAAATTATTTTAAAAATAAAAATATATATTTTTGTATTGATAACTTTCATCGTACACAACATGCTTGATTTTGGCAAAATATATATTGTTTGGAAGCTAATAAGATTGACTTCTATTTAAAAATAAGATCTAGTACATACTCTCTACCTGCATTAAAATAAAATTTAAAATAGTCATAACTTGCAACCTATTGTTATTTGGCCTCAAAATACGGATTTTTTAACTCAATACACTTCCACATAGTATAACATTTTGTTATGTCTTTTGTACATACTAACCTTTCAAAATTTGCAATTCCATAACTTGTAAACAAGTCATTGTATAATCAACTAAAGGTATATAAACGATTTAAATGAGCTAACTTGACTTAGCTCACTTTAACCTGCAGATTAAATGGAATGAGCTCATTTAGTCCATTTTTAAATAAGCCGAAAAACCTTAGATCAAACCTATTTACAAAGTAAGTGAAACGGGTCAACTCGTGAGTCAAAGGTATAAATGTATTAAATGGGCTAACTTAAATCAACTTATTTTGGCCTACAGGTTAAATGGATCGACTTTATTTAGCCTGCTTTTAAATAAGTAAAAAAACCTTAACTCGAACTCATTTTAAAAGCAGGTTAAACAGGCTAATTCGAAGTCAAAATCCATTTACATACCTCTAATTGGCCATTGAAGAGTTTATATTATCAAAATATTTAAAATTTGTCAATTCGATTGAGAATTATATAGTAAAAAAATCATTCTTATTCTTAGGCAAACTTTCTTGAATTTTTTAGTTTTTGTAGTTTTGAAAATCATATTATAATAATTACAAAATTTTAAGTAACGTACAATCTTATAATTTTATAATCACATTATAGGGTATGAGAATATACAAATAATGAAGACAACAAATAGTTTCATGAAAGTAAGAACATACATATCACATACAAGAAAACAAAATTCAAAGACATTTGCGACCTATACGGTCTATTATGAAGAGTAAAAGAAAGATAAACAGACATGAAAGATTAAAGGAATTACATTATTTATCTTTGACCAATTTCTTCTTTTCCCTTATAGTAGCTCGCTATATCTAAAATATACGATATATATGTATTTATAATTTACACCACTATACTTAATTATGAATAATTTTCTATTGTCATATTTGAGTCAAAATAGTAGGTTGTAACTCAAGCTGTCCAACAGTTATTTAGTTGCAGTAATAATATAATATTAGATTTACAAGTTATGAAATCTCAAATATGTAAAATCAGTGTTTGGTGCTATCAGAAATATAAATAAATATTACAATTTATAGAGGTGAATTATTCAACAAGTCTAGAAGTTTATGTTACGAGGACAAATGATACTTAATTTACAAGTAATAACCATTATAAAATTTTACCTGAAAGATGTGGTCTTAAAACACATAATATATCTTATTCTCAAGTAAAAGTAGACAATTAAAAGCTTTCAAATAATATAATGTTTGCTAAAATTAGACGTTGCACAATGGAACTTACTAGATATAAATATTCTTTTCTTATTTTTGAGATAGCATATCAATTAAGAAAAATGAAAAATTAATTTTTTGATAAATTAATCAATGAACAAATACTAAAATGCAATAAAACTAGAAGCACTATAATGCGATCAAAACTAAAGTATCAATACTAAAATATAAAAAAATAATGTAATGTTCATTAGCTTCTCCCATTAATTGAGGCATTAAATTGAAACCAAATTTAAGATAAAAGTGCTAAATCACGCAAAATAAAAGTTGGATACTAAATTTACGGAAATTTAAAATTACAGCACTTTTTATGCCTTTGCCCTTTCGTCCTGTATCGTCTCATTTACTCCTCTAGTTAACTATCTGATAGCAGTAGGTAACTCAATCAAATTAATTTCATTTAAATTTTGCAAATTGTAGCAGGAATTTAAAATAGTGTGTTTCTTAAGAAACTCAAGAGCTGAAATGGAAAAAAATTAATATATAAATAAAATCGGGGGACACATATAGAAGAACAACAAATGGTAGTAAGAACTAATTTTGTATCTACTTTAAAGGCAATAAATATTCTAAGGCTATAATCTTAAGAAAATTTTTTATTGCTTTCTGTTCTAGAAGATAGCTTTACATATAGTGAAATGAAGGGATAATGGAAATTTTATCGAATGAGTGGTAACATGAGGAAAATTCCATGTACTTTCTTTCTACGACTCAACAACTTTTATCTACTTAAGCCTGACCAGGTTGGTACTATTCCCAAGTTCCAGTTCAAATTTTAGCTTGTATGTGAAGTGGCTGAGGAGATTCAGCATTAGAAGCTACCCTCGAGCTTAGTTCATTGTCCTAGTCCGTTCAACAAAATTTTAAGGAGATGAAAAACTGGTTTAGGTTGAGCATGTTGTGTGTCTTGTGGAGCATATGTGCTCTACATTCAGGTTTCTTCCTTCCTTATTTTCATTTATCAGCATGTAAAGGATCAGTTTCATAATATAAAGCCTTCAACTATGAATTTGAATTTTCTATTGTTTTCTCTTTTTTGATTTTTAGTATATGCAAGATACGTCTGGCGTTATAGTTCTTACGATTCAACAGCAACGACACAGGCAAGTGCAGATCTTCCATTTAAACATTCCATACGGTATAAATTCCTAGAAACATGAGGATACATTTTACCCGCGTACTTCATATTCTATCTACAATTATTGATTACCTTACACTAACACTTTGTATAAGATTACACTGCTAAAATGACACAACGATCATGATATTGATTTCCATCTCAATGTGCTAGCAGTGTTTGAACAAGCCATGGCGCCCCGCATGCGGAGGGGCATCATAGTGAACCCGAAGTTTCATCACGGGATAATCGGATGGACCGCACATGGACAAGCCTCGATTGAAGTGGGAACGTCTATATATGGGGACATGTTCATTGCCGCACAAAACAGGGTGTATCCAAGGGACAGTTTCACCCAGAAAGTTCACCTTGAGAAGGGAATGCTTTATCTTTTCACTGACACCGCGTTATTGTCATAATTTTGACCGTTGAAAGCTGTTTTCTGTCGTTTATATGAGAAAATGTTCAGCTTGGGTCCAAATCAGTGGTGGATGTGAGAATGTAGCTGTTGTGTTTAAAACTGATGGTAAGTTTATAAGAGGAGGATCCACCATAGCGCGCCATGGATGTTGGTCTTTGCTCAAAGGTGGAATTACCGCAAGTTCAATGGGCCCTGCCGAAATTCTCTTTGAGTTAAAGTTTACGATTATCTTTTCTCTCTACTTGCCTTGCCTAGCTTCATTTCATAGATTTAAAAACACCATTGGCTTTTAATAATCTCTTGGGGTATGGGATAAACATAATTACGTTCCAATGTCAAAATAGTTATAGAGATCAGGTTATCCTCTTTTCATGTAAAAGTCAAGAATACGGCTAGACAGAGCAAAATTTATCAATCGGGCACTTATTGTCTCATCTCTTGTAAATTGAAGTTCTAAACCAAAGCTCAAAATTCTTGCAAAAGCTCATCATTTGTTTATTCCGAGGACCTAAATATATGATTTATGTCGTCTACGTTCTTCAATGAATTGGTGCAAATAATTTAACAGCACAACCTTCTTTTTCCCCCCGATTCAGTGCAAGAACACATCAGTGGAGATATGGGCTGATAATGTCTCATTGAAACCGTTCAGTAAGAAAGATTGGAGAGCCTACCAGGACCGTAATAGCGAAGGCAACCGAGAATGTTATTGGGTTTGATCCCAGTGCACGGAAATTGATTTCTACGTGTTTCTTTTAGTCCTTCCATGATTTGAGGATCATATTTATGTCGTCCTTATAGGTAAGAAAGAGCCTGGTGAAGATCCAGGTAACATCAGTCAATAATACAGCCCTTCCTGGAGTGCAATTGACAATTAAAGAAACTAAGCCAGAATTTACACTAGGCTGTGGCATAAACTTTCATATTTTAGAAAGCAAAGAATACCAAAATTGGTTCCCCTTGAGATTCAAATTCACCACTTTCACTAATGAAATGAAATGGTACCCTACATAGAAAAAATCAGGCATAGAAAACTACACTGCTGCAGATGCTATGCTGAGATTCGCCAAAGAGAATGGTATATTGGTAAGAGGTCACAATGTTTTGTGGGACAATCCAAGATACCAACCTAGTTGGACAAAAAACCTTACCACTGGGGAACCGTGAAAGGCAGCAAACGAAAGAGTATACTCTGAGGGCGCAAGATATTCAGGACAGGTAATTCATTGGGCTGTAGCGAATGAGAATTCGCATTTCAAATTCTATGAGGATAGACTTGGCAGAAACGTCTCTTCCATATTCTATTCGAATTCTCAGAAGCTTGATCCTCAAGCTATTGTATTCTTGAATGATTATGGAACCATAGAGGACAGTCACGATGTGAAGGCAGGGCCTGTAAACTACAAGAAAAAAAAAAAAAAAAAAAATTTGAGGAGATACAATCATATCCTTGGGATGCTGGATTGTCAATAGGCATAGGCCTGGAAGGACATTTTAGATCTCTGCAGCCAAACCTGGCTTACATGAGATCTGCATTGGACATTCTAGCGACAACAGGACTCCCAGTATGGTAGACAGAAGTTGATGTTGACAAAAATCCAAATGAGCAATGTCGTGTTTTCATAAAATCAATCCAACCACTTGGAAAAACCTTCATTAAACATAATATGTAAATAGAACACTATCTATTAGCAAGAAAAATGTATATGTTTTCTATGTTGGCGATGTGAAATGTTATCAGACACTACAGGCTCAGCACCTAAAAGATATCCCAAGGGAGGGATACCCTCATCCTGGTGTTCAAGGAATCATCATTTTCGCTGGTCCTGAAATAGCTGGTTTTAAAAATACCATCCTTGCGGATGAAAGTTTCAACAACACGGCTGCTGGAAATGTGGTCGACATGCTTCTCAACGAATCGACGAGCGACGTTAGTAATGGCAGAAGAGACAGTAGAGGCTTCTTTCAGGATTCACTCTATCATGGAGAATATCAGATAGACATGATCCACCCAAAAACTACGGCCTTCAATTCTTCTAAACTTGTAGTGCCGAAGGACAAGCAAGACAAAATCGTCCATCTTCAAATAGATTTATAATTCGATTAAAGCCGAACGGTTGGTAGGAATAAAGGAAGTAGACCTCCCGTCAAGATATTCCTTCCTATCTAAATTGACCTTCATTTATCATCTTTTACCACCGTCTTGAGCGTCTTCAAAGAGAATAATAAAAGGCGATTGTTTCCCACCACAATCATTCAAGCAACTTTTCATCCATTTATTAGCAAGCAATAGTCTCTATCTACAAGTGATATCAATGCACTCATGAGGAATACAAACACTACTACTATGAGAACTCAAACATGGGGAAGGCGCATAATTATGCCCGCTTCATATATGTTGAAACCGCGATACCTACCTGCATTGTGGCAGCATCATTCTTACCCGAATGGTGGGCTGTTTGGATCTGATCCGCTAAACTCAGCGGAATAACTTAAAGAAAGTGGAAGGATATTATTTGTTCGGCTATTTTAAACGGATGGAAGTGGGTGGAAATCTATCAAAATGATTAAAATTATTTCCACCCAAATTTAGAAAAAAATCAGAGAAAATAAATGTAAAATCTAAGATAGTTATGAAAAATTACTCGTGAAAGAGGAGGGAAATAAAACTATTCTATACGTTTCAAGGGCAATCTAGATTAATCATTATTTTGTCTCTCTTCTTTTCATTTCTTTTTTATTACCGGAAACAAAAATAAAACATTTTCACCCACTCCTTTTCAATTCTATTTTTATATTCAAGCGTAAAAATTATATCTCCATTATTTTCCTTCTTTTTTTTCTTTTCTCTACTGATTTCTGCTTAAAAATCAGGAAACATAATCTAAGTGCCTCGGTGAACCTCAAACCATTAAGCTTAAAGGTTAGAAGTTGTCCTGCATCAACAAAATTGCCAGGGGAGATATTTTATCCTTATAAAAGCTTTCCAAGAGAAACCTATTAAAGGCATGCAAGCAGCTTTATGTAGCATGAAAATTGCTTATTTATAGGCATTAGGATTAGTGGGCCTTTGTGTTGAGATCCACTGAAGTATAAATCTTTGTATATGTGTTTTTTTAAAAAGGCTTGAAGAAGTTGGCTAGTTTAATCGATTGGATTATTGGGCTCTAGTTTGTTTGGTTTTCACTACTAAACTGGATTTGCTTATAAGCTAGTTTCTTGTTTTGCCCACTTCAATTGATGAGGCCAATTTGCTTTTAAAAGTTGTTCTAAGTTGGCTACCTGCATTTAAGTAAAGTGTCATTTCAAAGAAATATTTTGGTAAAAAATATATTGATTATGGTTATTGGAAGTGGGTTATGTTGTTTGTGAACTTTGTCCAAGGTGGAAATTAGAGTAATGGGCTTGGTCCTCAAATGTCTAGGCTTTAATTTTGCATTGACAAATGATAAGATCTACAAGAAACACATCAAAGTTTGATTTGACATGAGAAACTCCAATGGTCAAATTAGATTTTTGGTGAAAAAGAGGAAAAGCAACAGTACAGAGTATAAAAGGTGTCCATACATGGGGCCTTCATCCCACTATGTATAGGTGATGATACTGTCATATGAAAGATAAAAGAAACCATATCTAAGGTTGAATCTTCTCAAATAGAAAGGTCTATCCAATTGAGTAAATATGTATTTTCAAGAAAGTCAGAGTATGTCTTTATAGAGATTTGCCCTGAATATGAGTAGCTCCATATCTATTCTAACTTAATTAGCGAGCTATGGTCCATATGTGCTTGGAGGAGCTCTTTGTGAGAAGTGCAGAGCCCTATGATGGAAATCAAGGCAGTTTTATAAAGGCTTGATCAAAGGGCAGGTTTGGTGGAGCCAAGTAGGTTAGCATACCTCATCATAATAGGATTCTATCAAAAAAGATGAGTACCAAAAGCTAGATCTAAAGTAAGTCAAGCAAGCCTGAACTTAACTTGGATTGGGGTCAGGATGGCCTAGGAGGGTTAAGCTCTTATTGATCTAGGCTCTCTTGTTAACTAAGGGTAGAAGCGAAGTCAGATTAGACTCAAGGTGTCTAAACCTATAATTGCATATCAATAGGATAACTAAACTTGATTGTTTTCAAAACAAGGCCTGTAAATTGTATTAGGTGATTCTTATAAATCATAAACAATAAGATCAAACTTATTAATCAAGAGCTTTCAAACAAAACGAAGTTAATTTGCACTTTTAAGAGCTTAAACACTTCCTTATCCATCTTAACACCTCATAAGCATATAATAGATTTGTCTAGTCAATTGGGATGATTATTTGAATTGCCTCATTCTTCTTGCCACATATATAATAGCTTATAATTATATCAATCATCATTTTACCAAATTATGTCACCCTTCTCATAAAGATGTAATGATTAAGTGTTGGCCTCCTTATATAGATCACTTGAGTTAGACTCCGAGGCCTATAAGGGTTAACCAAGCGAATCCTAAGTCTACATATAACTAATGACGAGTCCCAATACCAAGTCATCCTTCGATTGAACTCCTTTCATACTTAGTCTATCTACACTCTAGTCTCAACTACTGATGTCCTTTTTGCTGACCCCTGAGTTGCCTACCTATTGGCTAACCTCCACGCCACCAAACTAACAATCCTCTAAATCCTGACCTCTTGACACCAACCTCTTGAGACCTTTCTTGTCTCAACCACACGCTTAGGAGCTGAGTTCTAACCTTCCCTAGTAAAAAAGTCTGATCTTTAGCTCCCTATTCTCAACTCTCTCTAGCTAAATTCTATGCCATAATATGACACCAAAAACTCTTAACTATATATTGTACTTTTCTAATGAATGTACTATTATTACTTTTGCATGATTGTCTTTTATACCCTTTTAAGCTTGTATTGGGTAGTTAAACTTGCAATTACCTATGTATACATTTCCTTTTCCCCTTGTTGCCCTAAGATGCTTACTATACATAGCCTCTTATAGTATAAGTAGAATATAACATTAATAAAGAATATTCGGTATCTTTTTTGACTTATGAGTACTCCTCTAAGTTTCCGTTACACTCTTATCTAGTCGAATTCGGTAGCTATAATTAGTGGCAAATGGACCTCCTTCTTCATTTATGAGTCATATCAAGTGAAGATTGAGTTGTGCTTTACTATGTTACGCCTTCCATTACCATTTCTTTAATATCGTGAAAGTCCCATTTATCCTACGGTAAGCCCTAAGTGATAACTTATCTCTTTAAGGTTACCATATAAACCTAGTATTAGAGCTTTAGGTTGCAATCGAAAGTATGTTTTTTGTGTTTGTGAAATTTTGAAGTGTTATGTAATAGTATTGTGTGTAGTGTAACAAGACTAAGGAACTAGTTAGGAGTACTATGAGTGTGACTCTAGCATTTGTTGTGGTTATAAAGTTATGTTGAGTGAATGTCATTTGAGTGTTTGATTCACATGGGCATGTGTTGTACTCTATTATGCTTTATTTTTGTATTCGAGAATAGAGTAGGCAATAGCATGTAGTTAATTGAGAATTTTAAGTTGTGTCCCTTTGAGTAATGGTTGTTTGCTGACCGTTTACTCTTTTAAGCTTAGATTTCTATGGAAGGATTAGTAGCAATAGGTGTTATGATGAGTAGCATTGAGGAATGAAGTTGAAGTGCTTTGTGTCGTTGCTACAGTGAAGAAGTTAGCAATGTCAAATATAAGCATTTATGGAGGGGTTGCAGAGGTTGAAGGTGATGATCATGGCTACGCCCATTAAGGACAACAAACTCGATGATCTACAGATGAGCAGATTTAAGACTTGATTGCTATGTTGGCCAATCTAGTTGTCATTGTCAAGTGCTCAGTTAACTCTTAACCTTTAGACGACTTGCCTTTAAATGACTGAGTTGGTCATAATTAGCAAGAAGCGTAGACTGTTAGTCTCCAAGCTCGCAATAATGTTGGTGCCCCCTTTCTCTCCACATAACCCCTACCCATCCCCTGCTACCTTTCCTTCCCCCAAACTAGAGACAAAAGGGTAGATAGACATACCTAAAGAAGAATTGAGCTAGATGATGTTAAGGAAGAGGATGACAACTTTTATGAGTTTGATGAGAGGATGCTCGACCTTCGTAGGGCATGGAGAATGTCAAGGTATAAGTTCCAAGCTTTAAAGGTGCAAGTAGTATAGATGAATACCTAAACTAGGAGGAAAAGAGAGAGAAAATATTTACATGTTATGACTATGAAGATGTGTTGATAATATGGTTAGTCTCCTTAGATTTCATAAGCTATGTATTAATGTGGTGGAAAAGGTTACATATTGTACATTGGCAAGGTCGTCATCAAATTGAGATGTGGAATGAAATGAAAAGTGTACCGCAAGGTCACTTCATTCCCAATCACTATGAACAGGACACATTGAAGAGGCTTTGTGAACTTAGGCAGGGAGCTAAGAGCATAGATAAATATGTCCATGAGGCCAAGTCTATTGCTAGATTTATTTTGATCCTATGATATGAGAATGGAAACATTGTTGAAGTCTAAAGGATTAACTCCTTAGATGAGGCCATAAGAGTTGCATAAAGGGAGGAAATGCAAAGGCATATTCAACTAAGTTAAGCTCCTTTTGGCCAACCTATACCATTGAGCCAACCTCACATGAGCCAACATGAGCACAATTGAGATGTGGATTGACAAGGTCTGATACATGACCGACTTGGTGATATTCAAGGGAAGGCTATGGTCTTTGAGCTCAAGGTGAAGAAGGATATAAGTTAGAGCTTTAGTCAAACGACTAGGGAAATAAAATGTTTCAAGTGTCTTAGCTTTGAGCACATAGCCAATAATTATCTAAACTGAGGAATTATGACCATAAAAGGACAACTGTAATTTAAGGTAGAGAATACTAATGAAAGAGAAGAGGACAGAAAGGTTAAACATCTACCAAATGAGTTCTAAGAAGACCTTAAGGCCCTTGTTTGACTTGAACCTAGGCAATACATAAGTATGATCATCTAGTGTGTACTTAGTACTATGATGTTATAAGTGAATGAGCAAAGAGAAAACCTCTTATGAAGGGTAAACTATGTGCTTTGATTATCAATACGGGAAGTTGTATGAATGATGCTACCTAATGTGTAGTGGATGCCTTTGTTACCAACTACCTTACACCCTCGACCTTATAAGGTCCACTAATAGAATGAGAAGGGTAGGTTAGATGTGACCAAATAGGTTAGAGTGTTGATCTCTACTAGGAGAGGTACAAGGATGATAGATACCATAATATATATATATTTCAAAAGAATAGAAATAAGGTTATGCTAACCTTGATGAGTCTCGAGGAAGTTTAGAAAGCCTAAGTGCAGATTCTCGAGCCCTCCAAAAGTCTTTAGTGATCTTCTAAGCCAAATTCGCAAAGGTTACAAGATTAGAAGATCATGAATACTTACTAGTTAGGAGATTGTCGGAACTAAAAGAGATCGAAACCTTACCAAAGGAAGTCCAGAAGTTATTGAATGAGTTTGAGGACTTACTTCTTGACAATTGATGCAAGGATTGCCTCTTATGAGAGGAACTAAGCATTTTATAAATCTCCAACCTAAAGTTGCCCTACCTAACTAGCCTACCTATAGACTCAACCCCAAGCAAGAAGTTGAGCTCAAAAGGTAAGTAGATAAGCTCATCGATAAAGGGCATGTCTTGGAAAGTATGATTCCTTATGCCTTATCTACCTTACTAGTCTCTAAGAAAGATGAATCTTAATGCTCGTACATAAACAACTGAGCAATCAACAAGATTACAATTAAGTACCGATACCTTATACCTTATTCAGACGATATGTTAGATGAACTTCAGAGTGTGCAAATCTTCTCTAAGGTTGGCTTGAAGCGTGGTTATTGCCAAATCTATATGAGACTAAGTGATGAATGGAAGATAGCTTTTAAGATAAAGGAAAACCTCTACAAATGGTTGGTTATACCATTCAATCTCACTAATGTGCTAAGTACCTTCATGCTACTTATGAACCATATACTGAGGTCATTAATTAGGAGATGTGTTGTTATCTATTTCGATGTCATCTTAGTATATAGTACTGACCTCTAATCCTATTCAAGCATTTACATGCAATGATTAGCATTCTCCAAGCTAAGAAACTATATAGGAATCTAAAAAAGTGCATATTCTACCAAAATGAGGTGGTGTTTCTTGAGTATGTTGTGTCGGAGGGAGATATTTGAGTTGACTAGGAGTGGTACGGTCCATTCTTAAGTGGCTTACTTCAACTTATGCTATGGATGTCTAAAGGTTCCATAGTTTAGCTTCATTCTATAGAAGATTCATTCATAAAGTTAATGTAATAGCTACACCATTAACTAAGCTTACCAAGAAGAATACTAAGTTCAATTGAATGGACAAAACCTAGAGAATTTTTTAGGAGATCAAGTTTAGGTTAACCTCAGTCTAAAGAAGTTTGGATCTATCCTAACATAAGTTCGATCGCTAGTCACCTATTTCATTGAGATGCACAATGGGGCATCTTGAATTATTTGACATATAACAAGGAATGTTTTTCCCTTGTTCGAGCTCTCTAAGTCTAGTAACACTATCTTTTACCTCGTGAGTTCATTATCTACATGATCTACAAGTCCTTGAAATATCTAAAGGTCAACAAAAGCTATCCTAACAGCATGCTAATTGGATTGAGTTTCTTAAGATGTTCTCTTATACAATTAAGTACAAGGGGGATGGTTCCAATGGTACAGTTGATGCTCTATCTTGCCGGTATATGCTTATCTCAACTATGTAAGCACAAACACTTAGGTTTGGTAGACTTATGAAGTAATATGAATGGGATAGCTTCTTTAGGCTTGTGGTGACTAAGTGTAAATCAGGAGTGGTTGTAGATGGATTCTACTTAGCTTAAGGATTTTATTTAAGAAAGGATAGATGGATGTCCTAAATAGCTTTACTAGAGAACTACTAGTTTAGGAAGCTTATGCAAGAGGGTTGGTTGGCTATTTCGAGAAAAAAGAGGATGCATGAGTTAGTAATGGAGCACTTCTACTAACTTGGGATGATGAAGGATGTCCATAAAGCATTAGACAAGTGTGAAGTATGCAAGCATGCCAACGGTCAAAAGGATTCAAATAAATAATACTCACCTTTGCCTATACCAAAACAACCTTTGACCGACTCAAGCATAGGCTTAATGCTCGAATTACCCAAATAGGCTAGAAGCACAACTCTATTATGTTAGTAGTTGATCGATTGAGTAAGATGGTGCTTTATCTATCACTAAACTCTTTTTGTAAGAAATAACGTGCCCTCATAGAGTTCTTTAGAGCATAGTGTCAAATCGAGACACTAAGTTTATGAGTATTTTTTTTTCTTTTTTAGCAAATACTATAAAGGATTCTATTCACAAAGTTAATGCTTAGCACTTCTTGCTATCCCCAAATTGATGGTTAGATTGAAGTGATCAATGAGATGTTTAGAAGTTTACTCTAAGCTATTATAGGAAAGAATTCAAGCAATTGGGATTTGTGTCTACTAATTATTGAGTTTGCATACAATTACTTAACCCACAGCTTGGTAGGCAAGTTTCCTTTAGAGGTTGTTTATGGCTTAACCCAATCTTACCCTTAGACATGATTAGTCGTCCTACCTTAAACGAGGATAGTTAGTAAGGTGTATAATGTGAAGAGCTCTAGAAGTTACACACGAAGGTCACTAAGTAGCTAACAAAGATTATAGATAGGTAACAAGAGAATAAAAGTAAAGGTTAGAAAACTATCATCTATAATCTAGGAGACTTAATATGGGTCTATCTAAGCAAAGAACGATTCCTAGGTAAAAGACTCAATAAGCTTTAACCACAAGCTAATAGCCCTTTTAAGTTTCTCCAACAAATTAATGACAACGCATAGAAGCTCGAATTACCTAAGGGTATAGAGTATCACCGATCTTCAATACCACTAACCTCATGCCTTATGCGTTAAAAGAGGGAATTGAATAAGATTTAAGGGAAAATCTTCAACACTCTTAGGGAGTTGATGGAGTGTCGACCTCCTTACACAAACCATCCAACTTTAGACTGATCAGTTGAGCTAGACTCCAAGGCCTATAAGGACTAACCAATTAAATCCAAAATCTATAGCTAGCCAATGACAAGTCCTTCTACTAAGTCGGCCCTTAGCCGAACTTCTTCCCTGCTTGGTTTATCTACACAGTGGTCCAAACTATTAATGCCCACATTGTTAACCCCTAAGCTACCTACTTACCGACTAACCTCCAAGCCTCTAACCTTTAACCATCGACTTACTAACTAGTCTTTGAACTCTCTAACTCCTAACTTCTACACTACCATTGACCAGTCTTATGACTTTTAACTTGCCAAGACCTATCTTATCTTAGCGACAATCCTAAAAGCCAAGTCTTAACCATCTCCAATAGCAAAGTCTAATATTTAACTCCCTATTTTCAACTCTCTCTAGTTAGATATTGCGTTAAAGTATAGCACCAAAAATTCCTAGCCATGTGTCTTACTTTTTCTAACAAATTTACGACTATTCCTTTTACATGATTGTCTTCTATACCCTGTTAAGCTTGAATTAAGTAGTTAAACTTGTAATTACCTTTGTAGTTTTTTCCATTTCCACTTATTACCTTAGGAAGCTTATTATAAATAGCCTCTTATAATGTAAGTCATATATAACATATCATTAATCAAGAATATTTGGCTTCTATTTCGACTTGTGAACACTCTTCCATGTTTCCCTTATGCTCTTATCAACTATGATTTGGTAGCTACAATTAGTAAGGAGAGAACCTCCTTCTTCATTTGTGAATCATATCAAGTGAAGATAGGTCGTATTGAACTCTTCAATAAGTCACATCAATAGGATTGCTTCACATTTTGCTATTGTATTGTACCTTCCATTGTCCTTTCTTCACTACTGCTAAGGTTGTCAAACTCACCATTTTACTTAAAATCACTAGAGGGTCTATAGAATCAGATTATGAAATTAAAACTTAGAAACGTAAGTTTCTACAACCTATGTAAAGTAGTTTTAAAATATTGTAGATATACTTATAGTAATTATTCCAAAATTGAAATACATAATGTAAAGTAACAAATAAAGAAACTAAGTTCTATTTTCATAAAAAAATTCTTAATGATATATAATTTAACATGTGTGAAAGAAAGAAAAATAAAGTCAAAACGAACCTTTTTCTATAATTTTTTTTTTAAAAAACAATGAATTAAAGAGAACAAAAGATTTCAATTCATTTTAAATTATTGATAGTAGAAAATATAGTTTTCCTTATAATCTTTGCTATTAGAATTAAAACTTAGATGAAGGTTATGAACATCAAATAAGGGATAAAGAGAGAGAGAAAAAGAGGAAAAAATTAAAGTAGGATAGGGAAGATAATGTAATGTCCTAATAGTTGAAGGCTTGTAAAAGCTTAGTTGCATTTTTTTTATTAATCCATTCAACTAAGATATATAGAATTAGTAAACTCAGTTAAAAATGTAAGTTTTCAAAGGAAAACGATTATATATATAAATTAACTCGAAAGAGCCTCATAAAATTGTAAACTTATAGAATCACATGACTAAAATTACAACCTTAACAACTATGATTATTGTGAAAGACCCATTTATGCTAAGATAAACCCTAAGTGATAAATCGGCTCCTTAAGCACTCTATGTAGTAAGGACTAGTAGATATCTAGTTTTAGTAGATATTATTGCACGTATGCCATGTGAGTCTTATGCTATACGTAGCCTTAAAGGAGAAAAATGGAGAATGAAACTTCAAGAAATGAATTAAAGAGGAGTGATTGATAGAAGGAATAAGCAATCTTAGTGGTTTAAACACTCTAATAAAAGTGAATGAGTTATAGAGCATCAAACTTACTTTTTTTATTAACTTTGACTTTTTCTTTATTTGAACCATGTTTGATTTTTCAAAGTGGAGATTTCATGACTTTGCATTATTTCTCCAATCTATGAGCATAGTTGTTAAAATCAAGAGTAAAAAATTCAATTCAATCAACTTTAAGCATTCAAATGAATAGTAGAACCACAATTTTAATAACCATGGAGTTTCCAAAAGTGTCAAATGAAGAGGTATGATTGAGTATTTATAAACCCTTAGGCTTCATTACGTTTTTCTAATCATGTTAATGATCAACTAGAAAGGCAAAAGTTTAGTCATTCCAAGGTTATCCTCATGAGCTTGCAATTAGCTCAAGGCTAATAGTTATCCTTATTATGTGCATGATGCTGGTTAAAAGAGGTTAAGAGCAAGTGGATAAGATTAAAAATCCTTATTCTAATCTAACAAAACCAAATTTTCCTAAGTTCATCCCAAGTATAGATTGGATTATCTAGTTCCTATCACTTAGACTAAGAAGTCAAGTCCAGATAAAGAGTAGGCTTATCCCAATATCTTCGTATAACAAATTTAGCTATCTATAAGACTTAAGATATAATGTGCTCTCTTAAACTAAAACATCTCTCACATGAACATCAAAGTATTCATAAGACAAGATCTCATGATTGTTGATACTTTATTCAAGTTAGGATAGTGATTGTCTAAAAGATATAATAATTCAATACAAATTATAACACATTTATTTATTGTATTTTGAACTTGTACATATATATAAGTTTATCAATCAAGAAATAAAACTTTCATACTACTTAAATATCCTCCTTTCTTAGAGAATGTACTTGATATCATAAAGTTGTAGTGGTAGCCAACTTCATTCCTTATACAAGGGGATGAAATAGTGTGTCTTCCTTCTTATAGTTAAATGAGCCAAACAAAAATAATAACAATATAATAATATAACAATGAATAATCTCAACACTTCCTTAAGAAAGTATTGTAATACATAGCCTTGCTTATGTGTTAAGTTAACACATGTGACGTATAAGGTATCAATATTTTAAACAAAGTGGATTGCATTTGAAAGGGAAAATTGATAAGCTTTAAATTGGATATATTTTATTTGGTGATTTTTCATGATTTTCCCTTAAAATTTGAGTTTATTTTTACAAAATGATACTTAATTGATTAAAATCTTGATTTCTAGGTTTTGAAATGATTTACACGAGAAAAAGAAAAGATAGAAATAAGTTTTACTTAAATTGGAGCTAAAATGAGCAAGTTATGAAGATTTGAAAATTAATACAAATGAACAACATAGCTGTATCTTTTCCAGGCAAATTTAGAGACATTTTTCAAGTATCAAAGCTAGTGACATAACTATGTCCTCAATCATGTTGTTCCCATTTTTTTTTCAAAAAGAAAAAAAAAAAGAGAAGATGCGAATGGTAGTGAGTTATACAACTAGCGGATACAATTGTATCCCCAATCATATCACTTGTATGGACTTTATTTTGTCGTTTCCTCTATAAAGCCTCTTTAGGTTTTTATTAGGTAACTTAGGAGATGACTTTTAGAGAGCTTTTCAAGAGAATAATACTTAGGGGAGTAAGGACCATCAAAACTTCAAAGTTTAACCTTATTTAGATTTTATAATTTTCTCTTTTACAATTCTTTATTCTTTAAGTCAAGATTACTACTTTATGATTTGTAGAGAGTATATCTTTAGTATTTAGGTCTTGTGGAACCTAGATATACTCATGTGAAATGATTTTTTTATTAGATCTAATTAATTCTCTATTCTTTTCTTGATTTAACTATGTGTGCTTCATGATTTAAATTATTATTTTTGCGAATAGTACTCTAGAATTTGATATTTTATAAGAGAATTGAGAGATTTTTTATAAAATTAGATCTAAGCATAGTTGATGAAGATTGCTGCAAGATTAGAGATAATTTATAAGATCTGTTTAAAATTTTAATTATAGTGTAGAGAAGTCGTTAGGCGATAACTTAATCTTAGGTCATGTTATCAAAAAGAAATTCTAATAAGTAATTTTAAGATTATGGTTAATTAGCTTGAGAAAGTAATTAACATCAGTTGAGAATTCTCCTAACTAAGAAAGATTAAAGAAGAAATTAGGTTATCTTTAGGGAAAATCACATATTAGATTTAGGAGAAACATGTTTAAGTTCTTTAATATTGATTAATTAGTTGTTAATTTAGTAGTTACTGCAATTTAATTTAGATTCATTAAGTTTCTTAAACCCAAATTAGATGGTTAGATAATAGAGATTTAGTGAGTATTAGTAGTCAAAATTTTTAAGGGATCAACACTTAGACTTAATCCGTTTATTACAATTTGATAGGTGCGCTTACCTAACATCAAGTTTTGGCACCATTGCTAGAGACTCGTGATATTAAGAAAGGTAGTAGATTTATTAATCTATCCTTTTTTTTCTTATCTTTCTTGATTTCTTTTTTTTTTTCTTTTGAATTCTGTTATTTTCTTAGTGTGATATTAACTAAATTTTCTGTTCTCTTTAGTTAAGTGCATGACAAGAAGTTGATCAAAGGATTTGATTAAAATCGATCTGAGATTAAGAGAATAGGTATATGCAATTTGAGGCAATTAACAGTTAAAGAAACAGTAGAGGCGTTTAATCAAGGATCCCTTATTAAGTTAAAAGACGAAGTTAAGTTAGCAGAAGGCAAGGTAAAGGGTTAAGAGGTAGAGCAAGAATCTAATCAAGAAAGCTTACCTAAAGCCAACTTAGCCAATAATGAGGAACAAAAATAGACCATGTCATTAATTGCTACCCAGTCTTGTATTAATCAACTAGTTGTTGCAGCCAATAACTTTGAGATCAAGCCGAATATTATTCAAATGGTGTAGTAGTTTATATAATTTGATGGTTTCAAAGACAAAGACCCCAATGCATATATCTTTAGCTTTTTGGAAAAATGTAATACCTTTAAGATTAATGGGGCAACTGATGGTGCTATCCAGTCGCACGTCTTGTTGTTTTCTTTACGTAGTCAAGCTAAGTAGTGGTTAAATTCCTTAGTAAGGAATTCAATCATAGCCTGGAACAAATTAGTGGAAAAATTCTTCTTGAAGTATTTTCTACCTACTAAAATTGTAAAGCTCAAAGCCGGCATCTCTTCTTTTACCTAGATAGAGGTTGAGACCCTATACAACACGTGGGAGCACTTTAAAGACTTGCTAAGGTAGTGTCCACACTATGGCCCCCTTTGGATGGAAGTGCAAACTTTTTACAATGGTCTCAACCCATCTATAAGGTAAATGATAAATGCAATAGTTGAAGGTACACTCAATATTAAGACATTTGAGGAAGTTTAGGCTTTGATATAAAGAATGGCCTTAAATAATCATCAATGTGAGAACCTCAAGGGGAAGTAAAAATTCATAAATGTGTTTGAGCTTAATGTTGTATAATCTCTAGCTACTTAAGTGAAAATTTTGAGCAAGAAAATTGAATCCCTCTAAATAAGTTCACAACAACAATAGTTTAGCCCCAATAACTTCAACAAAGAGGGGATTGTAGGTTGTGAGTAGATGGAATAAGTTGATTTTCTAGAGAAACCCTTAAGACCCCAATACAATCCTTATAGCAACACCTACAACTCGGGGTGGAGAGATCACCCTAACTTTTCCTGGGAAGGTCAAAATTAAGGTCAAGGCTAATAGTAGCAAGTAAGGTAGTAGCCTCAACAAAGAGCAAACTTGCCTCCACTTGGATTTCACTAACCCGTAGCTCCCCTACTTATTATGGAAAAGAAGTTGGAAAGTCTCTTAAAAAAATGCGTTCAATTTAATGAGGGTACATGCAACAAATAGAGACTTCTCTGAGGAATCAAGAGGCTTCCATCCATAACTTAGAAAATCAAATCGAATGACTTGCAAGAATGTCGAATGAAAGTTAGCAAGGATCATTGCCTAGGAATGCAAAAACAAACCCTAAGGAATAGGTCAATTTAGAGAGCTTAAGAAGTGGTAAAGAACTATAGGTTACAAAGAAGGATGGTAGGGAAGTATTTGAGAAAGAAGTAGAAGTCAAGGATAAGAAAGACATAGAGTCACCAAAATCAAGAGAGAATGTACAACCACCAAAAGTAAAGGAGTACAAGCTACCCATCCCATATCCTCAATAGCTTAAAGAAGATTGCCTCAATCCAAACAATCAAGTTCCTCAATCTTAATAAACAACTTCATGTTAACTTACCTCTTGTTGATGTTTTATTGTATATGCTAAAGTACGCTAAGCTCTTGAAGGATTTGCTATCAAACAAGAGAAGTTGGAGGATCTTCCAATTGTCATACTTAACGAAGAATGTTCCACACTACTATAGAAAAAGTTGCCAAAGAAATTAATAGATCTAAGGAGTTTTACTCTTACTTATGTGCTTCGAAACTTATTTATAGATAATGTTTTGGCAAATTTAGGAGCTAGTATTAATTTAATGTTGTACAAATTGTTCAAAAAGTTAGGGTTAAGAGAAGCTAGACCAACACGCATATGTATTCAATTAGTTGATAGGTCCACTACATGCCCTAAAGGCATCATAGAAGATGTTTTGGTGTGAGTTGATAAATTTATTTTTCTCATGAACTTTGTTATTCTTAACATAGATGAGGATTTTGAGGTTCCATTGATCATAGGTAAAACCTTCTTAGCTATTGCTAGGGTTGTGATTGATGTTAGTGAGCATAAGCTCATTCAAAAGGTTGGAGATGACAAAATTGTTTTCCAAAATTTAGATTCAATACACAAGTCCCTTAACTTAGAAGGAACAAGTTATAATGTTAAATCTACTAATGTTTTTGAATGTTTACAGGAAACACTTGTTAAAGAAACTATAAACCATTGCTTGGAAAAGAGAGATGGAGAGATGGTGAAAACCTTTAATCAACTTAGGGTTGTAACTTAATTAGGAGCTAATGAGTACAGTATAGTGAACAAAGGCCATGAACAAATTTGTGGACCAAGGGATGGAAAGTTAAAGCCTACCAAAATAAAACCATCGGCATTGGAGCAGTAACACTCAAAAGGTCATTTAGAACACGCTTTTGAAGTGAGGAGCTCGAAGCCACCAATGACCACTCCATTTAAGCAAAAAGAAGATAAAAAGACAAAACTTGAGCAACATGAGTTTAATGAGTGGCATGATAAGAAGAAAGCCGATGGAAACCATTTACCTAGGGGAGAGAAGTTGCAAGACCAATGGATAAAGGGGTAAAGCTGTTCTTATGTAGCGAGTACGAAAGTAAGGTAAGAAGAGAGGTTAATCTCCACCCAAAGAAGATAAGTTAATCATGCATTCCATTGAGTTATCGATGTTAAATATAATGCTCTTAAGAAGTAACCTAAGTTATTTGTTTAATTACATTATTTTAATTTCTCATTACCATACTTGGGAATTTTTAAGTCATTAGTTATCTTAGCATTTGCACTTTTAGTTCCATTTTTTTTTAATTTTATTTTGGTTAAATTAATTTTCTAAAAATATTCTTACAAAAAAAAAAGAAAAAAAGAAAAAAAATTATACAGTTAGTTATACAGTTTAGAGATACAATAGTGTCTCTTACCGTATCACTTCTAAGGCAGCCCCTTATGTACGTGTACAGTGAGTTACATGGTCTAGAGACATAACCGTGTCTCAGACCATATCATTCCTAAGCATCTCGATGTTGAAATTTTTTATGCAACTACAGTGGGTTACATAACTGCGAGACACAATCGTATCGTAGGCCGCGTCATACCTAGTATTTAAGGGCACAACAATTGAGTTCATTCTCACCTTTTCTTTTATCTTACACTTACACATATGCACGACACTCTTTACACTATACTCTCTCACACAAAAACATACACACTAGTAAGGATTATCACCACTCTACTTCACTTCAAGAACAAGATAAGCAACTCGATCTCCACTTGTTTCATGCTTGTTCAGATATTATGTTGCATATGCCAATTTGAAAATTTGTTTAGTTTTAGGGGTACTGCCCTTAAAATCCCATAGGAGATGCTGTCCTCTTAACCCCTACCTGCTAACTGACTAATGGGACAACCGTACTTACCAGTTGCAACACAACAAATACTTGCCTCAATTTTCATTTAAATTAATGATAAAGAAATTGTTTCTTTAGGATGATTCATGCTTATGATTTAGAGCTTTCACTTTATTTTTACTTTGTGATATTTGAGGATATACATGCATGATCTTATGGGTTAAAGTAGTTAGTCATCATTGATATGGTTATATCGTTTTAAATTGGTGCTAATTGTTAGGTTTGAAAGACATAGGTTGTGACACAATAGTATCACTTACGTTACGTTACATTACATTACTATAGGTGTGCAATTCTTACATGTTTGAGTTGAAGTGTTGAATTTCATTGCTTTATGTGCCTTGTTCTTCTTTTTAGCACTTAGGGCTTTAGTTTTTAATAAACATATAAGTGCTATTGATTCATGTCATTGAGGAATTAGGAGTTTAAGCATGCTGGGAATCTATCAGGAACTACGGAGGCTTAGTCGTGGCAGATACAGTATACTGTACGAAAAACCCCTAATTAGTTACCTTTCCAATCATGAACTCTTCACACAATATATAAGGCTCTACAACCACTAGTTTCCCAAGAAAATACAGATCCATATGATATCATCACATAAACATATTTATATAAAATTTGAACTACAAAGTTTACAATACACAGTAATTTAGTATATCTAAGTCTATATTACTAGTAAAACAAAAATATATAATTAAGAGTCTACATAATTCGTTCTTTTAATACATTGGATGGCTCACTCTTGCCCAAGTCCCCAAGCTAACCTGTGGCATTCCTTAGTTAGCCTGTATGAACAAGTTATCCTGCAACAAAAGTCTAAGGGGGAATAAGCTTAAGATTAGTGAGCGAAAACCTTAGCTACACTACAGGTAAGTTATAAATGCATTATATTCACGTATATGAATGAATGAACAAATAGAATACCAAACAATACATATAGTTAACTAGTCCATATATGTAACTCAGATTTAATACCCTCCAAAGTCAGGGTTGGAGTATATACGGCATCAATTAGATCCGAGTTTATACTAGAACTTACTTTACTATGGAAGCCCACATTCCGTACTTAAATCAAACAAGTCTTTTATTTTCATAAAAATCAAGTTCTAGTATAATTGTGAGTGGGCCCCACAGTTCACACTTACCCTTAAACGGAAGCCTCTAAACTTGACCTTTAGCCAGACGGTTAGCGCCTCAAATGCCTAGTATTCCCATAGGCTAGGGTATGGTCATTTTGTATGAGTGCACCATACATAACCAATAAATTCATAATAACAAACTCCGAATAGCCTCTCTTTACCTCCGTATGATGTGACGACCATAATTAAGTCTATGCAATGCATGTTGATGCATGTACTAGTTTCCTCTTATGAGTCAAGTATAATTAAGTCCAATTATGATGTGACCATTCAATAGTATGCACAGTCATTTTCTATATTATCATGCAGTAAACAAAGTATTATTCGTACTTAAGGTAAATTCACAACTTAGCACATAATAACATATACAAGTATATCCCGACCCCATACAACAATCAATTAATAATAACATTTAAGTCTACTATTTACAATCACATACAAGCATGGTATCATAGGGTAAATACTCACTCAGTCATGACGACTTGCTCTAATTATAGTAATCAATCGGGAGATTCTCGCCCACCTCAGGATCACTTGATCATTACAATTTAATAACGTTAGTAAGTAATTGAATTAACTAGTAATTTTAAATATCTATTTACCTAATTCTACTTAGATTACTATCAATTTTTATTCGATTAAACTTTATCACTAATCGTATGTAATTTTTTCGTTCTATTTCTAATATTTATGAATTTATAGTTAATTTTCATCATTTTCAAATGCACATTCACATGGTGATGTCCATTTTGGACGTTAAGACCTGTGTTTTACGATATGGAATAAATTTATGAAAATTTTAATTATTGAAACTTAATTATTCTTATTGCTTATATTTATATCCTATGTTTGTATTTAATGATTTAGTTAGCCCTTAGATTCTTACACTTAGAGAATTTTACCTTGATATTACTAATTTATGTACTTAATTAAGTTTAATCTAATTAGTAGGGTTTACTAATTTATATACCTAATTCTTATGTACTCTTCTCATTTCTTATTTTATAAACTTATGCTTATGTCATCAATCACTTGTGTCATTGCTTATCTTATCATTTGCTTATATCATAGCTTATGTCATCATGTGATTACATTATTACTTACCTCATCCTTTGCTTACATAAGCCTTACCTCATGCCTAAGTGTATTATGTACATTTATACATATGTTAAGTTTATACTTATACCATTACTCTACTTGTATGTATACTAGTATACTCATACATATACTTATACTTATACCGTATTTATAGTTGTACATATACCCATATATATATACGATTACATAGGTATTTTTATACGAATTTCATATGCCTGAATTTCTTCTTAAGAAAGCTTCTCTAATTTCATTTTTTTTTTTTTTGTGTTTTAAGGGTGTATTTAGCATGGTATAGGTATTTATAGTTAGTATATGTTTTAGTTTAGGTTATGCACATAATGAATACTTATGTACAAAGGTCTCTATACTTGTATTTCTCTAGTATACCCTTATGTACACATACTTAAAGACATATACACATGCAATTTCTTCCACTTTACAATGATTTCTACTCTTCTACACATAAAGATTAAAACTTTAAGCCTTCTTTAACATAGATGTAAAAAACACATAACTACTCAAACTAACCTACCTTTTGATCTAACTAGTGAATAATATGAAGCAATATATAATAACATAATAACATACCTTAGTTTGCTCTTGAAATATGGTTGCAAATTTGAAAAATTTGGAAAGTGAAAGGGAAAGGGGAGGTTATGACTATGGAGGTAGGGTAAGGGTTTAATTTTTGTTTTCTGTTATGTTTGAAAAGAAAAAGAAAGTGGGGTTTAGAAGGGGACAAGGTGTGGATGGTAATTAAAGAAAAGAAAGGGAAGAAAAAGCTAAAAGAAAAGAAATCATTAGAAGACATAGATATTTTCTAAAGTGAAAGTGACTTTTGTTAACTATTCTACATGTTGACTTAGTCAACCTTTTGATTTTGGTCAACATGTATTGACTTGGTCAACTTGTATTGACTTGGTCAACTTGTATTGACTTGATCAACTTTCCAAAAGCATAAGCCATTTAGTATACATAATATAGTAATTAAGGAAAATTAAGAGAAAAATTAAGGAAATGAGACATTTGATAAATTGATTAGTAAAAATAGCTGATGAGATCTTACTTTAGGTATTTATATCCTATATACATCATTTTGTAGGCTACTTAGTATAACTAGTAAGGAAAGTATCAATTAGGATATTAAAGTTAACTACATGTAACCTAAGCATCAACTAAACTCCTAACTCTATGTATTGCTATCCTAATTATATACTTAGAAGATAAATATGATTTATGATGCAATATCTTTGTTTCTAAAGGATTACTTAAGGATTATAAATATGTATGCATAATTGAAAATTATTTCTAATCTTTTACTAATGATTTGGCAAAATATGAAGGTTACATTATCAATTAGGGTTTTAGGGTATATTATGATGAATTAGTGCTCGTATGTCTTTAAGGTTATATTTTTAGGGTTTTTATTACTTTCAAATGAAATCTTTAGTGTTTACATACATTTAGGGTAGAAAAATTTTATACGCGATTAACTATTTATTTTAGGGTTTTTACTTTCATTAGCTTTATCAACTCCTAGATTATCTAACATACTCGAGTCTACTTCAAATGCTAGATTGAAAAAAATATAAGGGTTTATAGAATCTCTTTTGTAACAATAGTTGTGAGGATTGGATGAAAGATGTTTCAAGAACACAAATACATTTTGCACGCATACTAAGTGTTTGATGAAAGTCCTAAATGAGCTATAATGTTATTTCTTCCACACTAGATTATGGTTGTGGTATAGTTTTTTATTCTAAGTCTAAGGAAACTTTTAGTAAATAAAATAATAACTTAAATTTTTTTTTTTCTTTTAAGTAGGATCAGGGCAATATAAACTAAGTTTTAAGTTAAGATGAAGCTCAAGAAGAACAAGAAGGTAAGGAAGGTAAAGAGGAAGGAGTAAGGATAAAGAGGATGTTGAGGAAGAGGAGGAGGGTGAAGAATATGAAAAGGAAAGGGATGATTTCATGGATGGTACCCCTAATGAGGAGGATCGTAGAGTTTATGTGGTTGCTTGATATCTTTTCTTTTCTTGATTTATCTATATTGGTTATTCTTAAACTTGGTTTCATGGCTGGACTATTTTATTGTTTTATTGCTTTTCTTTCCTTAGTTTTATTTTATTTTTTTTTCTTTGTGTTTAGTTAGTCATGTTACTGGGCGTTAGTCATAGAACTTTGAAGCTCATGTTGTAATTTGTTGCAAAGTCTTGGAAATGAAACTTAGAAGCTCTATATGTAGATGGTCTTTAGACATTATGACTTCAAACTTCTTGGATTGTGAATATATCATTCAATAATATTCTAATGATGTGCAGCTATATGTACAAAGGGTATTTATACCTAAAAATTTAGGGTAACCTACCTAAAAAGAAAAAAAGATAAAAAGGGTATTATCTTAAAGAGTGGTTAAGGATTAGTATAGGGTAGCTATCTTGGCTTCTTAATAAGAATCATGCCAAGTAAGTGGTCGACTCGAACATGATTGAGTAGGTATGCAAGGTTTGGTTACTGCCAGGGCATTCTTCGAGTTGGCACTCAATTTATGAGAGATGGGTAGTCATTCAACATGGCATAGAGAGTTACTCATCAATAAGGAGTAACTTGGCCTTAGTAGGAGTCAGTTGGAGTAAGAGGATTCGCCTCGCTAGTTCCTCTAGTCCTTAGGCTTGGTTGCGGGTTAAATACCTAGTAGCCTGATTCTAATCACTTAGTATAGGATACCCATACTTAATGGTAATGTTATTGATTACTTGGCTATCCTCATACATCCTCCATAACCCATCTTTCTTTGGTACTAATAGGGTTGGCATAGTATGGGGGCTAAAGCAACCACCATACCGAGTAAAGCTACAAGAGGAAAGCCGTTCTTATGACTTTAGGGGAGAATAATCTCATTAGGGCATCACTTAACACGGATCTCATAAGTCATTTATTTTCCCCTCTTCAATTCTTAATATTGTTATCGTTTATTGCAGATATAGTTGCAAGCGATGTTAATCTTGCTAAGTTGTTAGCTCAAGCTTACGCCAAGAAAATGAAGCTCAATAAACATAGAGCTACTAAAGTACTTATTGCTCAGCTAGTTGCACTGAAGAAGGTTAACTAGCAGAAGGCTATGAAACAGGCTATTACTCAGAAGAAAGTAGCTTATCTTACCGTAGAGTGTTAAGGCGGTGAACAACTTAGTGTTATTGATCACCTACCTGAAGCAATCTACCCCACTAGAAACGTTCTTTTGGAGGAAATGATAGGAGACTCACACCAAGAAATTAGCAATAATAACAATGTTGAGGTCATCCTTTATGGAACGGCTGAAGGCTTATCAAGCCATATGAGCAATGAGTTAAGTCCTATAAAAGGGAGTGAGAAGGAGCTTATCATTGAGCCTCTATCTAAGAAATCCAAAACTTTGGATGAAAGGACGAAAGGTGCTATGAGTGATAAGGCTCTCGGTATCCATAGTGCCCAGTGGGCAAGTACTTTGTTCTGTGCTAGAGCTAAAATATCTTACATATTGACTTGGCCTTAGGTGATAAGATGAAATCTCTAGCCTTAATGGAAGGAGTCATTCTTCTTAAGGATAAGGAGATCATGAAAAGAGATGTCAATGGAGTGGGCAACTATAATAAAGGACACATTGTTGCTAAATTGTATGATGTAAGTATCATACCATCTTTTCACTCATGGAGTATATTTCGTTGTTAACAACATTGGATGAAGCCAACAAAGAAATGAAGAAGGTAATATTTAGTGTTGTTGCTCTGTTAAGAATAAAACAACTTATTTTGTTAGTTAAAATTTTGTAGAAAGTTGAGGAAGCATATAGCTCCTCAAGAGCACAAATAATTGTGGCTAAGAGCATAAGGATTAAGGCTGACATGGAAGCTAAGAAACTTCAAGAGGAGCTGTTAGTCGAGAAATTGGCACACTCTTTAATAGTCAATGAAGTCTCAAGATTTAAAGCTAAGAACAATGAGTTATATAAGGAGATCAAGGACTTGAAGGAGGAGCTCCATAAGAAACGTGAGGAATGCTGGGGGTTAAGCCAAACAATTAGCTTAATGAGCAACGAGGAGGATAGGTTGAGGGTGCAAATAAAGAGTTGGAGACAAATGGCTCCAAATTGTAGTCTCGCATTGTTGAGTTAGAAGAGGCAATGAAGAGGGAGCCCTCAGTTGAGGAGGTACTAGAAATTGTGACTTATAGTCAATAATATGAGAAATTGCTTAGAAAAAAACTTCTATAGGGGGTTTAATAGGCAAGAAAGGAAATTTTGAAATTTTACCTCGACTATGACCTTTCATGTCTACATTTCACAAATGTTGATGATAATGATGTTAGCAGTGGTGACAAAGAAGTTGGAGAAGAGGTAAAGACTGATATCCACAGTTGATAGGAATTAAGCTACTAGGTCTTTAACTCACAGTTGAGCTCGAAGACTAGAGGGATTGGCAAAGTGAATCCTCCTACTCTAACCAACTCCTACTAAGGCCGAGTTATACCCTACTGATGAACGACTCTCTATGCCATGTCAAATGACTAGCCATCTTTAGGAAATTGTGTGCCGACTTGAAGAATGCCTAGCAGCAACCAAACTTTATATACTTACTTGATCATGTCCGAGTTGACCACTTACTTAGTATGATTCTTGTTGAGAGGCTGATAGAGTTGCCTTATACTAATCATTGGCCATTCCTATTCGAATGAGCCCAAGCTTGCTTGATACTCTTGCTTAGCTACCTAACCAACTCGTATTGTTTTATTTACATCCTCCAACAGTACCCTTAATACACTACTGCCACATGTCCAAGACTACTTGTAGAATTTGTTACTCTAATCATTGCTTTTTTGTGAATATTCTTTTTTACCCTTGTATGCTTTGTATGTTACTTCTTTAGAACAATACCCTTTTTGTCTTTTTCCCTTTTAAGTAAGTTCCTTAAATTCTCAGGTATAAATATCTCTTGTACATATGGTTGTACATCATCAAAATATTATTAATACACTAGATATTTCCCTCTTTGTAAACATTACTTATTTACTCTTACTTCACTCTTATCTTAACTCTTAAGCAAGGCTAGGTAACGAGTAATCTCACCAGATTAACTCGTACATCATATCAAGTTATGTCATGAGTCCTTGGAAGTTCCATTGGTATGTCATATCCTTTGGAGCTGTTCGTAGGTTTTGCTTACCTTTCATTTTCATTTTCATTTTCCATTCATTCGCATGCTTTCCTATGTTGCTTTTTAAGCTTTCAAAAAGCTTACCCATCCATACAATCGACCTTGTTTATTGTTGGCTATGGTCCACATTACATGAAGAAGTACCATAATGAGGATGAAAAAGAAAATAAAATGGGGGGTTTAGCAAATCTATGAGCTATATAATTGCATATAATGCACTAACAAGATCTTATATGACCTAAGACTCGCTGGATGTAATGTACCGGTCCGAATGATGGGGTTGCTCGCCACAATCCTTACTAAAGGAGTTGACAAGAGTGGGTAGAGGAGAGGTTTCTAAGAGAAAAGTTTAAAGGGTATTTTCATTAAATTTCAAAGTCTGGTAGTGATAAGACAGGTGCTAAGGTAAGCTTCTCCTTCATTTTTCTAAAGCTCTATTTAGCTCAATCATTCCATTTAAATCCTTCACTCTTCTTTATCAGTTCAGTCAAGGGGGCAGCTATGGTATTGAAGTTCTTAATAAACCGTCTATAGAATGAAGCTAAGCCATAAAAACTTTGGACCTTAACAACATTCCTCAACATCGGCCACTCCAAAATAGCTCAGATCTTCTCATCGTCTATTCGAATTCCTTCCGTTGGCATCATAAACCTTAGAAAAATCACTTCATCCTAGTAGAACATACACTTCTTCAAATTCCCATATAACTTCTCAATTCGTAAAATGTCAAATACTACTAAAAAATGTTGAACATGACTATTCAAGTCAACACTGTATACTAGTATGTCATCAAAGTACACGAATACATATCTTCTGATTAGGAGCCACATCACATGGTTCATTAACCTTATGAATGTGCTTGGCACATTAGTAGTTCTGAACGGCATAACCAACCATTTGTAGAGACCATGCCTCGTTTTGAATACAGTCTTTCACTCATCACCTAATCTTATGTGAATTTGGTGATAGCTACTTCGTAGATCAATCTTCGAAAATATCTTAGCGCCATGAAGCTCATCCAACATGTCATTAAGCTTCGGTATTGAGTATTTATACTTGATAGTAATTTGATTGATTGCTCGGTTTTCGATGCACATGCGCTATGAATCATCTTTCTTCAGGATGAGTAAAGCTAGTACTACGCAAGGTCTCATGCTATCTCTTACATATCCTTACTCTATGAGTTCATCCACTTATCTTTTTAGCTTACAGCTTACTCAGGGTTCATTCTGTAAGCTAATCGGCTTGGCAGGGTAGTGCTTGGCTACAGATCAATACAATGCTCAATGCCTCGAACTGGAGGTAGGCCTCTAGGCAGTTCTTTAGATCAAAAAACTCATTTAGTAGGCTTCAGATTTTATTAGGAATATCCTATAAATCTCTCATCTCCAACAATATTTTGATCAACAAGAACATAGGCTCTTTAGCTTTTTTAGCAACTCGGAGCTCTCTTCGGCTCATTACTAAGGATTTCTTCTTACTTACTCTAGTAAGCTGATTATGGGTTTCATTTACTTAAGACGAGGTCATGGGTTACAACATAATCTTCCTTCCATCCTTAACAAAGGCATTGGTGTTCTTATACCCATTGTGAGTAATACGTCGGTCGAACAACTAAGGCCATCCAAGCAATAGATGTGAAGCCTTATAGAGACGACATCGCATACTACTTTGTCCTTATTCACAAACCCAACATCGAGTAGTATAGTCATTTGTTCAATCACGTGCAAAGTACCCTTATCATAAAGCCAATATAGCTTGTAAGGCTAGGGATGGTTTGAGGTCAATAGACCCAGCCTCTGTACAAATGACTATGGAACTACATTAGTACAAATTCCTCCATCTACTATAATCGTGTACAACTATCCCTTGATGGTACATCTAGTATGGAACAAATTTTCCCTCTAGTCTTCATCAAAGTTCAGTAGGGAGCTTAGTATTCGTCTCAGGACTAGGGTTATTTGTTTTCCCTAGTCAGCATGGACATAGGTTTTCGCTTCTTCTTCGACTTCAGCTTTTCGAACATCATTTTCCTCTTCGAGCTCACTCTCATAGGTACTATCCATTACATCTCCTCAAAGCACCATTACATGTTGGTTTGGATACCCAGCAACCATGTATTCGAAGCTTAAGCATTTAAAGCACTTCACCTCATTGGTCTTCTGTTTAAAGGTCTGTCTTCTCTCATTTGTTCTTGAGGTCAACTTAGCCTTGGTTCGGCTCAGCTGTTTTGCTCGACTTTGTTGACCTGCGCGGCTATTGTCAAGTTGGTCATTCCTTTGCTTGGCTTAATATGGTCTCCTTGGCTCGGCTTGAATAGGTCAGCACGGGGCAAAGATTCAAGAAAATGTATCTACTCAGAGTACTTCTCCTTTACCTTTTAACCCTCAACACTATCTTAATCGCCTCTTCCTAATTATAAAACCTTTGCACCTCCACAATATTGCGAATCTCAAACCTGGGTCCAAAAACGATCCTTAACACTGTATGAGCCTCGGGTTTGTCCATATCTTCTTAGATCATAGGCATCTAAAACTCCCTCGCATACTCATAAACTATTTGGCCTCCTTAATGAAGTTCTTGCAATCTTGCAAATGTATCCTGTAAGTAGGTATCGGGCATGAATCTACTTCTTAACAACCTTTTCATCTCATCCTAGGTCCTTACTCTTTATCTTTCATCCCTTACTCTGATTATATTCAGATTTTTTCACCATATAGTGGCATACCTAAAGAACTTAAGTGCAGTAAGTCAAACCTTTATAGCTTCTATATATATAAGCAGTCAATCACCTTCTCCACCTTCTCTTCCTACTCCAATACTCATTGGCATCTCCACTTCATCTAAAGGGTAGGATTTGGATCTTCATGTTATCTAGTCCTTGAGGAGCTTGAGGTCCTCACTCCTGTACTCAATAAGAACCATCTTCTTCTTCTTCCTCATCATATTCTACTGCATCAATCTCTACATCATCGTCTTCAACTTCCTCTAACTCTAATCTTTGTCTAATAGCTCAGTCTACAGCTTCTCCAGCTCACTGTAGTCGAATTAGGTGATTGACTTGGCCACCTCGCTCATGAATATTTTTAGGTAGGTTGTGCAACAGTATGCCCTAAGGTTATTGCCTATTAACTTGCATTATTGTAACTAGACTCTTAATAAGATTAGTGAGTCTGTCAAGTTTGCCATTAATTGACCTTGGGGTGTTATTACCAACATGACTACGACCAAGTTGAGCACTACTGCTCTAGTCTTTGATAACACCTTGAATACTAGAATCTGACATGATACAATACTTCTTGAACAAATTAATAACACACTAAATAGAACATGATGCTTCCATACTACCCAAAAAATTCAATTAACACGCTAACAACTTTAATCTCCAATAATCACTCAATTAGGATAGAAAAATGACTTGCTCTATTTTTGGGGTGAAAAATAGAGTAAGAATAGTGTAACAATGGAACCACACTTACTACACATAGATCTTCACTGTATAGCTCATACACCAAACTTATTCCACACAAACACATTGCAGTAACTACAAAAGAAACACAACAGCCATTAATAGTAAAGTCAACCAAACTTCACACATTCCTATGTAGAACTGTACTCTAATATCAACGAAGCTTATGTATCTTCTGGGTTAGATACATAGAGAAGCATCACAACGAAGTGAACAGAAAAGAAATAGAAGAAAAGCAAGTAAAGTTTGAGCAACTACTGAATGGATATGATACACCACTTGATCTTACTTAGCCTACAATCTACTGGATGTGACTCACTTGTCCGAACTGAAGGTACTATTCTTTGCTGAAGGGAATAGATAAGAGTTAAAGGATAATGAGAATACTAAGGTTACTCAAAGAAAATGTGAATAATTTCTCTATTGATGATTGATTGTTTGTGTACAAGTAAATAGGGGTTATATACTCAATCATTAGGTTTAGTTTATATGTATGAAAAGACAAAAAGGCATTCTTACAATTAGGTTACATACAACATACTAAAAAGGGTAAAAGAGACAAAAAATATTTAGTATGGAAGAGAAAAGAATCCTTTTGAAATGTTATGCTAGAAGACATGTGTCATGCAGTAGCTGGATGTTAGAAATATGGTATAAGTGGGTGAAAGTAAGAGAAAAGTTAGCAATCAGGGGCTAACCTAATCTAGGTTTGATTAGTGGTCAATCAGTCCATTTGAAGAGGAGTTAGGTTAAGTTATGGTTGGATGCTTATGGTTGGCTTGAGATATTAGTTTGGATAGTTTTAGCTCTGTCTTCTCAGATGTCCTGTCATAGAATAGCTGCTAAGCAAGAGTAAGCCCGGCATACGTAAGGATTTGACAATTAAGTTGGCAAGAGATTAGTTTGAAATAGAAATCCCCATCCTGGATATGGCTTTGAGCTAGTATTCTTTACATGAGTTCTTAGAGAACTCTAACTCGGCTATGTATAATTGGTCTAAGGGGTTGGTTTTGTTTGATATATTTTCTATTATATGACTTAATTCGTAAATTAGGGGACAATGTATGGTTTTAAGTGTAGGGAAGGGGATATAGAAACTTTTATTACTTAGAAGACCAATTTTTTTTTTGTCTCATTTAACCTAATCTTATTGTTTTATTGGCTTGAAATTATTTGGAAATTGACAACTTCTAATGGATGGGGATGAATATTTGAATAATTAATCTTTAATGTTTAATTTACACTTTGCTAGAATTGATAGGTGAAGTCTTTGTGGAGTAAAGTTACGGGTTATTTAGCATAGGACTTTAAGGACTTGGGATTAGAGTAATATGACTAGATAGGAGTTATTCATGATTATTTTTGAAACTTACTTTGATGTATACTTTTCTCTTAGATGACTTTAGAGCCCTATAATCCTTAGTGAACAAACAAATAAAATTTGTCTTTTGAGAAACCCTAAAAACTTGGAATAGTTGCAAGTAGAAAGTGCTATTAATTGCATGAATAATCAATAAAAAAAAAGGAAGAATTAGTAAGAATTCGCCTTAGTCCCTTAGAAGAGCAAGGTTGAATTCTAATGCCAATGCTAAAGTAACCTTTAAAGAATAAATTGGTATAAATCGGCCTTACCCTCTTAGAAGAACAAGGTTTTTTCCCGCTTCCAATATAAGGGCTAAGTTAGTATGGATCAATCTTAGTCCGTCAGAAAAGCAAGATCTTTTCCCTCTACTAATACAATTGTCCTTAAATAATATGCTTAATACAATAAATTTAAAACTGTCATAATGAAAGCATGAATTAAGGGGATGATCAGAGGATGAGTAGAAGAAGTACGTGTTTACTTTAAATTATGGCACTTAGCAAGATTGAAGAGAGGGTTGTATACATTTTAGTTAAGTAGGTTAAAATTTTTTATGACTTCTTCTTAATTGGAAAGATACTAAATTTGATCTTGAGTATGGGAATCCTTAATTAAATAATCTAGGTAAACTTTAATTTACATAGATTAACTTGTGAACTCTAGTACTTTGTGTCCTTTGGACATTGAGGAAAAGATTGAGTATAAGAGTTAAGGAAGTTGTTTAAAGAAAATTGATTGGAGTTTCAAGTTGATTCTTTTTTTGGGTTAAGTGAAAATTTCAGTTGGTTTCTTAGGCAGTGACAAATTTTAACTTAAGAATTCTTGCCTTAATTCTTTTTTTGCTTTATTTGCTTGAAGATAAGAAAATTCTTAAATGTAGGGAAGTTTGATAAGCTATAAATAAGATATATTTTATTTAGTGATTTTTCATGATTTTCCCTTAAAATTTGAGTTTATTCTTATAAAATGATACTTAATTGAGTAAAATCTTAATTTGTATGTTTTGAAATGATGTACATGAGAAAATAAGAAGATAGAAACAAGTTTTACTCAAATCGAAGCTAAAATGAGCAAGTTATGAAGGTTTGAAGATTGATACAATCAAACGACATGACTGTGTTTTTTTTAAGCTAATTTAGAGACAATTTTCAAGTATCACAACCAATGACATGACCATACCCTTAGTTGTGTCATTTCCATTTTTTTTTTTTTCGCATCTCCAGTTAAGTTGTTTGTATGAACTTTATTTTTCCGTTTCCTATACAAAGCCTCTTTAAGTTTTTTTTAAGGGGACCTAGGAGATGACTTTTAGAGAGCTTTTCAAGAGAAGAATACTTAAGGGAACAAAAGCCATCAAAACTTTAAGATTCAACCTTATTTATATTCCATGCTTTTCTCTTCTACAATTCTTTATTCTTTGAGTCAAGATTACTACTTTCTAAAGTGTAGAGGGTAGATCTTTAGTATCCAGGTCTTGTAGATCCTAAATCTACTCATGTGATGTGATTTCTTATCAGATATAATTAATTATCTATTCTTTTATTGATTTAACTATGTATGCTTCACGATTTAGATTATCATTTCTATGGGTAGTAATATAGAATTTAATATCTTATAAGTGAATTGAGAGATTTCTTATAAGATTAGATCTAAGTATAGTTGATAAAGATTGTTGCAAGATTAGAGATAATTTGTAAGATCTTTTTGGAATTTTAAATTATAGCATAAAGAATTCGTTATGCAATAATGTGATCTTAGGTTGTTCTATTAAAAAGAGGTTCTAATAGGTAATTTTAAGATTATAGTTAATTAACTTGCGAAAGTGATTAACTTTAATAGAGAATTCTCTCAATTAAGAAAGATTAAAAAAAAAAATTGACTATCTTTAGAAAAATCACATGTTAGAGCTAAAGGAAAGAAAGATCTAGATACGGTTTTTGAATCTTGACTTAATTTATACTTTTATTGCTTTCTTGTTTACGTTCTTTAATATTCATTAATTAGTTGTTAATTTAGTAGTTGCTACAATTTAATTAAGATTCTTTAAGTTTCTTAAACTTGAATTTGTCAGTTAGATAATAGAGATTTAGTGAGTATTAGTAATTAAAGTCTCTAAGGTATCGGCACTAGTAGTCAAAGTTCCTAAGGAATCGACACTTGGACTTAATCTGCTTATTACAATTCAATGGATGCACTTGCCTAATATCAAAAATCCAAAACCAAGCAAGTTAGGTAACATTCCCAAGGTAGTTTCCATAACTAGTGTCATATAATATTCTCTAGTTTCCATAACTTGCATCATACAATATTCTCCATCTACCATGAATTGAGCTTCATAATCAAGCTTTGTCAAACTTTTAGAAATCTTGATCCCAATACCTTTTTTCTTCTACATCATGTGACAATTCCTAGCAAGTACACTTTAGTTGTTGTAAGTAATAAGATATGCCTTCTTGTACAAATTGTTATCATTGCTCCCATAAAGGGTAAATTGATGAAGTACTAACCTCTAAGAGTGTGTAATTCATTCAATGATTTTGAATGGAGACTTTGCTTGCATGCAAATTGAAGTTTTGAATACAGCTTAACTAAGAGGGATTCATAATGTTGTGCTTTGGTCAATTTTATAAGCACATATTATACCAATGGGTTAAATTGTCAAAATTTGATTTTCAATTTTTTTGTGAAAATATTGACTAATCTCCTTCGAGCATTTTCCAACCCATCTTAAAGTTCATTGCTCTTTCTTTGAGCATTGGTAACTTCAAACTGGTTTTAAGAATTTATGAACAAAAAGACTCTACTAAGATGCTTGGTACTCTTACTTATGTCATGTTTACTTAGAATAGATAACTATTCTATTGCTCCTTTTATATCTTACAAAATGAGTAGCTATTGCTATATTTACCTACATTTAGAGTAATAATAGCTACTCTATGATAAATCCTATGATTGAAAATTGTGACTAACAATTCTTATTATCTATTATGTCTTGGTTTACTTATAAACCAATTCGTATTTAGACCTTAGCTTATAACAAAACCATTATTTCAACCCATTCAATAAGCATATATCATGTCCAAATTTGAATCATTTATCAAATGAAAAGTTCTAAAATAAATATATGATAAATGTTAAGTTTTTATCTAAAAAGCATGCTTGTAATTCTTAAAGGAAAAAAAAGGGATCCAAATATTTATTGATCCAATTTATCTCCTTATTCTTTACAATATAAGCTATTATTCCAAAACCAGTGAATATGACTAACTATTTTAAGAATTTTATCTATAAACCAAAAATAAAGGGGAGGTAGAATGCAATAAAGAGAAAGTGGTGGGATCAAATTCCTCATTCATGTAATGGAATACTCCTACCAAGATGTGGAAAAAGTGCATGGAGCTTCCAAGGACAATAAACAATGCCAACTTAATGATTTCAAATATTTTATTTATTTCATATATGTCATCTCGTATAGTTATTAGGATATTTTAGATTCATTCAATTTTGTCGTATTTTCCTTTTATGATTGTTTTTCCCTTACTAGGTTCTAGATTATTAGGCATTCTATTTTGCATTTTATGATGCTTATGCATCTAGGAATATTGGGGTTTTGTTTGTTTTTTTTTTTTTAACAAGATATTGTTCATTATCAATTGAGTGATTTTAAAAAACTCTATAGAAAGAAAATTTTCCTTCATTTTAGAACTTATCAATGTATACAAACTATGTATCTAACAACAACTTTGTTTAATATAATTGTGGCATACGTAGACTTTTATTAATTGGATTGAATAAAGCCAAAGTTTAGATTAATTTAGCTATGGCTACCATAGTCTTATCAACTAGGTTAATTTGTTCATATCTCCTTTTCTACTTCAATTATTCATAAAACAAAAAATCCAAAAATGCTTCCCTCATTTTTGCTTCAAATTACAATTGACCAAAAAATGTTTGTTAACAAAATAACTATGTGAAATCATGTAATTAATCAAATTATCCGAATATTCATTGCAACTACCTAATGTAGATAACATTTAGCTGCTTACTAACTAAATTACATAATTAATATTAAATGGTTTGAATAATTCTATGAAAATTAATGTAAACTCCTAAGGATATAAATTTTCAACGTAGATTAATAGAAATTCCTAACTAGCATTTCAAGTAAATTTCTTAAAATTACCATTTTAACACCAACTTTACTCTGAATTACCATGAATTACATAATTAATCATACGTGTGTGCACATTAAAGTTGAACATATCTATTAATATCAATAGCATTAGAAAGCATTATAACTTGGAGTGAACCAATGGCTTTTTAAAAACTTATCATATAATCCAATTTCGAATCAACACAAGAGATAGAGCTGATGTCACAAATAGTACTTAAATTTTGCCAAAATTTGTTATTTACTAATTGTACTTTGAGAAGATCAAGTTATTGCCTAATTGAAGATTTTTTTCATTATTGTTGCTACCTGCACTATCTTGATAAGTTCGTCTACTAATTTAGATATAAGGATGAAACAAAAATTAACTTGTGGTCTATAGTGAGTTGAATGGCTCTTTTTTAAAAGTGAATGGCTCATTTTTTAAAATGGATTGCTACTCATTTTACCTTAAGTGGCCATTTTAGCTACCCTAGAGCCTAGGGATGCCTAGAATATTCAATTCCTAGTTTGTTCTTATGCCTACATTAGTAAACAGAATTAATAGAATTACTTCAGGTAGCAAAAAATGACAATACAAACTGTAATTAGGTAACGAATTAATCTTTAAAATATAAGTAATAAATTGCACATTTTAATAAAGTTTGGTTACCATTTATGACATTAACTTCATAAAATAAAGAATAATTGTAATAATTATCAAACGTTTACTTTATTAAGATTTCTTCACATAGAAATTTAATGAAACCTATTAAGAGTCTATGAACCAAAAATCAAGTCGAAATTACATCCTTAAAGATATAAAAGAAAAAGAAAAACCAAAACGAAATCAAATTCGGTTTCAAATAGAAGCATTTCTTGAGGATTGTATGTAATTCATGATAATTAAAAAAAAAAAAGTATAATAAAATACACCAAAAATTATATTAAAAGATATTTTTCCATAATTCAAGAATTGGTTTAATATTTTACCGAAATCTGCAAAATCGGCCAGTCAAGGAAGCCCACTGGCGCATGCTTCTCTAGGCACCACTTTCCGGCCATCACCTTGTCTTAATCGCTAGGCGTGCCACCCACCATCATCCAGTCCAGTGGCTCAACAGCAGGTCAACTTTAACCCCCTTGTCGCTTACTTCTCTTATTTTCCCTAATTTTCTTCAATATTCCCTAAATTCCAACTCGATCGCTGCTTGACTCTTGCTTATGTCGATCTTATGGTGTTTGCGTGTCGCTAAATTTCTAGTGAAAATGCCCTAGCGAGGAGCGGCACTAGAGAAGGAAATTTCAGAGTAAAAATTGGTTAATCAAATTGATGTCATCTAAGTGTTTATTTTCTCTTTCTTTTACCAGCCACTTGATCTTAGTTAGGATTATGTAGTGAGATCCTTCACAACCAACTAGTCGAAACATATGCAGTTATACTACTAGTTAATTATCTTATTACTTTCGGTCATTTCATAACAATTTTTCCCTATCATTTTTTTATTTAATTAATGTGGTATATGCACAAAATTATATCACCTATTTTATTTAGCCAACTCGTTACAGTGCTCTATTGACCTATTCTTAATTATGTATAAATGTTTGTTTTATAAGTTAATTTAACTATGCATAACATTTTGTTATATATGGGAACTATAAATAAACAATTGAAATTGTTATATCATATTATTCATAAAATAAATTCATTCATATGTCATATCTATAAAACAAACATCATTATCAGTAAAAATTAATAAAATCTAATGATATAAATATTAATCTCCTCATAAAATAAATCAAGTTTGAATCTCTTATCCTCCAATTTATAATACGTAATGTCATTATATCAACAATATTGACTTGGAGTCCAAAGTTAGTAGTTTAGAACCTAGGGTATCACAGTGTTTGGTTGCTTTTTAATTTTAAAAATAAAAAAAAAACTTCATAACTTATTTAAAATTGTGACTAAAAAAATTGTACATCGATCTAAGACGACAACAATCTGTAACTGACTTTCTATATTACTTGATAACCCTGTGCATTTGTTGGCGCTTAGCATTATTCATTTTTCGTTAATTTTGACCAAAACATAGGACTTCGTTATAAATTGATGTCAGTAGAGAAACACAATTTGGAAATAATGAGTCAGCTTTTATTGATAAACTTGTTTGATTATTCATGATAATGAGAGTGGGTTTCGCGCACAATCTAACAGTGATGGTTTATATCTTACTACCAAACAAATTTTTTTTTTTTCCTTGCCAACCTCTACCATACAAATCCTAAATATCAATTTTGCATAGGATTTTCCATGAGTTTTGGTCCAAGAATTGTATGAACAGTTCATATTTCGTAAATATCAATGTTGGTTTAGTAATTTTAATCATTAATGATTAAAGACATATGTGAAATGAAAATGAAAAGGTAGGTGACACCCTTTCACAACTCTAAAGTCACGATAGCGCCAAAAGTTTTTAATTTATATCACTTACGCCATTCAAGAAAGTTTTCCTTCAATAAAATATTAAATATGCCTTTTGCATAAATATATACTTGTGTTTCCTCTTTTAGTTTCATTCATCATTTGATTTGATGGTTTATTTTTTGGAGGTAGTTATAATATCATCAACTAATACATGTCAAATCTAGATAAATTGATTTAAAAGATTATGCAATTGCATATTGTAGGTGGGTTTGCTATAGCGGATTGATCACGTGCGATACATATGTACTTAATCTTAGAGATCACTTTATTCAATAACACATGTATACGGATGTGATAGAGAGAATTGTAGTAGGAGGAGGAATAGTTAAACCCGATGTCTTGTGATACATGCGTGAAGGAGATTATAAAGAGTAGATTCAATGATTTATTGATTCATTCTTGAATAATTTGCTATTTGATCTTCTCTAGAGGAATTTTAGTAGAGCTTTTGCATTTACCTTAAATCTTATAAATAGTAGAATGTGTGTAAAATTAGAAGATTACCCTCCTATTTGTAGATTTTGGAACCTAATGTCAACCATTGGATCATCTTGAGATGAATAGCTAATATCTGTTGTTATTGGTAGTCATTTGATTGTTCTTGATGATTCAATGGCTCATATTGATCCCTCCTTTCCTCATGGATTAGTGCTTTGAAGATGGGCATTAGAAATAGGCCTATATAAGCTTATAAGGCTTATAAAAATTCAAGAAGGCTTAATTCCTTATTAAAAGACCCAATCTTCAAATAAGGTTTGTTTAGCTATTTTAAGACCTACAAAGCCTAAACAATCCCTAGAAAACTTCCTTTTAATTTACTTTTCATGCACGAGACAACTAAGCAGGATTTAAAGTGGAAACAAACCAATCTAGCAATCTTTATTCCGAACCTATCATGTCGAATCTCTCTAAGACATCCCTCATAGGACCTGATTTCCTAAGCCCTTTCACTAACTCATCAAACCAGTCTATGATATTAAATTGGACTAAAAACCTAATTACCGATATAACCCTTTATATTTTGCTCGCTAACCAAAAGTTCCTTTAACGAAGTTTAGGGGTTTTGGGCATTTTATTGAGTCGATTCCTTTAGTTCATTGTATAGCATGTGTAAAACATTGAGTCACCACTTTCACCAATTAACTTGTCTCATGAAATTGCTACCTTTTGCTTGTTAATAAGATGCAATAGCATAGCTTGGATGTCTACATTGTTGGTGATATTTTCTCTCCTTTCTAAAAATTATTTTCTTCTTATAGTGGTCTCACTATTCCCCATTTGTTGAATGTACATGGCATGACACTAATAATTTATTGAATCTTAACAATTTCTCTTCTCATGGATCATTATGGATAAGATTGCCCAAGTACCTTTTTAGTAGTCTTGATGAATTATTAGATGGTGGAATTGTACAAAGAGCTTCATCGATAAAATTTTCAATGATTGTCTCTAGTATTTAATTGATCTCAACTTCACCAAGGAAAGTTTAATATTGGCATGTAACGATAGGTTCTTGGCGTACTTCATAAAAATTGCAAGTTCGAAACTTTATACGCAATTTGTACAACCTTCTTTTTTTTTTTTTTCTCCCTTTAACAACCTTTCTTCTTGATGATTGAATTAAGAATGTCTCGAAGCCCATTACAATTCATGAAGTCGCAGCACGTTAACGGATAAATCCACCCATCCATTCAAGGACTTTATACGGTCACTTTCTAAAAGCGACAGTATCTCTCATTCTTTTTCTTTTTCTTTTTTTTTTTAATATATATTGCATGTAGAAAATTGAAGCTTGAGAACTTTCATTGTCGGGCTTGTCACATAACAAAATTGTGGAATTTTGATCTTTTTTGGCTCGTTGCATCTTCGGAGAAATAGATTGATCATGATATTACGAAGTTGTGGTATTGATAATTTTAATTCCTTCGCTTTGTAACTTGACCGAGCTTCAATAAAATGATTCTGTCTCAACACTGATACCGTGATGTCCTTTTGACTTAAAATAGCTCGTTCCCATTACAACTCCACGAATATTCCTCAAGTCCCTTATAAGAAAATCAATAAATGAATTTTCATATATATATATATTAAGATTCATATATATATATATATATATATATACATATATATGTATATTTCTTCCGGAGATAATTGTACTTTGCGAATAATTCACGTAAATATTGATTCGCTCTCCCATTTCTTTGTTTTTTTTTTTTCCTTTCAAACTCAACCCAAATGCTGCATAATTACTTTAGTACCAACAAAAGATGCCTTCGGAACAAAAGAAAAAGGGGGAGGTTGCACAAATTGCACAGAGTTTCAAACTTGCAATTTTTATGAAGTATGCCAAAAACCGTTGCATGCCAGTATTAAACTTTCCATCGTGAAGTTGAGATCAATTAAAATCTAGAGACAATCATTGAAAATTTCATTGATGAAGCTCTTTCTGCAATTCTGCCGTCTAGTAGTTCATCAAGAAATGAAGATTTGAACTACTAAAAACAGTACTTATACAATCTTATCCATAAATATCCACGAGAAGAGAAATTGCTATGATCCAAGAAATTATTAGTGTCATGCTATGTACATCTAATCGTTGTATAGGGGATAGTTAGACGATTATAAGAAGAAAATAATTTTTGCAAATGAGCGAAAGTATCACCAAAAATGCGAACGTCCAAACTACAATATTGAATCTTATTAACAAGCAAAAGGCAGCAATTTCATAAGACAAGTTACTCGGTGAAAGTGGTGACTAGGCATTTTACCCATGCTTTACAATGAACTGAAGGAATTGACTCAATGAAATGCCTAAAACCCATTACAATTCATCAAATGAACTTTTCGTCGAGAGGCAAATTATAGAGGGTTATTTTGATAATTTGGTTTTTAACCTAATTTAATGTTATGGACCAATTTGATGGATTAATAACAAGGCCTAAGAAACCAAGCCTTATAAGAGATGTTTTAAGGAGATTCAGCTTGGTAAGCGTAGAAAAGGAATCGCCAGAATGGTTTTCTTCCACTCTTCGCCTTACTCGGTTGTCTTGTATGCAAAAAGTAGATTCAAAAGGTACTCATACCTTATTGATTGAAATTTGGTGATTAACATCTATACTATAGCTCTATATAGGGCAAGTGTAGGTTCTTACAACCTAAACTTCCCGTTGGCTTGCTTGATGATTAAATTAGAGTCACCCTTAATGGATAAGCAAGTCATACCTACTTGCTGGGTTGAAAGTAATCTAAGTAAGAGAGCCTAACACTTGGCCTCATTATTCATGTAATGGAAACCTAATTTAAACACCACAAGTAGTTCTTGGCCAACTAAGGATGTCAATATAACTCTAGCTGTATATCTAGTGTTATTAGATGAACCATTAAATTGCAATGAGCATTCCTCACAAGTTTCTGCTAAAAGTGTGTCTTCATGAGAGTCTTCTAGAATAGCCTCAACACCATTATTAGTATTATTATTTGGGAAACGTGTCAATAAGTCTCCTAATGCTGGTAACTTAATTGCTTTTAGAGTTGATATGGTGATGTCCAATTTTTTAAGAGGCAATGTGCATTTTGCAATTCTTCCAAATAATGTAGGATAGGACAATAACTACTTGATCGAGTTATCATTAGCTATAACAATGACCTAATGTGCTAAGAAGTAGTGTTCTAGCTTTTATGTTGCAAACACTAATGTAAGAAAATGTTTTCATATGCTAGGTAATTAACATCACTTCCTTACAGTATTAAACTCAAGTAATACGCTAGGCTTTCAATACCATCTACTTCCTATACGATCAAGGCTCTAATAGACTTATTTGTAGACGTCAAATACAAAATCATTGGCATCCCTTTAATTGGCATAATCATAGTTTGTAGGGAAGTGATAGGGATCAAGGGTCGATCACTCGCTCCTGAGCCCGAGAGCTTTCTCACATGGTCCATCGAGCTGTCCGAGGAGAGTTAAGCACTAAGGAGAAGTGTTTTCTCCAATCTGATCTATCAAGCTACTTCACTCTCCACACTATCTATGAAGCTACAGAGGTGATTAGCCAATACATGGAGCTGATCCCTCCCCAATACCTCAGTTTAAGCACCAAATTAGGAAAACATCCCCATCTCCACAGTACCGAAGCTGAGCTAATAATTGTAAAGGGTCGACTAACCGAAACCAACCTTAATGTGAGTTACCCCTAATCTAACCCCTGTCTAGCCCCAGCCGTTAGTGTATCGAACTTCTAACATCCAATAGACTTGATTAAAGGACTACCCCTACTTGGCTTACAATATTGTCAAAATCGTAGACTAAGTAAAACGTGTGTGCATTGCCCTTTTTGACACCCGTACTATCCTTTCTAATAGAGGACTTTTTTTGCACAATTTCATTTCCCTGTAAATTATTCTTCTTTTGTTTAGCAAATAAACTTCGTAATTTCTATAACCAAGGACTTACCCTAATAGGGTACTATAAATATTCGCATAACGTAATAACCGAATAACGAATATACATAGAAGAATACAATGAACTCTTTACTCTTTCTTGAGCTAAGTATCCTCTTTGCTTATACTTGAGCTACTCTTATCTAGCCCATTCAAGCGTGGACTAGTGGTGAGTGACCTCCGGCCATACTTGTGCATTATATCAAGTGTGACTCGAGCTTGTATGAGGTGTTAGTGCATCATATCCATCATCAGTACATGGGTACCCTACTTATCCCTCAACTGTCGTTTACTTTTCGAGCCATCTTGTGGCTTAGAACTACCCCTTTTGGTTACGTGTGATATTAGGTCCATATGTTTATCTACGAATCCATATTATCTTGGTATTAAAGCTAGCTACGTTCAAAGCTGGATTTTACTACTATGTTCTTTGAGTAGTCTATTATTGCTCCACTGATATAACAGTTCTATTGTTAGTTTTGAAGTTTAGTAGTTGAGAAGTGTTTTGCACTCTGTTTTCCCATGTTTTCAATATGCTAAAACAAAGTATGGTTGATTGTTTGTTTGTTGTGTAATTGTCATTGTGAAGTAACCAACAATATTAAATTCTAGTGTTTAAGGAACTTTGGGAAACTAAGAAAGTGGTACTTGACATGGCTAAGGATAAGAAAGAAACTTCTTACCTCAATTAGTGGGTAGCCACTTAGATAGGCTTATTGACTTGGTAGCTATTCTAGTGATTATCATCCAAGAATACAAGTAGCAAGCTAGAAATAGCCCTATTAGGGAACGCAAGTAGCAAAGATGAGGCAATGGTCAGTTTGGTTGAGTTAATGCCTTAGCTTAACCACCCCGAGCTGAAGGAGATAGTAAAGATGCCAGATGAAGGCTAGTGCTTGAAGAGATTGAGGAGGAGGCAGAAGGAGACGATAAGGCAGAGGAGTACAATGAACTTGAGGAAAGAAATGTACGAGCTCCTAAAGTCGAAGGATTGAGAATGCAGATTCCAAATTTCTCTAAAAGTGGTGATGTTAAGGATTACTTAAATTGAGTAGATCAGATTGAAAAGCAGTTTGAATGCTACAAAGTACCTGATAATGCAAAGGTTAGACTTACTGTGTTGGAGTTCGTTGGTTATGCCTCCTTGTAGTAGAAGGACTTATAAGCCACTAGAAGAAGGAAAGGAGAACAAGAGATTAAGAGTTAAGATGAAATGAAGAGAGTTATGCAAACAAGGTTTGTGCTGAGCTATTATCTACAAGATACCTCCAAAAGACTACAAGAACTAAGACAAAGAGGATCGAGTATGAATGCTTACATTAAAGAATTCCAAATGCTAATGATTCGATGTGAAGTCGTAAAGCTAAAAGATCGAACTATATCTCGATTCATTGGTGGGTTGAAGTATGAGATTGGGGGTGTCTTGGAAACTCTGGATATTAGAACGCTTGATGATGCAATCCAAGTCACCCCAAGGATAGAAAGGTACCGAATAGGAAGATTCTGACCACCCATCAATTATCTTGGCAGTAGCTGCCTTGTTCTAAGCATACCTTTACGAATGGAACCAAGTAAGGCTACTGAGACCCAACCTGCTCAAACTACCCGAGCAGAAGAGAAGGAACCCTCGAGGAAGTTTGAAAAAGACCAGAGTTCAAGAAGGAAGATGAGTGAGATCAAGTATTTCTAATGCCAAGGATATAAGCACTTGGGTGCTTAATGTCTAAATAGGTAACCAATGGTAATTAGAGGTGAGGCATCAACCATTGAAGTTAACAGTACTAATGAGGAAGTAGAGGAGTTAAAGGAGGATGGATAAACCGAACTATCTAAAGAGGAAGTTATCTATAGTGAGGAAGGCAACTTTTTGCCAACCGCTCTAGTGTTGAGAAGGATAATGAGGGTCAGTCCTATACTCGAAGACGAATAGAGAGAAAATCTCTTCCATATTGAATATAAGGTGAATGACTCACTGTATGCGCTGATTGTTAAAAGTGAGAGCTGCACCAACCCAGCCTCAGCATTTATGGCTTAGCAGTTGAAATTGCTAACCATGCCCCACTCGAAACATTACAAGCTTCACTATCTTAGTAATAAGGGAGCCTTACAAGTGAACAAATAGGTGTTTGCACCGATCTACATTAGCAATTATCGAGATGAAGTACTTGTGATGTACTGCCTATGAGTACATCCTACATTCTACTTAGATGACTATAGATGTTTGATCGAGTAGTTATGTATGACATAAGGAGGAACACATGCTTTGTAGAACATGAAGGATGAAATTGAGTCCTATGACTGTCAAATAGGTGAAGGTCATTTAGTCCCAAGTGAGTCGAGCCTAAAAGAAGGATGCTTTTGTATCAACCCGAGCTGAACTGAAGAGAGAGATGGAGCTCAAAAGACCGATCTATATGCTGGTCCGAAGAATTCTAGAGTTGAAATCCGATGAGAAGTTTCCTATTAAGATAAAAACCCTACTTGAGGAATTTGACTGGCCAGTCGTAGAAAGAGTCGAGGCTATCAAAGCTATGCACCAGAAGGTTATAAAGCAATTGAGCTGAGCTAATACTAAGCTCAATAAGTGAAGCTAAAGATAGAGGAAGAGAGAATTTCAGCTAAATGATTTGGTCTGGATATATCTCAATAAGGATTGATTCCCAAACTTGAGGAAGAGCAGGTTGTCTCCCAAAGCCGATAGACCTTTCAAAGTCCTTGACAAGTTCAATCCTAATGCCTATAAGATTGAATTAACTGAAGGATATAAAGTCTTAGACTCCTTCAACATTATAGATCTCCAACCTTACACTCTTAAGGATGAGCAACCTGAAGCCAAACTAAATTTAAGCCCAAATCTCAAACAATCCGAAATGAATGATAGGGATCAAGGACCTATCACTTGCTCCCATACACAGGGGCTTTCTTACATGGTACATGGTACACCAATTGTCCGAAGAGAGTTAAGCACTGAGGACCAGTATTTTCTAAAGTCCGATCTACGGAGCTACTTCACTCTCCACACCATCCAGGAAGTTACCAAGGTGATTAGCCAATACATAGAGCTGACCCTTCCTTAGTACCTTAATCTAAATACCAAATCAGGAAAACAGGTCCATCTCTACAGTACTGAAGCCGAATTGACAATTGTGAAGAGCTGAACAGCTGAAGCAAACCTTAATATGAGTTGCACCTGATCCTACCCCTATCCAGCCTTAACCGTTAGGGTATTGAACTACCGACACCAAATAGACCTAATTAAAGGACTAACTCTGCTCAGCTCATAATATTGTCAAAATCATAGATAGAGTAAAACACACGTGTGTTATTCTCCCTAACACCTGTATTATTCTTTCTAATAGAGGACGTTCTTTTGTGCGATTTCATTTCCCCATAAATTATTCTTCTTTTGTTTAGCAAATAAGAATCTATTCTTTGTAATTTCTGTAACATAGCACTTACCCTAACAAAGTACTATAAATACTCACATAATGTAATAGCCGTATAATGAATATACACAGAAAAATATATTGAAGTTTTTACTTCCTTGAGCTAAGTATCCTCTTTGCTTACTGTTAAGCTACTCTTATCTAACCTATTCGAGCATGGACTAGTAGCGAGTTACCTTCGACCATACTTGTGCGTTATATCAAGTGTGACCCAAGCTTATGTGAGGCATTGGTGTGTCATATCCATCATTAGTGCTTAAGAACCCTACTTACCCCTTGACTGTCATTTACTTTTCGAGCCATCTCGTGACTTGAGCCCACCCCCTTTGGTTACGTGTGATATTAAATTTGTGTGTTCATCCACAAATTCGTATTAGGTAAGTCAATATCCTCTTGATCCTTTAAAGGGCGTATTCTTGAATTGGACCCCATTTAAATGAAATTCCTTTCTTCATTAACTAATGCAATGGAAAAGAAATTTCATCAAGCATTAGAATAAAATGCTAAATATAAGATAGCTTGCCTATAAATCCATTTAACTCTCTTTGATTCTTTGGGGATGACGTAGACTGTATAGCTTCAACTTTTGTTGGATCGATATTGATCCCTTTTTTGTATACAAAAAAGCCTAATAACTACCCAAATGAAACCCTGAACACACACTTCAAGGGATTCATTCAAAGCTTATAAGCTTGAAACCTCTCAAAAACTCATCTTAAGTGATCAATATGATTAAGTGCCTACCTTCATTTGATAATGATGTCATCCACATAATCTTCCATATAAGTATGTGTCATATCTTGAAAGATAGCAGCCATGGCCCCTTGATAAGTAACTCATACATTCTTTAATCTAAAAGGCATTATGGGGTAACAGAAATTCTCGAAGGGTATTCTAAAGGCCGTACATTTATACTCATTGAAGCTATCCATAAAAGAGAATGATTCTTGTCCAATAGTCATGAAAAATCTATGCATACGCATATTTAGCCATTTTTTCTTTCTTACAGACACAACATTAGCTAGCCAGGTTAGGTGCTCTATAGGCTTAATAAAGTCACCTTGTAACAACTTCTCAATATTAGCTTTAATTTACACCTTAATCTCTAAGTGAAATATGCATTAGTGTTGCTTCATAGGCTTAATTCTTACTATGATATTCATTCGGTGAAAAATTAAACTAGGATCTCATCCCGACATTTCTTCATATGTCTAAGAAAAAGCGTCATAAAACTCTCGAATAAGATCCATCAAAGGACCCTTTATTTCTTTAACCAAACCCTTATTAATGACGATGAGTCTTGATTTCTCTCCTAAAACTACCAAGTTTAGTTCCTCTATTTCTTCAACTTATGGTTTTGCTAGGTCTTACAATTGAGGGGAGGTAGGTTAGGCTTCTTGTAAATTTAAGGGGTCAGAAGATGACAAAAGTGTCTCCTCTAACCTCATAGACCATCATAAACGGTATATAGTTCATCCATCTGCTCAGGTGTAGCTTTCAATCTTCATAGACCTATTACCCCACCTTCCTTTTCTTTTCACCTCCACAAATTGGAGAGGTCTTTCTCTTGCTAGTCCCCTACCCTTGCTTTTGAAGATCTTCCCATCTTAGTAGTGGAGTACCAATAGGCCTACCAATTGCTATTTTACCTTCATCAGCGTACTCATAAAAAAATTTTGCCTCGGTCAAGTATGACTCTATGTACTCAAAAGGGCTCTTGGCAGTAGAAATAAATGTGTCTTTCCCTTTTCAATTTCCTTTAGTATACTAATGCATTATAGAAGGGATAAGATCGTGATTGTGCAACCACTTTCTCCTCATCAATAGATGATAGGAGATATGAGCATCTAACACATGAAATTTATTAGGCCCATGAATGGGACCAACTTTAAAATCAGCATTAATGAATCCTACTAACTTAGTAGGGCCTTCATTAAACCCATGACTATTGATCAGTTAGGGAACTAGCCTCCTCATGTCTAGACCTACAACTTTGATAGTTATCAGTGTAGACCTATTGTCAAGAAAGTTCTCCAAATGGGATGTCTATTAAGCTGACTTTCTACATACAATAGACGATAGTGATTTTGGTTGCTTGTACACATATTGTCATTAGTAAAGATGATAGCATTCTCATGTATGTTTTCCATCTTACGAATTGGCTATACAGCATTACATTCTTCATACGATCGCTCAAATATTTCTACCAAAGCAATTGCTACAACAAGTTATTTTCAATAAGACCATTACAGCATGATTACTAGGACTTGGATCTTCTATTTCTCATTTATCTATAGGTACCTCTTCCTATGGTGCATTTATAAATACATTGGCCAGGGGTTGGTTGACTTGTTAAGAAGTTATTGGATCATGTGAGATCGCATTAGTAGCTTCCTAATTATTATATAGTGAAAGTAAGTTCCTATGTACATCATCATTATTATCTACTTCTAGTTCACCACTCTGATTTTTTTTCATTGAAAATCCTTCTCAACGTCCAACACTCTTTTGTTGGATGTCCAACTAATCTAAGGAACCTATAAAACTTGGCATCACTCTTTTTCTTGAGCCATAGTTTCATGCTCAACCCTTAGTAATCTAATTACTCCATCCTTAAGCCAATAGTCAAGGACTGCATGTACTTTGTTCATAAGACAAGGGATGGCAAAATATTTGTAGCAACATCTCTTTTAGGCTTCTTGCTACCCTTATATCCCTCTCCTTAGGTAGCACTGCTATTTTTTCTTGCTTGAGTTGCCTCTTTACCTAATGACAGAATTATTTAGGCCAATAAATGGTAATAGTATCTATCTTGCATGTTCTCCACTAATGTTGCGAAGGATATCAATGAGAAGTTCTTAAGATGCACTACATATTCAATGAACATCCCCTAAATAGAAATCTTAACTAGCTCCTTCTCATCACAGATATCTTTGATATCTAATGAGGATTCTCTAAAATGCTCAATGAAATCCATAAGGTCATCCTTAAGACGTTATCTAATATGCCCTATGTTTGTGATAGTGGCATGCTCTTGCATCTCAAAGAACTTCTCTAAGAATAGTTTGCACATAGTCTTCCATGAATCCATGAAACCTTAAGGAAGATTAACGTACCAAGTATACGCTTTCTCTATTAAGGATTTAGAGAATTACTTCAATTTGAGATCATCAATGAGTCCATAAACTTTGAGTGTCTTGATGAATTCAAAGAGGTGCTCTTTGACACTCCCCAATTTACCATTGAATTTCACAAACCTAGAACTAGTATAGTCCTTAGGATATGGCTTTTCTATAACCCTTTGAGAGTATGATAGATTCAAGTTCATGATGCTCAAAGAAGATGAGGCCTAAACTTGCTTCAAATACTTATCAAGATCATCTTTCGTTACATAAGATGAAAAAGTAGGAACAGAAGCAACTCTAATCAAGAGTGCTAGAGCACTGTTACGTGTCGCAACTGTACTTGCTACAAGAGGTTGAATATTACATCTATAGAGGTTCTACAGTCCTCTATAGTAGGAGTAGTTGGATTCGCAACAACTAAAGGTAGCATATGTTGCAATCCTTCCTCTTACTATGTACATTCCTCTTCTGAAAGGATTTGAGGTGGTTGCATAAGCTAAGTACCCTACTGAGCCATAGGTGATGCAATAGTAGCAGCTATTGGAACAGATCTAGAAGCTTGTATGACTTGTGCAAGAACAACTATTATAGGTTGAATTTATGCAAGGCTTGCAACAAAAGTAGTAGTTGTCAATCTTAGGAGAAATTACTTGAAAATGTTCAGGAATTGATGGAGAACATGAGTATTCTCCTGCATAGTCTACATCATGAGTGTATAAGCGTCTATAATAGGTGGTTGTTGGATTGTCACATGCACAGTATTCTCTCTTGACACTTAAGTTTGTTTGTTGTGTTCGAGATTAGCGTCCTAAACATTGGAACTATTTTAAGGTACATTGTTGTGAGATGCCATTTTTGTTGACAATAGCAAGTGATCTCCCCTCAGTGGAGTCACTAAATAATGTATCGTAGGTTTGCTACAACTGATCAATGACTTGTGATGCACATGTAGTTCGATCTTAAAGATCACTTAATTCAGTGATACGTGCGTGTGGATGCAATAGAGAGATTTGTGAGAGGAGGAATAGGTAAACTCGATGTCTCATGATGCATGCTTGATAGGAGATTGTAATGAATAGATTCAATGATTTCTTGATCCATTCTTGAATAATTTTCTATTTGATTTCTCTAGAAATATTTCAACAAAGCTTCTACATTTATCTTAAACCTTGTAGAGAGTAGAATGTGTGTAAATGAGAGGATTAACCACCTATTTTTAGATTTTCGAGACTAATCTCAACCATTGGATCATCTTGATATGATGGCTAAGATCTATTACTGGTGGTAGCCATTGGATTGCTCTTGATAATTGAATGGCTCATATTGATCCTTTCTTTTCTTATGGACTTGGGCTTCGGAGATGAGCTTTATAAATGGGCCTATACAAGCCTATAAGGCTTATAAAAATTAAAGAAGGCTTAACCTCTTATTAAAAAACTTGTGCTTTAAGTAAGGTTTGATTAGCCATTTCAAGACCTATGAAGGCCAAACGAAGCTCGAGCAAGCCCTAAAACTTCTTTTAAATCTATATTTTGCAAATGAGACAACCAAGCAAGGTCGAGAGCATAAAAGAGCTAGTCTAGCAATCCCTGTTCTATACCTATTAAGCTGAATCTCTCTAAAACATCTCTTATAAGGTCCAGTTTCCTAGGCCTTGTCATTAACTCATCAAATTGGTCCATGGCATTAAATTGGACTAAAAACTCAATTATCAAAATAATACTCTACACATATTACTATAAGAATTGACTTGATATTGTATTGGAAGAAAAATTTTTTGGAGTTCACATTTTTTAAGGATACAATTCTATATTCTACCAATTGAAAGTCCTTTTATACACAATTTCCAAGAGTATTATTGTAATTTACCAAAAAAAAAAAAATCATTGTGACTCACATACCATGTATATTGATGAGTTATAATTAAGTAATAATATTTAAACATATAACAATGCTAGTAGGTAATTTACAAATACTATCATTTTTATATTGCAAAAATAGTCATTTGAATACTTTAATTAATATTACCAGTTTACTGCTAATTAATTCGCACGATGAAAATGAGACCTTTGGAAATTGTTGCATTACTTGAGAAGCTCTAAGGGAAACATAGGCTTAGTTTAGCATAATGATCTAAGTGTGATCGGCCAAATAGAATATGGAATAAGTTTAAAGTTGGATAGAGTAGCGGATTTGTTAAAGTATTACATGCTTTTATATTGACATGAATCGAAATTGATTTCCCTTTTCTCTCTAAATTGGAGAGTTGTCTAGAGAAATTAAACATGTAAAATAAAGCTACATAAAACTAAAGGGTTTATTATAAAATAACAATATGAACACGTGTGAGTACCCATAATGTCTTAATTTGTGATTTCACCAATTATAAGAGTTCAAAATATATCTTCATTAAGGTTTCTTCAAACCATAGCCACCCAAATAACGTCATGTTGCTGTTGTCGGAAAACAAAATCCAGATCGCGTTTATCGTGTGTTTTTCTCAATTTTAGATGATGAGTTCCAAAAGGACGCGAGATATGACAAGAAAATGAAACCATCCATGTTACACGGGTTCTCGGTGTACACTGCTAATACGAAGATAGATGATAACCACGCACATGAACTCCACTACCCTTGTCATCTTCTGTCGAATGGAATGAGATCACTGGATTCCTTGCTGACATTTGCCTGCCAAATTTTGGACAATATTTGCTTTAATGCCTTGAACGGATAAGGAGTGATCACGCGCACCAAACTTTTGATTGTTCGAATACCTAAACTTTAGGTCGTTTCATTGGGACGACAGATTTTATTGTTTCCTCTCCGTTTGAAGATATATTTTTTGAAAAATATCAATTAAAATAATTATATATATAATTCATAAACTAATATTTTTTTAAAAAATTTTTCTCTTACAAACATATGAATTTTCATTTCTCAATGTTGACACTTTAATAATTATTTTCAATGTTGTCAAAATCGTGAATTGACTCGTAGAAATGCACGAGTTTACGTTTTTAGTTACCTTCCCCAAGTCAACTCGCTTACAAAGTCGTTTGGGTTAAAAAACATGGTGGAATTGCGAGTTAACTCGTTATATTGGCTAGAATCGTGAGTTGGAAGCTGATTGATCCGATTGTACTCACTCTTCTATTTTAAGCTCATTCCACTCTCTCAATTTAGCCTAGCCCAGGTTGTTCACTGTCCAATTTCCATGTCTTCATCATACTCACACACAAGTCAAAAGTCGGTCAATCACCACATTATTCATTAGGGTTTCTACTTTCCATCTTTCTTCTCTTTTTCTTTCAACATTCAAGCATTTGCAAATCATAATTGAAAATCGTATCACTTTATCTTTCCTAAGTCCCAACATTTTTATTGATCTCCAATCTAATTCCCCAATTTCTTGTACCATACAATCCATTCACACTCACAAATTCACAGCCGTAAGCTACAGCTTGTTTACAGTTCACACTAAGGTAATTCCCTTTTTTCCCCTTTTTTTATTTTTTAGTGAATTTTTTTAGTTAGAATTTATATATCTATTAATGTTTTGTTCTTTTGTAGAAATGTTGTATAGAGTAAGCAATTTTTAGTGAGATACAATTAGTTGATATGCTCTAATTTGTGTCGCTGTTCTCTATCAATGTTCTGTTTTATGTCAATGTTGTGTTGAGCTACATGTTGCAGCTTGTCTTTATTATGTGTCCATGACTCCATGTTCTATTCATTGGTTATGTTGTGTGCAAAGTGATATAAAAATTTTCATTGAGAGAATGTAAAATGTCACATGAAAAGGAGTTGCCACTTACTCCTTTGTTGGAATCAATTCGAAGATTCACTAGTAATGCATATATTTAGCTTCACACACAACTAGAACAATTACCATATATGATATATGATTCTAAGAATGTTGGCATCAATGGTTCTCTTACTTTTAACACTTCTAAATTAGCCCCTAGATTTCAAATTTTAGTACTTCTTTCGGTAAAGTCACATTTTATAGTATTGACGATTTGGATCCTAGTTTTAGCAGCCATAATAAATCTGCCTAACTTTTGATGTTTCATTCAGTACCATACCACTATAAATATCAATCTAGAGCACCCCCATTTTCAATATATTACAAAGAACTACTACTCCCTAAGTTGATAATATTTATCTTTCTACTATCCAAAATGGCCACCTTCGTCAACATTATAAAATTTCTAGCATTTAGTCCAATTGGTTTTCTCTTGACCAGTTATACGACTGCACAAAATTGTAGTTGTGCTGTGAACCTATGTTGCAACTAGTATGGCTATTGTGGTACAGGAGATGACTATTGTGGGGTAGGGTACAGGTCTGGTCCATGTTACTCATCCATACCACCATCATCTATGCCACCATCATTGACATTGCCAGCAACTGGTAGTTATTCAGAATTCGTTAGTGGCTCTACTAATGATGCTAATGATAATGATATATATATTCTACATGTTGATATCCTTCTAATATTAGCATTAGCACATTATTATGAAGAAGACAACCATTTTTGCAAAATTAAAAATAATTCTATGCTTGCTTTTTTAACTCTAACCATACTTAGTCCATTAACATATTATTGTGAATTCAATTCCGTAGTATTTTTTAATGAAACCGAACATGCTTTATAAGCAAACTAAGGCTGAGAAACATATAATGATATAAATTGAAGTGCTTTCAAGTTTCAACTATATGTATCCAGTTCCAATGTATATGTATACAAAGAGATCTTTTGTTGCAACTTGAAAATTGCAATGTCTCTGACTTTTTTGGCTTATCCAATATATTCAAGAAATTAAAACATATGATATGCTCAAAATGAGGTCTATTTATCATATCTAAATCCAATTTTTTAACTTTGTTTTTTTTTTTTAATCTCTACAAGAAACTGAGTAGTGGCTAAATTGATTATATTGAGATGTCATCTTCTAAATCATCTAAAGAAAGCTCTAAAAGAAGAAATGCACCTGGAAACAAATCTAATTTTGGTTGGGAGCATAGAAATGATGTTGATGATAATGGGAAAGGAGTGAAATGTAAGTACCCCAACAAAATTGTCAATGGAGATATTTATAGATTCAAAAATCACTTAACATGTACACGTAAGGACGTAAGGCCACGCACAAGTGTGTTAGAGGATGTTAGAAAGGAAATGTTAAAAATTTTGGTGAAAGCAGCAGAAATATCAGAAAAGAAGAGAAAGCAAATTCATAGGATTGAAGATTTTGATGATGATGAGGTAGAACAATTATCTTCTAAGAACAAAGAAAAGAAGTTCATGGATTTCTTTTTCAAGAATTGCAGTGGTGGAATGTGGGCAACCTAAGGAACTATTGATCGGTTTATGAAGAAGGAGCTCAGAGAAGAATGTTGCCATCAAATTGCTTGGTTTTGCTACACTTGCGCTATTCCATTTAATTGTGTAAAAAATCTAGAGTTTGCAAAGATACTTGAGATGATTGGTCGATATGGTTCTGGGCTTAAGCCTTCCTCTTACCATGAGTTAAGGGAAACATATTTGAAAAAAAGAAGTTACTCGGACAATGGAATTTCTTGAGGAATATAAAGCTGAATGGAAAAAAAAAACAATTGCTATATTATGTCAGATGCATGGACTAATAGAAAAAGGCATTCCATATGCAATTTCTTAGTGAATAGCCTTAAAGGAACAGTGTTTTTATTTTTTGTCTATTAATAGTTCTGATATTTCTAAGAAAGTTGACAAAGTTTTTAATATGTTGGATGATATTGTGGAGAAGGTTGGAGAGAAGAATGTTGTACAAGTGATCATTGATAATGCTACAAATTATAAAGCAGTAAGAGAAAGATTGATGGTGAAACGAAAATGTTTATATTGGATACCTTATGTTGTACACTGCAATGATCTAATGTTAGAGGATTTTGAGAAGCAATTAAAGATCCATTGTGGAACAATAGCAAAGGGGAGGAGATTTACTACATATATTTACTCCAAGACTGTACTTATCTCAATATTGAGGAATTACACAAAAGGGAGAGACTTAATCAGCCTTACTGCTACTCGCTTTACCACTTCTTATTTGACTTTAGATTGTCTTAGTAAGTTAAAGGGAACACTGATGACTATGTTTACTTTAAGTCACTGAAAGTCTTCTAAGTTTTCAAGCACATAAGATGGAAAGCGAATTCAATAGCTGGTCTTAGATAGTAGGTTTTGGAAGAATGTTATTACTTGCCTCAAAGATGTATTTCCTCTTATTAAAGTGCTTAGATTAGTAGATTTGGATGAACAACCAGCCATGGGCATCATTTATCTAGAAATGGATTGTGCCAAGGAGAAGATTAAAGCAAATTTCAATAATGTAAAGAGAAGGTAATATATGTTCTTAACTCATTACCTATATGTTTTTATTTTTTTTCCCTAATGTTCATTTTAGAGTTCAATTTGCTAAAAGTTTCATTGTTATTTTATGTAGTTATGAACCTATATTGAAAATTATTGACAAGAGATGGGAGCTTCAATTGCATAGACCATTGCATGCTACAACCTACTATTTAAACCCTCATTACCATTATAGTCCTAATTTTAAAGTTGATACTAAAGTTAAAATTGGAGTATATAGTTGTATAGAGCATACGGTCTCTAATCCAACTGAAATGTACAAGATCAATATGCAACTTAAACGATTTAAGGACGCTAAAGGACTATTTGGTATTGAAGCTACAAAGTTAGCAAGAGACAAAAAGGCTTTAGAAAAATAGTAGGATTCATATGGCAATGAATGCCTAGAACTTCAAAATTTTGCTGTTTGCATACTAGGCTTGACTTGTTGTTCTTCTAGTTATAAGCGTAATTGGAGTGCATTTGAAATGGTATAGTGCAAATAATTCTTTTATTTAGTTTTAGTTACATACATTAAAGATAAATTAATCTTATCTACAACCTTTTTAATTTTCAAGTTTATATGAAAAGGAGGAACAAGTTGCACCAAAAAAAGATGAATTTTAGTGCTTGTAATGTACATCTTGAAACTGAGAGATAGGAAAAATAGAAAGATTAATGCCACTACTAGCTTCATGGTTGAAGATCTCTCATTAGATGATGATTAGATAGTTGAGGAAGAAGGTTTGGTTCATTCATCAAATGTGGATTGGTTGGAGATCCTTTCAAGTCCAAAAGGTCAAGAAAAAGACTGAGATGATGATGTTGAGGAAATTGGTAATTATGTCAATTTGGAAAGTCATGGAAGTAAGACTCCAAATGATTTAGAGATTCATGATATTGATGCTGATGCTAATGCTAATGCTAATGCTATTGAAGATGAAGTAAGAGCAGTTACTTCGGGAGATTTACGATTAGAAGATATAGAAATCATGGGTAATTGTACCAATAATGATATTGACCTTGATGGTGAAGATGACGACGATGATGGTGGTGATGTGAGAGATGGTGGTGATAGATTTGATGATGATAAGGCAACGAATGATTTGTACTAGTTAGTTATCTTAGACTATTAAATGATAACTTTTATTTTGACTTATGTGTTTGATTCTCCATATGAGAAAAGTATATGGACACTTTAAAAATCATATGATGATATGAACAACTACTTTATTTACCTCTTGTATGGTTTTTATGTCCTTTTATATGCTTATAAAACTTGTTTACTTCATCATGTATTCATATAATGATATTATTCGCTATATTAGATGATTTGAGCAATAGATGGAATTGGGTTTTGAAAAAATTGACTCATGTTGAATTTTTTCTAACATCTGTTTTCTATTTTACATTCTTTTATAATTATTATAAGCGAATTTCAAATTTTTGAAAGCTATTTTATACGTATTATAGAAACTTACGTTTTTACATTTTGATTCTATGTTCCGATTTTATGAACTCCTTAGCGATTTTACACAAAATCTCAAGTTTGACAACCTTGATTGTCTTCATTGTAATTATGAAACAAAAATAGATAAGATAGTTTTCCAAATACCATATTTCAAACAAATATAGATTAAATACAGATCAGATATTAATAAGATATAGATGGAAAAAAAAAAGACAATCCAAATTGGCTAAGAGATGTTATATAGGGCTAGTAATCCGTGTTGTCATGTTGTGTCATGTTTGTATTTAAACGGGTTCGTGTCTAGAAAACCTCAACTGATAATACAATTAGTTTATTAATCATGTAAGAAAACTTAAACCAGTAACCCAACTCTTTTAATAAACATGTTTTGTGTTTAGGTTAGACTTATATATCTTTTAAAAATTTATAAACAAATAAAAAAAAGTTATTCTTTACTTTCTCAATAGTCAACCTTTATATATTTTATCCTAACTTTACACTAAACTTATAAGTGTATTTCTACAATTTTGATAAAAAAATTGTATAGATTTCAAAAACATGTAGATGATTTTTATGGAGCTCACTTATTTTCCGACATTCACTATCTAAATTGAATTATGGAGTGATATATTTTTTGCCATTCATTATCCAAAGCTAAAGACAAATGAATGTGTTCAATGAATTATGAACCAATCATAAAAGCAAACATATGTTCATTATCATTCTATTTATATTCAAGTTTTGTTATATTTAACGTAGTTTTTTCTTTTATAACAAAAAGATTTGTTATGAATTGTATAACAAAATCTAATAACATCATGATGGAAACAAACTCGATAATGGTTGAAAAATTAAGCAACTAGACTCCCAAAATGTTCAAAAGTCAATTAATTTCATTTTCCATCAATTTTGATAGGTAAGGTGACAATGACATAAGCACTATCTATATATGTTTAAACGATTATATTTATTTCCCTCTTTTGTATGATTGACCAACTTTTTTTTTTTTCACCATTCCTATTTCAATATGGTTAAATCAATTAATACATAATCCAATTTATGAATTCAAACTCAAATAAGGTCAAATTCATATTGTAAAAACCCGTGTTTATTCTCATTTTTTAAACTTTGATTTTAACATTTTATCTATATCTTTTTTACTCTAAATTTTCATTAATGTGGATCTCACATTAGTAATTTATTAATTTAGGATAAGATAAGTGTAATTTCTTCAAAATTTTTGACAAGTATTACTTTCTTCTATCTTAGCATCTGTAATGTTTCCTATAACTAGTGGAGGATGGCATTGCTAAGAAAGGTTTTTGTTCTACTTGGTTTTTCATTAATTAAATGTGCTAATGTTGAAATTACTTAAATAAGAAAAAAAATTCATAATAAAAATCTAACACATTATAAAAATCGTAATGGCCACCAACTATTTGATAAATGTAAATTAACCCACACTTCCCATAATAATGCCTATCAAAGTGATTTGCCATGAAGGTCCCATCCCTTAATAGACAATTTGCATTCTCACCATAAAAGAATATCAAAGGAAGAAAAGACAAAACAAAAGTTAATGGAAAAGAAAAAAAAAATCAAACCAAAAGACTAAAGACTTACATTTCAAGTTAATGAAGAAGATCTCCTGGTCCTGCTAACTAAAATTGAAAAGTTGAGACAAAGAGGTGAAAAAAGATTATGACGAAGAGTGGTTGGAAATAGGAATAATAAAAGCTAAAACCTTAGGTTTGTCTAAGTTGAAAAAAAAAAAAAGAAAAGAAAAGACTTGCTATTTATTCTTTAATCTTTTGGTGTGATATTTCACTATTTCTCATGGACTCTCACTAGATGAAAAATAAATTAAAAGTTAAATGTTATAGGTTCGCAAGTTTAACCTGTATCTACTTATAGGGTAGGTTTATTTAAACAGGTTTATAAATGGGTTTGGTGTCTAGACCCAACTTAGACACAAATTTCATCGTATCTAAACGGATATAACCCGTTTGTATCTTCTGTCAAATTTTTTCATACACTATCTTATTCAAATCATGTCGTATTGTGTCCAGGTTTATTATGTCCTGATCTCATATTGCTAGCCTTAATGTTATATGATGTTTAGTATGAAAAAATAGCTTGGAATAAAATGAATCAAAATGGGATAGAATAAAATGGAATGAAATGAAAACTAAGATAATAAATCCTTTATGTTACGTTTGATATGCAAGAATCAGTTGAAATAGAATAGATTGGAGTGAAATAGAATAGAATGGAGTGAAATAGAATAGAATTAGAGTTAAATAATCAATCCATTCTGGTATTTAGAAATATTAACAAAATATTCCATTCCACAATTATGTTTAGTTTTATCATATTTGGAATGGAATGGAATTGAATAGAATAAAATAAATATATGATAACATTTGACAAAATACCTTCAATTTGTAGATATACAATGCATATATGTTTTGTTTTATATATATGCTTATGCATAACATTACACTTGTACAGCTATATATAACATAATATTATATATAACGTATAATCTGTACACGTGTTAATTTATATAGAACTATATAATATATATACATGGTATTGCTATTACAATATATAAATAGCATTTATATATTTATACCTAATATATACATGTATATTAAAATATAGTTATATATATATATATATAACAATATATTATATACAAAACAAATAATACATACACTTCGCAATAAGTTATATAATTAACATATACGTATACATATAACTAACATATAAATAACAACGTATTAGATCAATTATCAATAGAAATAAAATCAAATTTATACGTGGAGCTTCAATCTGGTTCGGTTTGGCGTTGTGTGTAGTTATGTACTGTTCTACTTTGAATATGGCGTCGCGGTGTTTCAACTTCCGATTATGCTGTACTTATTTTCTTTGGGAACTTTTTCAGTCTGGTTCATTATTTTGGTAAGCCTAATTCAGCATTTTATCTAACCATTCATTTAATATCTATTAGATTTAAACGGCTAATAATATAATCAATTTAATTATTCAACTTTAATGAATATTAAATTATCAATACGATAGAAAGTAGTATTAGTCTCGTAAAACTAGTAACACAACTGTAGAGAAGTCACTTTTCTTTTGGCCAAAAAGGTGGAGAACAAATGAGGTCTATATTACTCTACATCAATTGGGGTTATTTATGTAATTGCTCATTGACTAAGGTGGATCGGATGAATCTGCATTTACCTTAAAGCCAAAATCGCTGACTCTAAGGAATTGTTTGGAATCAGTGATTCTAACTTCTTAAATTGCATCCAAACATGGCAAAGGGATTGCACTTGGAACTACAATTCCATTTTGGATACATTCTTACATATTAAAGATAACATTAGAGATTTTGAAGGAAGGAAATGAAGTAGAATGTGCATATAGTAATATTTATTAAAAATACTCATAATTATTGAATGTTATAATTATATTAAAGGTTAAATAAGTAATATTGATTAATAATATTGGGCAAAAAAATCTTAATTAATAATAATTACTGAGTACAGAATGGAATTGCGAGTCTGCCTTCTCAAAAATGTAATCGAATTTATCCTTAGAGTTAAAATCACCAATTTCTTGGAATTATGATTCTATCTTTCAAATATACTTCCAAATAAGAAAAAATAAAGAAAAAGAAATAAAATATAAATTTGTAATTCTATTGCAATCTATTCTCACATACCAAATTTGAAATTAGAGTTAATATAAGACAAAACCACAACTTTCACTAATGCGCTTATCTCAAAATCTAAAGCAATGACATAATGATGACAAAACATCCATTCCAATTATAAGTTAGATCCTTTTCTTAATGAAGAGAAAAAAATAATATGCACATAAATTGGCCCTGAATATACTCTTTCTATTTTGAAACCTTAAGTTTCTACTTTATCCTATTTGAATTTACCTGCTTGACAACATTATATTATTTTCCACTAAAAAGTGATAATGTAACATGATAAAATAAATAGATAACTATTTTTTTCTTATTTGATTTTTCGGAACTTGTCTTTCCTATTTCATTATGTTTGGAATGAGAGAAGTAAAGGGAGAGGGGATGGAAGGTGAGATTTTCAAGAATTTTTCCTTTGCTTGGGAAAGGAAGGAAAGGGGATGGGGATGAATTTTGAAGGAAAAAACTTTCTCTTAAGCCCACAAAATTAGTCTCTTCAAATATGGAGAGAATGGGAAGGAAATATTTTAAATTTATAATCTTATCCTTAAAATAAAAATTCACTTTAAAGTTCTATGGGCTTTTATGACATTTTGCTATGATAAAGATTCATATTACTAACTTTTCTTCCTTCCTTATACAAATAAGTGAATATATAAATTTTTTCATCTACTTTCTTTTTCTCCTATTTCCTTCCCTCTTCCCAAACACAGTGTTAAAGTCATCCAACTATTGAAAATTCTCCAAATCAATCCTTTCATATTTCACTATCTATTGAAAAATGGTAGGTATCAAATTTTGATTTGGTTTACAATTTTCTATCAAATAACTTTTGATTAACTATGATTGTCTAATCATCAAAATGCTTTGTTTGTTGAAAATTGATAAATGTCACATTTGATTTAGTCCATGATTTTCCATTAATATTTTCACGCTAATGCAATGTCAACATACTTGTAAATGAACAAGCTTAATTAATGAAATGACAAATTTTTTGGTGCTCATTTCTTATGTAGCTACAATCAATTTATCCAAAGCAAAGCAAATGAGAATAACATGATATTGATATTGAGTATAATATGCCACCTAATGAAGTTTCTTGAATTTAGTTAGCAATAGAAATATGTGTCATTGAGTAAGTTTTAAAAGGAGACATAGGGATAAGTAAGGGTACTTGACATGGATGAGCACACATGAGTCTATTATGCAAATCAAGAAAGAGTTCTAACCACAAGATGATTAAAACAGTAAATGGAAGTTAATGTTGAGTTGAGTTTCATGCACAAACACTCAAATATGATGCACTGAATGGCTCACACAAACTAGAGGCTTGGCTTGATATGACTCATAAGTTTTGCTCTAAGGTTACTTGCCATTAACTTTAGCTCGAAGAATTTAGATAAAAGTAGGGCTTTTGGACTTGATTCACAATGGGAACATAAGCATAAGGATGAAGGTAAATATTCCATCACTTTTTATGAATGACTAAATACAAATGCAATATTTATGATTGCCTTTTAAGGAATTGTCTTGGGTTAGTGATAACATTTATACAAACTATAAGGATAAAACAGAAAAAGTCTAATTCAAAAAGCCATACATTGTCAAGGAATGCATGGCATGCGAAAAATGGTCATAGGATATTCAAAGAATCAACTATCTTTGTATTGCCAATCTATGAAGGTCAAGGCAAATTGACAATCTTCTGAAACTCAAGATAGGCCTTTGGGTCAGAGGGGGTCTATAAGCTAGTGGTAAGCTCGACATTGTAATGGTTGAGCTATTAAGATAGTAGGTGAAGTTGTTAGTCGTGTTTTGTCTAGATTCACGATAGGTCAACATTTAGCAAACCCGGCTTTAGGTTAGCTCAAGGTCAATCCTAAGTTCTTATACCCAATAGATAAAGCTCTACTAATAGGAGCTCGAAAGCTCAAATAGATTAGCATGGCATATTCTAAGGTAAGTTGCTCTCGAAGCTCGGCAAACTATGTTAGTAAGTCCATGAGCTCGGGATCATGTTATTGACCCTTGGTTCCTATCATCCCTGCTAAGCTGTTCAAGATTTTGGATCAAATCTAACCCATTTTTAAGTTTCTCATCTTCAGGGACGCATGGGTTGAGGCTTGTGACATTAAAGGCATTTAAGACTCCATATTCACTTAACAAGTCCATTAGGTAGGCATTCTGGTTGATCTTCTCTAGAATCTTGAATGGTTCATCTACCTTAAGAGATAGCTTGTTTTCCTTAAGCTTGGGAATGGATTTTTTCTTAGATGAATCCACAACAGGTTACTGGGTTGAAATTCATTTATTTTTCATCCTTAGCCCCTCTACTTAACTTGGAAGTAGCTTGAGTTAGGTAGTTTACCATCTTCTAATGCATTGCTTTAATGGTCACAGATTGGTTAATGGCTATTTGGTCTTTAGGGAAGTTCGATTGAGGTACTTAGTTAAGTCGAAGGTCAGGATTAAACCTATAAACAATCTCGAGTAGTGACTTGCCATCATACTATATGTCATCCTATTATAGGAAAATTCATCTATGGGTAAGCACAAGTCCCAATCTATCAAGTTCTATCCAACTGCAACCTGGAGTAAGGTGCTTAGGATCTGATTAACAACCTCAGTTTACCTATCCATCTAGGGGTAACATGATGTACTAAACTAGAGATTTACTCTAAAGAGTCTCCAAAGTATCTTCCAAAAATTGTTGAGAAATTTTGGATCCTTACCTAACACAAAGGTCTTTAGTACTCCTTGTAACTTGACTACTTCTTACAAAATGAGAGAAGAGATAGCTTAAGCATTGTTAGTTCAATTGTACGATACAAAGTGTTACTAAACTCATCTACAACCATCATAATGGAGTCCTTCCCTTAGGACGTCATTGGCAAGTTGAGTATAAAATCTATGCTTAGCTTTAACCATAACTTAGATAAGCAGTGGCAAGTATGGCCCTTATTGTGCTTGGCTCTTCGATCTTCTATAGCTAGCATACCTCTCTAAGACCAAGTGTACATCTCTTAACATCTTTAACAAAAAGAACATTGACTTCAACAACTCAAGTGTCTTCTTTTCACAAAAGTAGATGTTCCTCTAGCATATGCTTCTCATAAAAATAGTTCATGCATGGAACAAGTTGGGATACATAATTTTCCTTTATGAAACAAGTAGCAATCCTCTCTATGGTAATACTATCACTGTAACATGTAAAGATTAGATCGATGTGGGCTCCTTAGCATACAATTCCTTGACTACTAAGAACCTAAGAGCCTAGTTTTGAGATAAATCAAGAGGGTATGTCACTTGGATAAGGCATCAGTCGCTACACTAGCCTTAACATTCTTATACTTCAATACAAGAGAGAACCCTCCATGATCTTGATCCATTTAGCTTGCCTATGAGATAGTTTTATCTAGCTCTTCAAGGGCCTCAATGTCCCATGGCATATGTAGATCACAAATTCTCTAGACAATAAGTAGTGTTGGTAGATAGTCACAGCTCATAGTAGGGAGTATAGCTCTTTATCATACACTAAGTAGTTGAGAATAGCTTCTCGGAGCTTCTCACTAAAGTAGGCAATAGGTAAGCCTTCCTGTATCAACATGGCATCTATTCCTATACTAGATAAATCATACTTTAGTTCAAACACCATGTCAAAGTCGGCGAGAGCTAGGATAAGAACAATACTTTACATCTCTTTCCCTTCATCAAAGTTCTTTTGTTCCCTTAGTCCCCATTTGAACTCAACATTCTTCTTTGCCAACTTAGTTGATGGAGATACTATGGTACAAAATTTTCTGTTGAAGTGTCGATAAAAGGAAGCCAGTTTGTGGAAGCTACAAACATCTACAGAGTAAGTTGGTACTGGCCATTCAATTATCACTCGGATCTTTCCTTCATCAACTCAAATTCCTCCTTTGCTTACAACAAAACCTAAGATCACCACTTCAAATCGATAAAAGTCGCACTTTTCCAAATTCCTACTTAATATTTCAACTCAGAGTATAAAGAAGACATCTCTAAGGTATTCACTATGCACCTCCAAGTTAAGACTAAATACAAGTATTCCATTAAAGTAAATAACTACAAACCTATCGATTGAGTCTCAAAGGACATGGTTCATCAATTTAATAAATTTGCTTAGAGCATTGGAAAGACCAAATGGCATCACAAGCCATTTATATAGTCTGTGGAGAGTTTTGAATGCCATTGTTTACTCATCATAAGCTCTCATTTTGATTTGATGGTAATTGGACTTTAAGTCAATCTTCGAGAAAAACCTTGCTCTATTGAATTCATCCAACATGTCATCTTCAGGATTAGGTATCGGTATTTGATAGTGATTTTGTTGATAACGTGGCTATCCTCATACATTCTCTATAATCCATCTTTCTTTGATACTAATAAGACCAATACTACACAGGGACTTAGGGATTTGTGAACATAAAGCCTTATATATTAAATCACCCACTTTCCTCTAAAGCTCAATAGATTGCTTAGATTCAACTTATAAGTAGGTTTATACAGTAGGGTGACTCTTAGTTGTAGGTTTATGGCATGCTCCATGCCTCAAACTCGTGGTAATCCTTTTGGAAAGCTCTTGTGAAAGCTTAGCTCTTACGAAAGCTCAACTTTAGCCATAATCAATCTTTCCTTCTTCTAAGCTTAGTTGAGTTAAATCTGCATATCCTTCACTTAGCTAGGGGTCATTGACTTCAACTTCACTTTCCATCCCTCATGCTCAAACAAGTAAGTATTATGAAGCCATCATACACTACCCTTTAATGAAATAACTACAACTTTCATAACTAGATATGGATGCACTCATTAGTTAACATCACATGGTACTTCATATCAGTGCCTGCCAACTAAGATTGGTACTAGAGCTTGCTTAGTGACTTGCAAGGCCCCTTTATCAATCAACTAATGTAGCCTATATGGTTTAGGGTAGGGTAAGTTCAACATACTCAATCGTTGGACCATGAATGTAAAGGTAGCATTAATATAACTCTTACTATTAACTATGAGTACAATAATGTTCCCTTGACCTTACACCTGATATGAAACAAATTCTCACATTGCTTATGTTTTGGGACAACTTTGATGTTCATCACCCATCATAGTGCCATGGTCACTAGCGTGAATTTGCCTTCCCTCAAAAAGGTCAAATCATCCTCCTTAAATAAGCCAATTTGTCCGATCTCTTTTGCCTTCTCCACCTCTTCTTTAATACTATTGATCTCAATGATTGACATCTCTCCCTTTATGATTGTTATCCTTCTATTTTGGAACTAGGCGTAAGCCTCGTAAACTTACGTATAGGATTTCGAGAGCAGTAATCTTACATGTTGAATTATAAGTAAGATAATTTAGGGTGTACGTAAAAGTTAATCGATTAGGATAATACTTTACGTATGGGCCTTAGGACTTAAACAATAGCACATCATAAGTTTGAAATATTGAAATATAATAAAATAATAAAATTATAGCTAAAAATAGATAATTTTACTAAATTACATTATATTGTAATTTACTCGACGTAAACTCATAAATTAGGTAACAGAAAATAACTTAACTTTAGAAATAAATTATTTGGATACTACAATTATAAAGTTACACAAAATAATATATAAATATAGTACATGTACTTCGATTATAATTGTTATATATAAATACACACTAGAAAATACTTAAAATAGCCTAAAATAAGTATAACTAACCAAATAATTATAGGAAAAATCATAAGAATCTGGGAAAAGTCAGTAACTATTAGAATTAATATAGAATAGGCATAGGAAGTCTATTAGACAGCTATTGATTGAAGGACTAGCTTAAGGATGCCTTATAAGTCTAGGATTAAGAGTATAAAAGCCAAATTAGGAGAGAGAAAAATCTTTCGTTCCTTTATCGACCTAGGAAATATCATTGAAATCCTTCCATAAGTTCAAGGAATCCTTAAGAAAGCTAGGAAAAATCTACGAATAGGAAAACTAACAATGAAAAATTCTAGAAAAAAAGCAGGAAGAAAATTGCACAAATTGAGCCAATTAAAAGAACCTACGTCTGGAGACGACCTGAAGACAAACCACTACCACTACCACTACCACCACCACTACCTAACGGTAGTGGGTATGCCTAGCTTGGCCAACAACTAAGGAGTGGTTGTTGGTGGCTAGATAGGTACCATTCCGGTAAGTCTAAAGTTGAATTCGATTTTTAATAATTATGTAAAAATATTAATTTCATTTTGAAAATTATGGAAAATTTTATTTTAACATTTTTTTATATGTACTTTTATGAAAAAATATTAGATTATAAAAAATTTTAGTAGATATAAGGCCTCCTTAAAAAATCACGTGAAATCGACTCATTTTTTAAGTTTTTTTAAATGACTCTATTGATGTCGTTTCTAAACCAAAATTTTTCAAGAGAGTCCTTATATTGCATAAAGAATTTTCAAAGAAAAATGATTTCTATAATTTTTAGGAATTTTTGGGCCTTTAATTAGGTGAAAAATATAATTTTCTTGAAAATTTCATGTATTGAGCTTGATGAAACCCTTAGTGTTAGGTTTTGAAGTTTACTTGGATCATATTATATCGTAAAGAATAATCTAGAGTTGTGTGGTTTGAGTTAAAGTTGAGATGTGGGCAAGTTGGTAGATATGGGCTTAATGCCTTAATAGGTAAGTATGTGAATTTGAGGAATTTAGTAATATGATATTATTTGGTATGATAAACCTGATATATAAACATGATTTAACTTGTCTATAATCTAGAATATGATGTTGGATAAATTATTTTAAGTAAACTTGTGAAATAACCTTGTTTAGATAGTTTTTCAAAAGGTTGGTTTGGTAAGATAATGAGCTAATTCCAAGATTAAATATTTGGTTAGAGACTCGTCTAATATGAAATACTTAGCTAACATAGTATCCGCAAGTTAATCAAAGAATTCCTAGTCAATAAGGCTGCTTCCAGATACTTCTTAAGAGAATTCCTAGCTAATAAAACTATTTTTTGATACTTTCACAGAGGGTTTGATAACTCTAATTTTAAACATATTTCATAGGGTGATTTTATAGTATTTTCCGCACATTTTTCATTTTCTTTAAAGAAATTGATACTTAATTGAGTAAAATATTGATTTCAGGGTTTAAACGCATTCTAGGCTCGAAAACGAAGAAAAGGAATCAAGTTTCACTCAATTCCGAGTTCAAATGAAGAAGTTATGAATTTTTGAAGTTATGCAGAAAATTTGCCTAAGTGCAGAAAATTACATGACCTGGGGATACGGTCGTGTCCCAGGCCATGTCGAGTAACGAAAAAAAAAATCTTTTTGATACACTATAAAAAGACATATTAGGGTTTCAAAAGAAAAAGAAGAGACATTACAGAAACGAAGAGACTTAAGGAACAACATCAAGAAAGAGGCGAAACAACATCAAGAAAGAGGCGGAACGACATCAAGAAAAAGGGAAACAACATCAAGAAAAAGGGAAACAACATCAACTTCAAGATTAGAGAGATTGTTCATCAATAAAAGGGGTTTCCATGTTTTATTTTATATTATTAATGAAACTCGTTTTTAGATTCATTATGATAGCTTAGAATTAGAGTATTTAAGATTATGGAACCTAGGGTTTCATGTAACCCTTGGATTGAATTATAATTTCAATAAAGTTTCTACCTTTTCTTGATTCAATTATGTCGTTAATTATGGATTGATAATTCTAGAGTGTCAATATATGATATTATGCATGTTAATTGAGAAATTGCATGTGTAATTAGATCTAGGCATAATTAAAGAGAATTACATGTATACTTAGAGATAAGATACATGTTTCTTCCGGAAAGTTGATTGTTTGCATGTGAATTCATTACACGTTAATGCGATTCTAAACTATATTACTAAGTGAAGAGATTCTGGTAAATAATTTAGGATTAGGGTTAATATGCTTGAGAAAGATATTAGCTTTAGTTGTAAATCCCTCCGGTCAAGAATAATAGAAATTGAATTGGATATATTTTAAAAAATGTTACATGTTAAACACTAGGAGAAATAATTCCTAAATACATTATTACATACTTGAAGTCGTTCGTAATTTATTGCTTCCTAATTTGCGTAATTAAGTCTCATAAGTAGTTTAGTTGTTAATTTCAGTATTTTTAATTCATTCAACCCATCATAATTTTTTGGTTAGATAATATAGCTAAAGTTAATATTAGTATTCAAAATCTCTGAGGGATCGACTCAGACTCACATCCGCTATATTAAAACTGATAGGTACGCTTGCCTCATATCAGGGTTCTAAATAAAAAAATTTATGTTAACGCTATTGATTGGATACTTGTTAAGAAGGTTCCAAAGAAAAAATTATATTAAGACTAATGTTTAGAACCTTATTTGAAGACTTCAGTAGTAAGTTTAAACTTAACTAAAGACTTAACAAACTTATCTAAACTATATGTAAAACATTAAAAAGAGAGATCATATACTTTCTATTTAATAAAAAACTAAAATATTTATGTTGATTATTGAGGGACTTACAAAGGGCTTAAGCACGAGAAGCAAGATTGATTCACGTGGACATTAGGTAAGTTGGGATCAATGCTTAATGGTATGTTAAAGTATCAAATCAGGATACTTTGAGCATTAAGAGTGTTTGTATGTAGTTGCAGCTAGATTGTTTGTATGTATGTTATGTGTATGCTTATGACATTGTTTGATGTCTAAGAGTTGAACTTTGATTATTGTTTCCTATTGTAAATATCATGTATAGTTTGTATGAACTTGGTTGCACACCTTATAATCTAGACTAATCTTAACTCGACTAAGATCTAATCTAATATTTACGATAACCTAATGAGAGTAATGATTAGGTTATCAAACCAAATACCAACACTTTGATGAAGATAGAAAAAATAGTCATTTTCCTACCCTTAGTCGAACTAAGTGATAGAAGAAGGGGTTACGATAAAGTTAGGAACCATGGTTCTAATGATACCTTAGGAGGAGAGTGTTTTCTCTTACATAAGCCCGGATTTGATTTGATACTGTCATGTTAAAACTACCCATACTTCTTAGTATCTACAACTACAAACAAAATGCATTAAGTACTCAAAACCTTTAACACCTACCATGCACGAATTGAAACAAAATACAAACTCAATTGCAACTATCGACTCTGTTTCTCAATATCAAAAACAAAGTAGAATAGGGTCTAAGTCAAATTCAATAAGAATACACTAAATACTTACTCCATACAACTTCATATTACTCTATATATACAAGTAATCCTTAGATTTGTAGAAGCTCTACCCTAAACTTTGTTGAAGCTTTGACACTAAGATGATAGGAGTACTTGATATGGATGAACATATGCAATACTACCATGCAAATAGAGGATGGGTCATCACTACGAGATGGCTAGAAGAGTAAATGGAAGTCGATGTTGAGCTAGGTTTTACACATAAACATTTAGATATGATGCATTGAATGCCTCAAATGAACTTGGGACTTAAGTTGATATGATGCACAAGCTTTCTCATTTAAAGAAATGAGGTAAGAGTAGCATTTTTATACTCAATTTACAATGGGAACGTAAGCGTTAGGAAGACGATGAATATTTTATTACTTCTAATATGCGGTTAAATACAAATTGAGTATTTATAATTGCCTTTTAGGGAAACATTCTAGGGTAGTGATTTTATAAAAGGGATAAAAGTTGCAAATAACATTTATATACAAACTATAAGGATAAAATAGACAAAGTCCAATCTATTAAGGAATGTGTAACACACAACAAATGGTTATAAGCTATTTAAAGAATCAACTATCCTTGGGTTGGCAATCTGTAGAAGGTTGGGTGAATTAGCAATCTTCTAAAACTTGGGACAGGCCTTTAGGTCAAACAGGATACATAAGATGGTGTGTAAGCTCAATGTTGTAATGGCCATGCTATTAGGATTCAAAGTTAAGTTGTCTATTATGTTTTGTCTAAATTTAAGATAAGTCAGCATTCGATATTCCCAACTATAAACCCTACGGGTTTTCATTAACTAGAAGCGAAGTCGAACAAGAAGGTCTTTAGATAGTTCTTAGAACCACTCAGACATAATAATGATACCCTAAGTAAAATAATTGAACCCTAAACATTAAAATAAGACCCTAAAGGAAATAAGACCTTAAAACCTTAGCTATATGAGTAAGGCCCTATAAGCCCTAATACTCAAGAAACCCTTAAACAACAACAAAACCCTAAAAAGATTGTTGAGTCCCAATTGAATGACCAACTACCCTACATGATAAATAAACCTTAATGATAAGGTTAAATCAATCACTAAAAGTAATCGAACTCACTGACCACCCAAAACCCTAAATTCTAAGCATAGATGCAGATCAAATAACTATAAATGGAGGTCAAACCCTAAGGAAACATTAGTTACACACGTAAGACACTTAGACTATCTAAAGTGTAGCAACAAAATAAGATAAAGCCCTAAACATACCCTAACTACACTTAACTAACCTAATTATGCCTAATCATTATTAATTACACTAAACAAATCTTAATCCATAACAACCTTTAGTACGTCTTAATTAACAACAAGTCAAATACAATTAAGGACCAAAGGACAATGTATTAATGGGCATAAAAATATCATGTACTGTTAAGGGACAGGATCCTTCCCGTTTAGGCAAAAAGGCAAATTAGTATAATGGTCCCAAAAGAGACCATGTACTCCTTACCCAAATTGTCTAACCTCATCCTCCTCATTCCCTTGGAGTTGCGTTGCCCATCCTTCTCTCCCTCACTCATTTTCCTTATTTCAAAAACCCTAAACACTTTCTAATGTCTCTTACTAAAAATCCCTCATTTTCACTTGAAAACACCCTCTACTCTTCCACTACACACTTTACTACCCCACCCCATACTCTACCAAATCTACCATCACCTAGTTCTATGCTACCCTTACTCTCTCGTCCAATTGGTCAACATACACATACACTCATACACATACACAAACTCACAACACACACACATAAAAGGAGGCTATCTTCATCCAACCTTAGTAAGTGTTAAGTTGAACTTCTTATTTTTCCTTAAGATTCATGGTAGTTCCTTACATTTTAGACCCTTATATTAATATGTACATGTTTAACTTAGTGTTTTAAGAGAGTGTAATGAAATTTAGTTTAGAATAATGCACGAACTAGAGTAAATAGTTTAAGTAGTAACATCAATATGTGGTGGAAATTGATAGTTAGTAAGTTTTGGTGAAGAATCATCAAAAGGAACCCAATAACCCTTGTTTTAAGTGTATGCCACGATCTCTATTATGGAATTTCAAATGCTTTTTCTTCATATTTGATAAATGCACAACTTATGTTAGTAGAAATCACAACTAAGATAAGGGAAGAAGTACTAAAATATGTAGTATATGAGATGTCTAATGGAAACTCCCAAAATCCTACCTTAAACGCTACATGCATGATAGATTAAAATCAGTAAATTTTAATTTATCAGCTTAATAATATGATTATTTAATATTAAGTATGGCTTAAGACTTGATTAACCAAGTTAAGTAGGGTAATGATGAGTTAAGATCCTAAACTAACCTAGTTAGTGATTAAAGAGTTAAAAATGTTAATAAGGGCTACCTTAATGATCATGACCAGATCTGTAAGATTGAATAAAATGGACTAAATTAAGGGCCAAGGTTGGGCTTAAGTCCAAAAAGACAAGTGGGATTGGGTTTAAGGCCTTAAAGTGTAAGTTAACCCAAAAAGCCCTAAAAGACCCAAGTTTAAGGCCTAAACAAGTGAGTGACCAGATCTGAATCTTACATTTAAAGGCTCAAAATAAGTTATTCAAGAGGCTTACTAAACCCTAAGATCCATCTAAGACATCCTTTATAAGCCCCTTAATGAGTTGAAGTCATAAACTTAAGCAAGAGCTCATTTAAGCCTACAAGAGCAACACCAAGGCCCAAAATAAAAATTTAAAGTGATTGGGAAAAAAAAGTTCACTTAAAATATTTAAAAGGAAGCCAAAAATATTAAGTGTAAGGCTTGAGACCAAAAGCTAAGCCTAAGACTTGGTCTAAGCTCTATATTAACCAAACTTGCACTTTAACCCATGGACTTATAAGGCCTAAATTGAAACCTTGTTAACCAAAAAGTCCAAAAATAACCTCATCAAATGAAATAACACTCGAAAATGATGAAAAAATGACTATATGATAACGTAAAATCAATTTAAAACAAAGAAACTATGCTCGAAATACGAAAATAGTTAAAACTAAAATCTTAAGTAAGGAAGCATAGATAGTTAGTACAAGTAAGATACTTAAACCCTTTAAATGTATTCTTTAGGTGATGAGGACTTTGAGTTTGATATAGTTGAGGATTACTAGGACTATTAGATTCTATAGCTGAGTGAGTATACCAACTTCTATCTTATCTTACTTGTAGTTGTAGTATAGAGTACCATTTAATTATATATATGCATGAAATGAATTTGCTTGGGGTCGAGATTATATACATGTGTTTGATATTGTTAGATATCTCTCATGGATTTTGATGATATTGAAAAGAGAGAAATGCTAATATAATAACAAGTGTATATGTGTTCAAATAGTTCTTTAGAAAGTTTAAAATTACAAATTGAGTTATTTTTAGAAAATTATTTAGAAGGTCTAAATCGGTTGAAAAAGAGACAAGTCTAAAAATCTTCAAAGAGTGTTTCAAAAGCTTTTATAAAAAGAATCAGTACAACATTTTAGCAACTTGTTTAGAGACTTCCAAGAAAAGAAGACTAATACTCTTTAAAAGATTATTCAAAAGGTTGGTCCGAAAAAGTATAACATTGAAAATCAACAAAATATTATATTTGAAGTGAACAAGGCTTAGCTCCACTAAATTGAATATATTGGAAAATGCACTTAATCCCGTTTCACTTAAGATGGAATTAAGAATCCATATGGATTATTTTTTAGTGAATTTATTTTAGATAAATCAAGATATATACAAGAATGGATAATCATAAGGTTGATAAGGTTGAATACAAGAATGGATAAAGATAAGGTTAACTTCAAATTTTATGGGATTTTAATTTCAAATCTAAACCTTATTTGGATATTGCTGATCAAATTGTATTTGATCAAGATAAGTTGATAAGTTAAAGTTTGAATTTTAAATTCTAAGATTTTCTCTAAAAATATTTTTAGATTTCTTTAACGTTAAATATAGATGAACATAAAAGTGAAGACAATCTTCAACAAGTTAGCTTTTGGAAGACTCCTGTATAAAAGGAGAAAGGTTTCAAAACATCAAGCATGTCTCTGAGAAAATAATAATATTTTCGTTACACTTAAATCATAATCAAATTCTACCTTCTAAAATAGCATAGAAAGTTTCTTAAATACTTCTATAGAAAGTTGAATTGAAGTAAATTATTCATCAATCTTTATTTCTGTTTTAGTGCGAAATTATTGAGATTTGTATTATTGTCCTCACTTATATTTTGTAAACATTATCTGTTGTTTGAGGGTTGAGAGAAGTTCGATTGTACTTTGTAGATCCGTAATTAGCCTAGATTAGAGAAAGGTTACATAAGCAAAGTAAAGTGTTGTGAAGTTCATGATGACGAATGCTTATAAACTTCTCATGATTTTATTTTAGTGGATCAAGTGGGACGATACCGGTAAAGTAGATTGGGTCCTCAACAGTGGAGCTGAAAGAGAGTAGTATGCAAAAGGTTGAAACTTTATAAATCCTCAACTTGATATTCTCCTTCCTTCTCCTTTTAATTTGCATTATTAATTATTGTGTATCGAATTATTAAACTACTACTGTTCACCAAATTAAGTTATTAAGAGGTTAATTTTATTGACAACGAAAAAGTTTTAAAAAGTTCAAAAATATCAATTCATACCTTCACCCTACCCCTTCTTGATATCTTATAAGGGACTAACAGATATGGATATACTTGCCTGCTAAAAAATGATAATATATCTGAATTACAAATTAGATGCTACATTAGTAAATAGAACTTTAAATTGCTTGTCATGTATATTTGGTTGGTCACCTATGATCTAGAATAATAATTACTTAACCTTAATAAAAACTAGCCATGCACTGGACATTTATGCATTATCTATATAGGGTGTCAACATGTACAATGGAGTAGGAGATTATGTATTTTAGATCAATATTATTATTATCTATGTTGTTGATTTGTATAATGTACTCGTATGACATGTTTTTGCCTAGACCTTTTGGATCTAGTTGGCTTTAGGGAGTATTGCGCTTTGCTTGAGGCCAAGTCATGTCTACTATTTTGGGTCTACTAAGAAAGAGATGAACATGCTTGGATGATAGATGTAGAGACCCCAATCTTAACATTCCTAAACACTTCCAAACTTGGGTAATAGTAGGTATAATATCGTGCTTTGTACAGTTGCTAGCATGTTATGTTTAATGTTGCATTTCATATGCTTATTTACATTGCATATGCGTGTTAATTCACTTACCCATTTCTTGTTTATTGATTGAATAGGAAAGTTACTCACTAAGCAATTGTAGTTTACCCCCATATAGTTTGTTGTTATAGTAGGATTTTTGGCTAATAAAAGGCTGCGGGGTACCTAATGTTAATACTACCAACTTGGGGACGATTACTGAGAAGAAGAACAGAGCATGACTGGTCATTTAAATGTTATTTAGATTCTCTAAGTTTATTTATATCTTTTAGTATATTAAGCAGCGTAGACTATTGGTATTATTTTATTTCTAGTCTGTATGACTTAAGTTAAGGGAAACCTAGAACCCCTATCTTTACTTTATGTTATGTCATATTTAGATTATAGTTTAACTTACATTGAATGCTTTGTTATTACTTAATACTGGTCTTTAGGTGGAAGTCAGGGTTGTGATACACCTTGTGTAGTGTATCGAAGGTTTCTAATTAAGAATGGTGCTTAATCTTGGATCTTCTCGTATTACATGACGATATTACCATAGCTTGACCACTCCTTCGGGTTATGACACCGACTCTAGGTCAACTTGAGGTCAATCCTAAGTTCTTTTACCTAAGAGATAAAGCTCTACTCATAAGAGCTCAAAAGCTCAAATAGATCAGTTATTAGACCTTGGTTCCTATTAAGCATGAGATCATCTCATTTGTTAATCAGAAGTCATATTTACCATTTGAGAAATTAGGTTTAGAAAGATATGAAGTTAAGGGAATACCACATTTAAGCATTATCAATACATTTTTTTTATAAGTTGATATGACTAACCTTAGACCAAGTGGCATCATGCACTACTTGTAGTCTATTCACTTTTCGATATCTCTTATGGATGAGTCATTATGGCCTTTAAATACATTTTAAGCTTATGATAGCAATTCTATGAAGAATCACAATTACAAAAAGTATGGAATAATCATTCATTACTCAAATTTATGAATAGTTATTAAATATTGGAGTTAATTTTTCCCCTAAATACCCTAAATAAAGTTAATAAATAGCAACTTCAATATTGATTCATAACTTTTTATAACTCTATTTTGTTCCTAATCTTATTCTTTTCGACAAAGTGAATGAATTATTGATATGTAGGCCATCATTATATTAATACCACTAAAATGAGACTTATCATGAGTTGTATCAAGCTAATTATTAATTGATTTGAACCACTTATGCATGGTAAGAACAAGTCAAGATTGAAACCATTCATTTTCTATTTATGAGAATATACATCCCATGCCACTTAGTCAAACATAAGTGACTTGAAAGCTTATAATCATAGCAAGTTAAATCAACTTTAAGCATTTTAGATGAACCATGTCGATATTAAATCTATGGCGATGCAAAAATTTACAAAATGATTCAAGATATTGAAACAAGGAATACAACCTTACATATAAGTTCATGATTGGTCTTGATTGAGGAGATCTTTCATAGTAGGACAAGATTACCACAAAAGGGACTAAGAGAATTGCATAGAATAACTAAGAATTTGAGATTGAATGTTAAAGAAGAGACATTAAAGAAATGCAATTTGAACCGTTTAAAATTATTAATTTCATTTAGAGCTACAATTAGTTATTTAATTAAGATACTCTGAATAAATTAATTGATTATGGTTTTAGAGTTATTAATTGATCGATAATTCAAGTTACTCTTACAAACTGAGAAATTGAATGAAATGAAGTAAGATTAAGATGAATTGGATGAGTCCATGTTGTGCCTAATATGTACCAATATAACTGAAACTTATATGCGAAAGTGTTGTTCACTTTAGTACATTCTACTTCAAATTCTTTCTTTGGTGTAATTTCTTCTTAGGAGGTCACTTTCATACTCTTACTAAGTATGCTTAACATTGGAGATATGATATACTTTAATTTATTATACCAAAAGGTACCTCAATGCTTAGAATTCTTTCACCTTCCATTCAAACTTGAGGGACACTACAATCTCCCTTACTTACATGGGGGTGCTTCTCTCTCATTTCTAAAGAGAGAAATTTCTCTCCATTATGGGAGTCTTTTTAATAGTACAATGAGTTAGTTTAGCTATGTCATTATGCATATTCATTGCACTTTTTTATCAATAAGAAACTCTTTTCTAGTTTTATTATTAGTACATTTTTCATCTATCGTTACTGTCATCATCTCCATCGATTTTCCTTTGCTTCTCTTCCTATTCATAATCCTAGTTTATTAAACACCAACAAACCCATAAAGAATAGAAAGTACCTTAAAAACACTTAACCCAACTCTTTTGCCCTTTGAATTTTTTTCTTTGTAAACATCAATATATTTGTTTTTACATTTGTTCAAATCACATTCATAGCACTTGTATTAGGCTACTTGATGAGGGACTTGAGACCCATATCAATTCTAATTTTTATTTTTCGTCCTTTTTTCTTCTTTTTTTTTTATTAATTAAATTAGTTATATGTCATAATATTTATTAAGTTTATTAATTCTATAGTTTTTTTCATTTTTATTTTTATTATTTTTTCTTTTTTGTAATTTTTAATATTTTTTCCTTTTTTTCATTTGTAAATAACGCTATATAGGCACCACACAATACTACGTAAGCATCATGTCTTAGTTAATAGCCACATTAGGTACTTTTAAGAGCGTTATAACATTAACTGATGGAATTTGCTTTTTAAACTACTTAGCAAAACATTTATCCCTTACTTGAACTACATAAAAGTTTGACTCCCTATTTAAACTCCCTCCAAGCTTTGTTTCCCTCCCTTATAAATTTCTCAAAATGATATAGATGTTTCTCATGTGCAAAATCTTTGCTAGCTCTCACATGTGGCTCTTAAAATCTTCGATAATTTAAAGAGAGGCTAAGTTAGCCTTCTTGTGCAAAACACACAAGATCATACTTACTTAGAGAGAAAAAGTTAGAGAGTAAAAGACACTCAAGTAAAAATATAACTTGTATCTCTAGATGAATTACAAATGCCCCTTATATAAAGAGGCCAACATCATTGAATAGGTTGGATCTACTTGATCTAATAGAGAACATACAATCTTACCTAACTTACTCTAACTATCCCCAAGTACCCCTACCTACCAAGGTTTAATGTATTTGGATACTTCCAGAATATTTCCAAGAGTGGATCGAGCCTTATTTATAAGCTTACATACAATGGATAACTTATGTATGATTACAAATGTAAAAAAATGGGTCAATGAAAATAACCTATGACATTCTCCACCATTTAAACTGATAAGGTCCCTATCTCCTTCCACTTCTTAGAGAACTCCTCTACTGAATGTTGAAATCAAATGTAGCCTATAGCATTCTCCTAACTTACTTCACTTTGAGGTAGACCCTTTTACTCTATTAACTACTCGAAACAAGATGGCTAGCTTGGACCTCACATCAAGAGCCCCTATAGGATCTTTTCTACCGCTCTTTCGCCTTCTTGCCTTGTACCTTGAGTGAGCTTCCTTCATATTATTACTAGGGTCTCTTACCTATCAATTAAGTCTTCCTTAATTAGCTCAAGTACTTGTTTAAGTTTTGGGTCTCGTAGGGTTGAAGTAGTCCTCTCTACCCTTATGGGCTCTTTCTTCTTCTGTTCTACCTCTTCTCTAAGTTGTTGGGATTTAGGTCTCTCCTTGTATCTATCTATTTGTACATCTCCCTTCACCTTGAGCAAATCATATGCATTTCATTCCACTTTCTTTGAATTTTAGGCTATGGTATTCTTCACTCTTGGTCCCCCAACATCTTACATAGAACATAAAAGCTTTGGAGCTTTACTAAGGTTATGACTAACTAGAACCATGCATCGTCAACCCTTATCCATTATCATGACACAGTTCACTAATGGGACAATTTGGATACATACTCTATTGAAGAAGTCCATTCCAATTATTAGTTTATGGTCATCTAAGGGGTTACTTCTAGTTTTACCTTTCCTCTCCATTGGCATAGTTAGAAATTAACATCCTAGACAACACCAGATGTTGAAACTTCCTTTAACTTGATGGTCTTCAATCTTCCCTTGCCCTTTTAAACCTTAAGACCCAACTTCTTGACTACCTCTTAATAAATGAATATGTCGGTTGCTTTAGTGTCAACAAAGGCATTTATTTTGAGGCAAAACAAGTGCCTTTGCATACATTAGGCTTCTAAAATCCTTAGTAGACTTAGTTTTTATAAAACCCAACTGCTTTAAGACTTTAAGCTTATGTTTAGATTAAGCCTCCTCTTCTTCTTTAGCTACAACTAGGGCCACCAATTTGATATAGATTAGATAATCCCTCACTTTATGGGTCCCTCCATACATGAGCAAAATGGTCATCTTCTAGGATATTCTCTCTCTTCCATAGGAGCTTCATCTTTCTTAGCTAAATTTGGTTTCTCCTTCCTATGATCCCTAACCTCTTCTATGATTACTCTCCATTACTTCCTTCCATAGTCATTCACTTGACTTGAACTCCATGAGGCTTTTAGTTGTAACTATGGCTTGAGCCAAGGTGTAAACTCCTTGCCTTTCCAACTTTATTTGGGCCCATCACTATAAGTCATCACAAAAAGAAAACATAGCACCCCTATCACTTATGTCAGGAATCTCCAACAGTAATTTTGAGAATTGTCGCACATAATCACTAATGGACACCTTATACTATAACCACCTCAATCTAGCCTAAGCATCCTTCTTGGTTTTGATAAGGTAGAACTAAGCTTGTGATTCAGCCTTAAATTCCTCCCATGCTTTAATTGCTTAAGCTTCCCGCTTAGCTTCATCAACTCATCTTCTTTACCAAAAGATGTACACATCATCAAGGAGCATCATTTAAAACACTCGTCATACAAAAGAATTATTCCAGGCTCCAAAGGAATTTATCTATTTGCTTAACATTCCAAGAACTATTGAAGGTCTTAGGCTTAAGCACATTTTTCCATGCTGTAGCCCTACCATGATTTGGTTCATACCTAGTCTCAAAGCATTATTGGACTTGGGCCCTTAAATCTTCTAGCTCTTTCCTCAAAGACTTCATCATCTCTTCAAGAGCAACATCCTTTCCTTGCAAATCACTCATAGCTCAATTCAAGGTTGTTAGCATCTTACTTGGGAGCTCTTTCTCTAGTTTCTCTCAATCTTCCTCAACACCTTGAACTTAATTAAGTATATCGGTTATGGCTAACTCAATTCGAACAACCCTTACTTCTATTAAGGCTTTGCTCCTTGAGATTTACCTTCAAGGATGGATTCTTGATCCATGTTAGAGTTAAGAGACTTCATCTCAAAAGGGACATTTGAAGCACCTACTCTTGCCATATCACATGCAAAGTCTTTATTAGTTCTTATGTATGGAACTTAAACTTTCCAGCACTCTAAAGAGAGTCTAAGTTAGCCTTTCTATCCAAAACATTCAAGATCATACTCACTAAGGGAGAAAAGTTAGAGAGAAGAAGACCCTCAAGTAATGATAAAACTTGTATTTTTGGATGAATTACAAATGAGAGGGTCATCACATTATATATAAGAGGCTTCCATCATTGGATGACTTAGATCTACTTGATCTAATGGTTAATATACGGTTTCACCTATCCTACTCTAACTATCCCTACCTATCAAGGTTCAATTATTCGAATACTTCCAAAATATTCTTAGAAGTGGATTGTGCCTTAGTCGTAGGCTTTACATATAATGGATAACTTATGTATAATCACAAATGTGAAAAATGAGCTAAGGAGGATAGCTCATGACATGTTCAAGGAAGTTATTGCATTCACATATCTAGTAGTAGATATTTCATACAAGTTGAGGAAAGCAACAACTTGAATATAATAGATGCAATTAGCGATTTAGAAAGTGATAGTAATAATGATTGCAATAAATATTATTAGCTAAAGATTTTCTATGCATTTTTTTTTAATTTACAAGCATTGTATCCTTTTAGAAGTACAATTAATGAAACATTATAAAAACCCTTATTGTCACTTCTGTTTAACTTTTGAACTTTATATCTTCCTTCATTCTAATCATTTGCTTCATTTATTTAGAATTAAAAAAAAAATATTAGCAGCAACAACAGTAGCAATAGCAGTAGCAGTAGCAGTAGCAGTAGCAATAGCAGTAGCAGTAGTAATAATAACAATAATAATTATAATAATAACAACAATAATAACAATAACGATGCTACATGTAATTCTATGTAAAAACATATAATACTTATTGCTATGGAGAAGTTGAAAATTTAAATAACATATATAAAAGAAAATTAATACGAAAGACATTGTGAAGCATGAGAGTTAAATATTAATAAACTATCCTAAAACTGACTAGGTAGCAAAATCTCTATCTGCATATTTGTGTGAGCTGTTAAAACTTCTACAAATGAAAGCCTCAATTTATAGGCATGAATTCATAGAACATTTTTCTTTTATTATTATTTTTTCAATGTTTTGCTCATTTGATTTTGCATCAATTGTCCGCCAATTTGAGTGACAGAAACCTACTATGCAAACTGGAGGCCTCGTATTGGATGGGCTCTTTTCCTTTCCTATTTTAAATTATCATTAGATTTACTCAATCACCGTGGGTCTATAGGTCTAGGGTGGCTGAACCGCCACTAACCCATGGACTCAGCCATCGGGTCAATTTACAGGTGTCAATCCGACGTGGCGGTTATGTTAGAACATGGGTCTAATCCGATCATGTAGCCATGTCTGTCCTCTTGCATAATTTACAAAGGGCAAAAAATGCTGACAGTTTTATTAAATTCTTTTTTAACTGAATGAATTATAAATTTGCGCCACTTATATTCTATCTAGATTTTTTGGTAACAAATTATGGTTTTGAGGGGAGATTCATGGTTTAGCACTACATGGTACTTTACAGTTTGATTTAATACAAAGGAATTAATCGAATCACATTCATTTATGCGCACTTTGAAGTTGTATACTATTTCTCTATTGTTTTCCCCTTAACATTGGAATTCCTTATTATATCCCTTCCTTGCATCCCACTAATTCCTCGAGATCCGATGCCATCAGATCCGCGAAAGTGCTCGACTTATTGCTACAGTGATGGACGTGCCATCAGAATTGTGTTGCGTTGGATCCCATTATCGAAATTTTACCTATATAAAAAATACGGACCAGGATATCCGAGTTTTTTTTTTTTTTTTTTTTCCAATTATTATGTTATAATTTTGGAGAAGTGAGCAATTAAATCTGATCTATTTAAATAAAATATTACAACTTGAATAAAATAATTTTGTAAGTTTTCATAGATGTCCTCGTTAGTATCTGTATATATAAGGATCCTACCTCTGGTAGAACCTAATGTAACATGTTTCAGTTACTAATCGCATACATTCGGTCTTCCTAGACTGAATTTTAGGTGGATGACCTAGTCTATACAAGGTAACCTCAGAGGTTTCCAGTTGGTGTCTTTTTTTTTTGTTTCCTTCTTTACAAGCTAGCGTTGTATCTGAGCGTGCCGCTATAAATGGCCAATTAACTTCGATGTTTATCACCATCAAAAACGCTAAAAACAAAGGCAAAAAGAGAGAGGATCCAAAATGCTCGTCTTCTTGTAGTTTGATGGTTTCAGTACAATAGGACATTCATAGTCTCAGCCAAGAAAAGCTTTCTGCAAGGTACCACACGTGACGGCTAAATAAAAGGAGAAAAAGAAAGGAATGGAAGTTCTTTTTTGTTCTTCGTAAGGCGTTATTTGCACTATCTTGGCGTGCACATAAATCTCGGAAATGGATAAAAAAAAAAAAAAAAAAGGTTTCCGTTAAGAACTGAAAAGTATCATCAGTATTAATGTTGAGAAATATGATGAATGTTCCAGTTTTATAAACGTGAATTTGCAGTTGAAATTTATGTATGAAGAAGCTCGTAAGATAACGCCAAAACGCGACCCCTAAAGTTGTCCTGGTCTGTAAAAAGCTTCTAACTTCAGAGGGCTTTTCGCCTGTATGTCACATGCTTTGGTTCGCGTCTCCCGTGCCATTTTATATAATGACAATTCTCTGTTAAGTCTTTGTTCGCAGGAAAATAAAAAACATCCTTCAAGGAGATGAAGAAATCCATTGAATTGTGCATGTGGTTTCTCTTATGGGGCATGTCTATTAATCTACGGTCAGCTGGTACCTCTCCCTTGTTTTCATCCATCATTTCGTCAAAAATTCAATTCACAGGCGGATGGAATGTGCTTCCTGATCTTGCTACCACTTGTTTTTCCTAGTGTAGCCTTTGAAATTGTAGCCTTGTTTACCATCAATTCAAACACAATTTGAATTATATGCCTTTTGCAGCATATGCTGGACATACCCCACGGTACGATTCCTCAGCAACGACACAGGCAAGATCATTTTCTTATTATACCCCACGTTTTCATGGAAGGCACAAAAGACCGTATAGCAAATAATTCTGTGAAAATGATTGTTCCAGTCTCCATGTATTTACATAACAGTGCCTGGATGAGCCGTGGGAACCCACATACCGTGGAGGGGTAATAGTGAATGCAGAGTTTCATCAGGGTACAACCGGATGGACTGCATATGGAGGAGGAACGATCCGCGTACGAAAATCAACTTCAGGAAACATGTTCATCGCAGCACATAAGAGAAAAGATTCAATGGACAGTTTCTCCCAAAAAGTTCAACTTGACATGGGAAACTTATATACTTTTTCAGGTATTTCCTTTTCCACTCTTGAAAGAAGTAATGAAAATTATATAGAATTCTCACACAACGATACAAATTCATGGAAAGTTACGATCCTTACCGCGTAATAGTGCACCCACACGTCTTCATCCACGTTGTTAGCATGAAAATCGTGAATAGTGGTCAGTAGGGAACAAACACAGCCAAAGTAACTGAACTTCTTTAATGTTGTTTGGTTTCTGCAACTAATCATAGAAAGAAACCTTTTCAGCTTGGGTCCAAATCAGTGGTGGAGTTGAGTATGTTGCAGTTATGTTTAAAACTAACGGTAAGTTTGTAAGTGGAGGTTCAACCATAGCAAGGCATGGATGCTGGTCGTTGTTGAAAGGTGGTATCGCAGCCAATAGTACCGGCCCCGCGGAAATGCTCTTCCAGGTGAAAAAACGCAACACCCTCTTGGTCGTGGTCTCTTTTTCTCTTTAATTATTTTATATTTAAAAAAAAAGGTCACCAATTTAAAAAATAAGCATTTACACCTTAAATATTTTTTTGAAAAAATACAGGCAAATTTCTATATTCTATTTCACTCTCTATTTTATATAATTTTTAAATTTTAGTATATCTTTCATTTTATGGGAAGGAAAGATAATAAAATAAGATAAAAATAATACAATTTTTTTTTTCTTAAAGATTCTAAATCTAAACTTCAGTCTTAAAATGACGTTTTACAAATACAAAGGACGTATTACAATTTGTCCAGTTTTCTATTTTTTCTTTTTTATTAAATTTAATTATTTATGCTCAAGCGACACATAAGATTGACACTTCCCCTGCTTAACCTCCGTTTGAATTGTGTAAAAACGTTAAACATGTTTTTTGGGGCAATATTGGAGCCAGTTGATTATGTCATTGACGATTTCACTATGTTTTTCTTATTGATACAGTGCAAGAACACATCAGTCGAGATATGGGTCGATAATGTGTCACTGCAGCCGTTTACGGCGCAACAATGGCGAAGCATCCAGGACAAAAGCATCGCAGAGGTAATGTCGCACGTGCGTGATTGTTTTGGCTCTAGACGGTATCAAATTTAACGTACTGTTGTTTCTAACTCACATGTCGTGCCTCCCAACCATTTGGACGGACTCCTGTATACTAAATTTGATAAATATATATTAGATACCTAGATTACATTTAGACATTAGTACGATGTACATAAGCTGGGCCGATTATAGAGCCCCTTTGTAGGCCCCACACTCAGCGGGCCCTTTAATTAAAAAATTAAGCCGAACTCTTTCGATCCAGCAGGTCTTAGACTCGGAACCCAATCGAATCGGGTCGTGCATGTCCACTTACACCTGCCTCGTAAATTTCATAAAATTCAATACATCAACTAAGGGGATATATAATATGGACATTTTCCTGAATCGTCTTCAATAAATCAAACTATTAAACCCGTTAATATTTTATCCTCCATGCTAAGCATACCAAATGTTGAAATTCTTGGTAGGACTAACTTCACTCCCACCACCAATTCACAAGTCATAGCCTAAGCTATTATAGCAGTCCAAATCATCACATTCATTGTCAAGTTTTCAAATTGGTGAGCTATAATACTTAGTAAGAAGGATACCGACATGCAAATATACGAATGCCAAATCATATGCATATATAATACATTCATATGCTAAATGCATACTTTTATAAACAATAAACACATGCTTTTTAGTTATCATGTTAGGATAAGGGAAATAAATTCAAACCTAACAAACATATTCATAGCATCCCAATGCCAAAACATGAAAAAAATAGTTATCCCAAGAGTCTAAGAGGCTATATATTAATCGTCTCACTTGTTATCTATACAATATCAGCAATTGTGCCTCATACTACAAAATGTCCTTATCTATATTAGCTATAATTTTATCTTATTATATATAACCAAATGATGTTAACATCTAACTAAAAGCACATCAGTCTAAGAGTCCTTTCCTAGTTGATAGGAACCCATTCTATGATCTACTTATCTAGAGCGGTTAGTAGCCTCATCAACATTAATGACACAAACACATCAATTAAGACTGATTCAATTAAGTTCATTTCATTTCTAAGCTTACAGGTAGAGCTATCAATGATATATTAATCACTATCTAGATTAAACTTAGAAATCCTTCTTCTTTCAGATTATAGTCAACATATAAAAGATAGTAGGTAAATATTAAGATTTAGGCCTTAACTATGCTTAAAAACTCCTATTCAAGGGTAGCTAACCAAAGAACTTATTCCTACCTTAGGGTATTCAATTAAGATATCCTATTTCAATCCATACCATAAATTTATCCTAGAACTTCGATCTTTGAATCATTAGTCTCCAATCAAATCAAAACACCCATAAATGAAAATTAAACTCACAATTATTCCTTTCTCCCTTTTATTTATCCATGTATAACAACGAAAGCTCCTTTTAGTACAAATTGAAATTAATTGTAGTTTTTACAAAATCAATTATTTAAGTTCCTAATTTGGACCATCAGACCTCCAATTACAAGATTTCCTACTTAATTTCCATAATAAAACCTAATTTCTATGACATCTCCAATTTAGAATTAACGAGGTACTCGCCTCTATGAACAAGTGTAATTTAGGAGAAAGGAACTTTCATGCACATAATTAAACCACTAGAACCTTCTTGGCCCTTTCTTAAATCGAGATCTTGCAAAATTATAGGATAAACAGGAAAAGAGATGATCTTATGGGAAAGATGGAAATGGACGCTCACTTAGCTTTAATTTCTTTTAGAAATCACATGTTGAACGCTATAAGGTATACAATAGGTGGGAGAGAGAGAGAACATATGTTTCTCTAAAATGAGGAGTCGGCAAAAATGAAACAACTAGTCCTTTAAATAGACCAATGAATTGCTTTCGGGAGAGTACTCCATATTCTAAAGTACATTCTGGCTGCTTTCTCACAGAATCGGAAGAGCAAGATAAGATTCCGGGTAACATCATCAAACAAAACAGCAGTTTCAGATGCAAAACTGTCGCTTAGAGAAGTAAAGCCGAACTTCCCCTTCGGATGTGGAATTAACTATCATATCTTAGAAAGCAAGGAGTATCGAAATTGGTTTAAGTCCAGATTTAGATATGCCACTTTCACTAATGAGATGAAGTGGTACAGCACTGAGAAAAAACCAGGCCAGGAAAACTATACAATTGCAGATGCTATGCTTAAATTCACAACAGATAATAAGATCTCAGTAAGAGGTCATTGTATTTTCTGGGACAATCCAAGATATCAACCAGAATGGGTGAAAGATCTGGATTCTGAAGAGCTGAGAAAAGCAGCAGAAAAAAGGATAAACTCGGTGGTCTCAAGATATTCTGGACAGTTGATACATTGGGATGTAGTGAATGAGAATTTACATTTCAAGTTTTTTGAGGACAAACTTGGCCCCAATGCTTCTTCCTACTACCATTTCATTACTAAGAAGCTCGATCCAAATGTGATTACATTCATAAATGAATACAACACAATTGAACACAGCGATGATGAGAGTGCCGCACCTATAAACTATGTGAGAAAAATTGAAGAAACATTATCATATCCAGGAAATGATGGGTTATCAATAGGTATAGGGTTGCAGGGACATTTTGGTTTAGGCAGGCCAAACCTTGCTTACATGAGATCTTCTTTAGATATTTTAGCTACAACAGGGTTTCCAATATGGTTAACAGAGGTTGATGTGGGCAAAGATCCCAACCAGGTATGTACTTCCGTTTGGTCATCTACAAATTTTATCAAAGCATTTTCAAAAAATTATGCTCAGCTATCGTATCAAATATTGACATTGATATTGATAGCTTTTAATAGTAACTAATTGTATGAAATAGGATGGAAATCTCATTTATATATTGGCAGTAAAATATACATTCAAAGAGTTTAACGGTTAAGAAAAATTCTCCATTCCGGTGAAATATTTTCTGCTGTCTTTACCTACCACTAGTATCACTAAAGTTATTATCTAAAATTATTGCTTTGATTACCATCTTAATCTTTAATACGATTACAAATAATAGATGGAGACAACTAATAGAGAAAGTTTAAAATATATTTGTTGGGACAAATATAATATGGAGACTCCTAAAAATTTATGTAGTGTATGCTTTTATAATAGAGATGTTAAGCTTATTAGAGTAAATCGAATCAAATCGAATCGAACGATATAATATAATTTATTTATATATATCTTTATTTTTTACTATGTTTAACTTATTGTATTTTCTAGTTTAAATTTTCATGTTGAATCATTTATTCCTTTTACTATCATTGCATATAACGTGGCAAAAAGTATTAGAATAAATCATCTTAGCCTTATATACCTACATACCGTTACAGAACCGTGTTGTGTGTGTTTAAAAAGTTTCAGACTTCATTACCAAAGTTAAAAGTGCAACAATACGATTCCATAAATTTGTAAAGTTGAGAATTATAATGTTCATCTAATTTTTTTCTCAGACACGACAAGCTGAGTACTTAGAAGCCATACTGAGGGAGGGTTACTCTCATCCTGCTGTTCAAGGAATAATCATGTTTGCTGGTCCAGCGGAAGCTGGTTTCAACGTCACCACCTTGGCGGATCGAAGTTTCAATAACACTGCTACAGGTGATGTAGTGGACAAACTTATCAACGAATGGAATCAAAATGTTGTTGATGTAACAACAACTGAAGGAGGCTTCTTTCGAGCCTCACTCTTTCATGGAGAATATGAAGTAGAGTTTATCCATCCACTTACTAATTCCCGCAGAACCAGTAGATTTACAGTTAGTAAGGATACGCCAGAAAATGTAGTTTGGCTTCAGATAGATTCATGATTTTGAGAGTACAATATAACATCCAAATACTAATCTGCCGTGATCCATTGAATCCAATAAGAGTCCATATTACTTAAATTAGTTTTATCTAATGTAGAAGTAACTTTCTGTTCTTATTAAGTTAAATAATTTTAATTATATTCTCTTACGCGGACAGATTTTTCTTTCCCTACGTACTTCAAGTAACATTCATCACCAAAAACAATTACCATTATGCGTGAAAATCATATAATATGACAAGACATAAACCAGAGCATGGAATGAGATAGCAAAATTATGTTTGCGTTCTATTTTTGATCAGGATATAATTGACGCAGTTTTCAAGTATAACACTAGATGATCTACATGCAATCACTCCGTTGCATGTTTTTCCTCATAGTAGGAGCATGTACGGGGTCCAAAATCATTAAGTAAATCTACATATAATATTTCATTCATATAATCTCTTAAACTCTCAATTCATAATTCTATCGATAACTGCTCCTTATTCAACTTATTCGCTAAACCTATCATAAATCATCAAACATCCAAATAACATGAAAAAAATAATAGTCTCGTAGGTCCATAAAATTAAAGTTTCCGCTCTCCATAAATATCATAAAATCTATCGTTCATCATGCTCCCATAATACAGATCATAACCATGATGGTTACAGGTATCAACATCTATCTCATCATCAAAAATCTATAAACGCAATTCCGGATGTAGATGAGTGGCAAAGCTGAATACATAAATCACTGTATGCAACCATAATGACATAATAATCCATATACGAACCTATAAAATACTAAATGCGATAAGACAATGCGGATTAAGTTATAGTATTACTTGTAATCAAACAGCATAACCTCAGCATCCTATGTTTTGGATAACTGAGATTTTGGCAATACATATACTCATGCATATATACATACATACATAAATGATATATTACCTAGTCATCTAATCTAATGCCCACACCGACAGTATATAAGGGTCATATGAATCTCACTAACACCATATATAGTTGTCTCACATTGATTTCATCACTAGCATAATCTTCCAAATAATTGGTCTATTGTAAGCATCCATATTGGTGCTCCATCCCACCAATATGACCCAATTATAGCTTCCTTCTAGAATATCCATTGTATCACACGCAAATATAAGCTAAGGAAATGTGTTGAAGGTAGTTTAGACATAGGCACTCCGATACTTAACTTAGTCATGGAAGGTACAATATATAAAATGTGAGTAAGAGGGTACGAGTTGGTATCTTTTGTGAAAACCTTAATATATTATTTATAGGTATGGTGGGCAATCTATTCATCAAAGGAAAATGATCCCAAGATCTTCACTTTGATTTTTGATTTTAAGGAGAAGATCTTAAGATAGGCTTATAATAGCTATAGACTTTCTTTATTTTCTTGAGCTATTCTTACATAGTCTTCTTTTAAACTTATGGGTTAAGCTTAATCAATTTAGAGCCTATGGACCTAGGTTCTAAGGAGAAAGCTAAAGATGGGGGCTAAGAAGATGTCTTCTGATGAGGATGACCAAGCTCTAGAGAGTTTGATTTGGGCTCCCATCCTTAAAGCTATGAACTTACATAGGACTTTTACAAGGTTAACGAAACCTAGGAGAGCTTAGCTTAAGCATCGATCAAGTCGGTTAAGGCCTTAAGAGGTAGACCAATACTCTAAGGAGTTCAGCTTAGGCTCATATGCTGACATCTAAAGTAGCCTATCAACAATAACTCGCCAACTTGCATGTAGCAGTTCATCACTTAAAGCTATCAGCTACTTTATCCTAGATGTCTATCTTACTATGGGAGCAAACACTTTGTCCATGATTCCCCCTATTTAGAATAGCTACTTACTTAAGCATAAGCACAAGTAGCAACAAATTGATTCTATTCAAATGTAGATTCATTTTCCTTTAACCTACATATAGAAATAGCAAGTATTGGTAACTCATATAACTACTTACTACTCTATAATTGAAATTCTAAGTACAATTTAAGCTATATAAGTATATAATACATAACATCGATTATCATCTTACTTGTACTTAAAATTCACATTCCATATCCATATCCAATTTTGACTTAACCTAATCAATAACAGTACAAATGATAGGAATCAACCCTGAGGACCAATCAAACGTGCCTAAGTTAAAGGCTTAGAGAATTTGGCATGTAGATTATCACTCTTTAGCTTACTGCTGAGGAGATTTCTATATTGCATTTGACTAACTTATTTAGTTCATTGAGCTCCTATCACCCATTTGTCTTACCTCCAATTGAAGTGCCTAACTATCCCAAGCATCAAACAACTTAGCTAAACTCACCATCAACTTTTTCTACCTATTTCCAACCTCCTTATACACTAAAACCAAACTATTTGAGCAAGCTCAACCTGCCTCTTATCTGTATAGAGTTTATTATGCCATGTTAGAAAAATGCCCAACCACGCCTCGATATACATCCTTGACAATTTTCATCATTATATTATTTACAAAAGGTATTCTTTATCTTTAGTTAGTTTTTTCCCTTTTTATGTAACATTAAACCTTGTAATTTTCTCTTTTTGGCAATTCATCATTTTTGTCATTACTAATCTTGCCTTGTAAGCCTAAGAAGGGTACTACAAATAACCTCTTCTTGCATAGCCAGAATTGTCCTTGAAATCAGTGAATATACTACTTTTTCTTCTTATTCTTATGTAAGCTCCTATATTTAATCAAGTCTATGATTTACTCTTATCTAATAGTTAAGCAAGGTTAATGGTAAGTGACCTTAGAGTGCTATTCATGCGTCTTATTGAGTAGTATTTGCGGTCTTTACATGGTTTCATGGTACATTGTATCTACAAGACTAGTGTACAAGATTGCTTAAACTTCACCTATTCCATCTTGTTTATGGACCATCACTTAGTTCAAACTTATCCAATTGCCATTGATATTACTACACATGTAAACCTCCACGTTGTAGCATATTATCTTGCTATTAGAGCATGAGGTTTTGAGAAGGGAATTGTTGGATTATGTTGTTGTGTTCTATTTAAGAGTAAGTTCTATGGTTGTTTTACTTTTTTCAGAGCTACTTGTGTTGTTGTTATTGTTGGTTTAGTGAGTTGTGTTAGTAGTGATTTTAGTTGTTTTCAAAATGTTGTAGTGGTCATTGAGTTATGGTATTACTATCCTTTATCCAATCAAGTGCTTGTATTGAAATTGTTATACCCTAAAATCCAAGCAATGATTGAAGATAACGAGAGCAATGCTCCAAGCCATGGGTGGCTATCTCTAATGACACCTAGATCAATGATTAAGAGATTTGATGAGTTAATCGCTATGATGGCTACAATAACTAAGGCAGTATTCCAAATGAGTAATGTTAAACCTATTGAGGTTGTTCCTATAGATAACCAAGCTAATTTAGTCACTATAAATATGAGAAATGAAGCTTAAAATGAAGGGTGTGATTACCTAGCTTGGAATATCCAAGTAGGAGTAGACAAATAAGTTAGGATGTGTATTGAATTAGATGAAATAGAAGAGGAGGATGATGAAGAGGAATACAATCAGGTTGAGGATAGAAGATCCTAAGAATCGAGAGGTACAAATAATGTAAAAATCCAAATGCTGACGTTTACTAAAATTGGAGATGTTGATGAGTACTTAGATTGGCAAGAAGAGGTCAAGAAGCTATTTGACTACTATGAGTATGAAGACTCTGGTAAAGTGCGCTTAACCATTCTTGAGTTCTCAATGTATACCGACATTTGGTGAAAAACTTGTTAGCCACTTAGAGAAGAGAAAGTTACCAAGGAATTAGAACTTTAGCTAATATGAAAAGAGCTTTACACACAAAGTTCATATGAGACTCATATTTATAGCATACATTTGAGAAATTCTGAGAGTTTAAGTAAGGTTGTAAAAGTGTAGATGAATGTGTGTGAGACTTCCAAATTTTTATAATCAAGTATAAAGTAGAGGAGCCTAAAGCCCAAATTGTTTCCAGTTTTCTTATTAGGTTGAAGCATGATATCCAAAGTGTTGCAAAAATCTAGAGATTTGCAACTCTTGAGGAAGCTATCAAGATCACCCAACAAGTAGAGAGGTAAAGAAGGAACGATCCTTATTGAGCTCAATTGAGTCACTTAACAAATTCAACTTGTTTAAACTGGCTCTTTAAGATTAATGAGCCCAAAGTTAAGCAAAAGAGATGGATAGATGAGCCATGCTAAAGGGACTTAGTTTGATTAAGAAGGGAAGATCATTGAGAAGGAAGGACCAAGGAAATTTCAAAAAGGCCAAACTTTGGGAAGAAAAACTAGTGATATTAAAGGCTTTAAGTGCTAAGGTTTTAGGCACATGGGTCCCTAGCGCTCTACCTAATGTACTATGGTCATAAAAGGAAAGGTGCCAACCTTTGAAGTAAACGGTTCTAATGAAGAAGTAAAGGAGCCAAGGGAAGAGGAGATGCCTAGTCATAAAGAATTGCCTAAAGGGGATGTAGTCATTAATACCAAATGGAGCCATAAACAATCAAGTGAAATCTAATACACGTGAGTGGCTGAAGTTAAAGTAGCTCCTTATAGAAGGCATCTTACTTCAAATCCTGTATGGAATGAACTACTAGTTTTCGAGATATTCACCGCATTCATTATGGGTGTATTTGTAGAGCTAATGAACATGGTTATACATCAAGCTATAAGTGTAGTTAATAAGTGATGAGAAAAATTATTCTATATTGGTTGTAGGGTGAAGAGTCAATTGTGTACCCTTGTTATAGACAATGGTAGATATAGAAATGTAGCTTCCATAAGCATAGTGTAAAAGCTAAAGTTGTTGACCACTCCTCACTCTAAGCCATATAAACTTCATTGGCTACATGAGAAGGGTACCTTACATGTTACTAATAATGAGAATTTAACATATGTTTTCTATAGTTATTTTGTGTTAGTTTGAATGTTAATTTAGTTAATTTTATGATATTTTAGGCTCAATCCATTTAAAATTTGTTTTTAGGGACTTTAAGAGCATTTTATGAAGTTTAGAAGGCTTTTATCACATTTTGATCTTAATTTGAACACAAGCATTAATCAAGGAGAGAAGTATTTGAGAATCAAGTAAAGAATGAGGCGTAGTGAGGACCATGCTCAAGGACCACAACCATTAGCCCCACCCATGGTCCTTTAATCTTGTAATTTCATTAATTTTCAAGTTTTCACACAAAGTGCAAGTATTCGCCCATACTTTAAGGCCATATACCTAACGTCTAGACATCATATGATAAGCAAATCTTCTATTTTTGTCAAGTTTTCTTTATAAACCTAGCCTCACTCCTTATATATAGACTCTTAAGCTTATGTTTTCAAAAAGGGCCTCTTTAAGTAGAGTTGTAGGCTCGAGTTACCATAAGGGTCTCTTAATTACTTCTTTTAATTTCATCATCATGTTATTCTTTTGAATTATTCCTAATAAATGGTTATTAAAATTTAGTTTTTCTTGTAACAATTTATTATTCTATCTATAATTTGTTCTTTAATGATATAATTACGTAAATCTTATTATCATCAATTATTATTTACCCAAGCTACTAAATTGATATATGAATTTGCTGTAGAGACACGGGTACTACAGTTAAATGAACAAGTGTAATTAGAAGGGATTTAGTATATTAAGAGATTGGGTGCTTAATTTCTCTAGATTAAGATAATTGAGGGTAGCCAATCTAATAGTGAAATCTAAATTCTTAATGCGACCCTAAGACACTTTATTTAGAAGCAATTCAAATAGAAAGGTCTTAAGATTAGTAGGAAGCTAGAGACATGAGTCCAATCAATTCAAAATTTGAATTCCATAAGGATAAGATTAAGCATCTCTATGGTTCAAAGAATAATTGAGATTAAATAGTTATATAGAGCTAAAGAGTAGATAACGATAATTTACTAAGAGTCATGTGCTATTTCTTTTAATTGAATCATGCTTGTTCTAATTTAGTTTCGTTTATTTAGTTTCATTCTTATTATTATTGTTCTTATTTTGATTACTTCCCTTATTCATCTTTCCCCTTTAATCACAATTATCTTTATATTGTAAAGTTAAATAATTAGAATGCTTAAGGTAATTTATCAGTAATCTAAGTTCTCACACATATGGTTTCCTATGGGATTGACACTCAAACTCATGTTAGTTTTATCTATCCTATAACTTAACTAAGTCCACCTACCTAATGTCAATTAAGTTTTTAGCGTCGTTGTCAAGGAGCCAAAAGAGTAACCTAGTTAGAATATTAGCATGTTTTTTGAACCTATTAAGTACGTAGATATTAGCTAGGAAATCACATAAAAAAAAAAGGATTCAACTGTTTAGCCAATGACATAAAACAACAACACTTCTAGAGGGATAACCTAAGTTTGGTTTAGTCTATTCCAATTTCAATTATTTTTGTTAGTTTATTCATTTATTTTGTGATGAGTCAATTCAAGTATCAAGCTTTAAACGTTAAGTTAGTGTTTTCCCACTTGAATAATTTAATCTCATCTAAAAATAGTTATTAGATTTGTTTGTGCAATAGTAAAATTAAAGTTGTCATCTTATTGAAGTATTATTTAATCTGCTTTTGTGTATTAATTCATTTTAACTTTGAGTTTTTCTAAAGTAATTGCAAAAATTGAGTAAAAAGAATCAATTTCACGCAATTTCAACAATTGGAGCAAGAACATGGCCAGAGTCCATGCTTGTAGACTTAGCCTATGTTCCCTACGTAACCATGTTAAGAGAAGTCTTAAGGAAATTATTGACGAAGAGAATGCAGGCGAGGACTACGCTCATGGACCTTACCTATGGTTACACCAGGTACGCAAAAAAAAATAAAAAGAACATAAACCATAGCCACAGTACATGGTTATGGATCGTACCTATAGTTCAATACATATTCAAAGACCATAGGTTAAACACTCCCATTACATTTTAACATACATGTTTTCTCTCACTCTAAACCCTTATTTTCTCTCATTTCTCTCTCTACATACTCTCCAAATCCTTATGAAACTTCACAATTCGATACTGTACAATACAAATTCAAAGTACGTATGTCATCCTTCTTTAGCTATATTCTTATATTTGCGGTTAGATTGAATAAAATTTTGAATTTTAGTGAGGGTTTTATGAAGAATACTTTGAATGCATATGTAGAAATCTTGATTTCTAAGAGTGATTTATGGTAGCAAATGTGATGTATCATGTTTTATATCCATTAATCATTAGAAACTCCATGAAAAATGCATCCTTATTAAGGATTGTCAGTGAGAAAGTGAAAGAAAATGTAAGTGAGAGAAAGTGATGAGAAACTAAAGGAAAATGAAGGAAAGTGTTAGAAATTGATGTTGATATCGTTCTTAGTATGTAACATACCCAATCCATTTCAAAATTTCAAAACTTGTTAAGATTTGAACTTTTGCATAATTAAAAAAATCCATGAATTATTAGAATTGATGAAATGGATTTGTTTTAATAAATGTCCTAAATTCATGTTACGATTAGGAAATTTGTTATGAAGTAAACAATTAAATTGTGAAAAAATAAATTTTGGATCATTTATATGTTTAATGCTAATGTTCATAGCTACTAGAGATTTGAAATTATAGGTTTAATTAAAGATCAGAAATTAGTACCTTATCAGCCTACTAATTTCATTAATAAATGTCTTGAGAAACTAGTATTTCAATATACAATATGTAACTATTTCAAGAGTTTCTTATATTGAACAAAGTTTTAGGAAATTGTATATGCTAGATGTTAATACTCATGTTAATAAAAATTATGGATGGATATAGGATTTGATCTTGAAATAATTCTATAAGTGCATCAATCTATGACTTAGCTAGATTAACATTATACTATACAATATCTTTGTTAATTTAATCTTAGGCTATGTTGCTTTGATTAGGTAAACTAATAATAAACTTAGAATGACATTTGAGTTTCAGTGAACTCTTGAATTATTTATTGTTTATATAACATGAATTGTGTTTTTTATCGAAATTGAATTCCTCTATCTTTTTATTGCAGAAACATGCCTAGAGAAAAGCATATAGCCCACAAAAACTCAAGCCCACTCCTTACGTATCCGCTCTTGTAATTTCGTTACCTATGGTAGCAACAAAGATACTCCTACTTGTTAAAGGAGTTCTACGAAAGTATAAATCTAAACCAGGAGGCATTGGCCTAAGTTGGCTATGAAGCCAAAATCAAACAATCGATCGAGTTTAGATGATGGGATTGGCTACTAACCATTAACAAGCCAGTATATAAGGAGCCAACTATAGGGGTACTTACGACCTTTAGGTTATGCATTAACAACCGCACTCAAGGTAAGTAGAACATTATCCATTTTAGGCATTTTGGTAATGAAGTAAGAATGCAAATCGATGATCTTGATGTCCATATGGGTCTATATCTTATAGAATATTTCATGAGTCAAGAGTATATGAGGTTACCTTATAAACTACCCCATGGTGTGCTTAAATCCTTATATGTGAAGTGATTTAATTAGAGCAGGCATGGGAGCTGATGATCTAGGGAGATCAAAAGCCTTTAATTTGACGATATTGATCCATTACGTGTTGGCTAGGGGATTTACTAATAGAGAAGCCAGGATGTTGCTAATGAAAGAGATATATCATATCTGCATATCATTACTAATAGAGGACCTATTAACTTAGCTGTTAGGATGGCTTGGTTGCTTAGAAACTAGGCTATTGATAGGTGCTTAAACTATATTTTTGCAAGTCCTTTCATTACTTACCTAGTGACAAATTTTCCCATCCTTTGAAATACACCTTGTATGCAAGCATTAGATCCTCCCACCTCATTAATTTGTGACTCCATCAAGACAATGCAATTGCCTCCAATACTTAACAATCTTCCTAGCCAATTGGTGAGGCTACTTCGTTATCATTATAGTAGCGACAAAGCTCATCTTCTTTAGTAATCAAAGTAATGAAGAAATTTATAGGTAAAATAATAAAAAAGCAAAGGATTTTATGACATAAGGTAGAGTACACTCTGAAAATGTAGGACTTAATTATGACTCATATACATATTTAACCACCATCACCACCACCGATGCCAAAGTCTGACTCAAATGTGGAGTCTAATGTATAGTAATTAAGATTAAGGAAGAGGACAACAATGAAGATGAGGAACGAAAATTTCTTGCTCTTTTATTTTTCTCTAAAAGACTTGATTTGGTTTTTATTTTGGATAATTATACTTTTAACTTATCCCCTATTGTAGTTTTTAGACGATTGTTTTTACTTTTTATGTTTTGTAAGTTTATAGGGTACTAATGCTTTAATACTTGAATCAATAACAGTTTTATTTTATTTTTTAAGTTTAACTTCTTATTTTCTTTTCTTAGTTAGTTTATTTTTAATGTAAAGAAAACTTCGTACGCATAATTAGTTAATGGAACTCAGCTTTGGACCTCACATTTTTCAATATCAATGCCAAAAATCGGAGAAGTTCTAGTTCCTTTTCCTTTGTTATTTTTATTTTTCCCTCACTTGAATTTTGCTTTTTATTGTGTTATTTACATTGAGGATAATGTACAACTCATGTGTAAGAGAGAAAAACAATATAAAATAATTAGGTAATTTCTCTCTAAATATCTATATAATAAATCTAGACTTCTATATAAGTTGATGTAGGATGAAATCTTAATCATTTTGACAATTGAAAAATAATATATCACTCTTAAATAAATTAAGTTTAAGGATTTATCGTAAAAAGGAAAATATTAGGGAAAAAAATAAAGGAAATAAGGTTCCTATAACTATACAAAATTTGACATCAGGAAACCTAGGGATTAAGCATTTGGTGGTGAGAGGAGTTGTACCTACAAGGAGTAGTAGATGGAGGGTGGTTGAAAAATCGTCCATTAGCGATTGTTTTTCCTTAGTCCAAAACTCATTAAATATATAAAAATAGTAAATTAAGTTCGAAAAATTGAGAAAAATGTTTGCTAGGGTTATTTACATGTATTTTAATGTGGTAATTTTATTTTATTGAAATATTAATTATTTATAGTACTTAAGAAAATGCTCTATGATTACAAATTTTAAATTATTTTTTCAAAATATCAAATAATGTTGTTTTAAGATGAAAAATTTTGCATATTCATATTATGTACTAAATTACAGTATCAAGAATTTTGAAAAATTATGATGTTAACTAATTATTATGATTTACTTTGATTAAGCTAGCAGTTTTCTTAAATAAAGAAAGTAAAGAGTTTTTAAATAAATTTTTGAATAAAACTAACATGTAATGACTTCTAGTCAATCATGATATTGATATAAGTATTGTAATCTATTCCTAAGGTTAGGTATGGAAATTTAGCTATTTTTATAGTAATTTTTAGCAAATTAGAGCTAAAATAGCATTTTCGAGAAAACCTATATAATATGTTAATTTGATATTTTCTATGACTAGAAATCAAAGGGTATAATTTTGTGAGTTCAAAGTATTTTTCATCAAATTAATAGGTTACATATACTAATAATTAGGTAATTTATCTCTAAATATCTATATTTTGAGTAATATAATAATTAGGTAATTTGTAATAACACCACTATTATAAAAGAAACACTAAATAGCCTTATATATATATAAATATATATATCCTCTTACTGGTCTTAATTTAATATGAGTAATAAGAATTAGTAGTTTTATAAGTAATATAATAGTTTAGTATAATCAGAGGCTAAATCAGAAGTAATCTCAGAGGATACAATTAGTAGTATCTATATAAGTGAAGCTTAACACTAAATCAAAATGTATGACTAAGTTTCTTGACTAATAGGGACTGAGGACATATGTGGATAGCACTTGTTTAGTGGTTTTAAAGTTAACTCAATTTAAAAGATAAATCAAAGGAAAGTTTAAAGGATAAATATGAAGCTAGATTAGAGGATGGCTAAGATGAATACTATCTTAAATACAAACCTTAACCCTTAAGCCCTAGCCATAAATAAGTTCATCTTTGATCTGTAGTTGATTGTGGTGCTGTGTGCATATCTCTTTGGTGATATTGCTGAAGGGCACTAAAGTCCCAACTTATAGGCTTAAGATCAGTGCTGATACTAGGCAAGTGAATCTAACTTATGCCTATAGTGGATTTATGTCTACTCGTAACACTGTGTGCTGCTTAATGTATGTGTTGATTGAATTCAACTATGAATCTTAGTTAGATTGTTGTGATATGTTGTTTATTATTGAAGTGGTGCTTATTGAATGTCATGTTAACTTGAAGAGAAAAGTGAGAACTAACACTATTTTCTAGGTGTTCACCTAAGTGAACCCTAAGTAAGATAATCAATATTACTAGGGAGAGAAGGAAAACTAGACTTAGATATTTAGACTGAATAAAACTTAAAGTTTGATGTAGTGAATAATATACTTAGTTATTGTTGCATACATAACATGGCATGGTACGTCACAACATGCAAAGATACATATGAATTGGGATTTTCAAAATAACAAGTTTTCAATATTTATGAAAACATCGGTTTTATAAAGTTATTTTTGAAAGAATATAGATATGTATTACTCAAGCAACCTAACTACCCTTTGTAGTCTAAATTAGTAGAACTAAGGTTGGGGGTCTTACTCCCAAAGTGCTTGTTGCAGTCTCTAAGTTCCTAAACATTGTATTCAGACGCATGAGTATGTCGACAAACCAGAAGTGTAAGCTAGGTAAACTTAAGATGTTAGTATTGATACATACTATGTGCATGAGCATAGCATATTGCATTACTAGTATGAAAAGCTTAACTTGGTTAATATATGGACAAAAGTTAAGTTTGCAACCTATATATGTGCTATATAATTTATAGTTTTTGCCTCTATTGTGTTGCTAGCAATCTACCCTTACTCAGCTTTAGAAGTTGAGAGGATAAAGTGTTTTATCCTTTGGTTAAGCAAGAGCTTGGAAAGGCCTAACACTAGGGGGATACATTTTGAGAGAATTAATTGGAGTCAATGTCTTTTGGAAATAACTTACACCAAGTTTAAAGTCTTACTTCTATGAAAGACAAAAAAAAAAAAAGCGCTTACGTTTTGTAGATGCAAATAGTGAAATATACATATAAGTTGTCAACCAAGTTTAAGCTAAACTTCGATGCAACATCCTTTTATCAATTAAATGAAGTTATCTTTTGTTATGTAAGTGAGCTATAACTTAATATGTTATATTCTGTATCATGTCAGGATGTGACAATAAAATAAAAACAATAATAAATTAATGAAGTTCATGAAACTTAAAAGAATGGGAGGGCAGAGAAAGGAAATATATACTTTAGAACATTAACTTTAGCCATATATATCTCTAATTCTCTCTATCGAGCTTAAAATTCGGTTTCCCTTTTTCCTATTCAAACTCATACTAAACCTAACCCATTTTAATATAAGTCTCTTAATTAGATTAGAAAAAGTTTTAATTTAAAAAATATCCCTTTTTTAATGGAGTTGCCACCTAACTAAGTCAGAAAAAGATTGAAACTAAAACTTGTGGGCAGATGGACCTTAATTTCAACTATTAGTCCATGGGTTTTTCTAAAAATTAGGTTTGTTAAGTTATCTCGAGCAACATATTTTGATGATAATAAACATTAAAGTTAACTAACAAGTTTTCTAAGTTGTTAAGAAAAAGATTTCAAGGCTATTGATAAAAGTTAGAAGCAATCATATAAGTAATTACAAGTTATTGACAACAGTTAGAAGTAATCATAAGTTGATTATATAAGTTAGAAGCATTCTAAGAAGGAATTAATCAAGCTAAAATGGATGATTCTAAGAAGATTAAATGACATAAAAGGTAAATTGGAGGCTAGAGTGGAAGAAAGTCTAAGAGCTAAGCAAGTTAAAGATATTTAAAAGCAGACTTGAAAGGTATTCTATAGTACTAAAAGGAAGAAGAGCAAGACATAGAAGCTGACTTAAAAGCTATCTCAAAAGAATTATAGATCGACATAGAACTTGTCAAATTATGGAGATTATGTTTGACTTATTGCAAGTTAAGGCCTAGCTTGACTAGACACATATCTTTAGGTAATATACTATCTCATTTCACTAATTAAGGTGGATAGAATTTTCAACATTCAATAAAGACCAGAAGCTATAAGATATTTCAATAAGAAGATTAGATTTTGTGGAACCAATCAAGATCCATATTCATCTTCATTTGTGACCATTATTTATCTACAAGTATCAAGATATTTTGAAATTTGAGAGACTAGACTTTATGGAGAGATTATTATCAAATTTTTCAAATTAAAAACTTGGATCAACATGACAAAGATTTGAATCAATCAAGTATAATTCTAACAACTATCTTATTAGCCATTGTAGTAAAGACATTTAAAAAAATATAAAGAGACTTTGAAGAATACACATAAGAGAACAACCAACCAAATCACGGAAAAAATATTCTAAAGTTTACTTCGCTCAAAATTGAAATAATCTTATTGTTTTAATCGTTTACAATATGTAGAAACTGCTCGTACTTCTTATTTTGATGGATTTAACTTTTCTTATTAAAAATATGGGATAGAGACATTCTATTGATTATAAAGCTTAGGAAGTTATTGAAAATGGAGATTATGAATTGACTTTTCCACTTATTAATGGTCAAGAGAAGAAGTAGGTTTCGGTCAATATGAGAGCTAAACACGTATTGATAGGTACAATATTACCATCTAAGTTTAATTTTATGTCTTCTTACATGACTATGAAGGATGTTTGAGATAAATTGATAGAGAACCATGAAGGCACTAAAATAGTACAAGTAACAAGAATTAATATTCTTTTATAGGAATATAATCGCTTTCAATTTCAACTAGGCGAAAAGATAAAAAATGTTTTTAATTGTTTCACTATTATCATTAATGAACTAGCTTCTCTTATCAAGTTAGGCAAATGCGAAGAATCGTACCAAGAGCTTAGGATGCTAAGAAGATAGCCATAAAAGAGGCTTAGGATCTTTCAAGATTCACTCTTAATGAGATAAGGTGTAAGTTAATATTATATGAGTTTAATTTGTAGCATACAAATGTGCTTGACAACAAAAGGAAGATTATAGCATTCAAAGCAAAGCCTAATGAGGAAGAATCAAATAGTGAGGTTTCAAGTGATGAGGAGGAATTCAATCTATTAGTAAGGCTCAATCATATACTGAGAAAGAAAGGTAAGAAAGTTGTAGATATTAAAAAATCCAACTCATCTCATGGAAAGAACAATGTAAGGAAGTTTCATAAGCTAAAAGAAGAGAAAAAGGAAATGAAGGAAAAGAAAAAACTTCAGTGTTGTAAATGTAAAAAACTAAGTCACATCAAATATGAGTGTCCTATGTTACTCAAAAAGTTTGAAAGGTACAAGAAGAAGGTGATGATGGCTATGCGAAGTGATTTGGATGAATCTAATAGAAACACAAAAGAGACTATAGAAGAGGAAGAGGAGGGATCTAACCTTTGTCTAATGGTAGACATTAATTGTTCTAAAAATGGTGATTTATATGATGAATTGCAATGGCTGTTAGAAGTTTTGGCTAAAACTAAATAAAATAATTTTAAATAGAATCAAGAAAATATGGCTTTAAATAATGAAAAGGAAGTGTTAAATCAAATTAATAAATTGCTCACTAATGACAATAACATATTAAAAAATAATAATGAAAAATTGCATGTTGAAAAAGAAGCTTTAGTGAATGAGAATCTGATTTGAAAGAAGAAACAAAGCTTTTGAAAGTACAAATTGATGATTTATCTAAATTTATTAAGAGCACATTTAATAAGTTTAATGAAAGTAAAGAAAAGCTAAAGGTGTTGATAGTAAGCCAAAGAGTTAGTGAATCCAGACAAGGACTTGGATTTAAAGGATAAGTATCAAAGAGTTCTTCAAAGACGGTGTTTTTCAAAGTAAGAGATACTATACAAACAGATGTTGTATAAGTAGGAACAAATGACCAACTTAAAAGCAAAGTTAGAAGCTTCACCACTTAATCCTAAAGGTACCTAAATGAAGTTATAAGGTACTCTCCTCAACTTAGAAGGTACAGTAAAGCTATTAAAAAGTATTAGGTGAAGCAAGAAAGGCACAATTATGCATCCCCCTACGCTTACTTAATCTGTAATAGGGTTAAACATATAGAAAAAAAAAATTTCTGCTACCATAAAAACTACAAGCTTAGTAGGGATCAATCAAAGAGATTAATGTTCCGAGCTTGAATTCTAGTGAACCCAAGCTTTGCCAGATTCACAAGTGTACTTAATTCTCTTATGATGATTGTAGGAAAAAGAAGCTAAGTTTAAAGGAACCTAGAATGGAGAGAAAAAGGTCATGTGACATTCAATGGCAAAGCAAAATACTTGGTTTTCATAATATTGGTAACTCCCCTTATTGTATTAAGAATGCTTTACTTATGAAAGGATTGAAACATAATCTATTAAGAAATAGTCAACTATGTGATAAAAGTCACAAAGTTGTTTTTGAGAAAAATAAGTGTATTGCATTTGATAAGGCATCTGATAGAAAGTTATTTGAGGGTTACAAGAAATTTATGTGTTTAAACTGTTTGATATATTTGTTGAACATTACTTGTTAACTTTGTCTAATTGTACATAATTCTAGCACAAACAACTTGGCCATGTAAATTTTTCTTAACTTAAAAAAAAAAATTTCGAAGAATAATCTAATAAATGGCTTACCAAAAATTAGTGATAACGATCCAATAAATTGTACTTCTTGTGCTAAAAATAAGTTAGTCTCAATTTCTCATAAGAGTAAAAATGAAATTTCAACTAATAGACTGCTTGAGTTGCTACAATTAGACTTGCTTGGACCTACTCAAACCTTATGTCTAGAAGGAAATAAATACAGACTTGTGATTGTTGATGATTTTTCAAGATTCACATGGGTGTTGTTTTTGTAGCATAAAAGTGTTACACTCAAAGCTTTTGAGACCTTTACAAAAAATGTACAAAATGAAAATGGTTGTTGCATAACTACCTTTAGATCAGACCATGGTAAAGAGTTTGGGAATCATGAATTTGATGCATTTTGTGATCAAAATGGTATTGATCATAACTTCTCAACTCCTTACACTTCATAACAAAATGGAGTTGCAGAGAGAAAGAACAAGATTATACAAGAAATGGCAAGGACAATGCTAAATGATAGTGGAATTGCTTAATATTCTTTGGCAGAAGCCATATCAACAACGTACTGTATAATTAATAGAGTTTATACTAAACCATTGACTAAAAAGACTGCATGTGAGTTGTAGGGAGAAAACCTACTGTTTCTTATTTTCATACTTTTGGCTGCAGATGTATTGTGACAAAGTTAAATGCTAATCTTGGAATGTTTGATTAAAGAGTTGATGAAGGTATCTTCTTGGTTTACTCATTGAATAGTAAAGTATATAGAATTATAATGAAGTAGCAAAAGTCATTGAAGAATCCATTAATGTTAAGTTTGTAGAAGATACTAACAATATTTTGAATGAGGAAGATGTTGATTATAGAAAGAAAAAGAGTTATCATGATTTAAAAGTTAAGCAAGAAGGTACTAATCAAAGTTAAAAGGTACTATAGAAAAGTTAGAAGGAAATACAGATCCCTTTACAGGTCAAAGTGTTGATCTAAATTCATAGAGATCATGAACTAATCACTTACCCCTAAGCTTGAGGACTTACTAATATGGTTCACCAAGCTGTCCTAGGGGAGTTGAACTCTAAAGAATAATGCATTCTCTACCCTAACCTATGAAGGTACTCTATTATGATCTCTCTCTATCTCATTTTGGAGACCTCCAAGGTAGCCAACCTGTTGTTGAGCTAAGCTCTTTATGATACACTAGCCTAAGGCTTAGTATTGAACCAACTTATTATCAAGTTGATACATCTCTAAGGCCAATTTGCCCCACTTCTAAGTCGACTAGTTGTAGATGATCTAAAGAATGGTCATCTATCAAACCAACCCTTTCCAAGCCCTAAACAGCTAAGCTGCTGAGCTACCATACAATTGACTTGACTTACTCTATTCAAAATTAGCTCTGGTTGGCATATAACATCTTCTAGACCACATAATGGATAATAGACATGTATCCCATTTTTCTGACATCCTTATTGTCCTTTTTGTAAGCAAATATCCTTTTGTCTCTTTACAACTTTAACCTTGTAATCTATTCCCTTTTCCTTTTCTGGTTAGAATCCTTTTTGTAATTTATGTATACTTAGGACTTACCTTAATTGGGCCATTTAAATACTTATAGTATGTAATATCCACAAGATCAATAATATTGAATTTCAGACATACTTTACTTTGTGAGCTAAGTGTTCCTTGCATACTCTTATTTACTCTTATCTAATCTATTATGAGCATAGATTTGTAGTGAATGCCTTCAAGGTACACTTATGTGTAATATTAAGTACGATCTGAGCTCGCATGAGACGTTGGTGCATCATATCCACTATTGGTGCACCAGAACCCTTGCTCTACCTTCAACTCCCATTTAACTTTCAAACTATCTTGAGGTTTGGACCTACCCTTAGTTCACGTGATATCAGTAACCATGTGTCAACCTTTCCAGCAATCCATATCATCTTGATATTAGAGTTTGGATACATTTGAGCAAGTTTCTATTACTTTATGCTTTGAGTGACTTATTACTGTTGTAGTAAATTGTAGAAACTGTCTGTTGTTGATATGAGAGTTTGAGAAGTGTTTAGCATTAAAGAAATTGAGTGCTCTATTTTCCCCTATTTCTTGTTTGTAAAACAGAGTGTGAGTATTCGATTGGGTTATTGTGTTTTTGGTTCTAATAACTGTTAGCATGTTAAGTGTTGCTTTGTTATTGTGGTTTGTGTAAAGAATTTTGAGTTGCATTTCAATTGTTAATCTATTGTAATAGATAATAATGTCTAACTCTAGTGTTTAAGGAACCTTAGGAGAGTGTTTCTCATAATGGCCAAGGTCAACAAGTAAGTTTGATGCCCCAATCAATGAATTAGTGATTGGATAGACTTATTGACTTAGTGACTAGCCTAGTGACTACCATAAATGAAGATAGGCAACGGGCTCAAAATGACTCCTATAAAGGTCAAGTCAATGAGCTGCTTGAGAGAGGCAATGGCAGATATGGCTAAGCTAATGCCCTAGTTTGACTACCCTGAGCTGGAGGATTGGATAAAATTGCTTGATAAAGGCTAGCATTAGATGAGATCAAAGAAAAGGATGACGAAGTAAGCGATGATGAGGAAGAGTATTATGAACCTAAAGAGAGGAATGTCTAAGCTCTTAGAGTAGAAGGATCGAGGATGCATATCCTTAGTTTTCTTAGAAATGGTGATGCTGAGGACTATCTGGACTGGATAGATAAGATTGAGAAGTAGTTTGAGTGCCTAATAATGCTAAAGTCAAACTTGCTATATTGGAATTTATTGGTTATGCTTCCCTATGGTGGTAGAATTTGCAAGCCACTCAAAGAATAAAAAGAGAAGATGAAGTTAAGACTTAGGATGAAATGAAAAGAGTCATGAGAAGAAGATCTATCCCAATCTATTATTTGCAGGATACATTTAAGAGATTACAGGAGTTGAGGTATGGAGGATCAAGTGTTGATACGTATTTGAAGGAATTTTAGATGTTAATTATCTGTTGTGAAGTTATTGAGACTGAAGACTAAACTATATCTTGATTCATTAGAGGGTTAAAGTATGAGATTAGAGATATTCTAGAGATGATGAATATTGGTACACTTGATGAGGCAATTTGAGGTGCTGAAAGAATTGAGAGGCATTAAATAGGAAGATTCCATGCTTTTTTCAGTCAACCTATCCTTAGATGACTTGTTCCGAATAGACCTATGCGATCAAAACCAAGTAAAATTAATGAGATCTGACCTTCTTAAACTACCCGAGTAGAGGAGGATGTTTGAGAAAAGCTAGAGCTTAGGGAGAAAGATAAGTGAAATCCAGTGCTTAAATGTTAAGGGTTTGGATACATGGTCACTCAATGTTCTAACAGAAGAACCATAGTGATCCGAGGAGAAGTGTCGACCATTGAGGTAAATAGTACTGATGAAGAAGTGGAAGAACTAAGAAGGATTGGACAAAGCAGGCTGTCTAAGGGGGAGAAGATTATCAATGATGAAGAAGGGAATTTCATGCATAAAACCATGGTACTGAATCGAATGATGAGTGTAAGCCTAGAACGAAAAGATGAGTAGTGAGAAAATTCATTCCACATTGGTTGTAAGGTGAATGGGTCGTTGTGTGCATTAATTATTGATAATGGCAGCTACACCAATACAACATCTACCTTTATGGTCTAGCAACTAAAGTTGCTAACTAAGCCCTACCCCAAACCTTATAAACTACACTAGCTTAGTAACAAGGGAGCCCTCTAAGTAAATAAGCAAGTAGCTAAGCCAATCATTGTTGGAAACTACCAAGATAAAGTACTCTGTAATGTGTTATCCTTGAGTGTGTCTCATATTCTTCTAGGGTGAACAGGGATGTTTAGTTGGAATGTGATATATGATGGAAGGAAAAACACATGTTCCTAGAGCATGAGGGTAAAAAGGTAAAGATAAGCACTATGACTACTAAACAAGTTAAAAACATGCAGACTCAACTAAGTCAAGTTCTAAAGAAAGAGGCCTTAGTGATGACCTAAGTTAAGTAGAAGAGAGAGATGAAGCTTGAAGAGCCAACTTATCTATAGGTTAGAAGGTTACTTGAGGTGAGAGGATCAAATGAAGAACTACTACCTATTGAGGTGAAAACCTTGCTGAATAAGTTTGTCAACCTATTCCTATGTAAACTGCTAGAAGGCTTGCCCCCAATTTAAGGCATTGAACGTGCATTAGACTTTCAACCTAGAAACACACTATTGAATAAGCCTACTTACAAGATGAATCCCAAATAAGTTGCTGAACTACCGAGACAGGTAAATGAACTAATGATGAGAGGGTATGTATGAGAATCATTGAGCCCATTTGCTATGCTAGCTCTACTAGTGCCAAAGAAAGATAGATCATGGAGGATGTGTATAGATAGCCAAGCTATCAATCATATTACCATCAAGTATAGGTATCTCATACTAAGGCTTGATGACATGCTTAATGAACTAAATAGGACAAGAATATTCTCTAAGATTGATCTCAAATCTGGATACCATCATATTCGAATGTAAGAGGGAGATGAGTAGAAGATCACGTTTAAGACCCACCATAGATTTTATGAATGGCCTATGATGCTATTTAGCTTATCAAATGCCCTAAGTACATTCATGAGATTGATGAACCATGTGCTTTGAGACCTAATAAGAAAATTTGTTGTTGTATATTTTGATGACATTCTAATTTACATCCTTGATATGGAGACTCGTTATGAGCACCTCTAAGGAGCTCTCAAAACTTCAAGCCAAAAAGCTTTATGCTAACCTAAAGAAATGTAACTTCTACTAATGTACAAAGTTTTCATGGCTTGGCATCATTCTATCATCGATTTATAAAGAATTTTAGTATTATTGTGGCCTTACTTACTGAACTATCAAAGAAAAAAACATTGAGTTTAGGTGGGGAGAAAATGAGTAACGAAGTTTTGAAGAGGTAAACAAGAAGCTAACTACCATCCCTATCTTTGCTTTACCGAGCTTTGACAAAGTATTTGAAGTGGAGTATGACAAATCGTGAATAGGCATAAGAGTTGTGCTGATGCAAGAAGGCTGACTAATTACCTATTTTAGTGAGAAGCTTAGAAGAGCCATGCTCAACTATTTTGTATATGATAAGGAGTTTTGCTCCTTAATCCAAGCTTTGACTATCGGGTGACATTATTTGTTACCCGAAGAATTTATAATCTATACTGATCATTAGTCTTTGAAATATCTAAAGAGTCAGCCTAAGTTGTCTCGAATATAAACCAAGTAGGTTCAGTTTATAGAGGGATTTTCCTATATTATCAAGTTCAAGAATGGCAAGAATAATGTAGTGGCCGATGCTCTATCAAAACGACATTCCCTCTTGACCAAGCTGCAAACCAATTACTTGGATCTATGAGTAAGGATTTATATGCTAAGGATCCACATTTTGGCCTAATTTATGCCAAAGGTGAAGTTGGTTGAACACTTGATGACTATCATAAGGAAGACGGATATTTATTCAGGAAGAGGAGATTATTTATCCTAACCTATTTTATGCAAGAATTATTGGTGCACAAGGTGCATGGTGGAGGATTATCTAGGCATTCGGGCAAGCATTAGACTCATTAGGTGCTAGCCTTTAGATTCTTTTGGCTAAGAATGATAAAAGATGTCCAAGTTATACTAGAAAGATGTGTTACATGTAGAAGGGCTAAAAGCAGAGCTAAGCAAGGGAAATATTTACTTTTGCCAATCTCAACCAAACCATGGTACGAGTTTAGCATGGACTTTATGTTAAGATTGCCAAGAACATCTCGAGGGAAGGACTACATCATGGTGGTCATAGACCATTTCAACATGATGATATGCTTCATGCCTTGTTCTAAAACTAATAATGTTTTGGCTATGTCTTTTCTTTTTCTTGCAAGAGGTTATCAAGTTCCATGGAGTACCTAGATCAATCGTATCTAATCCAAAATTTATGAGCCACTTCTAAAGAACCTTATGGAAGTGATTGGGAAGGAAGCTACTATTTAGCATATCTTACTACCCTCAAATCGATGGACATATCGAGGTTGTCAACAAAACATTGGGCACTTTGCTTAGAGTTACTATTGGTTGAAACTTAACTGATTAAGATGTGTACCTACCCATAATAGAGTTTGCCTACAATAGAACTATGCATAACATCACAAGAAAATCTCCATTTAAAGTTTCCTATGGATACAACCCCAAGCTTCGACTAGATCAAACACTACTATTAAGCCAACAAGAAGACCAGTCCTTTATTAAAGAGTTAAAGGCCATCAAGACGATGTCTTAGAAGGTCGAAGAGCAATTAAGCTAAGTTGCCACTAGGCTTGAAAGGCGAGGTAAAGGATGAAAGGGCAAAGAATTTCAGCTTGGTGATTTGGTTTATATCTACCTCAGTAAAAATCAATTCATAAGTTTGAGGAAGAAGAAGTTATCTCAAAGGACCAATGGACAGTTCAAAGCACTCAAAATGATCAACCCTCATGCCTATTGGATTGAACCACCCAAAGATTATGGAGTCTCAGACTCCTTTAACATTGCCGATGTTCATCCGTATGTTCACAAAGATGATTAACAAGATGCATAACCAGATTTGATCCCAAATCTTAAACAACCTAAAGGGGATGATAGGGATCATGGATCAATCACATGCTCTCACGCTAAAGGACTTGCTAATATGGTTCATTAAGCTATCCTAAGGGAGTTAAACTTTGAAGAACAATGCATTCTCTACCCTGACTTACTGAGGTACTCTACTTTGATCTCTCTTTATCTCATTTCAAAGACTATTGAAGTGGCCAACCTATAGCCGAGCTAACCTCTTTATGATACACCAACTTAAGGCCTAATACTAAACCCACTTATTGCTGAGCTCATACATCTTCGAGGCTAATCTACCCCACTTTCGAGCTAACTAACCATGGCCAACCCAAAGAATGGTCATCTATCAAACCAACCCTTTCCAAGCCCTAAACAACTAAGTTCTCAAGCTATTGTACAATTGACCTGACTTACTCTATTTAGAATCAGCTTTGTTTAGCATATAGCATCATCTGGACTATAAAATGGATAGTAAACACATCTCCCATTTTTCTAATATTCGTACTATCCTTTCTATTGCCAAATATCCTTTTTTTTCTATTTACGACTTTACCCTTGTAATATGTTCCCTTTTCCTTTTCTAATTGGAGTCCTTTTTTGTAATTTATGTATACCTAAGGCTTGTCCTAATTTTGCTATATAAATACTTAAAGTATGTAATAGTCGTAAGATTAGTAATATTGAATTTCAAACATCCTTTATGGGTTAAGTGTCCATTACTTACTCTTGTTTACTTTTATCTAGTCCATTGTGAGTGTAGGTTAGTTGTGAGTGTCCTCCAGCTGCACTTATACATAATATCAAGTGTAACTTGAGCTCATGTAAAGCATTGGTGCATCATATTTATCGTTGGTGTATGAGAATCCTTACTTTACCTTCAACTCCCATTTCGCTTTCAAACCATCTTGAGGTTCGAACCTACCCCTAGTTCATGTGATATTGATAGCCGTATGTCAACTTTCCCAGCGATCCATATCACAATGCTTCAAAATCTTGTAGATTCAAGCCCTTACATTTGCAAGAGCTTATAATTGGTGATGTACAAAGTGGTGTTAGAACTAAATCAAGCTATAAGGATATTAAAAACCACTTTGCTATGATTTTTGAATTTGAACTTAACAGTGTTGTTGAGGCATTACATGACAGCAATTGGATAAATGCTATGCAGGAAGAGTTGAGCCAATTTCAAAGAAATCAGTTTTAAAATTTAATGCATAGACCAAAAGGTAAATCAATTATTGGCACAAAATAGGTCTTTAAGAATAAACTGGATGAAATTGGAAAGATTGTAAGAAATAAAGGTAGGTAGATGAGTAGCTAAAGGATACTCTCAAGAAGATGATATAGATAATGATGAGACCTATGCTCCAGTGGATAGGTTGGAAGTGGTTCGATTACTCCTTACTTTTACTTGTTTAAAGAATTTTGAGTTGTTTTAGATGGATGTTAAGAGTGCTTTCTTGAATGGCCACATAAAAGAGGAGGTACATGTGGAGCAATGTCATCGATTTGAAGATCCATACCAATAAGATAATGTTTACAAGATCAAAAAGGCATTATATGGGACTTAAATAGGCACTACGTGCCTAGTATAAAAGATTGAGTGAATGTTTAATTAAGAAGACTTCATGAGAGGTAAAGTAGTACTACTTTATTTTTTAAACATTTTTGTAATGATTTGCTTGTTGTACAAATTTATGTAAATGATATAATATTTGGTGCTACAAATGAAAAGTACTACAAGGAATTTTCTAAGTTGATGTAGGTTGATGGGAGAGGTTAATTTCTTTCTTGGTCTTCAAATTAAGAAAATTGATGAAAGAATATTTGTGCACCAAGAGAAATACACAAATCAGTTATCGAAAAGTTTGGCTTCAATAAAGCTAAGAGTGCCACAAGACCTATGTCTACTTTTACTAAGATAAATCTAAACTTAAATGATAAGAAGGTAACCAATAAGCTTTATAAAAGCTTAATAGGATCTCTTTAAATACTTAATGGTATCTAGGCCAAATATCTTATTTAGTGTTTTTATATGTGCTAGATTTCAAAGCAATCCAACTAAAACACACCGAGCTGTTGTTAAGAGAATATTCAAATCTCTCTCTTATACCATAAAATTAGGCATATGATGTCAAAAAAAAAAATCAAAATTCAAGTTCAATTAGATATTCAAAAACTAATTATGTAAGAGGTACTTAACAATTCTAGGTGATAATTTAATCTCTTAGTCATTTAAAAAACAAAATTCAATAGCTCTCTCAACAGTAGAAGCTGAGTATATATAAATTGGAAATTATTGCATACAAATACTTTTAATTAAACATCAACCGATGGATTATGGTCTTGAATATAAACATATTCTTATTAAATGTTATAATACTAGAGCTATTAATTTGACCAAAAATCCAGTATATCACTCTAAATCCAAATACATTGAAATTCAACATCATTTCATAAGGGATCATGTTACTAACCATGATGTGAGTATTGAGTTTGTACTTATAGGTTTACAATTTGTAGATATCTTTACTAAGCATTTGGAAAAGACAAGGTTTGAATTTATAAGGAACAGGCTTAGTATATACTATCCTTTCTATTAAGTTAGTAACATTTTGGGGAATTACTTGTTCTTGAAAATTTTATTTAGTTGTATATATATGCTGAGCCTGGTTTTTTACCTTTTGGTTTTATAAATTAAATTTCCTTTAAACTGATCAGTATTAAACCTTACCCATTTAATACCAACCCTTGACTAGGGTTTAAAGAAAACCGGTTCTTAATTTGAAAACGTTTTGGAGTTTCTACCCTATTGAAATCGGGAAAAACAGTTAAGTTATAACCAATTGGGAAGATTTGATATAACTTAGTCATTAATCTGCGATAAAATTGACTTTTGAAATAGCTTTTGAAAACTGGAGATTTGGATTCGAGGGTTAGAAATTTTAAACCCTTACAGGTACTACTGACTTTCTAAATTTAACATTAATCTTAAAAATCACCTTTTTAATTTCATAAAACTCAATTGTTAATTACTCTAAATGAATAACTTAAGTAAAGTAAAAAAAAAGGAAAATTAGATTTTTTATTTTTATTATCGCCCCATAGGTGCTTACGTACCCCGTTATTAAAGATCAGACATACGTAGTTCTTTTTTGTAAAACTTCAGTTGATTTGTTTTGTTTTAATTTGAAAACGATTAAGTTTACGTTTTACTCAATTTAATTTATTTAAGAAAATTCCTAAAAATAGTCCTTATTTGTAAATGGTTTGTTTATTTTTTTAAATTTTTGAAAACTTGATTTTTCTAAGTGTTAAAAAGCAATATTTATTCCTTAACTTATTTACTTATTTATTTTTACTTTTATTTTTTATTTTTATTTTATTTAAGAAATAAACAAAGTACTTTTTTTCTTTTCTTTTTCTTTCCCTTTTTTTTTACATTTACAATATAATTTACATTTATATAAATAAATAAATAAAATCTAAGAAGAGTCGGACCAAATGTTGGATTGAGTGTACAGGTTAAAGCATAGGTCAGGTGGTCAATGCGTAGATCCGAGTCGGTCTTCGAATCCAGGTTAGGTTTGGGTTGTCTTCAGGCTTAATAGTTTCTAATATTGGTTTAGCATAATTCGACTACTAAATTGAATCGAAAAGAGGGGTTTTGTGTGTATCTAATTGGGTTTAAGGGGGGTAGGTTTGATGCCTAGGTTGTTAGTGGCCATTTAGTGGCTGTTTGGATAGGGTCGATGGTGGTAGGAGCGTTTTGTTCGTGCAATGGTCCTGGGTGGTAAAAGAGTAGTTGGGTTAAGGACTTTGGGGTATAGTGATCACAGCTATAGTGTTAGGTCTGAGTGATAGTGGTCGGTGGTGTATGTATCGCTAGTGGCCGATAGTGGTTGAACCTTAGGTAATCAAGTCTTGCTACATGGGGCATGGTTAAGAGTAAGAGAACGTAGGTTTTAATGCTTGGAGTGTGGGAAGCTTAGAAATCATGGTTTCAAGCTTCGGAGGTGATGAATGAATAAGCTAAGCTAAAGAGAGATTGGGTAGCCGTGAGCTAGAAAGAGAAAGTAATCGCAGAAGAGAGAGGGAGTGTTTTACGAGTGATTTTGATTGTAGTTGATTGTATCCCTACCCCGATGAACTCCCCAACACCCTTTTATACATGAAAACACCCCAATAATCAAGGAAAGTCAATAATCGAAGTAAATGAAAAATTTTGAAAATCAAGTTTTTTTTTTTTTCAATTTTTAGAGCTCAATTTGAACATGTTTTTTATTGAATCTGGATGTGTTCTTTGATTCAATTCAAAGTAGGCCAAGTCTAGAATAGGATTAAAGCAAGAAATCATGCCTATGTGTATAGAGTTTGTGCAAAAATTGGATCCAACGTGAAGGGGGTGGGCTGTTTCAACTAGGGAAAGTGGAAGAAAATCAAAGAAAGTGAAAGAAAAAGGAAGGAAAGGGAAGGAAAGAGGGGCTAACGTGGTGCTGATGTAGCGGTAACATGGGGCCATGTTAGCTGTACCGACTAACCAGAGTGTGCTATGTATCATTACATGATACATAGCAGTTGACATGGCTTGCCACATTGCATTATGTCAGCATCGAAGAATCTGATGCGGCTACATGTCTTGACACATAATAGAGTGAGATTTTAACACGTTGCAGTTCCTAATGTGATAAAAAATGAAAAAAACTTTGTATGCTCTCATCAAGATTCAAACCCTTAACCTTATGGCTAAACCCAATATCAAGTCCATGTGTTTAATCGTTAGAACATTGGTCTATACGTTATTTATATGTGCAATTAAATTGTACATATACACTAGGTCAGCTTGGGCTAAATTCAAATCTAAGTTCAAACCTATCTGCCCAATTTCTAAATTTATTTTAAAATTTAAAATCTATTATATTAAATTGTTATTCCCTAAAATCTTTTTATTTTTTCTATTTTTTGTGATTTTTCTATTTTCTAAATTTTTTCATTTTTTTTTCTAAATTTCTTATTTATTGGGTTTCTTTCTAGATTTCATTTTTTAAATATATTTTTCCAAATTTCTTAATTTTTGTGCTTTTTCTTATTTTTTTATTTTTCTAAAACTCTTGATTTTTTTTTCTAAATTTTGTTATTTTTGAGTTTTCTTTAATTTCCTATTTTTATTTTTTTCCTAATTTAGGACCTATTAAGGAAAAAAAATAAAATAAAAAATAAAGAGGAAAAAAATTTGGTATCTACAATAAATATATATATATATATATTAAAAATTAAGCTAGACTTCATAGATTTGTTTAAAGCAAATGAAAAGCTTTTTTTTTTTTATAAGTATCCCCTTAAGTTAGTTTCTTAAAAACCTCATTAAACTCCATGTTCTCAAGCATTTTCCCCTTCTCACATATTTTTTGAACATACTAATATACTCCTCCACTTCTCTCTCCTTCTTACTCTTTAAAAATTCTTCTCCTTTTCAATTCTATTCACATCTTCACCCAAAATCATGGAAGCTTATAGAAGAAAATCCTCTAGAATCATCAGTCAAGGTGTGAAAAATGTCACTTCTTCAAACCTAGTCGTAGTTGAAGAAGATGTTCAAGCTAAAATCCTAACCCCAATAGTCAAGAAATTAACTAAAAACCTAAATTCAGGAGAAGCCAAGACCAATGTTCACTCTTCATTTTCATCTAGTTAAGAGTGTACACCTTATAAAGAACTATCACCACATGGATTTGATAAAACCCCAAATCCACCCTTAGGTCATGCTACTTCAAACTCTAACATTCCTCTTTAACAAGTAATGAAGAAGAAACTTGTTTGAAAAGGAACAAATTTTACCTTTCCTTAACTTAGAAGCTCGCATAGAAGGAGCACCTAGCCGAGCCGACAAAAGGTTGCCAAGAAAACTCCATCTTAAAAGGAAATCAAGAAGATCATAGGAATCTAAGTAATTGCTAACATGAAATCCTTGTTACGAAGTTATAAAGTTTGTCACATTTCTATTCTAGATTTCACTTTATTCAAGAAGAATTGTTCCTCTCTTAATAGTTACTTAAATGTTCTTGGAGCAAAAAACCTTTGCATGATTAGGGACAAAGTGCATGGATATGCAATAGCTGAATTTTATACAAATTTGGTTAAAAATGGAAAGAATTATGTTAAATCAAAAGTAAGAAGATATGAGATTTCTATTAGTAAGGCTGCTATTATCGAATGTTTTTGTTTGGTGAGTGTAGTAAGAGACCTAACTTGAGGAGAGAAGAAATCTATTTAAATTTGATAAATGGAGTATAATTGCCCAATTATAAAAACCACTAGATCTTATGGTATACATTAGAGGTCAAATTAGTTCATAAAATTGTAACTAATTGTCTTTAGCTAAAGAATGGTAGCTTGACCTCAATTACAGGGCAAGATACTAATGTGATAAGATCTACACTGGAAAAGGAACCAATAGATCTAACATCTTACATGATCAGGCATATGCTAAGAAATAAGCTAGGATGCCTTACGGATTTGTCATCATGAAATTATAGGAATTCAAGAAATTTCAACTCCCTAAGGATAGTTTATATCTTCTTGAAACTAAAAAGATTAGATAGACTATATAACATCATATGAGTATAGAAGTGTAAAAAAAAAACTTGTTTGCACAAGATGGATTACATTTTGTTCATCCAAATAATACGAAGAACAATTTTAAGGTTAAAGAACTATTAGCTTTAGCGAAGGGGGAGTAATTGAGAATAAATCAAGAAGTTGGTAAAAAGGAACTTAGATTAGCAAAAGGGAAAGCTCCACTTGTTGAGCAAGAGTCTTTAGCCAAGAAGAAACAAAAGTTGATGTCCATGACTGGGGGGAAGTTAGAGATCAAACAACCTTCAAATTTATGAGTTTTAAGTGAAGCAGCTATACAGTAGGAATCAAAGGTTGAAGAAGCTATTGAGAAGGATGAAGATAAGGGAAAGAAGAACAACCTTTTCTTAGAAGTTAAGGAGAAGCTACTTTAAGCTCTCAACGACCAAATGACAAATCTTATTAAAGTTGGTTCTGAAACAACTTATAAGCTTCTATATGAGGAACTTCAAACAAAAATGTTAGACATAGCGAATATCTTGGAGTCTTACACAAATAATTATCAAATAGAAGGAGTGAGACTCATAAAAGAAGGAAGAATTTCAATATTTGATAAGCTTAAAAGCTTGAGACTTGACATCAAGCAATTAAACTCTAGGGTGATCCTCATGGATACTAGCTTATAATAAATCTACTGTATCATAGGAAGGATAATCAATGCTCCTACCATTGCCACTCAACCCTTACTATCTCAGTTTTAGACATCTACTCTAACTTCCTACCAAACAACTTTTCCTGCCCCACACCGTAAGCCATGTTCTCAATGATTTTCATCAACTTTAGTATATTTCTAATCTCTAGGATAATCTGCACTTGTTTACATTTCATGTTCTATTATAATGGATGTTAATGTCTTGTTCTATCCATTTTCCTTTCATGTAATGGTTTTGTTGTAATGGACTCTATCCATTTCAGTGTTCATGTTATTTCTCTTCATGTTTTGATGATCTTATTTCTCCCATTCTTTATTTGTGACAATAAAAAGGTGGAGAAGTGGGATAAACACAAAAAATATTTTGTTTCTAATTGTTACTATTATAAGTTTGTTAATTTTTCAAATAATGCAACACATTTTCACAAAATGTTTTGTTACCATCAAAAAAGGAGGAAAATGTTAATCTCTCTTAAGTAACTTTTTTTTTATATGATAACTGATGGAACGTATATCACAGTACAAACAAATGTATTGGTCAAGTTATAGTATAAAATAAAATAGATGTCAGTCTAAGTGGTGAACTGTTGACCATCAATCCCATTACTTGCGCACGGCTCTAAGGTCTCCAATCCTTCACATGAAAAATCCTCTCTCGGTAGCCTACTGATGATGAGAAACTTTACATCGAAGGAAGGTGGCTAAACTTCTTAAGCTCCTTGCATTGTTAAATGTTGATCTATACTCTTGGTTCTGATGATGCCGACCATTCTCTTACTAAGGACCCTATATCGAGTAATCTGACCAACTGCTGCTGAGACGTTCTTGCTAAGTAACGAGAAACTCACTTATCGACAGAGTAGTTTTCTCTCAACTTGTTACCATTTCTCTCGTCACCCTCTTCTCGTCTTAGCCCATTTATTGCCGCAACATCTTGATCTCTTTCGCCTACTGTGTTCGGAGAATTTTTGTATGAAACCAATGTTGCACTACTACTTGTCCTCCTAATTTGATATTGTACTACTTCTCCATTTTTGTCTTTTGTCCTTTTTGCTCGATGTCAAGAAGCTGAACATTGATGCTGAATAGGAGTGGCCTACTGAGCTGACTAGGGAATGATAGAGCATCAAATGGTTTCGAGGTGGAATACCAAGGTCAGATGCTTAGCTAACCAGAAGAAGGCTAAAGTAAGAGCAAGACTAAGGAGCTTGAGATCCGAAGAGATCTAAGTTAAAGTTTAAGAAGGAAAACACAAGAAATCAAATGTTTTAAATGCCTTAGCTATAGACACATGGCTAGTCAATGTCTGAACTATCGAATCATGACCATAAAGGGAGATAAGCTATAATTTGAAGTAGAAAGTCCAAGTGAAAGAGAGGAAGAAGTGGCAACCAATCAGATGCTAGAAGAATTTCAAGAAGACCCTGATGTTGAGATATTTCCTAAGGGCGGAGCTAAGTATTGCTTTGTTGTTAGATGATCTCTCAGTTCTTTTGTAGCTAATGAGAATGAGCAAAGAGAAAACCTCTTCCATACGAATTGCGGGATGAATGGCAAGCTATGTACCATGATCATTGATAGAGGGAGCTTTACCAACGTTATCGTGTAAGGGGTAGTTAAGGCCCTGAAATTGTCAACCCTTCTACACCCCAAGTCGTATAAGATTCACTAGTTGAATGAGAAAGGAGGAAAATACGTTGTCGAGTAAGTTAGAGTGCCGATTACCATTAGTGATAAATACAAGGACGAGGTGCTGTGTGATATCCTTCCCATATGTGCTTCTCACATATTACTCAGCTGATCGTAGCTATTTGATTTGAGAGTGTTACACAATGGGTATAGAAATACCTACATGTTCCAAAAGGACTAGAAGAAAATTATATTAATACCTATGAGTCCTAAGGAGGTACAAGAAGACTAAGAAAAGGTTGTTAGATCTCTATAGCAAAAGTCCTTAGTGATTTCCTAAGCTCAGTTTTCACGAAAAGTTAAGGCCAAAGACTATGTGCTCCTTTTAGTCAGGAGATTCTTAGAGGTTAGAGAAGTCGAGAACTTACCTGCTAAAGTGCAGTAGCCACTTTAGGACTTTACCGACCAATTCCCTACCAAGAGGCCAAAAGGTTTAACTCCCTTGAGAGGTATCGAGCATTACATCAACCTCCAACTAGGGATTACCTTACTAAACCGACTCGCTTATAGGCTTAATCTAGAGCAAGTAGTTAAACTGAAGAAACAGGTAGATGAGTTGATGGATTGTAGATATGTTTATGAGAGCATGAGTCCTTATGTCATACTCATTATACTAGGGCCGAAAAAGGATAGAACATAGCAAATGTGCATTGACAGCTGAGCTATCATTATGATCACTATCAAATACCAATACTCGATCCCATAGCTTGATGATATGCTTGACGAGTTACATAGCACTTGCATCTTTTCTAAGCTTGACTTGAAGAGTAGCTACCACTAGATACAAATGAGACTTGGGGATGAATGGAAGATAGCCTTCAAGATAAGGGATGGTCTATTCGAATGGTTAGTGATGCCGTTTGGTCTAACTAATGCGCTGAGTACATTTATGTGGCTAATGAATCATGTACTTAGATCACTGATTAGCAAATGCATGTGGTTTATTTTAATGATATTCAAGTCTACAATGCCAACCTTCTCGTTCATGTCGAACATTTGAGATTGGTGTTTAATATACTTCACGCTGAGAAATTATTCGACAAATTGAAGAAATGCTTGTTTGGTCAAAGTAAGGTTATATTCTTCGAATATGTTGTTTCAAGGAAGGGAGTTCGAGTTGATGAGGAAAAAGTCAGAGCTATTAATGAGTGGCCTACTCCAACTAGTGCTACCGAAGTCAGGAGCTTCTATGGTGTAGCTTCATTCTATCGAAGATTTATTCGGAACATTAATTCCATAATTGCACCATTGACTGAATTGACTAGGAAGAACATTGAGTTTAGATGGACAGAAAAGGCTTAGAGAAGTTTTGAAGATGTGAAGTCTAAGTTGATGTTTGCTCTAATACTTACCTTGCTAAATTTCAAGAAGGTTTTTAAGGTTGAATGTGATGTGTCTGGTGTCGGCATTGGTGCTGTCCTTATGTAGAAGCACTGATCCATTGCCTACTTTAAGGAAAAACTCTAAAGTGCTGCCTTGAATTACTTAGCCTACAATAGGGAGTTCTATGCCTTTGTTCAAACACTCCAAAACTTATAGCATTATCTGTTGTTGAGAGAATTCGTCATTTATTCAGATCATGAATCTCTTAAGCATCTTCATGGGCAACAGAAGCTTTCTCAACATCATGTTAAGCGAGTTAAGTTCTTGGAGAACTTTTGCTATGTCATCAAATATAAGAAGGGAAGTGCCAACATAGTAGCTGATGCACTTTCTTGTCATCATACCCCCATTACAACGTTACAAGCTAAAGTGCTTTGATTCGGTACCTTACTTAATTGGTATGAGCATGAACTATATTTTGGACCTTTTAGTAGCCAAGTGTAGTACGAGAGGAGCTGTAGAAGGGTTCTACTTGAGCGAAGGGTTCTTAATTAAGGGCAAGTAGATTTATGTGCTGAGTGGTTCTACAAGGGAGCTACTCATTTGAGAAGCTCATGCTGGGGGTTTGGCTAGCCATTATGGGGAAAAGAGGATGATTGAGATATTGAAGGAGTATTCTTACTAACCTAAGATGATGAAGGATATGCATTGAATACTTGAGAGGTGCAAGGTTTGTAACTATGCAAAGGGGAAGAGAGAGCCCTATGGAGAATATACACCCTTACCAATTCCAAAGCGGCCGTAGACTAATCTAAGCATGGATTTCATGCTTGGCCTTCCCTACATATTGAGAAGACATGACTCAATCATGGTAATAGTTGATTGGTTCAATGAGATAGGCCACTTCATTCCCTGCTATAGAATTAATGATGCTTTATTCATCGCTAACCTCTTTTAGTAGGAAATTGTGCAACTACATGGAGTGTTGAGGAATATTATGTTCAACCATGATTTGAAATTCACGAGCTTCTTTTGGAAGACCTTATGAAGGAAGCTCAACACTAAGCTCTTGTTTACTACCTCTTGTCACCCCCAAATAGATGGCTAAACTGAAATAGTGAACAAAACCGTTGGTAACCTCTTACGTACCAATGTTTGACAGAACTCTCATGATTGGGATTACTGTCTACCTATCATTAAATTTTCCTACAATCGCTCAACTCATAGCTTAATTGAAACATCACCATTTGAGGTTGTTTATGGACTTAAGTCAAACTTACCCTTAGGTTTAATTAATAGTCCAGCTACAAAAGGGGAAAGTCAATCCAGCCTACAGCATTCTGAGGAGTTCCAAAGGTTACATTAGAAGATTGCTAAGCAATTGGCCAAAACTATAGCCCAACAGAAGGAAGTAGGAAACCGTGGAAGGAAATGAGTCGTTTATACTCCTAGGGACCATATCTGGGTCCATCTTAGCAAAGAATGCTTCCCTAGCAAAAGGATAAACAAATTATCTCTCGAAATGGATGGATCCTATATGATCTTGAGGTATATTAACAATAATGCCTATAAGATTGAGCTACCAAAGGTTTCGACATGTCTACCACATTCAACGTTACCTATTTGACTCCCTATGTGCTTGATGATGACAAAGACTAAGATTTGAAGGAAAATCTTTAGCAACCTTAGGGAACTGATGAACTGTCAACCATCGATCCCATTACTCGTGTACGGCTCTAAGGCCTCCAATCCTTTACCTAAAGAATCCTCTCTTGGCAACTTATTGATGACAAGAAACTTTACACTGAAGGAAGGTGGCTAAACTCCTTAAGCTTCCAGCATTATTATACGTTGATCTATACTCTCGGTTGTGATGATGATGACCATTCCCTTACCAAGGAGCAAGTGTTGAGTAACCTGACCAACTGCTACCGAGAGGCTCTTGCCAAGTAATGAGAGACTCATTTATTGGCTGAGTAGTTTTCTCTCTACCTATTGTCATTTCTCTCGTTAACCTCTTCTCGTCTTAGCTCATTTATTGCCATAATATCTCGATTCCTCTCGCTACTATATATAGAGAATTCTTGTACAAAACCAATATTGCATTACCACCTGTCCACCTCATCTAACATTGTATTACTTTTCCATTTTTATCTTTTTTCCTTTTTGACCTTTCTCGTATGTACTAAGAATCCCCTTTTTGCATATACTTTCTTGTAATTTCTTTATTTGTAATGTTTCCTTAGGGACTTACTATAAGGAGCCATTTTCCCTTGTAAGCTGCAAGTAACTTGACAATTAAACATTGAATATTCTGTTCTTGAGAGATAACCTTCTCCAAGTTCATTTTCTTTCATACACTCTTATCTAATCTTGCCGAATGGCTTAGGATTAGTAGTGGGTAAACCTTGACATCAACTTGTGTGTCATATCACGTAAAGTGTCAAGTCGTGTTATGTTCGTTGGTGAGTCACATCCTCCAAATAGTTTCATATCAGCTACTCTAATTCTTTTGTACACCATTTCCCCTTATTTTCTTCGATATTTCTTAAGATCTATTTAGTTTAGATTTGCTATAGTAAGTCTTAATGATAACTAAGCCCTTAGGCACACTAGAGTGTCACCCCTTTGAGGAACCGATTATATGAGTATGTGTAATTAGTTTTAGCAATTATACCCTTCGAGATTATTTAACTAGCTAACTTATAACCATAGAAGATTTAATAAAATATCTAACACAAAGAATAAAGATTGCAAAAGAAAATATTAAACTAAAGATAAAAGAAAGTAAATGAGACAATTAGCTAATAATAGAATAACAAGATAATAAAATAGCTAAAGACCTAAATAAAGACTAACATAAATTAACTAATGAAATAATTAAATAAGTAAAGAACTAAATAGAAATTAACATTGATTAATTAATAAAGAGAAAAGACATTCCCTTTAGTAAATCACAATTGTTGTTTACTACCTAGTTCTAAGGGATCATTCAATCTCAATTAGTATATTGGACCATGGAGATTCTTAACCTTATTCCAGTGGAAATCTAATTCTGAATTAGCTAGACTCATGTTTCTAGCTAATTCCCAACCTTAAGGCCTTCTCTTTCTACCCGTATCATTACTGAATAGAATATCTTAAGATTACATGAAGCACTTAGATCCCACTATTAGGTTACCCCAATCAGAAAAGATTAAACACCTAATCTCTTAGCAAACTTAATCTCTTCTAATTACACTTGTATGTTTACTGCAAGCCCTGTAACTCCACAATAAACTCAAACGTTAAATTAATACCCCCAACTAATATTAATCTAACAATGACAAAAACAATGTAACTAGATTGCAAAAAGTAAAATCATAGATTGAATTTCATAAATAATAATCGCCCCTTTTGAAAATAATGTTAAACAATGATTTATTAAGTTTATTGAAATGAAAGCATAAAAACTACAAAGAAAGGAAGAAACATGATGGAACAGGCCTCCTTACAATACCTTAGGTCTTAAGAGTGTATTTATAGGTAATGCTCTAAAGATTACAAAGAAAACCTAACAAAAATAGAAAATTAAAATTCACAGTTTCTTCATATCGCCATAGTCATGCTTTGCATGCAACACTTCGAAATTCAAAATAAATTCTTTGATGAAGGGTTTACAAGTAGGGACTACGGGTGAAATCCTCAACCGTAGTCATTTATGGACTTCTGTTCTTGCTCGAAATTTCTCCACTTCACTTCGTTATTGGTATTTTTACTCCAATATGCCAAAATTATCCAATAATCTATAAATTCTTCATAAAGCACTATTGAAGTCCCAAAAAACAATAAATATCGAAATTTAGCTCAAATTATCACAAAATCAACAAGCATAAAGTTGAAATGGTTGCAAAGTTACTATAAAAAATATATGTTATTTTTTAGTTATCAAATACCCCCATACTTAACCTTTTGCTTGTCCTCAAGCAAAACAGAGAGAATTTTTAAAGAACAAGATAATTCAATTGTAATCATAGAAAAGTACACTCTTAAAATCTTAATTGCTTAGTAAAAATTTATTTCAAAATCACTCTTATTCTTGAACTTCACAATGCATTTAAAACAATTAGATAATAGTACATTGAAGCTTACTAAATTTCAAAAATCAATCTAGAGAATTTAGAGTTAATCACATCACTTAAGTAGAAGCTAAACTTGAGATCACAATAGATATAAACTAATCAAGAAAAAAGTCATAAGGATTCTTTTGCTCTAACTTAAGGGGAGTGAAATCTTCTTTAAGTATTTTTTACTTAAAAAACTAGATCGGATGTATGTTATATCAATCCATCATCTGATTGTCCCTTTACTTCTTTCAATTTTCCTTAAGAAGAGTATCGATTCAATTCAAATTTCTTTTATTTGAAACTTGATTAGCATTGGGAAAGCACCTCAGTCTTTTAAGAGACCAAGGCCAATCCTTGGTAATTTAACTCTTTCAATTACTTAGTAATTTTTAGCAGGAAAGCGCCTCTCCCTTTTAACTAACTAAGGCTAACCCTTAACAACTTCAATTGATTCCATTTTTTCCAATTAGTAGTAAGAAACAGTCTTGCTCTTCCAAGAGAACAAGATCGATCCATACCAATCCTCAACAATTTATTTTTATCAATTCACTTCAATTATTTAATTTACATCTCCAATTGCTTTGATTTTTCAAGGGACTTTCAAAAGGACAAATCTTAATTGTTCACCTAATCTAAAATTTTGAAAAAAAAAAAGAATAGATAACTATCCTCTAAAATCAAGATGACTAGACCTTAACTCGTTTATATCTATAGTAATCCTAAGTCTAAGTCTAAGCTTAAGAGAAGGGTAACTTTGAACTCTAAAGATTTGACTACTCAAATTCAACAAAGTATTCTAAATTCATAATGGATTAGGTATATTTGAAAAAAAAAATTATGCTTGCTTAAATATATAGCGAAGGTAAAAAATTACTAAAATTTTGACAAAATTTTAACAAAAAAAAGCTTAAGTGCATATGTAATAGCATACATATTCTATCATTTCCTCATACTTAAGTTGTACATTGTCCTCAATGTACATGATCATGCAAATCAAACATCTTAGTAGGAGATTTAAAAAAAATAGCAATAATAAGAAAGAAAAGAAAAGAAACTAGGACTTCCTGGGTTTTATTGTGGAATTCCTTTCAAAAAGAGTGAAGTTTGAATGTGAATTTCCATTAGACCATTAAGTGTCAAGTTTTCGTATTACATCAAAACAAACTAACTAAAGAAAAAGAAAAAGAAAAGGAAAATTTAACTATGCAAAAATAACTAAAATAAACTACTACTAATTCAAGTATTCCAAAATTAGTATCCTATAGGCATCAAAACATGAAAACATCAAATAGTAGTCAAGAAAGCAAATGGAGAGGGTAGTTAGTTATACAATCATCTAAATATCAAAGAAAAACAAACATGAACCAAGTCTTTTGAAAGAGAAGAAAATAAAGAGGAGATCACTCCTCATCCTCTTTGTCTTCCTCTTCATCTTCTTCTTCTATCTCCTCTTCAGTAACTTAAGTCAGATTGAATTTTAGAAATAATAATCACCCCTATTGAACTTAATGCAATGATTTACTAAGTTTATTGAAATAAAAACATAAAAACTAAAAACAAAGGAATAAACATGATGGAGGATCCTACATTTAACATCCTAAAACCTAACAACTACTAAAGGGACCCTCTCTGTAACCCTAGGCTTAAGAGTGTATTTATTGGTAATGTTCCTATGATTATAAAGAAAACCTAACAAAAATAGAAAACTGGACAAGCTTACAGTATATGACCGTGGTGGCAGTTTGTGTTGTGCTTTTTAGGTGACACTTTGAAATTCAAAATAAATTCTTTGACAAAGGTTTCACGGGTATAAACTACAAGTGTGGTCCTCAACTATGGTCATTTATAGACTTCCGTTCTTGCTTGAAATTTCTTCACTTTACTTCGTTATTGGTGGTTTTACTACAATATTCTTAAAATCGCCCAAGAATCCTTAAAATCTTTGTAAAGTATTACTAGAGTCCCTAAAAACAATAAATATCCAATTTTGGCTCAAATTATCATAAAATCAATAGGAATAAAGTCAAAATTATGCAAAATTGCTATAGAAAATATATGTTATTTTTGAATTATCAATAATAAATATTAAAGTTTTGAAGGCTACTAATAAAAGTTAGAACTAATCTTAAAAGCAATTACAATTGGAAGCAAACTTAGAAGTAAGTTGATTGTGTAAGTTAGAAGCAATCTTAGAAGGAATCAATTAATGCTAAAAAGGATGATTCTAAGAAGATCAAATGACTTAGAAGGTAAATTAGAGGCTTAGGTAGAAGAAAGTTTGAGAGCTAAGCAAGTTGAAAAAACTTAGAATCAAACTTAGAAGGTATTCTGCAATACAAAAAACAAGAAGAGGAAGACTTAGAAGCTATCTTAAAAGAACTATAGATTAACATAGAACTTGTCAAATTATGGAGATTATGTTTGTTTTTCTTATAGATCAAGGATCAACTCCACTACACATGTGTATTTGGGTAATTAAATTTTATTTTTCCATTAGATAGAGCTTGTACTACATTATCAGATTCCACTAATTAAGGTAGATAAAATTTTTGAAATTCATCAAGATCAGAAGCTTGAAGATATTTTAAGAGGAAGGCTAAACTTGGTGGAACCAACCAAGATCCATATTTATCTATATTAGTGACCAGTGTTATCAACCACAGTTTATCCAAAAGTATCAAGAGATTTTGAAATTCAAGATATTGGATTTTGTAGAGATAATTATCAAAATTTTTTAATTAACAATTTAGATCAAAATCAAGAAGATTTGAATTAGCTAAGCACTATTCTAACAACTATCTTACTAGCTATTACAGCAAAGTCTTTTAAAAAATCTAAGGAGACTTCGAAGAACACACATAAGAGAATAACCAGCAAGATCATGGATGAAGTTTACTTTTCTCAAAATTGAAACAATATTATTGTTTTCTTTTGTTTAGCTATGAACAAAATTTAGAAGATTCTATCATTTTATTTTCTTATCAAGCTAATATAAGCTTTAGATAACCTAGGAGAGTATATCATTGTAGATCATTGTAGCTTGTAGCAAGCTTGAAGGTAAAGTAGTATAACTTAAGCTTGTAAAGCAGATTTGTACTGTCTTTGTTTTGAAATTAGTGGAACATTTAATGTGGATGACTAGATCCCTAACAGTGGAACTGGAAGATCGGATGTAGGTATTAGGTTGAACCAATATAAATCCTTGTATTCAAGATTTCTCTAACCTTTACTCCATTTATTATTGTTCATTTATATTTACATTTGATCATACATAGATAAGGGATACATTTGTGAAATTTTTAATCATTATACTAAGTAATCAAAAGGTCATTTATTCAAAAAGTTTTTATTTTAATTAGCAATCAATTCATATTCTTCCCATACAAGAAATCCCCAAACCCCACCACCCCCTACTCCGTACCCCCTCCCCCCCCACCCCCCCACCTACCAACCCAAAACCCTTCTTAATTAATGTTAAGTCACAAAGGGATTAAGAGCTTACCTCATACGCTATTAAGCCGATAGTCAGTTTGGGTACTTAGAGGCCAGTTTTTGGAGAGTTGGCAACAGTTCTCGACTCCCAATATGTCGATCTTCGAAAGCCCTTAACCAAATTTAGGAAGTCTCGAATGTTAAATACCCAATTTTCTAGAAAACCTAAGAACCTTATGAACAAACCTTAGAATGGAGCGTTCTTAATTTAACCTAAAATTAAATTTGTGTAAAGCACAATTGAATGAAATTGGCTTATGGGTTTTGATCCTTCAAGAGTGAGGAACATCCCTATGTTTTTGGCTTGCTTTAATTTTCTAATGCTCCGCTTTCTAGATGTTTGCTTAAAAATTTTTCTTTACTTTTGGTACTTGAAAATGATTCGTTACTGCCATCCTTAAGTTAAAGATAAGATAGAAACTATATTACACCTATCATACAACAATATGAAACTCTTGTTTCCAAAATACTTCTCATTTTATACAACAAACAACAACGAAAGTTTTTTACAAGATGACCCAAACCTAAAGTATTAAAATTGTAAATCCTAATACAATAGATAGTTCTTATTAGAATATCTTTATAGTATATAGACTAATTAGAAGATTTACACTTCACTTTTATAATCTCCTATTAAGGATTTTGAATATGACTTGACAAGCTTCCTATAGAGCTCCTTCTTAATGCTTCCATCCAATTTCTAATTCACTTTGGCAACATAGTGGTTTTCTCCACCAAACTTTTTGACCAACATTCTAATGTACTTTCTACTTCATAGTTTACCTCAATGATACTAACAATGTGTACTAGTGTCTCCCTATTTCCATTATGTGAGATCTTAGCTAACTTCTTTTAAAACTGAAGGATAAGAAAAATTTATCTCCTCAACTTACTATAAGTAGAGTGAGAGTGGATAAATATGAAATATCACAAGCAACAACTCATTGTAAACATAAAACAATCCATCAATCCAATTACAACATATCTTTAATCTAGCTAAGCAATGCAAATGTATCATATACATGTCATGCTTATGTACATGACATGCATCGGTATCAATATCCTAGCCCAATTCGTAGCAACTCATCCGGTTGATTGATTTTAATCCAAGCATTTGGACATAAACCAAAGCTTAGGAACATAGCAATGCAACTAAAGATTGCCTAACCTAATAACTTAGCTAAAATGAAAATCTATATTCTTGAAAGCCAATTTGTATAAACCAAGCTTTTAGAAGCTCAATTGCTTGCTTAACCAAAACTTTGGTTTTCGAAATAAAACTTTGCCTAGCAAAATCCTAGCTTTAGAAAACTTGACCCATAGGTCCATTTCGTGCCGTACCGTGCTATGCCATGAATGCATCAATCACACACCTAGCAATTACCAATCAAATACTAAGCAAGCTTATTCATCTATTTACTAACCAAGCTTTTACTTTGTTTCATTTACATTTTCATCTCTAACCCTCAATATCGAGTTCACTTAAGTGAACATCTTAGGAGGCAAGGTTAGTACCTAGTCTTTGTTTTGAGTTAGTATAAAGCCAAGCATCATAAGATCAAACAACATCATATATTACATACATGAAACATGAATCAACCAGCTATACATATACCCAACAAATTAGGAATCATCCTAGCAACTCACCAGACAACATATCACATTGCACATAAGATTAATCACATTCATTGTAATTAGATAAGTTAAGATGGATACTCTAGAACATAAGCAATCCACTTACCTGGATTACTAAGCAAATTACTAAACTTTTACTCTTGCATTAGAACTTCTTCAGAAGCTCGCTTCACTTAAACAAAATGTGTACAATTCTCAAGTCAATATTAGGTTAAGCATTAACAAGATTACTTACTTACTTACACTTAAGGTCTAGGTCCTAGTAGTATTCTTTTTAGGACAACTTTGGTCTCATATATATTCCAACCCAATTTTTAACCAATTTCTGACTTACCCTTGTATACAAGGTCCTCCAAGCATACTTTCTAATATAGTTTCTGACTTTTTCAACATAATATAGATATTGTTATATCTCATTTTCTTACCACACTATTTAGTCACTAAGATATAAGACTTTAATAAAATACATGTTAATAATCCAATTAGCTATAATACTACCAATATATCATTTAAGTTAACTATTTAACTAATCATGCCTAAAGGACATACAGAGTTACTGTAAAAACACTTATACATCTACCCTTGAATCAGTTTCTAACACACATTCTACACATATACTAGTTCACATTCCCTTCTACTATACTTTCTAATGCAGCTTCTAACTTACATTCTGACCTACACAAAACATTATTTAAATCCTCAAATCACATAACTCTAGCATCTACACCCTTGCTTCCTCACTCTAACACTCTGAACCAATACTTCAAACCGCAAATACAAAAATAAATCAACACTTAAAGACCTAGTTACTCAATCAAACACCTATATTAAGAAATTTAAGCCACATGCATGCTAAATAGAAAAAAATAAAAACCCAAAAATTCAACTTTTTAATTTTTGAAAGCTCCTTTCATGTAATCAAAGTAAACATGTTGAAATGTTTGTACATAAATTTTGAGATCAAAACAGCATTTATGCTTTTGAAAAATGGAATAAAAGTTCATTTGTAGCTCATTTTCCTAAGGGACACATATTTTGAGTTCGAATTCGAGCAATCTAGTTGCATACAACTCTAGCCACTGTCTTAGGGTAAGGTTGTGTCTTCCTAAGTTGGTGCCACCTCCTCTATCTTTTAGTAGCTGGGTTTGCTTCTAGGTAATCTTTAGCTTAAGGAACTTGAAATTTTTCCAAATTTTCCCTTTTTCTTCTTAATTTTTTGAAAAACCCTCATTGATGTTTCCTAATCTCCCTAATATTTTTCCTAGATCTTAAAATATGTGAACTAAATTTCAAAATTAGTTTGATGATTTTATGGAGCTCTCTTCTTGAATTGGTGAATTCTCCAAAGATAAAATCCCCCTTTTCCCCTATTTTCTTTACACTCTTTTCATATGTAATATGTTTCTACCCTTTCCTTATACGGTGCCATGCTTTACAACTATTTTAAGGAAGTCCTACAATTGTCCCATACAAGAATTAATTTATTTAACTTAATCGCAACTTAGTTTTAGGTATGTTATATAATATATAGTCATTTTTCCTATTTTGAGTATACACTTGTATATGGGATGCTTATATTAGTTGTTTTACTTTACTCTAAATAATTATTTTTACAGGTTAGATAATTTTATTTTTAAGACTTCGCTGTAATCCAATCTTGCGTTTTACGTATACGATAATAATTTTTCACTACCAGAAAAAGTATGTTTTTATTTAATTAAATATTTCATTGAATTAATTTTATAAATTAAAATTTACCAAATTATTTTTTTTTAACATTTTGAAGCTCATATTAAAACTATATTTGATTCTAAGAATATTTTTCAGAACCTTAAATTTACTGATTATGACCAGCTGTGATTATTTTATATAATAGTACTTGTAACACAAGTTGATTATGACCACTTTATTTTATCTTTTCACAAGTCATATTTTCCAAGTTCTATATTTATTTGAATTGTGCACCACTTCGAATTGTAATACCTTAGGTTTTTTTTTTTTCCGATAAGTTCAATAACTCTAGGATCTAAGCTCCTAAATAAGAGTGTTAGGCTATAATATTTGTTTTATTTCAAACTTCACAGTAAAGTTAGAAAAGTTAGACAAAGTAGTTTAAGTAAATTCAATTTCTCAAAATAATCTATATAAAAATATTAATTTGAAAAAAATATTAATTTACCGATAAAGCCGATCATTGTAAACTTCGAGCTTTTAAATATAGTAAAATATTAGAGATAAGTTAATTAACTTTCAAAAATAATAAATGAAGTTGAATTATACATAATATATATGTGTTTACATGTGATATGTATTATATGTATTAAATATATACATATAATAATAATAAATTATCAAAATTAGATAAAATAATGAAAAATTAATAACAAAATTACATGGATGAGTCACCAAATGATGTGTTAAGGTAGGATTAATTGCAAATAATAAGTCAATATTGGTTAATGAGGAAAAGATACATGCACTTAGGGGAAAGTGAAAAATGACGTGTAAATTTACTTTTTCAGGCAAAAAAAATTCAAAATCCTATAAATAGGACCTCAAACCTCATTTGTAATATTTTACAAACTTGAAAACACAAAAAATATAATTTTACTTGAAAAAAAATTAGAAAAAAAAATAAAACAAGAAATAAGGTTGAAATTAAGTTAGAGCAGATCGCGTACCAAACCATAACTTAAGTTAGAGAGGTTTGGAGGTCCAATAGAGCATGGCCAAAGAAGGCGTTTTGATAAGGAGCGGTAGTTAGGTAGTGGTCAATTCAAGTGAACCAATTTTTTACCCGTAATTTGTTTAATTTACTAAAAATATCAAATGTTATCCATTAATTAAGAAATTTGGTATTATGGAATTGTTTTAGGTTTAGATTAATGAATTAATTTTATTTTAATTAAATAATTAGTGTAAATATGGGTTCCTTAAGAAAACGTCATATTTGGGCAAAAATTAATCTAATTTTTATAAATATTAGATCATGTTGTTTCAAGCTCAATTTTTGTATGAAATACTCCTAATATATATATATATATATATATATAATTTTGGTAATAATAATTTTTGAAATTAAGCATGTCTACTAATTTTTATAATTATTTTGAATAAAATTACCAATTTTACCGAATTATTGAAATAATTAGTTTTTGATGAAACTAATGAATGAGCCCTACATGTTTAGACTTCTGGATTTTTATGATTATATTTGAAATATTTGATTTTTTCTCACTCGTAAATTTATTTATTTTCCTTAATTTTCCTGTAATTTAGAGCTAAAATTGCTATTTTCATAAAAATAGATAATAGCTAATTTAGTGTAATTGGTGATCAATAACTAAACTACATATTTTTATGAGTCTATAAGATTTTTCATGAAATTAATCGAGATCATATACTATTTATTATGTAGTTTCATAGTATAAACTTATATATTAGCTTAATATGTAATATAGTAACTAGTACTATTAAAATGTTTATTAAATCCGTGTCAAATGAACACTTTGGAGTATAATAAGTGTTGCTGGACAAGTTTAAAAAGTATAATTTTTAGGGTTTTTAATTCAGTACTAAAGCTTACTTGAGTCAATTATAGAGTTAGGATAGCGTACGATCAAGTCGTAATTAGAAAGACTATTTTTCAATTTTTAACAATATTGATTAGTTTGATTCTTAAAATATATTAATCATACTCAAAATGATGATTGTAGAGATATAAAGTATACTAAAATTAGATAGGAAATGAGTAATATATGATCAAATGAAGTTTAAAAACGTACAAAAAAAAGCTTATAATAGTTCAGGTTCAACCTATACTTGATTTAAAGACTATGCTATGTTTTCATAGGTGTGATAAGTAAGGAAGGACCACGTCATGAAGTATAAGATATTGCACTATTGCTAAGCCTAGGTAAGTGGATCTAATCCATGTTTAGAGTAGATATATTGCTACTCATAATACTGCATACTGTTTTATGTTGTGTTGATTAAATATGGGCATATCCTAATTGAATTGATATGCTACTATAGTGGATGCTGATGTGGTAATTTTGAATGATAGTAATTGTATTCTAGTAAAAATGTTATGTTGCCATGTTAAGCGATGATTTGTATTACGAATGATTGTGCTAACTAGGGAAGTTGAGTGATGACTAACTCAATCTTCTACGTATTTACTTAAGAGAACCCCAAGTAAGATACTAGAATTTTGCTAGGAAGAGTTTGAAAACTAGAATCAAATCATTAGGTTGAATAAAACTATAGGATTGATTGTGCTGATTGATAATCTTGAGTTGCTATTGCATGGCATGGCATAAAATGGGACTTATAGGTCAAACTTTCAAAATGAGGCTTCTAAATGATCATGGAAAAAAGCATCACTTTATGAACTCAATTTTTAGAGGCACATAGATTGCATTGCCTGAACATTGTGACTATTTTTATAGTCAAATTTGGTAGACTACAGTTTCTGGTCTGATTTAGCAATGTTGCCACTTTAATTTGGTAGACTATAGTGTATGGTCTAATTTGGCAATATTGCTACTTTGATTTGATAAACTATAGTGTGTAGTCTAATGTTGTAAAGTTAGGGGTCCTACTCCCAAGCAGCTCCTTGTTTCCATTTTTTAAAATGATAAACTACAATGTGTAATCTAATTTGGTGGGGGTCCTACTCTTAGGCAACTCCTTGTTACCTTAGATTCCTAGACATTGTATCTAGATGCCCAACTATGTCGATTAATTGGAAGAAGTTTGGAGAGCATTGGAATTGGTAACAATGCATGCCATATGCATGAGCATAGCATGCTGCATTACTAGCATTAAATGCTCGGTTGGGCAAATGTATATGTAAAGTTGAACCTACGGGTTATTATTGAAATGTTTTACTTGTGGTATGTGGTATTGTCTATCATATTGTCTATATTATGTTGCTTGTTATCCACTCTCACTCAGCTTCAATAGATAAAGGGATAAAATATTTTATACTCAAGTTAACTGTATCATGAAGGGCCTAACGCTAAGGGGGGATATATATACTAAGAGCATAAGTTGGAGTCAGCGACTTATGTAGAGCTTGTACTAAATCAAGAATCTTATTATTGTGAAAATGATAAAGGAAAATGCCAATTCATGTCTTAATGTAAAGAAAAGGATGATAAGCCACCAAAATGGATAATGTTCTTTGATGGCACAGCCAATGTGTCTCGGTATGGAATTGGGGCAATACTAATATCCCCTAAAGGTGATCAATATCCTATGGCCATAAGGCTCGTTTTCCCATACACTAATAATATTGCTAAGTATGAAGCATGCATTATGGGACTCAAGATAGCCCTAGAAAAGGACATTCAAGAATTAAAAGTGTATGGGGACTCCACACTAATTATTGGCTAAGCCTATGGAGAAAACAAAACTAAAGATCCTAAGCTGGTACCTTATCATCAACATTTGACAAAATGTTAATGCCTTAGCTATGCTAGTATCTATGATCCAGATATTTGATGGAGTCAAGATTCAACCCCTTACTATTGAAATTGAAAATAGGTCTACCTTCTACCTAACAATTGAGGGTATGAACAACCAAAAACCTTGGTACCATGATATTAAGACGTTCCTATAACAAGGTGCATACCCTGAAGAGGCCGAAAAAAGAGACAGAAAGATGATTAGGAGATTAGCCACTCAATTCTTAGTAAGCGAGTCCACCTTATACCGATGCTCATTTGACAGCACACTCTTAAGGTATGTAGATGACAAAGAGGTTAAGAAGTTAATGAAAGAGGTACATGATAGAGGTACGACCCTCACATGAATGGATACATGATGGCAAAGAAAATTATGAGGCTAGGGTATTATTAGTCAATAATGGAAAGTGATTGCATCAAACATGTTAGGCACTGTCATTTATGCTAAATTTATGTGAATAAGATAAATGCCTCACCTTAGGAATTACATGCCCTCTCAACACCATGGCCTTTCTCAACGTAGGGCATAGATATCATCAGCCCTATCACTCCAAAAGCGTCCAATGGGCATTGCTTCATATTAGTCGTCATCGACTACTTCAACAAATGGGTAGAGGCTTCGTCTTACTCGAATGTTATTAAAGGGGTCATAGTTAAGTTCATCAAAAGAGACATCTTGGCTAGGTACGAGACTCTCGAAACAATTACTACTTATAATGGCACCAATCTCAACAAAAAGCTTATGATAGAATTATGCCGGCAATTCCGAATCATTCATAGGAACTCTACTCCTTATCAACCCTAAATGAATGGCGTTGTTGAAGCAGCAAACAAAAACCTCAAGAGAATCATTAAAAAAAATGGCTATCACATATAATCACCCTCTCCATGGAAAGGTCTAATTACCCCATTTAATCGAACCTATACACTATAAACATAAGAGGAGTTAAGGAATGAGATCTAGAATATTGGTAGTTAACAAAATTCTTTAAAATACTTTATTATGGATTAATCCCCCTCAATGGGGAGTTTTATTGTCTGTTTTTTCAGAAGAATACGAAACTCATGTGGGCAATCACGGTAGATGGGAATGAGGCTTTTGGGTTCATAAAAGTTCCAAAGAAATAAAAATGGTAGGTGGTTTTTCTTACATCGAGCTAATTTCCATGACTTCTCCAATAAGAACCAGTAAAGTCGCGAACGTTGTATGACAAAAACATTCAAGTTAATAACAAGGGACTAAAATAAGAGTCAATAATTTCTTGATGGGGACTTTTCAAAAAGGTTTGACGGATTAGGTGCTATCAACAAAGACCAGGTAAGTATTTCCACACAGTGTTAGCATACCAATTTTTTCTTGCATTTAGACCAATTTTTACTCCTTACAGTCTTTTTAACTAACCCATAAGGCATTTACTTTCTACATTTAGTGTTTGGCTAACCTATGAAGACACAATCCCAGCTCAGTTCATCCTTCCAATCCATAGGGTCCCTACATTCACCAAATTTCTTTCAAGCAAGCCCCTCTCTTCACCAAGTTCTGTAAGGTACTTCCTTTCACTAAGTTTCTCTAAGCTGTCTCGTAAAGCAATTACCTTCATCATCTTCTTAACTAACCTTTAAGGCCTTGTCCCATTCTTCTCTTAGGGTTCAAGTAAGCTCTTAGAACGCTAACCTCTCTTATTCTTTTGAGGGCTCCAACCAGCCCTTAAAGCGTTATCCTATCTTTCATTTTAGGGATCTCGTTAAGCCTTTAAAGCATCATCTTATCTTTCCAAGCTCTTAGCCATCTTTCAACCCCTTTGTCACCAACTCCATATAATGTCTTTAGTGAGCCTGTTAGGCGTTTTCTTTCAATAATTCTCGAAATGAGACCACGAGGCACTTCTCTTTCACTTTTCTCTTAGTAAGCCTAAAGGCCATTTCTCTTCATCTGTTTTCAATTAAGAGTTTTAGCTAGCTTTGGGAGCGCTTCGCCCGTCCCGCCTAGGATAGTTAACTTAAAGGAACGCTATCAAGTCTTCCAAATCAATCAAATTTTAAGATTGCTAGTCCTTAAGAGCCGCTCCTGCCTAGGATAATTAGCTCAAAGGAGTACTGCCAAGTCTTCCAAATCGATCAAATTTTAGGGTTACTAGTCCCCGAGAGATGCTCCTTCCTTAATTAGTCAACTCATTAGGGCACAACAGAGTTTGCTCATTCTTCTTAAGGTCTTAGCCAGCTCTAGGGGTGTTTGCCTACCTTAGTTAATCAGCTCATTAGGGCATGACCAAGTCTGCTCATTCTTCTTAGGGTCTTAGCCAGCTCTAGAAGCACTTTGCCTACCTTGGTTAGTTAGCTCATTAGGGTACGACTAAGTTTGCTCATTCTTCTTAGGGTTTTAGCCAACTCTAGGAGCGCTTTGCCTACTTTGGTTAGTCAGCTCATTAGGGTACGACCAAGTTTGCTAATTCTTCTTAAGGCCTTAGCCAGCTCTAGAAGTGCTTTACCCATTTTACCTCGGCTCATAAGAGCATCACCAGACTTCAATTCATCTTTTAGTTTCTCGACCAGCTCTTAGACCGCTACCTTTCTCTTCTCCAAATCCTTAATGGATTGAACCTAGAATAGCTAGCTAGCTGTAACGCTTCAATGCTTCTTAGAATAAAATTCACTCTTGAGTCAAAAATAGTATCTATTTTATCTTTATAGTAAAGTTTTGCTTAAACTTTACCGCAAAGAAGGGCAGCTATAGATACATAATTTTTGCAGACCCCCTCATTTATTTTTCAGTTTAGGTTATAGGGTCCTAAATTAGAAAAGTTCAAACAATGGAAAATTAAAGAAAAACCCCCAAAAAAGAAGAAATTTAGAAAAATAGGAGTTCTAGCAAATTTAGAAAAAAAAAATACAAAAAATGGAAAAATTTGGAAAAGTACATAAAAAATTTGAAAAGTCACAAAATTGAAAAAAATAAAAGATTTTAGAAAATAACATTCCGTTGGAGTAGATTTTTAATTTTAATTTAGGTTTAGAAGTTAGGCCATTAAACCTGGGTTTAGATTTGAATCTAACTCAGGCTGATCAAGTCTGCACATATGGACAAAGCACAGGCCAACAGCCTAATGATTAAATACATAAACATAGCATTAGTATTGAGCATAAGGTCTTGGGTTCGAAACTTAGCAAAGGCAAGGAGGCCTTTTTCTTATTTTTTGGTTTTCAATTACATCAGGGCCTGCTACGTGTCAAGATCTGATTGTGCTACGTATCCTGACACGTGGCATCCTTGGATTTGATGGCCCCACTAACGTAACGCTACGTAGCACGTTGGGGTTGGCTAGCACGACTGACGTAGTGCCACGTCAACCTACTTTTCCCTCCCCTTCTTTCCCTTTCCCTTCGTTTTCCTCTCTTTCCCTTCTCTTTGCCTCTCTTTCCTTCATTTAACCAGGATTTTCAGCACTTTTCTCTTCGAACCACCCACTTCAGCATAATTTTTGGGCCCTTTCTTGTTACAATTTCGCCAAATCAATGGCGAAATTGCAAACTAAACATGGCCTAATGTTAATAGAAATCAGGAACACGTCTAAATTCATGCATTAACTCAGTCAAACCGAGCTCTAAAAAGTTGGAAAAAACTTGAATTTCTATTTTTCTCATTTAACTCCACTTTGAACTTTCCATGTTTCTAAGTTAATCTCGAGTATATAAAGGGTATTAAGGGTGATGATAAAAAACACACAACCATTTCCGAGCTTTGGATTCAACTCCTAAGCTTTCTCTCTCTCGTACCATTCTCTTTCTCTATTTACTAATCTCTCTCTCTCCAATTCTCTCTCTTCACTTTAACCCAAGCTAAACCACCACTTTAAGGAGACTACACGTGGCTTAAGCTCCCCAACCTAGCTACTCTCAACCTCCGCCATAACCCCTAACAGTGACTTCCAATAACCTCCATTAAACCCTAGCCACCGCTACCTCTCTCTCTCCTCGAACCACCACTCCAGCTGCTCCAGTTATAATGACTCAACAGTATCGTTGTCGTGATAGGTCGCCGTGTACCATATAAAGGTCTATTATCAACCCCCTTACTAATCATAGGCCTTTCTTACGACATACAAGGCTCCTTCTACTCTACGTTACCACTAGGCCCATAGACAAGTAATATAGAGCAATTTAACTAAAATTTCTTTTATATTATAAATTAACTAATTGTGTAGGCTCGTGAGACCCACACCAAAACAATATTACAAATGAACGCAGTTCATAACGGAACTTGATAAAATCTAAGTTATGCATAAATACACAAAAGTATCTAAATATCTATAATCTATTACAAAATGTCCTCTTCGCTCTCTGATTGCTCCAACCCGTCTCTACATGAGACTTACCACGGGCATGCCTCAGCCCAGATTGACGAAGAGGTTCTCCTGCACCAACCAAAATCTATAAGGGAGTAAGCTTACGCTTAGTGAGATAAATGCCCTCATCAGTACCATACGACAGAAATTTATTAGATGTACAATCATATGAATGCATGAACAAACAGTATGCCAAACAACGGATGCAGTGACCTAGGAACTACTTACGACTCAGAATTTCGCCCCCTGAAGTCGGGGTTTGGAAATAATTAATCGACCCAAACCAAAATTCAGGTTCTAGACCTTGGGTTTTATTTCATTTGCACTATCGTGCTCATACCAAAACAAAACTCTACATATATAAATATATATATACTTCCTTTACCAAAATCAAATTGTATCCTTTAAAAATCCCAAGTCTAACAGTGTGGTGGCCCTCGCAGTCCACAAACAAACGCCTTAAGTAAAAGCCACAAAACTCGGCCCCTCGCCGACGGTTGGCGTCTGCCAGCACCTAGTAAGCCCATCAGCTTAAGATAGAGACTCAATATATATGATGGCATAGCTAGTGCTCAATCCTACAGGAAACTCGTATTCCTATGAGTCCCTTCTTATCTTCTGCGTGAAACGACAGTCGGTGTTACCCATATGCAATATGGGGAATGCATGATTCATTTTGAGTTCTTAATCATATAAGTGATTAACTTGATTTTCAGGGTGATCAACCAATTTCATTCCATACAATTCACAAGTATATATTTATGCAAACAATTCCCATTGTTATATATAAATACCAAGTCATCACACTCATCCATAAATTCATACACATGCATCTCCTATATCCCAAATTTATAAATATAAGATTAGGTGCATCTATTTTACAAGCACAATCAAGTAAAGAGTCATCGGGAATTTACTCACTCTGCCATGTGGTTCAATCAAAGTAATCTGGAGGCAATTCGTCTCCGTAAACAGTGTCCCCTGGTCATTGAAATAATTTTTATAAGGAATTGAAGCAAACTTAAGAAACTATGTAAGTTTTCCTTAAGTTATATTCTTAACTAGTTTTCGTAATTTTTCTCAGTTTTTACCTAAAGTTCAATCGCGTATAACTTTTTCGGTTTAAATCCGATTTTTATGATCTTATAGTCAATCTTCATCGTTTTTTAGTGTACTTTAACGTGGCAAGGTTAGATTTTCGAAATGAGGTATACAATTCGGTCCATGGGTCAGAACAGTAGCGTTCCTCATGCATTGGAGTGTTTTTGGGCCTTGTTTGGTAAATGGGCTTTTGATAACTTGAGGAATCCTTTGGGCTTGGTCTTTAGATTTTATCCTAAGCTTAAAATACTCTTTGAGATGAGATTTACAACTTTGATATATATTCCTAAGGCTAACAACCATTTCTTGGGCCTTTTAGTGAACTTAAGTTGTCAAATGGGCTTGTTTTTAGTTCAAACTAAAGTTAATGACTTTGGTGGGCTTATGGGGCCTTAGGTGGATTTCTTATGGGCTTCAAAAAAAACTTTCTTGGTACTTTAAGATGCTGATCAGATTTTTATTGAAGGCCTATCTTAGAGTTCTAGGCTTATTTTAGGAGTTTTAAGCTCGGTTTTGAGTTTTAGGCTTTATATGCTCACTATACTTGCTTTAGTTAATCTCTTCACTTTGTTCTTTCACTTTTATCATATTTTTAGGCCTCATTTTCCCATGTTCCAGATCTGTTCATGTTGGTCCTAAGGGGTCCTCACTTGGTTTTTCAACTTGTTTCATCATTTTTTTAAGTTTAGGTGGTAGATTATGCACTTAACTACTTGTGTACAAATCTTAACTTAAGTTTCCTTCCATCAAATGATCCTTTAACTCATGTTCCACATAAAGAAATAAAAGATCTTAACTTAATACAACTCCCATGTCATAGCTAATGTCATATAAAGTTGGTTTCTTCATAAAATTTCATGTGATGGATTTTTCCTTAACTTAAGTCTAGATTTGAGCATGTTTAACTTAATGGAAACAAAATCAACATTCAAATGACCATGGAACCCTCACATCCAGCATGCATATCCTCCATTAAAGTTATCATTTCAAGATTTCCTTAGCTTAAAATCTTCCATTTAAAGCATTAAACAAATGTCTTCACAAAACGCCAACTTTACATACTCATATTTCAACTTCATGCAAGGGTTTTATGGTTTGTTTCTTAAAACGATTTTTGATGTTCTAACAACTTAAACCTTACTCACATCTTCAAGAAATCCAAGTCTCCTAACATAAATACTAATCCACACATCACAAGAAACACTTATTCGTCCTTAAGGCAAAGTTTGGTGGTTGTGCACTAAGGTTCCTCTTAAGCCTTTAACTTTGCTTCCTCCTTTTTGCTTACCCTTTGAAACCTGAATCTTTTGGTCTTTTGAAATGGGGTTTATGGAAGATTCTATGGTCTTAAATGATATTAAATGATGAAAGAAAATGGAACAAGAGCAAAGGAAAAAAATGCCGTGAGTTGAAGCTTCAAAATGGAAGAAAATTGATTTTGTGGGGTAAGGTTGTTTCCTCTTTTTATGTTTGTTTCAAAAGAGAGAAAGATGAAGTGAAAGTGAAATTGAAATTGAGAGAAATGGGGAAGAGTATGGCCGGTTGGAAATAGAGAGAGAAGGAGTGATTAAATGCCTTGGAAGTGTTCCCTTGTAGCTTACATAAAGTCAACAATTTCAACTATTGATGATGTAAGCATTAAGGGGTGAATAATGATATGTAAGAAAAGTGATTGATGGGTGAATGACCAATGCATGGCCTCCCTTTCTCCCCTTTTTAAATCTTCCATTTAAATTCTTTGCATGCCATGAAGTGGTCTTGTCTCCTTTATTAAAGTTAAGCTTATGAATTCTTGTGAAAAATTGTCCATATGTAGTATAAGTGAAGAGGTGATAAGGAAATTGTCTTATCACTAGATTTTGATAAGTTACCAATTGATAAATGATTCCAACTCTCAATTGATAAGTTATCTAAGGTGATTGGTTGGTCTACTTATTTATGTGTAAGGCTTATACATGAAGATAAGGACATAGCCTTATAGAAAATTGTTTTAGGATTTTTATCCTACATTATTTTGTAATTTATATTTGATTTTTATAAAATTATGAAATTTTCTAAAGTTGGACGAAATTATTCAAATTAAATTATCGATTAATTATTTAGGGTTAAAATTCCTTAATGGTTTTAAGGTCTAGGGTTTTAAGTAACTTTAGAGCTCGTGGTTCTTAACGCTCGAGTTTTATCGACAATTGGCTTTTGAATTGTAAAAATTTAATTCATTTCTAAATATAAACTTAAGTTTTTAGTTTAGTTGATCTTTAGGAACATTCGGAAAGTATTCTTAATCGAGTCTTAGGCCCACTAAAAGTAGAGTTTACATCCTTCCCCCCTTAAAATAAGTTTTTTCCTCAAAACTTAAAGACATACTTGGGACTTCAAACAATTGGGGGTACTTTGGCTTTACTTCCTCCTCAGCTTCCCAAGTGGCCTCTTCCTTTTCATGGTTTCTCCAAAGTAGCTTGACATATCTTATTTCCTTATTCCTCAACTTTTGAACTTTACTATCAGTGATTCGAACTGGGTGTTCTTCATAAGTCAGATTCCCTTTAAGTTGTATCGGCTCTAGTTCAATTACATTATCAAGGTTAGGTACATGTCTCCTTAGCACTGACACGTGAAACACATTATGTATTCCAGCCAAGTTTGGTGGTAATGCTAAGCGGTACGCGAGGCTCCCCACTCGCTCAAGGATCTCAAAGGGTCCAATGTACCTAGGGCTTAATTTCTCTTGAGTTCTCACTCAATGGATGCTCTTGATCGGACTTACCTTCAAAAACACATGATCTCCTACATCGAACTCCAATTCTCTTCTCTTTAAGTCCGCCCAACTCTTTTGTCTATCTTGGGCTTCTTTCATTCGCTTTTTAATGATAGCTACCTTTTCAGCTGCTTCTTGCACCAAATCTGGTCCTAACGCTGCCTTTTCCACATCATCCCAGAATAATAGGGATCGACATCTCCTTCCATACAATGCTTCATATGGTGGCATCTGGATAGATGAATGGTAAATATTGTTATATGAAAACTCCACTAGCAGTAAGTGAGAGTACCAGTTTCCTTTGAACTCCATAACACAGGCTCGAAGCATGTCTTCTAAAGTTTGAATTATTCTCTCAGATTGTCCGTCTGTTTGGGGGTGATAAGCCGTACTGAACTTTAAGTTCGTCCCCAACACTTTTTGTAAACTTCCCCAAAATTTAGACACAAACCTTAGATCTCTATCGGAAACTATTCCAACAGGCACTCCATGCAAACATACTACCTCCCTTAGATATATTCGAGCCAACTTTTCTAAGGAATAAGTCATGTTGATGGGTAGAAAGTGTGCTGATTTTGTGAGTCGATCCACTATCACCCATACAGCATCATGACTTGCTACCGTTCTAGGCAATCCACACACGAAGTCCATAGTGATTTAGGCCCATTTCCATTCAGGAATGGACAATGGTTGCAACAATCCTCCTGGTCTTTGATGCTCAGCTTTAACTCTTTGACAAGTGTCACATTTGAGCACAAAATTTGCTACATCCTATTTCATTCTACTCCACCAAAAATTCTTCTTGAGATCCTGGTACATCTTGGTTCCTCCAGGGTATACAGTATATCCGGAATAGTGAGCTTCCCTTAAAATTTCTCTTCTTAGCTCAAGATTATCAGGTACACACAAATGTCCCTTCATTCGAATCATTCCATCTTCATCTTGACTAAAGTCTGTATACCTTCCCATTATCATTTGCTCCCTTACATGCTGTAGAGCAGGATCCTCTTGCTATGCTTCTCGAACTCTTTCTTATAGTGTTGGCTCAAGAGCTAAACTTGACAATTCAGCTTCTGCCACATGCCATGCAAATTCCAAATTCATTCTTTTAAACTCTTTAATCAATTCTCTTTGTTCAGTAAGTAGAGATGCAACTTTAGCATGATTCTTTCAACTTAAAGCATCTGCTACTGCATTCACTCTCCCAGGGTAGTAGTTGATGTTGAGATCATAATCCTTTATCAACTCTAACCACCGTCGTTGTCTCATGTCCAACTCCTTTTGAGTGAACAAATATTTTAGGCTCTTGTGGTCGGTGTAAATTTCACACTTAACACCATACAAGTAATGCCTCCATAGCTTTAGTGCAAACACTATAGCTGCCAATTCCAGGTCATGTGTAGGGTAATTCTACTCATGTGGTCGCAATTTCCGTGAAGCATAAGCAATCACTTTTCCATTTTGCATCAATACGCACCCTAAACCATTCTTAGAAGCATCACTATACACTAAAAAAGGTTCTTCATTGTTGGGTAAGACCAAAACCGGTGCTGAAATTAGACGATTCTTCAGCTCTTGGAAACTTTCTTCTCTTTTCTCATTCCATATAAATTTCTCGTTCTTTTGAGTTAGTTGAGTAAGTGGTTTAGCAATCTTTGAAAAATCCTTCACAAATTTCCGATAATATCCAGCTAAACCAAGAAAACTTCGCACTTCTGTAACAGTTTCAGGTCTTTTCCAATCAATGATAGCTCTTATCTTTTCTAAGTCCACTTTTATGCCTTCTCTCAAAATAACATGTCCCAAAAAGGATATCTCCTTCAACAAAAAATCACACTTGGATAACTTGGCGTATAGCTTGTGTTCTCTTAAGGTTTGCAACACTAACCTCAAGTGTTCTTGATGTTGTTCTAGGATTGACGAATATAACAAGATATCGTCAATGAACACAATTACGCATTTGTCCAAATATGCTCTAAACACTCTGTTCATCAAATCCATGAACACTGCTGGCACATTAGTCAATCCAAATGGCATCACTAAAAACTCATAGTGTCCATACCTGGTCCTAAATGCTGTCTTAGGCACATCCTCTAGTTTGATCCTCAATTGGTGATAACCCGATCTTAGATCAATACGGGAAAACACACTTGTACCTTGTAATTGATCGAACAGATCGTCGATACGGGGCAAAGGATACTTATTCTTTACAGTGACTCGGTTCAACTCCTTGTAGTTGATACATAGTCTAAGAGAACTATCCTTCTTTTTGACAAACAAGACAGGTGCTCCCCAAGGCGAGACACTTGGTCTAATGAACCCTTGGTCCAATAACACCTGAAGTTGCCTCTTTAGCTCTTTTAACTCTATTGGAGCCATCCTATATGGAGCCTTAGAAATCGGTTCGGTCCTAGCCATTAAATCAATGGCAAAATCAATCTCTCTTAGGAGGTAATCCCGGTAGCTCTTCTGGGAACACATCAGGGAACTCGTTCACTACTTGGATATCATCTATCCTTAACTTTTTTTATTCAACCTCAATTGAGTTCATCCAACTTGTTTCCATCATTAACTCGAAAGAGCTTAGTTCATGTTTCCCCATTACCGTCAATTCTGCTTAAAATTCCACCTTAGATCCTTTTAAGTCTCTAAAGTACACTTTCTTCTTCTTGCAATCAACTGTAGCTCCACATGACGTCATCTAGTTCATATCCATAATCATTTCATACTTACCCAGATCGAGAATGATAAGATCCGTCATACTCTCGTAACCTTGTATGTTGAATGAGCATTTCTTTACCATTTCCTTTATAGTAACTACACTTCCTGTAGGAGTCCATATACTGAAACTTGATTCGGTAACGGTCACAGGCAATTTAATTCTTTGTACCACTTTGGGGGAAATGAATGAATGAGTCACTCCGGTGTCAAACAAGGTGTATACTAAATGTCCCTTTATATCAACATTCCCTGAATCAAATTTAAGGTTGAGTTTTCATAAGGTATAATTATTGGGCTCTTAAAAATTTTGTTACTAAGTTAAATACTTTTAGTCTTTTCATAGTAAAATGTACTTCTATCATCCGACTCAACTTAAAAAGAAAGTTCCAGTAGCATACCTGTAATTAACTCTGTATCTACAGCATCTTCTACCTCTTCATAGTATATGACCTCCTCCTTAGGGTAATAAGTGATAAATAAATTAAGTGATAAAATAAAAAAAAAAAGAAGAAGAAATAAATAAAATATAAAAATAAAAATAAATAAGTAAATAAAAATATTATTATTTCTTTTTGTCACTTAGAAAAATTGATTTTCTAAAAAGAAATGAAAATAAATAAACCTCTTTCCAAATTAAGACCATTTTAAAATTTCCAAAAATTAAAAAACCGATTAGGATGTTTTTAGGAATTTCCTTCAACAAATCAAAACTGAATAAAACATAAACTCAATTACTTTCAAATTAAAACAAAACCAATCCTCTAAAATTTTACAAGAAAGAACTACATACGTTTAATCCCAAATAGAAAGTTATAGGCAGCTACGAAGCAATAATAAAAATGAAGAAAACCTAATTTTCCCTTTTTAGTTTAGATTATTTCATTTGTCCAATTAGAATAGTTAAATTGAGTTTCATCTTATAAAATAAAAAGGTAATTTGTTAAAAGATTAAAGTTAATTTTGGAAAATCAATGTTATTGATAAAGGTTTAAAAGTGCTAACCCTCGAATCCAGATTCTCTGCTTTTCAAAAAGCCGGTTTAGAATTTTTTTTTTTAAAATCGATAGACCAGTAGCTAAGTTATTACCAATCCACCCAATTGGTTATAACTTAACCCCATTTCCTAACTCCAATCGAATGACAACTCCAATTCTTTTCAAGTTGAAAAATGGTTTTCTTTAAACACTAGTTAAGAACTAGTATTAAACAGGTAAGGGTTTAATATTGGTAAGCTTAGAGAAGACCTAATTTTATAAAGAGAATTGGGAGAGTGAAAAACCAGGCTCAACACACAGCAATCTATAGGAGAAGTTTATATAGAGCAACCACTTAGGTTTATTGCTCAATGGGGAAATAGGAAAGTTTATTACCTTTGAAAGTCCTTATATGGTTTGAAGAATAGTCCCCATGCTTATATAAAACCCTATAAAATTTTAAAGAGGATATAATTGAGAAGTCAAGAGCATAGAAATAATTGGTTTTAAAGATAGAGTGTGATAAAGCCTTTATTAACAATGACATCAACGTAAGAGGAAAGTATTTAGAAGGTAAGATATAACTCCTTAATTAATTGATCTTATAGGACTCAAAGCTGATTATAGAGGTATATTTTAAGGTTATCAAAGTGTGGTGTAAAGGTTTTATGTCACCATTTGATTTAAAGCTCTAACTGAGTGATCAATCAAGTTATGGATCTTTGCTCATGATGATCATTATATTTTAATTTTTATGGATTTAGTACACTAGAGTGCTTTTCAATACTAAGAGTTTTTAGTCTAAAAAGGATTTGATTTTAAAGGAGTTGAAGTATTACGATGAGAGTGGTGAAAAGAAATCAAGAGTTTAGATTGATTAAGAAGAACAAGGGTGAGTCTAGTTTTCAATATTAATAAGTTGATTTGTGCTTGAATCTAAAATTAAAAGTTTAATGAGCAAAGGTTTTTAGAGATTTGAAATGTTAGATAGATGGTAATTGTTAATGGATCGAAGATCAAGAAATCCATCAAGGTAATTCCAAATCTCTATTGTTAAGGATGTTATTCTTTGTTTTTGTTAATCTAAGAAAGCACACTTAAAGTTTTCCTTTATTAAGGGTAATAAAATCAAAAGATTGAATTTTAGAGTTAGAGATGCATTAGAATTAATCTAGTAAAGGATGAAGAGGGGTCAGTATTTAAATGATTGAATGAAGTAGTTTAGAAAAAAGAGAAAAAAAAAAAAGATGAAGCGATGAGGAGATGAGGTACATGGCATGTTAAAGATGTACACACCATGTACATGAGGAGATATAGCATGTATAAGGATTGGATACACACCATGGGTTGTTGTGGAGCATACGACGTATGTATCGATTACACACCATTATTCTATTTGCTCAATGTGTGTTGTTTTCTCCAATCATATTTTATTATATTAACTAAATCCTTTCTATATTCTTTTCTTAGATACTATGAAGTAAATAAAAGTAATAAATCTAAGATTTTCTTAGACCCTATTTTGTATCATAAATAGATTGCTAAAAATAAGTTGTCTTTGTGTGATACATTTGGAAAGGAAATATAAGTTGGCTCAAGAATTGAGTATGAGTACATTGTTGCAGAACCAAGTATGGGATACTCATTTGATGTTTATGTTTGCTAAGCTGAAGAAATTAATCGAACTTAACAAATTCTTTGATATTAAACTGTTTTGTACTGCATGTACTTAGTAAAGCCTAAGGGATTGAAAGGACCGATGATCTTAGGGTGGTACCCCGATGATCCTCACGTGATATTGTCCTGAGTAGAGTCTCACTTAGAAATGATCCAATAGATTTAGATGTGACTTAGTTACTTAGTTCCTAAGGAGTTGGGAAGGACTTAACACCAATATTATATAGTATTATATTTATAGTATGTTGGGTTCGTGAGTACCCCTATGTTGTTTGATAACTAAATCAAAGATAATAACTTGTTGTTTGGTGCATGGTACATTAGTGGATACTTGTAATGCATGTGATTTATAATATACAAGTGTTTACCGTATTTTGTACTAGGCTTTGGCTCACCTGTCTTAAATTTTTCAAGTACAAGTACTTAATGAAAAGTTTCAAAATTTGTAGGCTTTGGTTAAGGACTTCAAGATTACTAGGTTGGGGAGTGACAAGTAATAACTCTATTGTAAGAATAATTTTTAAGATAAGGACTATTAGAGTTCATTTCATAATTAGCATATACTTGTCTAGAATTTTGTGAGATTACCTAGTGGTTTTATTATTCTATTTGAACATTAAATTTTATTGAAAATATTTGGAGATTTTAGCAAATGTTAATGCCTAACATATCAATAGATGATAGGGATATGTAGTGGGTCGTAGTATTCCAGGTTCTTGGGCGTTATGCTTAGCTTAGCAAATTCAATAAGGTAATTGAAGATTTCGAAATGACTAAAAGTAAGTCTGATCATTTGATGTTTTATAAACATTCTCCATCTAGCATTATCCTTCTTTTAGTGTATATAGATGACATCATTATTACTAGGATTGATCGGGTAGGAATATCATCTTTAAAGGATTTTCTTTAAAATCATTTCAAATAAAAGGATTTGGGGTTTTTGAAGTATTTTCTAGTTGTTGAGGTGACGAGGAGTAAGAAAGGCATTTTCTTATCTGAATGGAAATATGTACTTGATTTGTTAAAAGATATAGGGAAGGGAAGTTAGGGGAAAAACTTGTAGCAATCCAATGCCTCTTAATGTCAAACTCACTAAGGATGAAGATTTATTTGAAGATTCTAAAAGGTATAGGACATTGGTTGGAAAGCTGAATTATCTTATAATAACTCAACTTGATATCGCATATCCTATTAATGTTATGAGTCAATATATGTCCTCCTTGATAATTCATCATTAGGCTCTCTTGAAACAAATCTTATGTTATTTGAAGGGTGCTACTAGATAAGGAATACTATACAAGAATCATGGTTATTCTTGTATAGAGTGTTTTTTAGATGTATATTAGTTTAGATCTAAAATTGATTGAAAATCCATTACTAAGTATTATGTTTCCTTTGGCAGTAATTTGGATTCATGGAAAAGTAAGAAAAAGGATGTTGTACCTAGATTTAGTACAAAAATAAACTACAAAGATATGGTTCAGTCAACATGTGAGGTGATGTAGATACATCAATTATTGATTAAGGTTAGACTTAAAGTCTTAATGCCAACAAAGTTTTGGTGCGATAACCAAGCTACTCTCCATATTGCATCAAACCTTGTGTTTAATGAATGGACCAAACATATTGTAATTGATTGTCATTTTGTTCGTAAAAAGGTGTAATAGAACTTATTCTCTACAAGATAAGTGAAGACTAGTGAACAACCATGAGATAAAAGCTTTAAATGGGCCTAAGGTTGATTACCTTTGTAACAAGCCAGGCATAATTAATATCTATGCTCTAGCTTGCAGGGGAGTGTTATGGAATAAGTATTTAAATTGTATTTACTATACAATGTAATTAATATAATGTTAGGCGGAGATTAGTACACCAAATTTTAGGAACACATTATTTATATATATCACTCATTATGTATAGAAAAATATCAATAAACACTTATATTACTCTTTTCTACAAGGATTTCAATATTTATTTCTAAGCTTTCATTGTAAGATCTTTTGGGTGGTTTTGTTTCTAGCCTATGTTTAAGTTGAATATTAAGCTAGTTGAGTTGCTGTGCCTTGTCTACATTACGAGCTTGGACTTATTCCTTGATCTAATGAATATCTTATACTCGAAAGGCAATCTTGCTAGCTTTTACCATCTTGGATGTTAGGTAGCAAGTTGAACTAAGCCACTTGTACCCTTTTTCCAAAGCCTTATAGGAATTCCTTACTTGCTAGACAATTTTATTATTTTAATTATCCTTTTGCTTTCTTCAAAATTTTCTAATCTTTTTGTTTAAAAAAAACTTCCTTGTTTCAATATTTAAAACCAAATTTAGTAAATGCTAAGGTGGTAAACAGTAAGGTATAAGGATAGTTAAAAGGTGACAAATATTGGTAGTCTAAAGAAGACTCAAAGAAAATATTTTGGTTTTCAATTTTCTTTCTCTCTCTATCTCTCTTTGAACAATCCCTACAATAATTTGGATGTAAAGGCATTAGCTTTAAGGGGATTACTACTACTCATAATATAAGGGAAAGATAAAGGCCATTTTTTTTATTTTTAATTTTTTTTTTTGTTTAAGATAACAAGATGGTAATATTTATAAGACCCTTTCTTTTATAGAAAAATTATTTACAAGAGCACTTAATGGAGAAATTTACCAGTGATAGATTTTATTACTAAGTTAGCAAACTAAAAGGATGGTAATCTCATCAAAGGGGACGAAGTTCTAAAAGGACAAACACCATTTACATGATTGACAACTTACAAGAGACAGTAATATGTAACTGAGTCTACAAAGGGATTGAGAAAGCCAACTATCAATAACCTAAGAGAAAGGCATTATTCATAATTTAGGAAAGGGATAAGGGCCATTTTATTTGTTGCCCTTTTTCTTTTTTTCCTTTTTTTTTTGTCTTCCACTTTTTCCATTTTTTAATACAATGATAAAGAAACAATCACCTAGTGTGAAAAAAAAAATTCAAGAGTTATAAATATCTATATGATATGTTACCAATTATCAATTAAGAACTTTAGACTAGTGATTATTCTATAATTTATTCATAATCCCTTTGTTTTAGTTTTAATTTATAGGAACCTTAAAGAGATTATGTTATCAAGTGGGTGTGGATCTTAAATACAAGGGTGACAATTTGGTTATAAATAGTTAGCAACTATTTTATAGTAAGATGGATTTAAGGGAAAAGATTATCTTCAAGATATAGAAAAATGGATTACAATATGTACAGAAATATTTTTTTTTTCGAAAAAATTATTTATAAGGACTCTTATAAAAGTTTAACTATGAAGGTGATAAGTTGTTAAGTTATGGATAGTAACTAAGAATTACAAACATTTACAAGGTGGATTAGGAAAATCTATGAGGTAGGAACTTAGGTTGAGAATTATTTTACAAGGGAGGGACAATACTTCATTTACAATTTTAACGGTTTTCTTTTTTGCTGTAAGCATTACATGGTACACATAAACAAGTAAATCACAAAATGAATGATCAGCACATGGATGGCTTAGTTGGCAAGTCAATAATAGTGTGGTACTTCTAATAAGTTGTAACTTTATTAATACAAAACATATAAAATGGGTTAGATCCTTTATAGGCTTGTAACCTCCCTCATTATTTTTTTTTTAACAAAAAGAAAATGATTTACAAAACAATTGAAGTTACAAAATTTTATTTATTTATAAAGTGCTACATTATTTTTAGTTTATTAGTTTATGATCATGAATACAATTTGGTACGTTCTAAAGATTCCCAAATTCGGTGATTAGTAGGCCATATTGAAATTTGAGTGAGGTTGACCTAATCAGTCTAAAGTGATGGTGACACCATAGCAGTTAAGACTTATACAATAGTCTTCCCCTCCTATGGTCCTAAAACGGTCTAGGTTGAACCATATTTAAACACATAATCATGATGATTAATAAAAGGAAAAAAAAAACCCAAGAACTATTAGGCCTTGTTCTTCGGTTTTTCTTTTCATTGGTTCCTACATCACTAATACCCATATTAGTACAACTATTTACAAGAGGATGAAAAAACCTAATTATGTATAAAATTATTATTTACATTAAATTCTTATTATTATTTTTTGTCTAAAAAATTAAGTGCTTAAATAATTAATTTACATTTTTTTTATGGCTTGCTTACTTAACGATCCCTAGTAGGGTTGTTAATCTATTGAGCTGAAAGTTTGGTTTCCCCTTTTTCTTAATCAAACTCATATTAAACCTAACCCATTTTAATATAAGTCTCTCAACTAAATTAATAAAAGTTTGAATTTAAAAAAAAAAATCTTTTCTTTTTAAATGTAGTCACCACTTGACTAAGTTAGAAAAAGAGTGAAATCAAAGCCTATGGGTAGATGGACTTTAATTTCAACCAGTCTATAGGTTTTTCTTAAAAAAAAAAATGGGTTTTAAGAAAAGGAAACTTGAGAGCATGTATCAAGCCTAAAGCTCGATTTTCTATTTTTCTTAACTTAGTTTAAACTAAACCCTATGTTTATTTAATTTAAACCATCAACAAAGTTAAGAAAAAATGATTTTTTTTTATCTTGTAAAATTAGAGTCACTACCGGGTTTGATTAGAAAAAACAAGTAAATTAAAACCCATTAGGCGAATTGGTTTTCATTTACCCATTAGTCTACATTTGAAAAAAAAAATTTGGAAAAATTTCAAGAAACTAGAGACACTAAGTTTAAAGACTAACCTATTAAAATCCAAAAGTTATCACATTAAAATATTAAATTGGGCCTTAACTTTTAAAATAGCCCTTAAACATAAAGGAAACAAATATTATTTTTTTTATATTATTTCATTTTTTATTTTTTGAATTTTTCTTTTTTTCCTAAAGTTTTTATTTTCTTAGAAAAGAAAGGGAAAATAAAATTCTTATTCTTTCATGGCTACCCTATAGGTACCTACATATTCGCTATTGGAATCAAACCATCGTAATTTGTTTTTTTATAAAACTTTTAATAGTTTGATTCTTTTTTTTAATTTTGAAAAAGCAAGTCAGGTTTACAACATCAACTAGTTTATTTCATTGAAAAATTCTCAAAAAAGTGCCCTCATTTTATTTAGGTGGTTTTTTCTTTAAAAAAAAAAGATCCCTATTTGATACTAATTTTCTAAGAAAGATTAGATTAATTTACTTTTATTTTTTAAAAGACTAATTTTTCTAAGTGAGAAAACAACTTTTTTACCTTCATGTTTAGAAAAGCCCTGATTTCTAAATTTTACAAAAATGACTTACTACATTATCCCAAAAAGTTTATTCATAGAAACAAAGTTTTTTTTAAAAGAAAAAAACTTACTAATTTATTTTCTCTAAAACAATTTTATTACTTTTTTTAGGATTTTTTTTACCTTTTATTTTCATTTTTATTATTTATTATTATAAAAAAACTAATGGGCCCTACCCTTTTGCTAGATTTTGGTTACCCACGATACCCCAAGACTTTACAATGCCCCTATCCCATTAAATTTATTATTTATTTAAATACCAACAAATAAAATAAATAAAACAAATAAATAAACTAAAAAGGAAAAGGAAATGGACCTAGGTTAGACAGCAGCTGCAATAGGGTGGTTCCTAGTGCTTTAGCTATGGTTGTGAGCGGTATAAGAGAGGAAGTAAGTAATAGAGCTTATATGTGTGATTTTTTAGTGATGGTTCATGATATGGAGTGAAGTGAAAGCCCTTCATTATTGGTATAGTGATTGAATCAAGGATGGAAAATATTAAGTATGAAATGATCTTCTTTCATGTTTAGGCACAAGATAAGAGGACAAACCTAGATAATATATGATGCTAAGTACATAATAGTGTATGAAAAACATGATCAAAATGTGCGAGTATGTCTATCACATATAGGAGTGTCCTAAAGTATGCCCACCATGTGTAGGAGTGTGCTAAAGCGTGTCTACCAAGTGTAAAAGTGTGCCAAAAAATGATGTGGTAATGACGTAACGATAACATGGCAATAATGTGACAAGCAACATGGTATGACGTAGTAATGATATGGCAATGACATGGTGATAATATGGTAATGACATGATAGGTAACATGGCATGACATGGTGATGATGTAGCGATAACATGGCAATAAGATAGCAATGATGTGGTGGGTGAAATGGCATGACGTGGCATTGACATGTATATCAATGAGTGATGGATAAGTATACAACGATAAACAAACATGTATCCAGGTGGAGAAAGAAAATAAAAAGTATATTTTACACCTTTCATAAATTGAATCCAAAACCTTAACCTTCTAATCTAAAGCCCTAACCAACAAAACTATTACTTATTTCTTACTTACATTAGCTTTCTAATTTTATATGTCTTTTGAGTCAATAAAAAAAAAAAAAAACTCATTTTAAGCCCAAATTAATCTACACTTAATTGAACTCCTAACCACTAGAAACACCCAATAAATAAGTCAATTATGCACATGAATTTTTTTTTCTTTGAAAATGAGTATAAATTTTATAGTTTTCCAAATCCTATTTTGGTACTTATATCGTTAATTCTATATTTGATTTCTTCATAACTTGATCAATTTAAATTCAATTAAGACCTCATTTGAAGCTATAATTAGTTGAAATTGACTAAATTTTCAAGTAAATAACATGAACTTAGCAAGAATATTGGAACTTATGAAAAATCCAATGCTCTTAGATGTTGCTTGAAAGCTATAAAATTACATATGCATATTTGACTTCTAAAATTGTCTTTCCGACCCTTAAAATTTGAAAGACCCAAAAAATGACCTAAGACTAAAAATCTATTTTATTAAAATTACTTTATATTTTTAATTTTTGGCATTTTCTCTTTTTTTGTATTTTCTTATTTTTCAATTTTTTTCTTATTTTTCTTAATTAGGGCAGTTTCTTTATTATTTGAGAATCTTAAAATAAGTAGCAGCAAAAATAAGGTATCTACAATATGGATTTGGGAGCTAACCTATTAAAATATTTACGATTATCATAAAAGAAGTCCATCATATAAAGAATTAGGTCTTCAATTTTTCATGGGTTTTTTCAAAATAAAAAAGGGTTTTCTATTAATATTATGGGAAGATTATTTTTTCACATTTTTTAGGACCACTCAAAGTGTTTATGTACCTAATAGCCAGGATTAAGCTTATGTAGTTTTAAAAATATTTAATGAAAACTTTAGTGAGTTGATCTATTTTATTTACAAAATATTTCACTTTAAGTTATTACATGTTTATCAATTTATAAAAGAAATAATTTTTGTTCGACTTTAAAAAAAAAAAATCCTAACTATTCGTAATTTTAAAAATAGTCTAGTTAGAATTTTTATTTATGAAAACTATTTTTCTAAGTGTGAGAAAATATTTTTATAAAGAAAAGACCGATTTTAATTTTAAAAACAATCTCTTAATAATAGACAATATATTCACAATACACAAATACACCATAAAAACACAACCATCATATATTACAAGTATATTAAATATTAACCATCACAAATGTGGAAGCATAGTTTACCAATGTATACATTTATATATCATGTACCTATTTCCTTTTTTCACAAATATTATAGACATGTCACAAAAGATATCATCACACATTATATCATAACATTTATGACATGTATAACCATGTTATTTAATTAATTTACAAGTCAAATTAATTTACAAATTGAAAACTATATTACACTAATTGTCACAAAGTCCATGAAAATATTAATTATACACATGTTATTATATCTATAAGTTACATGCCATATATTACATAATTATTTAATCTAATATATTACATGTCACAAGGATATATATATATATATATATAATTTTCATCACATCAATCATATACACATTATAACTTAGATTACAATATCTATATTAATTCTACATCAAAAAGCATAATTTACAATATATTATAAACCAAAAAACCTAAACATTTCATAGTTCACAACATATTACCAATTATATAATATTATGCAAATTACATAAACTAGATTTGATTTAATAAATATTATAGCATGGTACAATATTATACAAGTTACACAAACAATTTACTTTACAAATTACAAAACAAATTTGCATCGAACCATCAATTTTAACAGAACATGCATGTGATTAAGAGCTTACCTTACGCATTGTTAAATCAATAGTTAGTTTGAGTGCTTCTAAGCTAGTTTTTGGAGAACTGGTGGCAGTTCTTAACTCTTAACGTGTTGATCTTAGAAAGCCCTCAACCAATTTTTAGAACTCTTGAGTGCAAAATCCCCAATTTTATAGAAAACTGAAGAACTTTATGATCAAACCCAAGAATGGAGTATTCTTGATTCAACTTAAAATTAAATTTTTGTGGAGCACAACTAAATTAAATTAGCAGATGGGTTTTGATCCTTAGAGAGTAAGGAATATCATTATGCTTTTGGTTTGCTCCAATTTGCCCTTAGGAGTGAGAAATTGAAGAGAAAGAGGCTACTGTGAACAATAGAGCTTCTAGAGAGAAAAGGGTGATTTCTTGAATGTGGGAGCTTGCTAATTGTTTATGCATATTCGAATGAATGCTAGGACTATCTATTTATATTGTGGAGTTGGGATTAAGGTGCAATAAACATGCCTATTTGATAAAAAATGAATCTTTTTTTTTATTTTTATTCATGAAAGCATTAACGGGTATTTTTCCTTTTTTATTAGATTTTATCACCTTTTTATTGATTTCTTGGAAATTAACAATGCAAAATTATTCTACAATGTCTTATTACCTATTTTATGCCTCTATTCTGTAATGGGTTTGCAACAAAATATCTAATTTACTTAATTCAATAAGGGTACATATATTATACATGTATAAGTTATCTAATTTTATTAATTTTCTTTTTTCATTTTCCTTAAATAAAATTTCAAATTTTTTTATGCCTATAAGAATGTAATTTGTGTTATTTCATTACCATATATTTTCATGATTTTTTATGAACAAAAACTAGTTGAAATTAGGTAGATAAATGTAGGTATAAAGTTGCCTTTTTTAAAATAAATTGTCAGCTTCTAAGCTTGACAATCAGGGGGAAAAGGGAAGAGAAAGTATGTGTCAAAGGTTGACCCTATACGCATCATGCATCTGACAGATGATAACTCTAACGGATGCAAACTAGTACCCAAATTTTCATGCCATATGGCACAATTAGGTAGTAACACATTTCTCCATTTGAATTATGACATGTGACACCTTGTTTTTCCTTTTTCTTTTTCTTTTTTTTTTTTCCATTTTACCTTTTTTTATTTTTCCCTTCACTATTTCCATTTCCTCCTTTTGTTTATTTACATTTTTTCTAAAATGCCCCCTAAATGAAACCCAATTAATTTCCTGATTTGTAAAATCACATCTCCTTCTTCAACTTATTGTGAAGTATAGTAAAGATATGTACAAAATAATTTTGAAATTATGTAATTTGATCACATTAGGATCTCAATTTTTATCCATATTCAACTTATATTAAGAACTTCAAATGGCCATAAAATACTCATTTTAACTTCGATTAAAATATGGTTTAAGGTCACGGTCTTCTGAAAATGTATACTACAATGTCCTAAAAGGAGGCCTAATAGTTTTGCCTAAAATTTTCATATTATGAGTGTACCTATGATATGAAGACCACATTATCAGTCAGAGGTTGTAAGACTCTAGCTTGTAAGTTTCTAATCATACTTAATATTTTTACATACATCTTTTTAAATATATATATGTAGCTAAAAGTAATCAGCAATCTGCAGTTTACCAGAACCATAGAGAGTCAAAATCACTTACCAAAAAATAAGAAAAAGTATCTAAATTCTGATAATCATAAAGTCAGTAGACACTTTAAAAATTTAATTTAACTATCATACTTTCTTTCCAAAACTTATTATTCTACTTTCTCTACTCGATAGAGTACTTTGTACTTGAATCCTAGCCTAACCCCAACTTTGTAAGACTTGCAAAAGGAAAAAAAAAAAACTATTGAAGGGGTAAGCTATATTTGACTTATTGAGAGGGTAAGCTACATTCACCTTATTAAGAGGGTAAGCTACATCCAGCTTAATAAGTAACCTTCCTATCTTACTGACAAACAATTATAAGTAATTAATTAAACAAACATATGAATACATGTACAAGCATATAAATGCAAATATCATACACAGCTTACTAGTGACTGTATAGAGCATAGTTTTACACCCACCATTACCCAAGTTGGAAAGTATTTAGGTATATTAGGACCTAGGTATCAATGTCTAATATGATTTCTCTTAATAGTACAAGTACCCTCGATAGTAGACACGGCTCAATCTTAAGCAAAGGGCTACACTCCCTATAGCTACTCAGTTCCTAAAGGTTAAGGTAAGAACATGTCACATAAATACGTCATTTGAAACAACAATAATGCATCATATAATAATCAAATGGATCCATCATGCTTGATCTCTCGCTTTACTGCGTAGTGTTTATGCCCTTTAACTTTTGTAATAGGATACAATGCATGTACGATTTAGTCAAAGGTTGAATATTAATTAATCTAGATTCATGGAGTGACTAAGCAAATACATTTTAGATACTCCAATACCTTGAGTTCTAATGCAACAAATAGGAGTGTTTGAAATATTTTAAGGTATTTTGCAAGCTAGAGTTGACCAAAGCAAGCACATATAAGTTCCCATATACTTCAACATGCAACAAGTTCAATTATTAGATATAATTAGATGCTACACTAACTACAAGAACATAACAAAGTAAAATAGAAGACGATATATTCACTTAGCCATGAAGTCTAGTAACCCTAAAAGTCCTTCGTAGTCTCGAACTTGGTATCACAAATCACCTGAGTAAGGTAGTTAAAACAAATAAGACTCATCTTAAACTTAATCTATTCACTAGCCTCGCTTAAATTCCTTATTTCCACATATTCTATATTTTGGTCATAACTTTGTCATATTAAGTTGAAATTTTGTGATCATATAATCAATATTTATCATTTTCGAGTGTTCTATCATGTGGTGGGGGTCTAGTTGGTCAAACTAGACCACAAATTTATGGATTGGGCTAATTAATTTCATTGGTCAAAGGTTAGTGTTTACCTCTTATGGGTTATAGCCCTTGTTTTGGGCTTTGGGCTTTTGGCTTAATTTTGAGTAGTAGGCTTTACACTTGGACTTTTGTGCTTATTTAAGTGTCTTAAAGTAAATTTTCAATTCAATTTCCAAAGTCTTTAATTTAGGTTTTAATTTTACTCTTATGGGTCTAAATGGGCCCTTCTTGCTAGTTTTAGGTCTTAGTTCGCTAAGGAGCTTATAGGAGATAAGAGGGGTTTTAGGCTTAATGGGCCTTTAATATATTATTTTATGAGTCCATTGACTAAGGTGCCAAATGGTGAAAAAACAAACTTAGGTGTCAGATCTATTTCTATCATTATTGGGCCTTTGTTTTAGTCTTTTTAGGGGGTTTAGGCCCAATTCACTATTTAAGGCCTTAAACCCAATCCCATTTGTTATTTTAGGTCTAAGCCTACTAAAAGATTTAAGATAAGTCCATTTTCTCCTTGGGTTCAAATCTAAGCTTATTCATTTGTTAGACTTTTGATCTTATTTATGAGGCCTTATTCACTTACTAAGCTAATTTAAACCCCTAACCCAACACTTCCTAACTCGACTTATTCTTTTAGGCCTATATTTACCAAAAGCCCATAAAACACTCCATTTTTAATAGGATTTCAGATATGGTATATATTAATTGTTGGTCCTCTAATCAAGTTCTCAAAGCCTAAATCACATTTTAAGCCTATTTAGGCTTCTAGGTGATCATTAACCTACTAAATTTTATAAATTAAGTCATAAATCTTAATTTACACTAATTAATCATATTGTTAAGATAATGAATAAAAAGTTATAGCTCATTATGCCACCTAAAAATGGTGGCCAAGGAACTTAATGGTATGGTTTGTCTTGTTTCCATGAAAGGTGTACCCTAATGTACCTATATCATAGCTAAATCACATATTACACTACATTTGATTAGAGACTATCATGAAACTACAAAATAAGATGGTGAAATACACTAAGGTAGGGGCGGCATGCTTGGCACTTAGGGTCTCATGGAGTTTTTCCTAACTTCTTTTCAAGTTAACTACATAGAGCTATCTCTTATACTTCTAGAATGTAAGTAACAAACCAGCTAAGTAAATGAATAAATATATGGACTATATGATTCTAAAATGTCATGTACATGATTATAACATATTTAGCTAGTATTTCTAATATAAACTCTCAAGATATCATGTATATAACTAATATAAATAGGAAACTTAAGTTGGGTGAGTTTTATCTTAAGTTGGTCTATACGAGTTCCAAATTTTTCACTTGAAAACAAAGTCGAAGTGTGCTCCTTTGAGGAATAGGGTTTATTGGCAAGAAAGAAGGGAGAGTGATGGTGAAAATGGTTCTAGTCGTTTGTGATTTGGTGGTGTGTGGTGGTGGTAAGGCCTCTAGGCACTGATGTATGTAGGGGGATCTAAGAATATTTCTTGGTTTTCCTTCCTTCTTCCATTGATTTTCATTGAGGTTTCTAGAGAGTGCTCCTAAGGATTTCTAAGAATGAAGAATGAATTTAATGAGGGTTTTAGTGAAGTGAATTGGTAGATCATAAAGGTGAGATAAAGGGGACAAGAGGTGGTGATTTTAGGATGAGGGTACATGGTCCCCTTTTGGTACTATTGTACCTTGTTTACTTTTTATCAAATAAAGGAGAATTTTATCTCCTAAAGGACAAGTGTCCTCTAATTAGCTAACTAATCATTATTATCCTCTTTTTAATTGAGATATAATGAGGGTTGGTTATGGATTAAGGGGTAAATAAGATGATTAATCAAGATTAAGTATGATTAAGCAAATTAAGCATAATTAAGGTTGATTTAAGGTTTTGTCATATCTTATCACTCCAATTGAGTTTATTAACATATATCATCTAATTTCTTCTAATTTCCAAGCAGTCAAGATCATTTATAATTTATTGATTCAAGTACATTGTTGGTACTTAAGGTTTTTAAATGATTAGCAGAATTGACTATATCTAGTAAGTGATTTTGCTATCTAACTTGGGTTCCTTAGTTATATTAGGATTTTTAGTCATTCAATTTAGGCTTTAGTAGATCTACTAGGGTTTTATAATCACTTTAGGATTCCCCACATATTAGGGTTTTTAGGGTTTCATGTGTACAATTAGGGTTTTTTATTTATTGTTAAGGGTTTATGACTTATTATTTAGGGTTTTTTTTTCATTTTATTTAGGGGTTTTATCCTTATATCTTGAGCATTTTTAGGGATTATTTATTGACTCTTGCATTTGAATTCAAGGTCAAATCCAAATGTTTGTACAATTTACCTTATTTCCCCAAGTATAATGTTGGCATTATTAAAGAGAAATTTTCACATAATTATTTTGGTTTCATATGATTAATCACTCTTGACTTATAGTTAATTATGATGCAAAATCTGATTAGTAGATTAAGGAGTAATTAAGTTTCATAGTCTTAACTACTGGTGCACTTAATAGTAATTAGGTGTAGTTTAGGCTATGTCAAATTAAGTTAGAAAGTTTGTTGGCTCGTCTTACTTGATTAAATTAAGGAATTGTGACCAATTATTATTACTCCAGTGTGTTGAGAAGGTAGATTAGGGTTTTAGGCCAATTAAGCAATTAGTCTATGATTAGCAAATAGTTTTATTATTTAATTAGAGTTCAATAGTTGAATTAGGGTTTTCAAGACTAGATTAAGATTTTACAATCATGTTATGGGTTCATACAAATTAGGTTTCTAATTAAGGCTGTATGGTTGAAAGGTTCATTTAAGGGTTTTAGTATTTGTTTTAGGTTTCAAATTCATAATTAGGGTTGTCAATGTCAATATTATTTTTGGCTTAGTTCACCCTTTATCGGTTTTAAGGAATTCTCATAGACTTCGACCATTAGTCTCTTTCCCATTAAGGTTTAGGGTTGGTTTCTTTAAATTATGTTAACCTTTGGAGTTAACATTAATTATTGGCATTTGTTTACAGGATTTCTAGGCTTTGAGTGCAAGGGTTAAGCTAGGGTCAAGGCTACCATATAGGGTTTTAAGAGTTTGAGTTATGATTTTTCAATGCATAGTTTCTCAAGTTTAAGGTTAATTATCTTATCAATACTAGGGGCATCTTTGGGAAATCTTATTAACCTCCAACCCCCCATTTAAAAATTTGCAAGATTTAACATATACCTTCAAAATGAGGCAACTGAACCTAGATAAGAATTAATTTTCAATAAATGCCTATTTTTGTTTGGAATTCATAATTTAATCAAATCGTATATACTTATTTTGATTATAAAAGTTGCTTTGGATCTCAAAATATTATTTCCACCATAAACCAACTCAAATGGACCACCACGTAACACTTTTATGATTTTTCTTCTTTTTTTTTCTAAATTTTTTGTTTTTTTTTTGTTTTTTTTTTCTTATTTTTTCCTTTTCTTGTCTTTTCCTTGTGTTTCTTTTTCTTTAATTTTTCATTTTTCTTATTTTTTCGGTTTTTTTTTTCATTTCTAAATTTTTGGTATTTTTCATTCTTTTGACCTTTTCTTAAAAAAAGAAGTTTATAAACTAAAGATGAAATTCGAACAAGCAAAAATGGGTCGTCTATATTCTTAAACTTTCGAATCCTCACTATTTTGTATTCATCAAAGTAGCTCCAGAAATCAACACATTTAAGTACAATGGAGGGATTTTTAGTAGGAGAATGGAAGAAATCAAGTAAGTTTCCTTAGTTGATTTTAAAGTACCTATAGAAAATATACTCGAACCTCAGGTTAAACTATAACCAATTCATGTTTAACTTGAGAATAATCTTGAACTCAAAACTGTTCAAAACCCTAATCTTTCAAAGGTTCAACAAGAATCCTCTCATAATGCTTAACTTGACTCACCTTTATGTCCTTTAAGGGATCCTAATTTTGATCAAACTCTTACTTCCAATCAGTTGACATAAAAGCAAGTGATCCAAACTTATAAGTTTCCTCTTATGAAGTTCCCCCTAAAATACCTTCTACCTGAAAAGAAATCTATGACGAGTAAAGTCAAATTTAATTTAGAAGCTCTTAAGTTGAGTACCTAGCCTAAAGTAACTAGGAGTGCTACTAGAAAAGATGACAAAAGAAAGGGAAAGGAGAAGGTGAAGGAACAAACTAATAAGAAGGGTAAGAAGAATGGGAAAGGGGGAGCAAAGGAATAAATAAAGAAGACATAAGAAAATAAGAAAGACACAATGAAAGGTAATCCTAAAATATAAAAACTATTGAAAGATGATAAGTTTTGAGTTTCCATATAGATTCCCAATTCTTTAATAAGAATGGATCTTTCTATGATGAGTATTTAGAAGTTTTAGGTGCTAAAAGTTTATGTTGCATTAATTATGAAGTATATGGTGAAGTAGTGACTAATTTCTACAGGAACTTGGATGACTTAAACACAAATGTGTTAAGGACTGTTATATTTGGAAGTGATTTATTAAATACTAAGGAGGATACAATTGATTGCTTTAGGTTAGTAGTTATAGAAAAGGATCCTGTGATCAATAGGAAAGAGATGTATTTAGGGCTTAATCATGGCATTCATGTTCCTAACTTAGAAAATCCATGGATAGTACATTTTGAATTGCTAACCAAAATGCAACACAAAGTAATGGTTAGTTGCTTGTTACCAAAGAAAGGAAGCTTCACCTCACTAACTAGTGAAGATGCCTATTTGGTATATGTTATGCTCAATAAGCAACCTGTTAACTTAGCAAGGCAATTTATCAAGTATATGTTCAAAAACAAGAGATGAATGCCTTATGGTTTTGTTATTATGAAACTGATGAAGTTTAAACATACTAAGTTGCCAACAAATAATGGATATCCCTTAGATGTTAAGATGGTAAGAAAAGTAGTCATTAAACATATAGGAATTCATGTCATGGAGAGAGTTTGGTATGCTAATGATGAGGCTCATTTTATTCACCCATCATTAAGGAAAATAAATTTTAAAGTTAAGAAGCTACAGGCACTTGCTCAAGGGGAGGAAGAAGAAGAAAACCCTGAATAAGAAGAAGATCAATAAGGTACTAAAATTGCTACACAAAAAGATTTTCAAACTATAAATGAGGAGCCAACTATTAAGCATAAAGAAGTTCAATCTTTTATTGATAAGGTCTTAGAATAGAAGAAAAGAAAAGGAAAGATGAAAATTAAGCAAGGTGCTGTGAAAAGACCAAAACCGAATCCTTTGTTAACTGGGACATCTAAGCTAGACATTTTGACTTATGCTATTGGTAAAGTTACAAATGATCCAGCTCCTAATGTAACCAAGAGTTCTTGAGTTCTAATTGCTATAAGTGGCCTACAAGAACAAATCTTAGCTATTCTCATAAAATTTAATGAATCCTTATGTAAGAATAGAGAAATCTCGAAGAAGGCTATATGTATTGGCTATGAGACTATGTTCACTATGCTTACAAAGCATTTGGATTGGAAGTTTGTTAATCTAGTCAACCTTTAGGAGGCATACAATTTGAAGATAAATGAGGAAGGGCTTAAGGTGAAGAATCATAAAGGCCTAAATTTGTTTATTAAGCTAAAAATAATAAAAGATTTTATCAAAGTTATAGACAAAAAGGTAAATATTCTAGATGATAGTGTTTAATAGATCTACAACGTTATAGTTAGGCCATTTAATCCAAATATCCTATCATCTGCACCCCCTACTTCTAGTCCATCTTTTCCTTAGTCATCTCTTACCAAATCATTTAAGATTAGTTTAATTTTAGTTTAGATTAGTTTTTATCAAAACCGTTTCATTTATGTTATGTTTAGTTTAGTTTTTGCCATGTTTTTGGTATATCCAAATTTAATTGGTACTCATGTTTTGACATTCAATGTCAACTTATTCCTTTTGTCAATCTTTGTTTCTTATTCATTTTCTATCTTTGCTAATAATAAAAAGGGGGAGAAGTGGTAAGGGAAAATATTATGATCTAATCTAAATTGGACTTATAGAAGCCAAACTTTAAACATTTTCAAAAAAAAAAAAAATGGACCAAATATCCGAGTTGATATAATATGTTAACACTAATAGTATTTTATTGATCCAAAAATTTTTCATTAATTATTTGTTATTATCAAAGAGGGAAAGAATGTTAGATCCCTTGATGGCATGTTTTGATGATAACAAACATTAATGTCAAGTTTAGTACACAAGAATGGACCAGAATGAAATTATGATTCCAGGTTTCATTCTTATTCCATATGTTTGGAGATGCATTTAAAAGTTGAAATAGCCAATTTTAGACTTTGAGAAGATAAAATCGACAATTCCATTCCTTCCAAATTTATTATTATTAATCAAATTACTTATTTAATTTTCAATTTAATTATGACATTCAATAATTAAGGAAATTTTTGTAATTATCACTATATATGCATTTGATTTCATTCTATTATATAGACATTTCTAAATATGAGAAAGGTTTTGTTATTCCTCTCCTCATTCCATTTCTTTCCATTCCATTCTAAACCATTCATGCATACCAAATGTAACATCAGAATTCATTAATAAGGGTCTTTAAGTGTTGATAATAATAATAATAGTGACTTAGAAGTAAAAATAAAAGCAAGAAATTAGAAATCATGACTTACGAATGATGCTTGAAGACTAAGAAGTTAAGAGCACAATTAGAAGCTTCTAATCCTTAAAAGGATAAGTAAGGACTTAGAAGCTATATTGGGTATTTTTTTTTATGTTTGAAGAAAAAAGAGATCAAACAAACTTAAAAGTAGACTTAGAAGTAAACTTAGAAGCAATCTCGATAAGTATAGAAGCCGCTTAAAAGAATTCTAAAGACTTAAAAGCAAACTTAAAAGCAATCTCAATAAGTACAGAAGCTACTCAAAAGAGTTTAAAAGACTTAGAAGTAGACTCAAAAGCAACCTAAAAGAACTTAATTTTATCTAACCTTGTTTATTTTACAAGTTAAGGCCCAACTCTATTGGTTAAGTATATATAGGTAATACATTTGACATTTTTTACTATTTAAGGAAGGTTTTCTTATAAGTTCTTATAAGAATTAATATCATAGTTAAGTTAGTTAGCACATGGAGTTAAAAAATAAGGATCATTATAAACATTTCGAATTTAATTTGAGAGAATATCGTAGAAACTAGTTAATTAGAGATTTAAATCTATGAAGATTTTATTCAATTAAGTTCATCTACAAGACTTAAGATTATCTAAAGATTGAGAGGAGAAAGCTATCTATATTTGAATATTTTGAATTTTGTAGAAATGTTTTAGTAATAACAATCTCAATATTTCAAAACTATAATAAGATAAGGATCAACCAACATATAGGCATTCAATCTTTACAAAAGAAGATAAGGGTCATCCAATGTCTAAAGGATTCACTAGCCATTATTCATAGAAATTTAGAAAGATACGAAGCCATTAAGAAAAAGATAGATAGTTCCCTAATATTCATTACAAAAGGCATTCAAGAAAGAACAATCTTAAGCAAACTTTATTTCTTCAATTGTTTACAAGTCTTTATGCTAAATACTTTAAGAAGTTATATCTATATTCCCGCCTAAACTTTTTTTAATCATATTGTATTGTAATCAAGAGAGAGAGTATAATACAATAGTTCTATTGGAGCTAGTGACAAGTTAGGAGAATAAAGATGGGTTGACTATAGTTGAGGAGGTTGTACTTATACTCTTCTTTTAATTTTTGAAAATAGTGAAACAACCTATATAGATGATTGAATCTCCAACAAGTAGAGTTGGAAGAGAGAACTAACTCATAAGAAGGGACCTCTATAAATCTTCTACTTGATCTTCTTGAACCCTCTTTCTTTTATTTATTTGTTTGTCAATAATTATCTATTTGTGAATATCTTGTTAAACTCTAAGCCATTTACATAAAGTAATTAAAAGTGGTTCTTTATTTCCAAAAAGTTTTGAAATATTAAGCAATCAATTTACCTCCCTACCCCTTATCTTGATTGCTTGTGAGGGACCAATACCTATGAAAATTGAAGTTTTCTTATATGAATGATGTGTAACCTCTATAGAGATACCACCTAAATTCTTTGTTACACCATGCTCCTAATTCCCTTAAAACCAAGTATGACAATTCGTGTTAGAAAACTTATTTAAACATAATCAATAAGCAATATGCATAAGCTTTAAAAGTGCAATTTATAACTACAAGTACACTAGGTCACGTATGCAGTAATAAAGGCTTATGAGACTAGGATGTTCCTACAAGGAGTGGATACTAAGTACCAATTATATTATAGACAGTACTATTAGCTAAGTAATCAAATTATGAATTTTTAAAACAAAACTAAATTATACTAATAAAACTATCTATACTTATAATCCATAAGGCAAAAAGATACAAGGACCAAATAGATAAGATATTGACAAGGTTATCATTTGGAAAATTTCATATGCCTTTATTATATATTAGAACTCATTATTTGAGTTTTATTAAATTCATTGGAATAATCTTCCCTTTCGAGCCTTGATAATCATATTTATGATATTGGCTTTCCCTTTGAGTTATCTAATTCATATTTATCAACTATGGAACAAAATTCCTTACACGAATCCAAATACCTTAACAAAAACTGATTAACATGCATATCTCTCTATCAAAATAACCACTTTTAACCACATTAAGTTCATGAATTCTAGAATTAATCTAACAAGCATGTGTCATTTTTGCCAATTTTTCTATTTTATTTTAGTTGAGCTAGAAATTAAAAAAAAATTAAAAAAAAATCAAAAGAAAAAATAATAAAATAAAAAAGAGATAATCGAGTCGAGTCATAGTAATTCGAGTCATCATAAGTCGAGTCATGTTATATTGAATTGGGTTGAGTTAAATTGAATTAAGTTGGATTATTAGATCAGATGACGATGTGAGCTTAATTAATTTTAAGTAAATGGTAAATTGGACTATTACTAAAATATTTTGGGCTATACCAATATAGAATAAATATTTATCTAATTTATGGGCTCAAATTAGATTTATGAATTATTGGTTAAATTATAGCGAATCGGATCGAGCTTGAAAAGAAAAAGCCTAAAATAAAGTATGGTTTCTAAAAGAGTCATAATCATATCTTCCATATCTAAGATTATAATCATATCTTAAGATATGAAAGATATGATTATAGGATTATAAATATTTAAGTGGGAATGATGGGCAGATTTTCACAATAAAAAAAATTATACCCACACAATCACACCTCAACCATACAAACACGCCCAAGAACAGCACCTAGCCTCTCACCTACTATCACCTAGTAGCGCCCAGCCTCTCACCTACTATCTCCTAGTAGCGCCTAGCCTCTCACCTACTCTCGCCTAGCAGCACCCATTCCATCGCCAAGCTTATACCCAAATCACCTAGTCCACCACCCAAGTAGCCCTAGACATCACCTAGACTACCCAACTCTCACCCATAGCATATAGCTAACGCAATACGGCAACCGAACATACGTTGACAAATATGAGCACAACATCGATACAATTCGATGTGAAGGTAAATTTTCATTAGTTTTTATTTATTTATCTTATTAATTATGTTTTTCTCCTTTGTTAATTTATTTTTTGTTTAAGTGCAAGTTTTTTAGTTATTATTTATTTTATTGTAGCTTTTTAGGGCAATTCTAATAAAATCTAGTTGAATTAAGTTTTTTGTAAAACAAAAATTAGATACGGTTAAGATATGGAGAAGATATGTACCTCACATATCACCAATGCATCTTATAGTTAAGATTTGGATAAGAATATGTATCCAGATGGTATCTTAATAGATCTTATAGTTAGTGTAAGCCCTAAAACTAAACCAAGTAACCGTAGGATCGAACTTAAAACTTAAGGTTTAGGGCGTTCGGTTAAAGTATCTGATCAAACCCAAATTATAAACTAATGAGAGGAATATTAATAAAAATAACCCCGTAAACTTAAATTTAAGGAAATAAGTAGTAAAATAGAAGACTATAAAATTTTCAAATTTTAAGCATAATAATTGCTAATTACCGAAAATGCGAAAAGTACAATCTAATAACTACTAAATTACTAAAGATAGATTATATGTATACCAAAAATTTTAGAATGACCAAAATAATAATTAGGAATGTTCATGTGTACCCCACATGTATTTACATATAGATAAAAATATGCGAAATTACCTAAATTGGCCAAAAACTAAGTAAATAATTAAGAAAAATTATAAATTAATTATAAAAAAATAAAAAAAAATCAAGGGAACCTAGATGAATTAAGATCAGGTCGTGGCAGGTCCAAATCTATAAAAGAAAAATTAGCCAATAAAAATTAGATAACCTAAAAGCCAAAAATCAAGGAAAATGGGCAAAGTCTTATCAAATTAATGCATATTAATTACAAAAAATGTCTATAAATAAGGGAAAAATTTCTAGAAGTCATTTGGTCAGTTTAGCATTTGGGAAAAATAGGAACACTGAAAAAATCGAGAGAAAATCCAGAAAATAAAAAAAAAAGGGAAAACTGTGCAGATTGAGTAAATGAACTAAACCCACCACTCACCACCACCTGGGACCGAGCCGCCACCACCAAGCCACTCTAGCCCCACCACCTAGGCCGACCGACAGCCTTGGACCGGGTTTGGACGGCTAAAAAGCTTTGGACCAGTTAGTCTCTTAAATATGCCGATTTTGAATAATTTTGTAAAATTAGTTATTTTGCCCAGAAAATTATGAAACTTGTTATTCTGAGGTTTTATTGTATGTAGATTTAGGAAAAAATATTGATTTAGTTTAATTGCATTTGAAATTATAGGATTCTTAACAAATTGCTCAAAACCGAGCATGATTATAACCGAAAATAAATAGGCTTAGGAGTGTAGTGTGGAGCTCAAATTTTTGTTGTAGGATACTCATATGATGTAGAACAGTACTATGAAGCCATTTTTTTTAAATTAATTTTCGAAAATTTTAAGTTAATTTTTAGCCCTAAAATGATGGAAAAATTGGGTGATTTGGGATTAATTAGGTGATTAAGATGTTAATTACTGATTTAGATCTTAATTAGATATTTAGGGATGTTAATCTCTGAAGTGAAACCCTAATCCTAGCCTTTGGAGTATTAAGTATGGTTAATTTAAGAAATTAGGTAATTAATATAAGAATTTAGTAATATATGAAATTGTAAATTAACAAATCTAAAAAATAGAGTTATTTAGATAATATTATAATAGAAATCAGAAAAATAATAAATCTGAAAATAACATTAATTTTAAGCAAAAGTCTCAAAATGTAAGATTTTCACACATCGAGAATAAATCCGATACCGCAATTAGGGTTAGCATGTATCGAATAGTTTAGAATACCAAATTACGACCCAATAGGATATTTGGACACTCGAGCTTAATGTGATTAATTTCACATTAGGATTCGAGCATAATTAAGGCTTAGAAATCAAAGTTTAAAATCTCATTTAGGATTTGAACACCAAAATAGAGTCCAACGAATCATTAGGACGTAATGGGCATACACGGAAAAAAATGAATTAAAATATGACTTAGAATATGAAACCGTAAATTTTAAGTACTAAAAAGACCTATTTGTATTATAGGACATCCCGAGACAAAATCAACTTGCGATTAAGGGTAAAGGGATCGAGCAAATCCAAGTAAGTGGGTTATTTCTTATTGTAATAGAGTACTAGTTTTGTAGTACTCAGAGACTTAGGCTTATATATGATTGTGATTGTAAGTAGTTTACACATGTGTTTGATATATCCGAATTCGTGCTGAATTTGTATTGTGAGTGACTTTATGACTCATTGAATTGGTATGAAATTGTTTGAACACCCTAAACGGAATTTAATCTTAGTCAACCCAAATAATTAATAATGTCATGCATTGCAACCCATCAGGGGATCATAGGATTCTCCAACCAAATACCGACCCCTTCGAAAAGGATAGCACAGGATTGCAAAATGGTCCTTTCTTCATCCTTAGTCGAACTAAGTAACAGGAGAGGAGGCCGTGGCGAGGGTGAAGTCAATGGTTTGAAGGTAGTCGCGGGAGGAGTGAGGTCTCCATTGCACAAGCCTAGGTTTGGTTGTGAGCTACTGCATAACATGGAAACTCCTCAACCCGAATTCGAGCGGGTGAAATTTCTCTGATTTCACAACGGACCGGACTACGTTATGCGATGATACTTGATTGTTGCATTGCATGAAAATAATTGTTTGATAACCCTGTTTGTGCTTGTATGCATTCATGAGTCCCCAATTTAACTTACTGAAATGTAGTTGCTCATACCCTTATAGATCCTTTTACAGGTTCTGATTTCTGAACATTTCAAGTACTATGCCGCTTTACAACTACCCAGAGGTTAGTCCATTGGAAGTTAGGGGTGTGAGGATCAAGTACTTAGTATAATGTGTAACTAGAGTGACCATGTAATTAGGGATGAAAGACTGATAGTTATTATGTAATCTAGTGAACTGCTATGTTTATGTAAAACTTCCTAGGAAGCTCTGTAGACTTATATATATAATATTGTACATGTTATTAGAAATTTGCACAATTTATCATAATTGTAGTTTAATTATTATTCGGACTGTTTACTTCAAAGCGAAGAGTCGTCAACGCCTTGTGTAGGTCATGTCTATTGTAGCCACTATGAGGCCAGTTACTATCATAGAATGGTTTACAGGGCGGGACTATTGCGACTCTGCGATTTCGGGGTATAACAGTTAGGATTTAGAAAAGATATTTTTTTGATACGTAGTGATTTTAAAAAAGAAAAATCTCAATTGAGTTTTTCAAAAGTATTTAGTTAGTTAGGGATTTCTCAGATTCATGAAAATTAGATTTCTTAGGTTTTTTTTTAATAATAAATTGATAAAAAAAATGTAAACTAGGCTTAGTTTTCAAAATAAATAGAGTCCACCCATTAAATATTTTATAAAAAGAGAACTACGGCTAGTTTTATCCCAACTAGCTAATAAGTAGGCATTTTCAAGGCAACCACATTAAAAATAATTTTTTTTCTTTTTCATGAAAATTCGTAATAAAAAAATAATTTAAAAAATCACTTTAGTTATCTTTTGTTTATTTATGCATATTTTAGTATTGTTAGAAAATTATAAAAATAAAAGCTCATTAATTTTTCTTTAATTTTTACATGGTAATTTCGTCTTAATAGGTTAGCTCTCGAAATTGGTTTTTCTCGTTTAACCTTCTAAAAATCATTTTTTTTTAGAATTTCCACAAACTAGTGGTTAAATTAAGGTTTACCCACCCGAAAACCCTAATTTTAGTTTTTACCAATTGAACTAATTGACAACTCTAATTTTTAAAATTTTTTAGAAAAACATTTCCTTAATTTAATGTCAAGTAATTTATATTAAGTGAGCTGGGCTTAATATAGGTTAAATTAAAGAAATCGAAATAGAGCTCGACACGTATGAATCTTTCTTTCCCTCTCAAGTCTTTTAGATTCTAACTTACAATACATCATAAGCCTAATGATATATTCATAAACCATTAAAATTGACTAATAAAAACATTTAAATAATTGAATAATAACATATAAAAGAATCATAAATAAGTTATTTCGTCAAACTATGTCAAATCCCACAAAAACAATTTAGTTTATAGCGATTGAAAGTGCAACATATAATGTAATAAGAAATATTAAAGATTAACTATGTAGAAAAGAAGGCACATATAATTATTATTGAAGCCAAGATAGTCTTCTAATTCTCACTTCATTAATGTCATTGATATTCTTGAACCTTATGTAGCTTGGGAATATCATTTGTTATGCAGTTTATGAAAGAAGAAATAAAACAATCAATGTCTTTATTATGCAACATTAAACCTTTTTTTGTGTTTATGCCATTCTTTTTTTTTTTAACCTAATTACTCTTCTTATGGTACATGACATGACTGGTGCTAATGTGAATTGCAATTATAGAGGTTAGATACATAAGGCTTAGACATGTATAATGCTTATCATGAATCAAGTTTGAAGTAACTTAAGCCCTTTTTTTGTCTCTTCTAATACGCCTAGAACAATTAGCTAGACACATCACATGTAAATGTTACACTTTCTTTAGCAAATTGTTATTGATTAGTTTTGGAATTCTTAATTCTAGACTTGATTGAATTCATATTGGAACATTGGAATTTCTTAGCTTGATTTAAGGACAATGGATGGCTTTTTGCTCTATGATCATAATGAGCTAATGATTGACTAATATTTCTTTTTCTTCACATTCCATTACTAAAAATTATATATGAAATATGCTTATTCTTCAAACATGGACAAGCTAGGCTCAAGGTGCATGAATTAGATTTGGTTCCACTTGTTTTAAATTTTCTGAATCCACAATTTTTTTCCTAAAAAATATAGCAATATATATGTGTCTGTTTGTGTGTGTATGTAGAATGAAGTCAAGATAAAAATATGTAATTTTCTCAAGTATCAATAAGTGGAATATTATTCACATATTAGAAGTGAGGCTTCTTATCTTAAAGTTCACCGACATAAGAATAAGGAAGAGAGGGGGTATTTTGTGTTAGGGTGAAGAGAGAGTATGGTAAAGAGCATTAACTTATGGATTTTTATGAATGAGAGAGGGTTAGAGTTAACACTTTATTTATAAGGAAATTTAAGGGTTAAAATGATTTAATAGCCCTATTTTTATTTTATTTCTAGGACCTTTCAAGCAAAATATAAAATATTATTCATCAACAAAACTATGGGTGAAAATTATATTCTAAGAACTTTGATTTTTTTTCTTTTCTATAGCTCGCATTAACCCAATCACAAGCACCAATTTGGGAAAATTAAATAATGAGAAGGTGAATCATACCCACAATTCTCTAAAACCTTCACAAGTACTCCACATATGGACTCATACATAATAGAATTTTTTATGTGACATTACTATTCTAAATTAAGAAATTAGTAAAGAGCTAAAAAAATCAAAACAAAAAAATATACAAATATCCAAAAGGAAAGTTGGTGAAACCTAATGATGTGCCTAAATCTAGTTATGATCTCATTTTGGGGGCTAGTTAGAGTCATCTAAGTATTCATATAGACTTTTTACATTGCATGGCATCTTTTAAGGCATTCTTGAGTTGCCAATGTTCAACAATAGTATACCCTTTGTCTCTATGGAAGACATAATATTTGTTGGAATTCCAATAAGCCGAGTTATTCTGCTTCTTTTTTAACCAAGCAAGGATACCTTAATCATAAACCTCTTACAAGAGTTGGTCTAAGTTGATGGTGCTCCTTATAAAGTGGAATGTTTCCTTTTTCTTTTTATTTTTTCATAAGCATATTCTAGTCATTAGGTCGAGTTAACCTGCTATGAGGTAGGGAACAAGCCAATTTATGAGGGTAGTTTGTCCTTCTTGTCTTTGCTTTTGTCTAAGGGTTGTTGCTTGGATTGTCTTCTTACTAGGATGTTGTCTTGTTGTTTGATGTATTTTGCTATGATGGCTTAGGATTTAATGAAGTCTCGCGACCTTTTCTTCATCATGTAGTAAAAGAATTGTTACCGGTCCTTTACTTCCATGACAGTAGTATTAGTTACAACATTCATATCAAGGTTTTGGATCTTGATCATGGTGCCAATGACTTAAGCCATGTATTCTCTAAGTGTCCCATCAAGGACTAGATGAATTGGTGTTAAGTATGAAGGCTCTTTCTTAGGTTGTTTAATTATGATAAATTTTTATGGGAAAGCTCGTGTTAACTCTTTGAAGTTAGAGGTAAAGTTTAGTTGGAGGCTTTAGTACCAAGTTCAAATAGCATTGGTGAAGCTACCCATAAAGTCTCTACAAGCTATGGAGTCAAAAATGTCAGTGAGCTCCATTTGAATGCTATATAGTATAGACATGTGGTAGGCTCAGTAATCTCATCATACAATTTTAATTATGGGACTTTTACCAAGTAAGGAAGGCCTTATCATGAATCAACTAGACAAAAGGGGATTGCATAGTTGTATTTGTATCCCAAGGATTACTCTGCATAGACCCTTTAACACTAGTTAGGCGCTTGATCAAAACATCGAGTTAATCAAGCCAAATGTCTTCAAGTGGCTCTCGTAAGAGTGGTATTTGAGATTATTTAGTGGGAGCCTAATTGCTTTGCTATTTCATTATAGAACATTATTAGTAGTGTAGGAGGAACTATTGCCATCTTAATCATCATGTTAAGGTAGCACAAGGTTATTATCAATGCATTGTCGAAGGTATTCACTTCTATCCTAAGACGTTGGTTCTCTTAGAGAATTGTTATCGTTTGTTGCTTTAAGTAAGTGAAATGGTCATTGTTTTGATGTTGCTCTCTCTATAGGGACTATTGATCATCATTTACATTATTTTATAAAGAGTTTGCTATAGGATTGGTTAGAGGGGAAGGTGATTGGTTGTTTACATTTGTTTTAGTCATTGATTCATTTTCTAAGTTTTAAATGGTGAACGCCAATTATTGATTATGAATTCTCAACAATAAGAAGTCCAACTTATTAGTAGATTAATGACAAAGAGTTGATGCTACACAAGTAGCAAAAGTAAGCTATGGGAGATGTTGAAGATGTCTCTGATGTATGCACTCCAATATTAAAGTCAGTAAGAGGGTCGATAATATCTACAACAAGGGTAGTAAATCGTATTGAGGTTTGGGTCCACTTGCCTAGGGGGCTTCAATTAGTATTTATAGGAGCAAATAAATATAGTAAGTTATATTTCTAAGATCTCTCTATATCTAACTTTTAGTTGAAGAAGATTATGGGAGATGATCTTGTTGCCATATTTTCCTATCATGCTTCCTGTTACTCTTTTGGACAAGTGGTTTTCAAGTTGAGCTTAAGTTTAGCAAAAATATCATACTAATCTCTTTTAAATCAGTGATTGAACTCAAAGAGCATAGCAAATAGATTAGCCAAATTCTAAAGTAGAATGTATAGAAATAAGTAAAGTATATTTAGTTAGCACTGGGATAAGATCCATTAAAATAAACACTAATAGATTCCTTAAACAAATCATCAATGATAAGAACAACAAGATTTATTTCCATGGACTCAAGTGACATGATCTATGGTGGTGTTTTTAGGTCCATATTCACAATTGTCCAATAGTAGCAAAGGTAATAACGATCTTAGATGCTAGTAGGTTGGTAGCAAGAAAGAGATGGAATGACGTTAGTGCAACAATCTTTAATGCTTTGAAACATAACTCTAGCATTCCATGTAATCTAAGCACCTATATGTTAGATAATAGAACCTTAATCCCTTGATTGAAGCAAATTAATATCATCTTAGTTCAATGTAAGCAAATATAGCGACATATGGAATTGCAACTCATTCAAGGAAGATGATGTGCCACTTTAATTAGTTTTTTTTTTTTTCCATCTTTGTTAGAAGCAATCCTTTCTTAAGTTCTTATAATGTAGTGAATCATTATGTTTGTGATAAAATTTCAATTGTATTAGATGTTCCTAAATCTAATATCATTAATAGAAGAGCTCACGTGATTCGTAAATAACAAAAGAGGACCTCTATGATGGAATATGAATCAATTACGAAGAACTAATGATGGAAATATACATATCTGTATTTATAATAAATATGAGAAATGTTAAAAAATCATGTTAACTCTATATTGAATTTACTTTAGCACAATATTCTAAATATAACCATATCATTTTCTGCAATATAATCCTTTAAAAATATAAAAGTATATAAGTTTTATTTTCAATATGCTTCCTTATCAATAAAAAGAAAAGGAAAAATCTTAAGCATTCACTTTTAACATTGTTTTGGCGGTCCTTGTTCACCTATCTTAGTTGTGAAACTTTTATGAAAATAGATTCATATCAAGACAAAAGCACAAAAAGAATATAAACTTTGAGATAGTATAAGTAATGAATAAAAATATAATACAAGCAAATTTTCTAGAAAATAATTAAAATTATTCATGTACTAATATCAATGAACAAACATCTAATGTATATATCAATCACAAATCACATAAAAGAAAAATGAAAAGGTAGCAATAGCAAATTTGGTTATCAATTGACATTTTTATCATTTATATTTCTTTCTCTTTTTTTCATGTTTCTTATCCAATTCCTTTTAGAAGACTTGCAACGAATTATGCAAAATAACAATAAATTGAAAAAAGATGATAGGAAAATTTCTTAACTCATTTTTCACTAAAAGAAAACCATGAATTATGAATTTTGTACTAAACCATTAGTACTATATAGAATAAAAAATAAAATATGATAAATAAATTCTATAAAGCACTTTACCTTTTTCTCTCTCATTTCTTTTTCTTTTCAAAAAACTTGCACCAAACATTATGCAAAACACCAATAAATCGATAAGAAATGACAACAAAATTACTTAAGTCATTTTCACTAAAATAAAAGTGCTAGTTATTTTTATATTAAATCATTAATATTATATAGATTATAAAGTAAAATATGACAAATAAACTCTATAAAGACATTTATTAGTATTGATAGGTCTTTTTAACCTATCACTTTGAAGGTCCAAACCTAAGTGATTAGGCCCACTCCATGTCCCCTAAGCACCTCTTAAGTAAAAGCCTGATATTTCCTTTCACTGAGCTAACTTACCCAAACCTAAAAGGACAAACCCTTCCAAGCCTAAACGTGAGCAAACCATCAATGTACTAGGTATTAACACCTGAGCTTAGAGAAACTGGAAACGCTCATGTGGCCTTAGGCTAAAAAAGAGACTAGAAGCCCCTAGCAAAATCTCAAGATGCCTGACTCCTCGATCCTAAGCCTTAAAGACCCAAAGACTCCATAGAAACCAAATTTGAGGCCTAGTAGCCTCATTTTGGCTGTAAGACCCATGTATGCCAAGTGTTCGATGCTTAGACCGAAGAGCACATCATAGGAGAATGCCCAGCTTATCTCTATTCTCTCCCTCATTAAATGCTACATAACAACCTACTGTATAGCCTAGAAATCTAGCTATCCAGGCTATGACAGTTGCTTATGCAAATGTGATGAAGTCCCTTCCTAAGATCCACTAACCAATAGAAAGCAACTATCCCTTCTTATACTAAGCATAACTCTATCCTAAATCATGTACGAGCCAATCCCTAACCACCATGTGGCTCCAATAAGTAAGCTTCATATTGCATAAATAAAGCGTAAAGCTTTAGGTATAAGGATCCTCTTTCGAGCACTCCTTATGTACATCTAATTTTCAGTCTCTTGTACCCTCAAATACTCTTCTTGCTAACTTAAGTATCAAAGAGCCCTCATTGGTAGTGCCATAGGAAGCTTCCTTATAGGTCCACCATCATCCATAGTTTTTAGACCATTAGAAGTATACATGAGAACTACCCTAGTGATAAACACTATCACAATTTGGCATCTACCGTTACACAAACCTACCAACAAGGTCAATAGTAAAAACACAAACCTGCATCCATCACTCCTCAATGGTGATGAATGGTCACCAACACCGCTACTATTACGAACAATTTAACCACTTTGAATTTCAACTAGATGAACGCGATGTTCAACTAGCTAATGGAGGCTAACCAAAACCTCCCTTTAAAAAAACGTTGATTTGTAACAAGAACTATAGCCTTACTGATAAGAATCAACCTCCTAGACTAATCGCACGAAGATGAGCTAAAGAACTCTAAGGACTCATTCGAAGAATACTAGCTTAAAGTCCTATAAATTCCTATCTTGATCTCTATGTTTCCCTTTTCTATTAACCTGACTGCCAAGCCTTTACGTGTACCAAAGCTACTAAATAGTTGAGCTATAATAGAAAATCCAAGCAAACAATTATAAGACTATTCGAGCCGAGATCTCGAACCGATAATAGATGTCCAACCATAACCCTAGCTGACTACTCTATAAAAGACTGATTGGGCCTCAACCTGATCTAGAACAAGTCGGCCCCTAACTGCAAATTCTTTTTCTCATCTACTTTATACCATATTTATAACGTCTAGCCACCAAGTGATACGTGTCTTCTAGCATAACATTCTAAAAGGATTCTTTAGTTTTCTTATTGAATATTCTTTGTCTCTTTTACCCTTTTTAGTATGTACTGCATAACCTAATTGTAAGAATACCCTTTTATCTTTTAATAAACTTAAAGTAACCCTAGTGAATGGGTATATAAACTTCCACTTAATTGTATGTAGACACCAATGATCAATGTCAAAATTTTATTCAAGTTTCCTTTGAGCAACCCTAGTGTTCTTATTACCCTTTAACTTTAATCTATTTCCTTTAGCAAAGAGTAATGGTCAGTGACCCTTTAATTCGGACCAGTAAGTCATATCCAGTGATTGTAGGCTGAGTAGAATCGATTGGTGTACAATATCCATTCAGTAGCTACCCAGATTTTGCTAGCTTTCCTTTTGTTTCTTTCAATTCGCTTCGTTGTAGTGCCACTCCATGTGTTCAACCTCAAGGATACATCAGCTTCACTGGTATCAAAGCATGGTTCCAAGGGAGAGTGCAGGAAGTTGCAGTGAAGTTTGGTTTACTTTAATGTTAGTGGTTGTTGTGTTCCTTTCATAGCTACTGCAACATGTTCATGTAGAGTAAGTCTAGAGTTATGGGTTATGTAGTAAAGGTTGGTGTGTTGGTAAGTATGGTCTCATTGTTGTTCTATTTTTACTCTATTTTCCACTATAAAAGCAAAACAAGTTCATTTTTGTTCTATTAGAGTGATTATTAGGTATTAGAATTGTTAGTATGTTAGTCGAAGTTTTGGGTAGTACGATAACATTGTTTTCCCATGTATTGTGTTGTTAATCTATTTGAAAGTATTATACAATATTAGACTCTAGTGTTTAAGGTGTTATTAGAGACTAGAGTAGTAGTGCTCAACTTGGCCATGGTCATAATAGAAATAACACTCCTAGGTCAGTTGATGAAAAACTTAACAGACTCACTAATCTTGCTGAGAGTCTAGGCAATGCAAGTTAATAGGCCAGAACTCTAGGATATGCCATAATGCAACCTATTCGAAAATATGTTAAAAGGAGGCTATGGCTAAGGTAACTAAACTAATTGCCCAATTCGACCCCCTCGAGCTAGAGGAGTTGCAGACCAAGCTACTAAACAAAGACTAGAGTTAGAGGAGATAGATGCCAAGGAGTATGGTAAGGAAGAAGAAGAGGCTAACTATTACCAAGCACAAAAACTAAGACACCAAGCCCCTCGAGGACTAGGTATGTCAGAGTCCAAATCCTACCCTTTAACGGAAGTAGAGATATAGATGAACACTTGGAGTAGGAAGAGGAGGTCGAGAAAGTATTTGACTATTATAGGTATACAGATGTTGTCAAGGTCCAACTTGTTGCGTTAGAGTACACTAGGTATGCTACAATATGGTGGAAAAATCTAAATGCTGCCAAAGTATGGGATGGAAGACAAGGTATGAGAACTTAGGATGAGATGAAAAGGTTGTTATGGGGTAGATTTATGCCTAAGACCTACTTACAAAATACATTTGCAAAGTTGCAAGAACTTTGCCAAGGAGGCTGATATGTTGATGACTATGCAAGAGAGTTTTAGAAGCTTATGATCTGAGTTGGTGTGGAAGAACTAGAGGCCTAAATAGTATCAAGGTTCATTTCTAGGCTCAAATATAACATTTGCAACATTGTGGAAGTGTAGAGGTTTTATACTTTAGAAGAGGTGATTAAGATAGCATAGAAGGTTGAAAAACAAAAGAGAAGTGCTCCAAGCCAACCTAGGCCAACATTCTCTCGATCCCCTATTATGCGGTGACCTGTTCAAGTCAAGCTAAGGAAAGGAATGACTAAGGGTCAAGTAGGACAACTAAGCTGAACTAAGGTTAGACTGACCCCGAGAATATATCAGAGAGGATAGACCTCCAAATGGAAGACTAGTGAGGTGAAGTTCTTTAAATGCTTAGGCTTTGGACATATGCCTATTAAGTGTCTAAACCGACGTGCAATGGTGCTCTAAGGAGATGTAGTAGATAGCACTGATGAGAGCAAGTCCGAAGAGGAGAAAGATGTTGGGAAAGCAAAAGCTAAGGAGGAAGAGGAGACTTATGTCTATGCCAACTAAGGAGAAGTGATGACACTAGTCTTAAGACAAGTACTAAGTTCCCTATCAAACTCCAAGGAAGACTAGAGGGAAATTTTGTTTCATACTAAATATAGCATCAGAGGACAATTGTACACTATCATAGAAGACGGAGGAAGTTATACTAACATAGTCACACAATCCTTAGTGTAAAGGCTAGGTCTATTGACCTCAAAGCATCCTCGACCTTATAAACTACATTAGCTTCATGATAAGGATACTTTGCACATAATGGGGTCAAGTAACCATATCATTCAGTGTTAGGAATTTATACAGCGATGAAGTAGTGTGCAATGTCGTCCTCATTGGAGCTTCACATCTATTGCTTAGAAGATCTTGATTGTTCAATTGATGTGTTATACATGATGGATATAAGAACACCTATGCCTTTAATAAGGATGGGAAGAAGATTATGTTGCAACCCATGACCCCATCTTAAGTAAATGAGACTTATAATCAACTTACCCAAGCTAGTAAGAAGAAGGCCTTAATGATGAGCCAAAGAGAGCTTCAAGCTACTAAGAAGGTCGAAGAGCCTATGTTTCTATTGATTAGACGATTACTGAAGATGGGAGATCTGAAGGATGATCTAAATGAAATCTGAAGGTTAATTGATGTGTTTACCAACCTGTTTCCTAAGGAGCTGCCTAAGGGACTACCCCTAATCTAAGGCATAAAGCACTGTATTGACCTATAGCCAAACATCACCCTACCAAACTGACTTGCATATAGAATGAATTCTAAACAAGCTACCAAGCTAAAAAAAAATAGGTAGATGAGCTCATAGATTAAAGATACATGATAGGAATCAACCTACGACTATCTCTAAGCCAAGGCCAACAAGTTCTTATTCAAGGCCAAATTTTTCAAAGCTAAGGGTGAATAGCTTTTGCCAAGGCCAAGCTAATAATAGAAGATCGAAGGGAAGAAAGGGAGCCACTTAGCATCAAGTCTATCATCTACCGAGAAGCTGAAAGATCACATACCTGAGTACTCAGGAACCTATAACCACTTGGCACGGTATGGAGACACTAGCATCGATTAATCCTAGAACTCAACAATTATAAGCCGACCTTTTAAGTTTCTTAGTCAAGCACTACCAAACTTCAAGGACTCCTACTTAAACCTGTACATCCAATTACCGAACTTGTCTAGTTCGGATCCTGCTCCTTCTAACATAAGCTGAGTGACTGCATGCCAACTTCTATTAAACGTACAATTTTGTATTCTTGTACATGTTTTCTTTATTTTATTTATGAGCCCATTCTTTAAGATTTAAGATCTTGTACATTATTTATACTTTTACCACTAAGGTTTAAGACTTGCTATAAATAACAATATTTGTAATTAGTAGAGACATCACACATATAAGACGGAAAAGAATATTCCTCTTTCGAGTAAAATTATACTTGATCTCCTAGAGCCTGCATTTGCCGAAATACTGAATGCTAAATAACTCATTAATCTTTCTTATGTTTTTATCAATCTTGGCCCTAAGATTGTGGTGAACCCTCATTTGAGCCAGTTAGTAAGTAACATATAACCTTCATTTAAATCCCAAGTGACATTTAGTATTCATGAGTTATATTAAACCCTATTTCAAGCTCAAACCTTTGATTGTGTTTGTGTCTTGGTGCATGATATCCATATACATTCACCACAAAAACCCCTATTTTACTTCTTTCTCTTCATACTCCTCTTAAACCCCAAATACCCATTTTTATTTCGAGACCCACTACCATATCAATACATGAGGGAGAGCATGAGCTCTTCTGTTATACCAGCTTTGCTCATCCCTAAGAAGGATAGTTTATGGCGCCTGTACATTAACAGCTAAGCAATTAATTAAATCATTATCAAATATAAGTTCCCAATACTAAAGCTCAATGACATGTTGAATGAGCTCTATAGTGCCAAACTATTTTCTAAGATTGATATGTGAAGTAGCTGCAAATGAATTCACATAAGGATGGGTAATGAGTGGAACACTTCCTTCAAAACTAAGCATGGACTCTATGAATAGTTGGTTATGCCGTTCAGACTTACTAATGCACCAAGTACATTAATGGGATTAATGAACCATGTGATATACCTTCTGATCAGAAGATGTGTGGTCATGTATTTTAATGACATATTAGCATATAGTTCCAACCTAAATAACCATGTTCAACATCTCCAAGTAATATTTAACATTTTGCAATCTGAGCAGCTATATGGGAATTTGAAGAAACATACATTTTGTCAAGATGAAGTGGCTTTTTTTTAGTTTATAGTTCCATGGGAAGGAATCTAAGGAGATGAGGAGAAGCTCCAAGCTGTGTTAGAATGGCCAATGCCAAAAAATGCCACTGAAGTTCAAAGTTTTCATGGCCTAACTTCTTTCTATAAGTGATTCATTAAGAACTTCAATACCATAACTGCTTCCTTAACCAAGCTAACAAAAAAGAGTAATGGGTAGAGCTTTAAGGAGATCAAGGAGAAAAACATCTGCCCCCTATCCTATTACTGCCAAACTTTGACAAGCCCTTCAAATTGGCATGTGATGCATCAAGAATTGGAATTGGCGTGGTCTTGATGTAGGAGTGATGACCCATCGCTTACCATAGTGAGAAGCTTAATAGTGTTGCTCTAAACTATTATGTGTACGAGAAAGAGTTGCACTCTCTTTTTTAAGCCCTCATTGTTTGGCAACACTATTTGCTGACATGAGAGTTTATTATTTATACAAGCCATGAGTCTCTGAAGTATCTTAAGAGTCAAAACAAACCCTCGAAGAGGCAAGCCGAGTGGTTAGAGTTCATAGAAGGATTTTCATATGTGATCTAGCATAAAAAAGGAAGCACAATTGTGGCTACCGATGCTCTATCACATCGGCAAACCTTGCTAATCACTTTGTAAATAAAATTACTAGGATTTTTGCTTATCACCTAATAGTATGCTAATGACCCTTATTTTGGTCCCATTATTAAGTAGTGCTAAGAAGGAGTAGTTGTTAGAGGACATTATCTCAAGGATGGCTATCTGTTCAAGGACTGAAGGCTGTATATACCAAATTATTCCATGCATAAGTTGTTGATCAAGGAAGCTCATAATGGCAGATTATCTGATCACTTTGGGGATATTAAGGTAACCAAACTATTAAAAGAAAACTTTTACTAGAATGGTTTAGCCAAGGATGTCCATAAGGTAGTTGATAGCTATAAAGTGCGTAAGCGAGTTAAGGGGAAGAGAGAGCCCTATGGAGAATACATACCCCTAACAACACTAACCTTACCTTAAGCCGACCTCAGTATAGCTTTGTTTTAGGGTTGCCCCGGACATCTAAAGGAAAAGATTCTATATTTGTTATGGTCGATTGCTTCAGCAAAATGGCACACTTCATCATATACCATTGAACTAATGATGTTTTATATATTACTGATTTATTTGCAAGAAGTTGTCTAACTACATGAAGTGCTAAAGACCATCATTTCAAATCAAGACACAAAATCTTTAAGCTATTTTTTAAAGACTCTTTGGAGAAGACTTGGAACTAAACTTGTGTTTAGCTCCAGTAGCCACCCTTAGAATGATCGCCAGACTAAAGTGGTGAATAGGACATTAGGAAACGTATTCAGAGCTGTCATAGGAAAAAACTTAAGGGACTGAGATCTATGTCTACCAATTATGGAATTTGCATACAACCGAGCTATCTATAGCACTACTAGGATGACCTCATTCAAAGTCATCTATGGCCTTAATCCTACTATTCCCCTAGATATGATCGATACCCCCACTACTGTTAAAGAGAGTCAATCAAGAGCTAACCTAGCTCAAGAATTGCAAGAGCTATTCCAGTCTGTAACTAGGAAGATCGCTAAGTTCAATTAGAGATAATAAGAGATTGGTAGTTGAGGTCATCAAGTTATTTTTTTCCAGCTAGGAGACTTAGTATAGATACGCCTCAGCTGAGAATGATTCTTGCACTTAAGACAAAAGTAAGCTATCTCCTCGAGTTGATGGTCTATTCAAGGTCTTTAAGAAGGTCAACCATAACACCTACCAAATCGAGTTACCTAATGACTATGGTATCTCCCTTACTTTTAATGTATCCGGCCTGATTACTCACCAACTAGCAAAAGAGCCCATAAGTGTCCTAGAAGGAGAGCTAGAGACTATTTTAGATTTGAGGACAAATCATTTCGACCCTAAGCAGATAATAAGAATCAACACCTTAGATTGATTACACAAAGCCGAGCTAAAGGACTCCAAGGACTTACTTAAAGAATACTAGCTCGAAGCCCTTTTCGAGACGGAAATCCCTATTCGGACCTTTGTGTTTTCCTTTTTTGCCAACCTAACTGGCAGGCCTTTACGTACGCTAAACTTACTGAACAGCTGAGCTATGACAAAACATCTAAGCAAACAATCCTAAGACTATCCGAGCCGAGATCCCGAACCAATAATAGATGTCTGACCCTAACCCCAGTTGAGTACTCTACAGCGAGATTGATTGGACCCCAACCTAATCTAGATTAAGTTAGCCCTTGACTACAAATTCTTCTTCTCATATACTTTGTACCATATTTCTAATGTCTAACCATCGAGTGACACATGTCTTCTACTACAACATTTCAAAAGGATTCTTTACTTTTCGTACTAAATATTATTTGTCTCTTTTATCCATTTTAGTATATATTGCATAACCCAATTGTAAGAATACACCTTTGTCTTTTCATACATGTAAAGTAACTATAATTGATGGGTATATAAACCTCCACCTAATTGTACACAGACATCGATGATCAATATCAAAATTTTATTTAAGTTCCTTTTAAACAACCCTAGTGTTCTCATTACTCTTTAACTCTTATCTATTCGCTTTAGCAAAGACTAGTAGTAAGTAACCCTTCAATTCATACCGATAAGTCAAATCCGGTAGATTATAAGTCGAGTAAGATCAATTGGTGTATCATATCCATTCGATAACTACCCAGACTTTGCTAGGTTTTCTTTTATTTCTTTTGGTTCACTTCGTTGTGGTGCTACTCCATCCGTTTGACCTTGGGGATGCATCACTTGCATAAGCTCAAGGGCAAGTTCAATCGTGAAGTCCCTTTCGTCAATTCATCAAGCAAGCTAAGTAGGCATATAAGGCATTCATCGATGCCTCTAGCAAACCTGTATACCTATGCAAGTGTATTCAATTTAAGCATTGCCCTATCAAAGACTTGTGCAACAAATTGAACACCAATCATGACAAGGCAAAAGTGCAGTGTAAGTTATATAGCACTAGTAAAATGCGGAGGAAAATCTCCTTAAAAAGCTCATAGTAGCCACTAGAGGAGATGAACGTATGAGAGCTCGATGAGCACATTTGCTATGTCTTGAGCATACGCAACCAAAAGCCCATCCTAACCTCAACTCGTGTATCATAAACATCCATGAGTAAGAGCCCATTCATGCTTTTAATCCTCAAGGAATCCTTTTGTAAGGCATTCAACTACTACACCTCAACACTTATGACAGCTAAATCGACCCGGATGACCACCTGGTGCACTTTCACACCATAATTAGCCTCTATAATTTCTTTGATACTATAATGTGCAAGGTATTCCTGAGCACATTAATGAAGGTAGCATTGGTATGGTTTAACCAACTAAGACAACTCAATTAGCCGTTTGACGATCTAATGGTTAGGTTTTAGCAACAACTTTTAAATAGCAAAGTACTGTATAGTGACTCATCAACCCTATATAACATTTGGTAAAGGCCTAATGAAACCCTTCAAGCTTTCCTCAAGCACTTTAACTAAGTAAAGCTTCAAGTCCTAAAGGCTTACATCAAGGTTGCCCTTTATGATATCATATACAACCTGGATCCTAATAGCAAGTTCTTTGAGGCCATCGCATTCCATTGCTTAAACACCTTTGAAGAATTCATGAAAATAACCAAACAATATGTCACTTAAGAGGACACCATTCTAGTAAGGTTAGAGGGTGATAGCCATAACTGAGGTCCCTTAGTAAAGGACTGCCTTAGCCCTCAAGAAAATCACCTAACTTCTTCTAGAGAGCATTGAAAGAGGTAGAAACAAAAGTTCACTAATTACATGAACTATACCCCATTGAGTCGCCCTCTTGACGAAACCCTTTATGAGATCTGAGGATAACTTCCCTAACCCCCACGTGTTAGAGAAACCCCCAAGATAGCAACACCAAGTAAGTTCTACAATTGCTATGGTATGCATAACCACAACACAAATGAGTGCTGCCACCTCAAAAACATCGTCAAAGGCCTTTTCACAAAGGCTATATTGACCACCTCACCGCTAATAAGAGGAGTTAGATTCAATCACTAACCAAATGTCATTGAACTAAAGAAGAACAATAGCAACAACAACTACAATAGCAGAACAACCTTGACAACACACAATGTCAAGGTAGACGAAGATAGGTCTAAACCATAATCATAGGGCCAGGATTATCAAACATGGCCTGTCCCTCTAAGCTACAACATGAACTATTATCTATCCGAGCCAAGAAGCTAAAGATAGATACCACCGTCTCCTTCTTAGACTTAGATAAGGAAGGTATAGAATATCCCCATATTGACCCTCTCATAATCAATGCTAAATAGGATACTTTAAGATCTTGAAGACCTACATTGATAATAGGAGCTTAGCAAATATCATATTTTGTTACGCTTATGAACAAATGAAAGACCAGCTTAAGGAACCCCTCCAACTGTACAAGCACAACTTAGTTGGCTTTGGAGGGAAGTCTGTTTCGATTAAGGGTATGATTACACTCCTTGTTTAGTTAGGTGATTATGAGCACATTGCCTCACAGCTAACGACTTCATCGTTGTTGACCATCCTAAGGAGGCCTAATCTCAACAAATTTGACATGTGCATCAGTCCAAGATGTCTAAAGTTAATGTACTAACGACTACATGAATTAGTATAGCCTAAGGTAACTAGAAGTTATCAAGATGACTATACCTAAAATACATTTCGTAAGATCACGTAATGCACATTAAATTAACATCGGAAAAAGCATAAGGCTCAAGAGGAGAGCTCATAGAGAAGACTACGGTAGTACAATTTGAAAACCACCCTGACTAAACCAAGCGAATAGGAGCCTTGCTATATATTAAGGAAAGAGAAGATATTATTGCCTTCCTTCATTCCAATTTTGACGTATCTATATCTTCTCCTGAGAAGATGTCGAGGATCATAGGCATCCTTGAGGCAATGCACCACCTTTAAGTAAACTCCAATGTGCGACCTATTAAGCAAAAGAGATGGCACTTTATATTGGAATGACAGGCTACCATTGAGTAGAAGTAAGCTCCTTCGAGTTGGCTTCATAAGGGAGGATCGCTATCCAACCTACCTAGTAAACACTATGTTAGTCAAAAATTCCAAAGGGAAATGGCTAATGTGAGTAGTCTAAGATAACCTAAATAAAGCCTACTTGAAGGATTACTTTCCCCTCTTTAGGATCAACTAGCTTGTTGACTCAACCTTGGGCCCTATAAGGCTCAATTTTAAGGACAACTATTAAGGCTATAACCAAATACGCATGGCCTTTGAAGACCAAGTATATACGTTGTTTATCACCAACTTTGGCACATACTATTACAAAGTCATTCCTTTTATCCTTAAAAACACTAAGTCAACTTATTAAAGGTTAGTTATAACAATTTTCAAGCTACAACTTGGATATAATGTCAAGGTCTATATCAATGACATGATCAATAAGAGCATATCAAAGATTAGCTATAACTAGGACTTGTGCAAAACCTTTGACACCTTACACAAGCATCAGATGAAGGTCAACCCCTAGAAAAGCATCTTTGGGGTTAACTTGAGCAAGGTCTTCGATTTCATGGTCATAGATGCAACATCGAGGCTAACCTAGATAAGATACAAGCCATTTGGGACATGAAGGCCCCCTTGAAAATAAAGGATGTCCAACAGTTAACTAATAGGGTTGTCATGCTCAATCGCTTTGCATGTAAGAGTATTGATAAATTTTCCAAGTTCTTCAAGCTACTAAAGAACCCATCGAAGTTTAATTGGACCAAAGAGTGCCAGATTGCTTTCGAGAAGCTTAAGCAATTTTTAGAAAGGCCACTGGTGCTCTCTAAACTAATCCATGATAAACAGTTCTATCTTTACCTATTTGTAGGTGACTAAGCATTATCCTTTATGGTCATTCAAATAGGTAGGTGGGAACACAAGCTGGCTCACTACATCAACCACATTTTGTAAGGCCTTGAGATCAAGTACACATAGGTAAAGAAGTTTGCTTTGGTCATAGTGATTATTGTACAAAAGTTGAGGCCTTACTTTCAAGTACATCCCATCATTGTCCTTACCAACTAACTATTATGGAAAATTTTACAGAAGCCCAATGCATCAAGCTAGATGGTTAAGTACTTGTTGGAGCTTAATGCTCACAAAGTTTAATTATGCTCTAGGTAGGCTATCAAGACACAAATCATCGTGAACATTGTTTTTTAGTACACTAGAGAGGAGGAAACACCAGTACAAATCGGCATACTGGTATGGACTCTCCATGTCGATGGATCTTCCACTTAGGGAGTAGGAGTCAAGTAGGAATAGTTCTATAGGAGCCTCACGACACTAAGGTCCTTTACACACTCAAGTTTAGATTCCTAAAGAGTAATAATAAGGCTAAATATGAAGCACTCATTGTTAGTTTCAGGATTACAAAGGACATAGGGGTCAAGAAATTAGAGATTTACTTAGACTCCATGCTTGCGGTTCAATAAGTTAAAGGGGAGTATGAAACGAAAGGAGAGGTAATGACAAAGCACCTTTAAGTAGTATAAGACCTCGCTTTTGGATTCACCTCGTAGAGCATCACCAAAATCCCTTAGGTAGAGAACTCAGAGGTAGAAAGGCTTTCCAAACATACTTCTATGGCCATCCCACCACCCTATAAGGGCGATAAGAAAATTCTTCTATAATACATTCCCAAGCACATCATTGATAACTAACCGCATGAAGTCTTCAAGATCTAACCCCACACCCCACCGCCCCCCTCCCCCTTCCCCTTCTATTAAACCATCCTAAATGGATCTAATACTCGAGTATCATAAGACTAGGGCATTAACAACAATAATGGAGAGGCTAAGAGGCTTACTTATAGCTTGACTAACTACATGATTGTTGATGGTGTCCTCTATTGTTATGGATACAACATCCCATTCCTTTAGTATCTTAAGCCTAAGGAAGGTATCCTTACCCTTGAAGAATTGGACACCAAGATCTACAACAATCATATTCAAACCTAGTCTTTATACATTCGAGCTCTCTACCTTGGCTACTACTGGCCAATAGTAACAAAGATGTAAAGAATATGGTCTAATGATGCTAGAAGTGTCAGAAGCATACAAACATTAATCATGCCTTAAGCATTGATCTCCACTCAATGACGAGCCCATAGCCATTTGCCTAATAGGGCCTTGACATCTTTAAACTGTTCCCCAAAGCTGGTGGTTGTGGACTAGTTCACGAAATGTGTTGAGGCTTAGGTAGACACAAGTATGATAGCCAAAGTGGCCGAAGGGTTTGTCTTTACTAACACCATCACTAAGTTTAGGGTAAACTAGGCCCTAATCATAAACAAGAAGTAGTTTGACAGTGCCAGGTTCAGAGAGTTCTATTATAAGCATAACATCAAGCTCCACTGTACCACAATCATCTACCTTCAAACCAACAGTCAAGTCTAAGCTATCAATAAGATAGTGCTCAACAACTTGAAGAGGAAACTGGAATGAGCAGAGGGCAGGTAGGTCGATGATCTCCTTACCTTCTTCGAAGGGTACCAAACAACGCATAGAATGACTACTAGAGAAACCCATTCCATCTTACCTTTAGTTTAGAAGTCATACTACCCATTGAGCTAGAGCTCCTAACAAGCAAGGTCTAGAACTTCGACATCAACACTAACCATAGGACCTTACAAGCAAGGCTCGACACAATGGATGAGGTGTAAGACCCCGTCCGTGATTGAGTAGTAGCTTACCAACAACAAATGGCTAAGTATTACAACAATAAGGTTAGGCACAAGGTCTTTTAGCTTTAAGACCTAGTGTATCGAAAGCTAGAGGCCATAAGGTCACAAGAATAACAAGGTAAATTGGCACCAAATTAAGAGGACCTTCAATGGATAAAAGAGGACGTAAGTAATGAAGGTTACAAATTAAAGACCTTCAATAAACAAAACATCTTGAGGATGTGGAACGCTAACAATCTTAGGCCTTACTTTCTGTAAAATTTTACAAAGAACTCAATGTAGTTGTAAATATTCCAAAGATTCAATGAAAGATCAATTCTACATTTGTCTGCTCTTCCCCACTAAATCATCAGACCTCTACATGGCTAAATTACCATCGAGCCCTACCCTTTATCATGCAAGCAAAAAGCCCCAATTACAAATAAGTCAATGTATATCCTTAAAGCTTAAGTACTATCCCCGACCATAACACTTAGGAGGTCCTCAGCTTTGAGTACTTAGTTCAATTTACATCCCAACCTTGAGTACCCTATAAACACCTACAACCAAGGAGCTAGTATACCAAACCAAGTACATTGACTTAATTAGTACACTAGGTCCTTAACCATGGGCAACTTCAAAGTGGCCATTGCCCTAAACCAACCACAACTTGGTTACAAGATCATGAGCCTATGACTAGCATGCCTTAGCAAGACAACGCAATCAAGAATGCTAAGCTACTTGGAAGCAAAGGTTAGCATAAATAACTAAGGGAAACCTAGTCTAGTGGACACTCGGTACAACCCGCAAAATTTGGATACCCACCCTAACCAAATCCCTATATAGTTACAAATGCTTGATAGGACAAACTAATATGAATATTTAGGGCAATAAGTATAAGCCAAAGTAAGAAGAAAAACTAAAATGCGAAGGATAGTAGGAATGAGAAGGCAACTATACTTAGTAAATTTCACTATAATTCACATATACATTTCATTACAAAAAATCAAAGGTCGGTATAAACCTCGCAAATTTAGCTTTCGAAGTATAGAAACAAACGTCCAAACTGTAGATGATTTCCTGAAGTCAATAGAGCTAGTGAGATTTAAAACCAATTAAACTCTCAATTCAAAACCTAAAGTGAATGTGAAAAACCTTAAATTATCAACTGAACCTCTAACCGCATACGAAGACCCTAAAACCTCAAGTATATGTACCTGCCAAAGTTAACCTCGAACCTCACAAAAACCCTAAGATAATAGTTGAAGACTTAATCACGTATGAATATATCAAACCTTAAATGTGTAAAAACATTAGAGATTGTGCCCTAAAGTAATAAAAACCCTAAAACTATAATTTTAAGGATATAAAAGTACTAATTCACCATAATTTACCCTAAAACCCTAAGCGATAATATATCTTCCATATTATGCCATTTCATTGGTTAATGACTAAGGCAACTTTCAATCATGCATAAATATTTAGAATACTTAAGTGATCCCTTAGAAACTAAGATATTACATTGTAGATCACATTCGTCTTCTAAATATATAACTAGGTTAGTATTACATAGAGTTAAGGATTTAGTTGAAGCTTAAGTTAAATATAGTAAACCTTAATACCCTAAATGATAGTTTTCATCTTAATTATACTAAGTAGCTTACCAAAGGATGTATATAGGATATAAATACCTAAAGTAAGATCTCATCATCTATTTTTACTAATCTATTCACCAAATGCCTCATTTCTTTTCATTTCCTTAAATTTTCTCCTAATTTTCTTTAATTATTACATTATGTATGGGAAGTTGACCAAGTCAACACATGTTGACCAAAGTCAAAAGGTTAACTAAGTCAACATGTGGAAAAGTCAACACAAATGTCCTTTTCATTTGAAAAAAATATCTTCCTTCTCATGATTTCTTTTCTCTTCTTTTGGGTTTTCCCATCTTTTTTCTTTTCTTTTCTTTGTCATCCACTTCTTCCTTCTTCTAGACCCCACTTTTCTTCACTTATTCCAATACAAACTAAAACAAAACAAAGCCCCTTTCTTCTTCCCCTTTCCAAACGTATCTTCCCTTCCCTTTCCACTCTTCTTTCCTTTTCAACTTTTCATCCATTTTCAAGAGCAAAATTAAGGTATGTACTTATGATACTATGTCTTACTTCATCTTCCTTACTAGTTAGAAAGAGAGTAGGATAAGTTAAGTGGTTATTTGTTGTGTATATATATGTTGCTTTAGGCCTAAAGTTTCAATCTTTGCATATGGAAGTGTAGAAATCTTTAAGCAATGGAAGAAGATGTATGTATATATATCTTTGAGTATGTGTACATAAGCGTATGCTAGAGATATATATGTATAAATACCTTTATACATAAGTATTCATTATGTACATAACATAAATTAAGACATCTACTACCTATACATACATATACCATGTCAAATATACCCTTAAAATACAAAAAGAAGGAAATTGTAAAAATTTCTTAAGAGAGTAAATAAGGCATTCGAAAATACGTATAAAAATACATATGCCACCGTATGTGTATATAGGTATGTGTATTAATATATGTAAAAGTACACATGTATAAGTGCTTATAAGTACACAAGTATACATATTAGTATATTAAACGTATAGGTATGTAAATCACATATGTATAAAGTGTGTAAATATATAAGGATAATAATAGATTAATGATGTAAGTAATGATGCCATCAAAGAATTACATAAGCCATGACATCATCAAATGATTGCATAAGCCATGACATCATCAAATGATTGCATAAGCCATGACATCATCAAAAGATTACATAAACCATGATATAAACATAAGCTTGTAAAATAATAAATTATAAGATTACACAAGAATATAACCTATATATGTATACATGTACTTAGGAGTCGAAAATCCTTTAAACCTTAATATACTTCTTAGATTGAATTAAACTTAATCAAGTATGTAAATTAGTAGCACCAATGTAAAATTCCCTAAGTATAAGGATCTAATAGCTAATTAAATCATTAAATCCCAAAACAAGAGATATTAGGATATAAATATAAGTAATAAAAATAATTAAGCTTCAATGAGTTAAAATTTTAATAAGTTTAGCCCATATCATGAAATACGGATCTTAACGTCCAAAACGGACATCACCGTATGAACTTACGTCCGAAAACGATAAAAAAATGACTATAAGTTCGCAAATATCAGAATTAGAATGAAAAGTTACAAAATACATAAAAGAAGTCTCATAACTTACAAATATAAAAATAATAGTTACTATTAATCTCATTGATTATGGTAACCCTATACACATTATACTTGGGTTATATTGGGAGAAACTAGATAAACTATAATAAACTTTTAGTTGACTAAGGAGTTTGACTTCTCAGAACACTTATAAGTTTTACCATTTTAATTTAGGCGTTCGATGTCGAGTCCTAGAAACCCCAAAGGCTTAGAGAATGAGCAATAATCCAGGTGAAGGAGTTATAATGACCTGCTACTTGCTTATGCGTATTACTTGTATAATGTTTTGTTGCTTGCTGTTGCTTGTATATTTGAATGACTGCTTTGCTTGTTTGTTGTCATCTATATGAATACTTTTTTAAGTTGATAAATATAAGTATTAGACCAAAATAACCAATTATACTCGTTGCATGTTTATGACTTGGTAAAGGTATGAATGGAGAGTACTAGCATTCCAAAAATCTTGGGAAAAGTGTTTTTAGAAAAAGTTTTTCTACTCTTAAACATATTTTTGTATGATCTTTATAAGGCCTCGTGGAGATATAAATAATATTTTAATATTAAGGCAAAGCTAGCATGAGTTCTCCACTTAATAGCGAAAGGACTCGCTTTATTGTGCCTGTAAGGCTTTAGATAATTTTGGTTGCGAGAGAACTCGCATATTTATGCCCGAAGGACCTTGGAGGGTAGATAGTCCTAGTTTAGAATCCCCCTATTTAGATTGAAACTCTTTTCTCAACTAGGGTAATAGTTGAGTTTTTCCTAAAGGGGTGGTGCCCCTAGGTAGCCTCATACGGGTAAGCTGAGGTGCCCTATGCAGGTAAGTACAAGGGATAATCAAAGTGTAGACAACGTAATTCTATATCTTCCATAGTTCCGAACTCCTATGGATGTATTGCTTGCATTCATTATGTATATAGATAGCTTGCTTACATGTGTGATAATAATATGTGATAATTTGCTTAAACAATAATAGTGAGGGACGAACTCACTGAGCTGTTTTATGCTCATTCCCCCTTAGTTTCCTTTGTAGGTTTACTTACGGTAGGATTGGGATATGTCTTGAGTGTTGAGTACGAGATGAAGATATGTATATTAGTATTAGAAGTAGCTGAGTACTCTTTAGGTGATACATAAAAATTCTTTATAGAAAATATTTATATGTTAAAACTTACTATAATTTAATTTTTCTTGTATATTCTTTTTTATGTTAGTATATCCTGTCTTATTATTTGGTAGGGGATACCGATTTTCTACGATTTTGAGGAACTATGGGATATCGGATACCCATAGTTATTTATATTTGTGTTCTACAGTAAATTAATTACTTAAAAATTAGTAATCTTAATGATTAATTATTTAGAGTCTTGCAATCTCTGACTTGTAAGGCAATTTCCATATCATGGGTACACACGTGCTATGGAAATTTTAGGCAGTCCTATTAGGCCCCTTGTAGGGTCCTAACAGTCGGCATCCGACCCCAACTATAAAAAGTAAGAAAACAAGATATTACAACAAAAAGAGAAAAAGAACAAATTGTATAGAAAACCCCTACACATTCTTAACCTGGTTAGCCCCACCCTCTACTCGACCACATAGTCCTACCATAAAAATCATTCTAGGATAAAAGCCAATCTTTCAACTTCTATCTTAGAGCTTATTTGCATAAAACGTCCACGACTAACCCGCTTTGAAGTAAATAATTTACAAATTAAATGTATTATTTACATATGGAAGTATAAAAACATACATTAGGATTCTAGTATTCCAAATTAATGTTTACATAATTCACTAACCTAACCTTTTCTCAAGTAATACATGATTGTGTATTAGAAGATTCATAAATAAAAGCTAAACCTCATAAATGTATCTAATTATCAATTTATTTCCTCACTCCTTAAGATCTAACAATGAAGGAAGTAGCTTTAGGGTAGTTATATTGTCGCTTCCTAACTATCACTTGTAATAGCATCTATAAGGATGTGAGTAATAGAAACTTAAAACTATACATCAAGTATAAATAGAGTCATCAACTAATTATTTTAATGCAACACAACAAGGAAATTCCATCGCATGACATTATTCAATCCATCATGAGATTAGATAAATTATACCCACTCTAGTCTAGGTTAAGGAGTTTAATGCATATTTCAATAGCTCACAACCAAATCTAAGCTTATGCAATGAAGATACCACTCCTTCCATTACTACCTTTAAACCACTACTTTCACCTTTGCTGTAACCTCATCTCCTATCACTTAGTTTGACTAAAGATAAAGAAGAGACCAATTATGCTATCTAACATTATCCTTTTCAAAGGGGTTGGTATTTTGTTAAAAAACCCTAAACATTTCCCCTAATAGGTTATCATGCAATTCTGATTTAGAATTATAAGTCATATATTTAATTAAGTCCAGTTTAAAGTGTTCAACCATTTCACACAAGATAGATGTTACAATCTATAGCATGAAACCATAATCATACAATGAAACCTAGAAACATGCATATAGAAGCATAGGCATAATCAAGCTATCTAACAAATACAACCAAGTATAATGTCAAGCTTCTAAGTACTATAATACAGTATTTCGAATACTATAATGCATTGATCTTAAACTTACCTAGACTTCTTGCTTACTTACTTAAGGTGCAACTCGTACAGGCCATCATCAATAATCTCTATAATACAAATGTTGTTTTAGTTTTCACATAACTATCATAGATAGATCTTATTCTATAATTTAGATTACTATCTTTAGTTTAGGGTCTTTCTTCATTTAGTTATTTATGTCTAAGTTTCTTACAATTATTCTTATTTTAAGCTAGGTTTTTTTTCAACTTCCAATTCAATTTCTAACCCAGCTTCTAATTATAGTTTTATTCACGAGCCTTAAACCGGCCATTAATCCATCCTCTAAGCTTATTCAACCATGTTACAAGCATAAGAGTTTTGAATTATACACTAATTCTATTCATATTGACTCTATATACCCAACCTCAGGTTGATCTTCTAATTTGGCTCCTAGTTTCATTTTACACTTAAGTCTTAGGAATGTCTTCAAAGTTATTTCACATGGTTTAACTATCTTTAATTTAAATGAATATAGTATCTTATTAGTTTCTATTTAACTTCCCAATTTGCTAGTTCTTCCCTTGGTTTTGACTTAGTTTCTAAATTAGTTTCTAATTTAGTTTCTAATTTAGCTTCTAATTACGGTCTTTATATATAAACCTTAGGAATTCCTTCCAAACCAATATGGAAAATTCATCTAACTATATTTAAATGTCATAAATCTCCTATCTAGCTTTTAACCAACATTTTGGTCAGTAATGTACACCTTGCTTTTAATTTAACCATCAAATTTACTCCCGATGTAAGAATAATTTACATTTTTCATATAATTAATTAACTTTATATTTCATATCGATTTATATCATATGATTATTATTATTATAAATTTTAACATATTATTTTCCACTCATTAATTTTCTATATACATATATTATATATTATTACATATTCTACACTTAAAACACATATTTTAATATTTCTAACACTATAAATATTATCTTTCATCACCAAATAATATATAAAAATGTCTAATTATAACCTAAATCAGAATTTATGCATAATTAATCCATAAATCACAAAATTAACTTAAATATACACTTTTATCCATTATTCATTTATTATTATCATGTAATATGCATAATACATACAATTAACACCCTAAACTCTACAATTACCACCCCACATTAACAATTAACATCCTATGTTACCTAATTACCTATGAAATCAAAATTTCCAACAAATTATCGTTAAATTACTAAAGTAAGCCCATAAATTGCCTTTTATGCATGATTTTAAGGCCTAGAAATTAAGTAAAATTTTAAAAAATAAATTTTCAATAAAACTCTTCATAGTACTGTCATAAACACTCTAAATAATCTATACAAAAATTTTGAATTCAAAATTACATCATTTAGATAATTTAAATATAAATTGAAAATAAGCTCCGATTTAGTGATTCATTAAGAGCAATATATCTCAAGACCTAATTTTATCAAATTGATATTTTTCCCTAAATTTACATACTAAAATATCTTAGAATACCAAATTTCAAAATTTTCTATTATTATTTGATATTTTTAATAAATTAAAAAAAAATTGGAACTCACTAGCGTTGCTAACTCTAGTTACCATGACCTTGTCAGCACAACTAGGCGTAAGGTCCATTGTGTGGTGTTTAGTTTGATTTTGTCCTAAGTGCTATTCGGGTGTGGGTTCTCCTATAACACCTTAAATATATACTATTTTGTATATTTTTTGTAAAATTAGTTTCTATCTTCTTCTCAACTTCTCTCTATTTTTCCTGAACTCACAATTGATGAAAATGAATTTTGGAATAGGTTTACTGAATTTATAGAGGTGGTTAACGTTTTTTTTAATTCTACTTATGCCAAATATCCCTTATCTTCTCTCTTTTTCACTTTCTATTTGTCCTAATTTTATTGCTTGTTATTTTTTCTTTAAATCCCGGCATACCACCCCTCATTTCTAGACTTTTCTACATTTTCCCTTAATTTTTTTATGAATTTTTCTTAGTTAATTAGTATTATTTTAGCATATTTTAGGTAATTTAAGCAATTTCGCGTATTTTTACTTACAAGTAAATATATATATAGTATAAATAAATATTTTTAAATATTATTTATGCTATTTTATGATTTTTAGTGTGATATATCGATTTGTTAATTATTGAAACTTGTTTTACGCATTTCCGATAATGACAAGTAATATACAAATAATTTAATATTATAATATTTTATTATTTATTTTCCTAAATCAAAACTCATGAGATCACTTTTACTAATATTTCTACCTCTGTTGTAAAATTTGGACTTGATCGGATAATTTATGTGATCGCTTTAAATTTTACAAACCATTCCCAAATTGATCGATCGTGAGTTGATCACCAATTTGTATAGGACCTCACAACCACAACCTTTAACTTGGTCATTATCTATATCCTTAGCTTGGTCATCCCCTTCCTTAACCTTAACCTCTAGATTATTGGCTTAGCCGTCTCTAACATTTCCTTCAATTTCATCCTCATCATCTGACCAGAAAAGGAAGTCTAAATTAAGGTTGGGATACTCACCCGAACCTTCTTCCTCACTTGCCTTCCTCCATTCAAGCCAACTTAAATAACTACCTATTTAAAGTTGTAACCACTGGTGAACTCTTTGAAGAGCTTCTTTAAGGCCATCAACGTTAAGTTTTACCTATCCATAAGCTTAGCCTCTCGAGTTCAGAAGTTGGCTCGAGCATCTTTGAGCTCTTTCCTCGCTACTTTAACCTTACCCCCCATCGTCTTAGCCTCCCTTCTTGCTACCTCCATCTCTTGTGCACGAACATTAGCTATAGTCTCCAACTCCTCAGCATACTTCTTCGCTTCATCAGCCTGAACCCTTACCTAAGATACCTTTTGCTCAACCTTATCTTTTTCTTCACCCAAGCCTTCATAAATCATTAAGAAAATTTTGAACTTAGGTCTTTAGCTCATCCACCTCTTCCCTCAACTTTCTTGTCTTTGTTTCTAACCCCCTACACCATCATTAGGACAATTACAACAAAGGAAGATTAGGTTACATGAACACCTACCAATGCTTAATAAAAGCAAAAAACATGAAAGAAAGGGGACATACCTATTGAAGTAACCTACACTTACGTGAGAAGGCATGCTTACAAACGCTCATCGCATCCTCCAACCTCTCTATAGCAATCCTCATAGTATCTAAGTATCCCTTATTGTGGAAGAGCTTGGCATGTTTAAGATTCATAGGCCACCTAGCAAGAGCCTTACCCAGATTACGATTAGTTAACACTTCTGCTTAATCCTCCACATCAATCATAGGCATACTATGGCCTTTTGGGATCCTTTTCAAGCTCATTACCCTCTCCTCCTCTTGTTGTTCCTTTATTGTTGTTGGAACTTAACCCGAATCCTACCCTTAGATGCCTCATCCTACAACTGGCATTCAAGGATAGGTCTTTGTGAGCCCTCCTCTATAGGCAACTGATGCTCGGGAACAAGCCTCCCCGAGCTCCCCTCTATAGGCCTTACTACTACTATTACCATTAGGACCTTGCCAGTACTTACTACACCCCTTTGATGGCTAAGAGGACCCCTTGGGCTTTCCTTCCTGTTGACATCTTGACGTCCTCCTTCCTCTTACCTTTCTTCTTAAAGGGAGCAACATCTTTCCCTTCAGCCTTCCTCTTCTCCTTCTCTACCTTCTCTTGGAGCCTCTATTCCTTAAGCTCCACCAACCTCTCCTTGAACGTATCATTACATAACTCAAAGGTTATAAGTAGACAACAACAGTTTAGGAAAGCAAGCAATAATAAACATAAGAGTACCTACCGAGGATAGGTAGTCCTTAGCTCCCCCTCCATCGACAACAAGCAATGACGAACCCCTAAACACCCTCCTTGGCCACAAACACAAACTTTGTACGTATTGCCTAACCATACAAATACCTTTTGCTTAAGTAGGTATTCACCGTATTTAAGAGGTGAAATCCATGACCCTGTTAGTATGCTACATCAAGGATCCACACCTTCTTGTCATCATCCTCGAGAGTAAAATACTCATCGAGCTCATTTGGATGGGCTTATTCCAACCAATCGAAAAATCTAAGTCATGCTTCGACCTAATCTGGACAAGCTTCTCCTTCCATAGATTAATCTTCTACTCTATCCTATAGAAAAGCAACACATGGCTTCCCTAGCTTACATACAAAACTTATCCTTCTTAATTTGGCTTTAGCTAAAAAAGTGTCAAAAAAATATGAGCAATTAGTCTTTGGAGGTGGAAGATGAACATCGCTTCAAATGTTACCAACACCTGCCATATATTCAAGCACAAGGACCCTACGCACATTTAGAAGTAGTCAAAGACTTCCAATTAGAACTTCGAGAAAGGTAATCGAAGTCCCATATCAATGGCTTTCTAATAAAGGCATAAGGACTTCAAGCTTCCAAGGTCATATTCCCTCTCATTAAGTTCAGGCATCTCTTCTTCCAAACAAGCCATTTTATCCTAAACCTTAGGGTATAGTCGAAGCCAGCTCTCCTCATGATGTTAGTATGCTGCTTAAGTCACCATCTTCCTATTCTCACTCGTAGGGACTAACCTTTTCCATTAGAAGCTTGTCTTGTTTATTTGGTGCATATTTTCCCTAAGGCCTCAACTCTACAGCCTTTCATCACATATACCAATCCCAACAACTATCATTGCCACTAGTTACTATTATTATTGTCTCTTGAAGGGAGTGGATTAGATACAATCTCCCTATGGGATCTATCCACCATTGCATAAATAGTCTCCAAGTCCTCACCTTTGTTGTTGCTTTGTTATTATTATTGCTTAAACAAGTATTGAGCCTTTAAGGAAAACTGTAGAAAGTGATGAGAAAATGGAAGAAAGCAACAAGAAAATGAAAGAAAGAACGTGAAGAGAATTTGTTGCCTTTACTCCAAAGAGAGTAGGGGAGCAAGTGTTGATAATCCTTTTTAGCCTATCGCTTTGGAGGTCCAAGCCCAAGTGATTAGGCCTATTCTACGTCCTTTGAGCACCTCTTAAGTAGAAGCCTTAACCTTCCTTATAGTGAGCTAACCTACTTCAATCTAAAGGAACGAACCAATCTAAGCTCGAATGCGAGTGAACCATTAATGTGGTCGGTACTCGTACCTAAGCTCGATAAAACCTTAGGCTATTCCCCTTACCTTAGGTTAGAATAGAGACTAGAAGCCCTCAGTGAAGTCCTTAAGAGGCTTGACTCTTTGGTCCCAAAGACTCTATGGTGACCAAATTCATAGCCTAGTGACCTCATTCTAACTGTAGGACCCGAACATGCTAAGTGCTTGATGCTTAGGCCGGAAAACACATCATAAAAGAATGCCCAAGTCGAAGAGCAAATCATGGGAGAGTGCCAGTCTCTCTTCTCTCTCCTTATTGAATACTACACGATAGCCTATTATACAGTTTAAGTATCTAGACATTTAAGCTATGATAACTACCTATGTTAATGTGATAGACTCCCTTCCTAAGATGCACTAACCAATAGAAAGGAGTTGTCCTTTCTTATACTAAGCACGCCTCCATCCCAAATTATGTACAAGCTAATCCTTAGCTAATACGTGGCCTTAATAGGTAAGCTTCGTACCATATAAATAGGGCATGAAGCTTTAGGTACATGGATCTTCTTCTGAGCATTCCTTTTATACATCCAATTCTCTCTCTCTTCTACCCCAAATACTTTCCTTGTTAACTTAAGTATCAGATGAGCCTTATTGGAAATGCCACAAGGGGCTTTCTTATAGGTTCCTTATTGTCTATGGTTGCTGAATCACTAGAAGTGCATGTAAGAACCACCCAAATGTTAAACACTATCACTAATAAGAATTTTTGTAGCATAGGTTACAACACTTCTTACTAAATTTAATAAAAGCTCACCATATGTGGTATCATTGAATAATATATATATATATATATTCAAAAAATAAATAGGGATAAACCTTATATTGCTTTGAGTTAAATGTACAAGACATTTTTTTTTTATTCTTTAGAGATTTTTGTTTAAAAAAAGTTGAGAAAGCTAAGTGGAAAATTTAAAAAAAGAAAGACAAAAAGGAATACAATAAAATTTTGCCACTAACAAGTTACGGAAATAGAGCTGCTCTTATCAGTTGGTGAAGTGCTTATGCTAATTTTATTGGATAAGAGTAATGCATAGGTAATATTATTATATCCCTTCTTTTTTGTTACTATTTGATTTGTTTTAGTTCTTCTTCATATAAATTCACGTGATAGAATAAGTTTGCATCAAATTATGCATTAATTTGTAAAAGAAATTGATTTGACTAAATTTTACTTGATTATGACTCTTTCTCTTAGCTTTCACTTTAATATAGTATAATATAATATGATTTCATAATTTTTTATTTGTTATTGCCACCTTTTCATTAGTGATACCTCTAATTTTTTTAATTTTACCATTATAATTTTTTGTTATTAGTACTTTCTATTGTTAACAATCATTTTTTTCCCTTCAATTCATACATATTCAAGAAATGTTTACTTGTCATAAATGTTCCTTAGAGTTGCAATTCTTATATTTGATAATGAAAAGATACAATTCTCAATTTGAGAAGGATTGTAACTCTTTCTAAATTACATTTATTTTGTATATAAATATAAAATATCATAAAAAATCATATAAAATTATCATATTAATTTGTAATTTATCTTTATAAAATTAGATTAGTGTATCTATATCATATTTATGACACTTTATATTATTTAACTAATATACGTATACACATATATGTATATATATTTTAAAATCAAATGCACAAATCAACATTAATGGTAAAACATTGATGGCAATTGATACATAATAAATTAAAAGATAGAAAAAAAAACAATGTTTTTAATTGAATCGACCATATATTATAATATGATATGATATGACAAAAAATTAATTGTAAATGTAACTACTTAATATTAATATCACCATAAGTAAAAGTAATATGAATGTAAATGTGTAACAACAATATGCATGCATAAATTAAATACAGTATTTCAATAAAATTTAATTTATAAAATAATTATTGAATCAAATATATATAATGCCAATGACTTAAAAGCACTTTTCTTTCCTTAAAATAATATAATTTGACAAAGTATTTTTTATTATATCATATATATAGATATAAATAAATATAGACATAATATGATTTTAAAAATAAAACTATGATAGTTGTTATAGAATGAGTTTTTATTACATTATGGATCAATTTGTATTAAAAATTGATTCGACTAATTAGATTTCTGTTTGTAAAAAAAAAAAAAGAACAAAAAACAATAACATAAAGAAAGAAAGAAATAAGATAAAATAAACATGGAAATAGTTTATGGGAACATGCTTGTCATTTTCCCACCTAGTTGCTCTATATTTCTTATCGATATCTTTTTTAAATAATTTTAAAGCTAATAGCTTTACTTTGGTGATTTTAGTATTTTTATTTTTCTTTTGATTCTTTATTTTACAAAAAAAAAAAAAACTCCACAACACATATGGATTCTTATTCTCTCATAATTTGTCGAAATATTCAAATAAATAATTAGAAGAGGAAATAATTAAAAAAAATCAAAAGATTGTCAAAATTAATCGATTAATCTCAATACTATTCTAAATGATCACCCACTAACAGTATTTATTATATGATTTTATTATTTTTTATTTTTCTTTTCGTGTTATGATATTTTTATTTTTTTATTTTATTATTAGGATTTTTTGTTAAAAATATTTAATTTTTTAAAATATTTATTCTTTTTTCTTTTACACGCAGGTGTGTCTAATAATTTAAAGCCTGTTTAGCACTATTTCTCTGGATCCCATTTAATAGCGGGTTTTGAATTGGACAGTTGGACAAATAAAACAACAAAAAGTAAATAGAGACACGAACAAATTTAAAACTGATACATCTATTACTGAGATGAGATGGATAGGGGAGAGAGAAGGAAAGCCGTGAACTTCATAACAGTGGCCCATGTTGCGTAGCTCACGTCCTTTGTCTAGCGCATGACGTAAAAGAGGAACAATCCCAAGTTCGTCCAATGCGAATCAGTTGGCCGTGTTTGTTTTTGTTGTCATCAATAACAACTCACACTTTATAATATTAAAAAAATCTAAACTAAAAGAAATAAAAAAATTTAAAAGGATTCTCCAATCCAACTAGAGCCACCTCCTCAATCACCCCCATCAAAATTTATTTTCCTGTTTACGCTTCCCTCGGCTTTGATTTAAATAGAGAGGGAATTGAATTGAAAATTCAAAATTGTAGATTGAAAACCATATAAAGAGACCAAACCCATCCATATAGATTGTGCTTGTCCTCGAAAAATTACCTACTTTTTTTTTGAGCTCGTGTAGAACACAATGGGATTGTGGGAAGCTTTTCTCAATTGGCTTCGAAGGTAAAGTTTCAATCTTTCTTCCGTATTTTTTCGGAATTCTGATTCCAAATGCGGAGAAAAATGCCGGGGTTAGGTTGAAACAAATTTAATTTTGAATTTCTAAGTTCTAGGGATGTACCTGGTGTTATATGTTTTATGTTTGTTTGATTTCTCTTATTCTGTCTAGGAAACTTAATTGTGCGCTATTTTTAACGATGTCGCCGGTCAAGTAGACTATTTTCTGTTGTTTTGTGTTCAATCTTATAGATAATCATTGGGATAATCCAGGCTCTCTGTTAGGTAGCCTATATGTAGGTCTCAAATAGTATGTAATTAAACCTTGAAGTATTACCAGTTGGCCAATTCGTTATGCTTCCTTTTCACTTATTCATTCCTCGCAAAAACCTTGAATGGAGATTTTGATATGGGATTATGGGATGGATAACAAATACCCAACAAAAGAGAAAAGGAAAAGAAAAGCACAGATTAGAATGTTGATCTCCATCTCACTTCATGTTTGCATTGCAGTGCCACCTGAATTTGGTAATTGGTTTGTCCTCTTGGTTGATAAGTGTTAGAATGAGAAACACAATCAATATGCAGTTGCGTGTGTTATGCCAAATCTGTAATGGATTGCTTAAGAGAGATGATCTTCCATCTTGATGTTGAGACAGTTATATGGATCCAAATTTGCATTTGATGTTGAGACGGTTATATAATTCCATCAAATTAGGACCTTTTTGGCTCATTGTTTTGGTTTTGTTTTAGCGTTTTTTTGGCACTAGTTTGAAGCCAAGTGTTCAGCTAACGAAAATGCAAGGAAAATAAAGTAGATATAGGATAGATATAGAGTAGACATGGAATAGATATAAAATAGATACATAACAGAACATATTAGATACAAATAAAATTAAGAAAAAAAAAATGAAACAAACAAGTCCTTGAATTCTTCAATGAGTTGGTGGATGATAGACACCAACATCCCATCACTTGAGTTTATGCTCAAAGAGTAGAGAAGTAGGGGATTGGATATAGTGGTGTTAGATTGTAAGTCTGGTATATTGTAGTATATGCTGATATAATGGAATAAATGTTGAAGTCTATGCTGATGTGGCAGTCTTAGTTTTCTTAAGTTAATTGGATAGCTGGCAGTTTAGTAGATGTTTTAAATAGGAGTTAGTGGATTCACGGCGGTGGGGTTGTTGGGGTTATCTGCACTCATTTTACATTCCATTTCATTGCGAAGATTAAGAGTTGAAGCTCTAGGGAAATTTCCTCTTGGAGGTTGGTACAATTCTTTTCACAATCTTTTACCTAGTTTATTTCAATCACTAGTTCGTAACAATTTGGTCCAACCCATTGGATCCAAAAGGAGAGAGTATGACAGTAATGGAGTCGAGGGTAAATTCAATGGAGAAATTGATGAAAGAGGCATTGGATCAAGCAAATTTGATGCAAGTTAAGAGGAAGTGTGTTTGGTTGAAATTGATGGAGATGAGACTCGTGAAATTAAAAGCAATTCATCTAAAGCAAATTAACTTAGACAAAGAGTTGAAGTAATTAATGGAGTGGATTTTGCAATAATCATGACTGTGATTGTAAAGGAGGAGAATAAAAGGATAGAGATTTTACTGAATGAGAAGCAAGGATACATGGATTTTCTTAGGCAAGAATTGATTCTTCAGTTCATGGCAAAGCAGCACACCCCTTTACAACACACTCGAAGTTTCACCACTATTGAGAATCAAACTGAAGATCTGATGAATGTTAAAGGGAAAGAGGTTGGAGCAGCAGCCAAATGCATTGATTGGCCTTATTTTGATTGCTACGATCCTGTTGGATGTATTTCTAGGGGAGAACAATATTTCAAAGTTCATGTCATCTAATGATATGAAGGTGCAACTAGCATTCACAAGCATGGAGGGTGGCATTGTTCATTGGTTTAATGCTTTGTGTCAGAGAATTTCCCATCTTATTTTGGAGATATGGATTTGTGAGATCTCAAACAGATATAGTGGTTAAAGCATTAGCTTCCTATGAACAACTCACTGAGGTTTGACAGTTGGAAAATCTCTTTCAAGCGATTGGTAATTCTTTCTAACAGCTCCCTTTGAGAATGACACCCTTTATGGTCTAGGCTAACTCTGTTAGTGGGATCTTTTATGCTTCCCTTCTTCCTAGCACAGTAAGAATGGAGTTCCCTAAATAATCACTATTGAAATGCATGTGGATGAATTCGATTTTTTTTGTTATTGCAAGTTCCAGCTCTACCAGAACAACAGCCATAAGGATATTTTCTGCATGAATGAAATGCAGTGTTAAGCAGCAAGTGCTTATTTATGCTTCCGTAATTATAACTCAAGCCATGACTGAAGCTTGCAGTTGATATAGAGGATGCGTTGTATGGAGAAAATGTGTCTCAATTATTTGATAAAAAGTCTGGATGGGTGAACTCTAGTTATGAAAGAAGAGTGTGTCAAAACAGTGGAGTTCATCAAGGATTGTGGTCCACAGGAGGAATAAGTGATTTGCAGCCTACAATTTCAGTTTTGTTTTGGTGATAGTTCTTCACAATTGTCCAATGGGTGGTCATGGAGGTAATATGCAGTCCCCCAGGGCTTCAAATTTGTTCTTTAAAGCTTCTGGTGGCAATCATCATCTTACTCGTGTGGAATCTCTTACCAGGAAAGAGAAAGGCCTTTGTACAAAATGTGATCAACCATTTCATCTTTTACACCAGTGCCCTAATAAATCTTTATATGACTGTACTGGAAGTTTAATTATATGATGGAGAGATTGGGAAGGGAGAGCAGTGTGTAGAAGAAATATCTAAGCTAGTGGAGGTCCACACTCCCAAGCAAAATTTGCATGGAATGGAGCTCTGTTGCTATGAGTAGATTGTCAGGCTTGAAGACCATAATGTTGCAAGGAATGTTGAACAACCATTCACTTTTGGTTTTAACAGACAGGGGTGCAAGCCACAATGTAGTTAAGAGAATGGGACTGAAGATAGATGAAAATCGACATTCTGAGTACATTTAGCAATGGACATACATTGTTGACCAGTGGCACAAGTCGCAGTATACAGTTTATATTTGGGAGATGTTCCTCATATTGTGGACTTTGATTTGTTTGCTTTAGGCAGTGTTGATCTTATGTTGGGTGTATCATGGTTGGAAACTTTGGCTGAAGTAAAAATTAATTGGTTGAATATGAAATTGAAGTCTAAAATGGGAAACCCTCTGTATTAAAATCTGAATTCATTCTCTTCTTAAACTGTGTGATGTAAAGTCATGTAATGTTTGTGGTAATTGAGTAAGAAGATATGGACAAGTACAGGAACCAATGTCAACTGATTTGCTAGAATGACTGGCCATATTTGATTGGGTTTTTGCTGAAAGTCTGGGCTGTCACCTACATGATCCATTGGTCATTGGAATCCTAAGTTAGGCCGTACAGATATGTTCATGCTCAAAAAGAGGATTTGGAGTGATTGGTAAGTGAGTTGTTGGCTAGGATAACACAATGAAGCTTGAGGTTGTATTTGAGTCAGGTAATATTAGTCAAGGAGAAGGACTGATCGAGGCGATATTACATTGATTATCATGCATGGAATTAGGTTACTATACCTGAAGGATATCAAATATTGGTGATATGAGAACTTTTGGATGAACTCTATGGTGCCACATATTTATTAGATAAGAGTTTGTGTTAACAATGTGCCCAAATGCCTTTAGAAAAAAACCAAGGCCGTGATAAGTTTTTGTAATGCTATTCAATGTTATAATGGTTAAGCTACTTTTCAATCCACCATAAATAGTTTGTTTTAGGTATTCCTCAGCATTTTGTCAATGTGTTTTTTGATTTTTTTATCATATATATCATGAATTAGTCTTCACATTTGTCGTGTCTGAGCCATTTCAGATGCATTGCTTCAACTAATGCTAATAGGAAAAATGCACCTTTGGCTGTATCACTTCTTCTGATGGTGTAGCAATGGTACCTTCAAAATTAAAGTTGTCCTTGAGTGGCCAATTTCTAAATCAGTAGAAGGGCTTTATGGAATTCGTCTTGACGGGTTATAAGTGGTCACTTGAAGCAGAATCTGCCCTTCAAAAGTTGCACTAAATTCTCACCACTACACTTGTACTTGCACTGCCCAATTTTAGCAAAAATTCCTAGAGTGTGATGCATCAAGTACAGAATTTTGCCCAGTAAATGTGCAAGAGGGTGAGTTTCTAGCAAAGCTCTTGCTCAATTAAGCAACAGCTGCAGTATGATCCTTCTAGTGTGGCTGGTTTTTCTTTGCATGGAGATACCCTGTTTCATGGGTTATGGGTACTGGTATCTACTTCATCTGCATCTATTCCACAGTTTTTGCATGAATTTTGTGCCACACCTGCAAGGGTCACTTTGGGGCATATAGATCTTATTGGAATTTCTCTGATAACCTTTGTTTGTTCCGTTTAAAGGCATGATGTGTACAAATTCATTTCTCCTCATGAAATCTGCCTGCATTAGAATTACTAGACTACTTCTCCCACCCTTTTACTTAAGCCGCTTCCTGTAACTACTGCCATTTGGTGGAGCTGATGTCTGTTGATTTTATCATTGACTTCTAAAGTTGAAAGGCTTCATGTGATTTTGGCCATTATTGACAGATTGTCTAAGTAGGGCCATTTTTTGCTCCTCAAACATCCATTCTAGCTGGTGTTATTGCTAAATTATCTGTTAAGGAGAAATTCTGATTCCATGGAGAACCTAAGGCTATGAACTATTATAATTCGGCATTCACCAATGTTTTTACGAAAGAAATATTTCACTTGCAAGGCACAAAATGGCTATGAGCTCATCATTGGGAATTTACTTGTGCTGTCTTGCTTTTGAATTACCCTAGGCAAGTATTGGTATAACACATTGTACCAAAGTGCAGCTTTTAAAAGCATAAATGGAGATTTTTTGTGGCTGTCGACCTCCTTTGCTTTCTCGTTATGTTCTAAATGGAGCTCAAAGTAGCTGCAGCTAAGTATGACTAGTCAGGCCATGATGAGTCTTGTGACATCCATTATTTGATTTGCACTGTGCTCAACAACCAATGTGTACTTATGCCAATTAACATTGGCAAAATGTTTCTTTTGAGATATTCAACTGGGTTTTTTCAAAATTGCATCCACATTGGCAACAAAGTGTTGTGCAATGTATCTCTTAGAAGCTTACTACCCATTATTTTTTGGCCTTTTTGAAGATTGATATTGCGGCCTTTCGTTTAGCCTTGCCCCTTGAATCACACATTCGTCCTGTTTTCACATTTCCCAATTGAAAAAAAGCCATTGACAATTCGCTGGAGTTTTCTCCATTTGCCTAAAGGCTAAGCTAGTGACTTCCCTGCAGTTGCTTGCTCAACCAAAGTGTGACTTAGCTAAGAGGACATGGAAATTTCATGGGGTGGATACTCTGCAATTTTTGGTTTGCTGGGATGATTTTTCTCCTTATGATGCTAGTTGCATGGAAATCAATAATTTTGTTGCTAAATCTATGGACTTGTAACTTGAGTTTTTACATGCATTAAGGCACAGCAATTGACTAGACATCTAGGGCTAAAGTACTCTTGTAGTGTAGGCTACAAGAGAAATATAATGTTTATAAGTGGGTAGATAGATGCATTCTATTATAGTATGTGCGTAGGACTTTGTTGATGCAACAAAAGAAAAAGTCTATGCTGATGTGGTGTAGTCCCAGCTGGCTTGCGTTAGTTTGATGGTTGGCAATTTAGTCTGCTATTTTATATATAAATCTTTATCAATATCTACAAGTTTAAACTTTTATATTAGATAATTGTAATCTAAAGTTAACATGATGATAGAGAGGGAAGTCTTATGTTCAAACCCTTGGGAATTTAATCCCTATCTAATTAAATTGTTCACTTAATGTACTCTAATTGAAGTCCTAACCTACAAGTGAGGGAGTGTGAGATAATAAATATAAAGGCTAACATGGTGGTAGGGAGGTAGGTTTTTATTAATATCTATACTAATATCTATAAGTTTAAACTTTTATGTAGATGATTGTAATGTGAAAGTTAACATGGTGGTAGGAAGGGAGGTTTTGAGTTCTAACCCTCAGGAATTCAATTCCTATCTAATTAAGTTGTTCACTTGATGTACTCTAAATGAAGTCCCATCCTACAAGTGAGGGGAGTGTGAGATAATAAATATAAAAAGCAATATTGTATTTACAAATTTAAACTTTTAATTTAGATGTTTGTGATGTTAAATTCTATAGATATAAATTGGAGTTAGTGGTGTTGGGATATCTAGACTCATTTTACATTCTAGATTCATTGGAAGGATTAAGAGATGAAGTTCTAGGGCTAATTTCCTCTTATAGATTAGCACAATCCTTCCTGCAATCTTTTGCCTAGGACATTATAATGCATGTTCCTACAGTGCGCTACATCATGTTTGATAAGATAACATAGTGCCCAAAGTATGACCTACAACAATGCCTTGGTAGCAAAAGATCACAATGTTTTACGGTTAATAGAGTTACTAAAGCAGCTTAAACAACCACTTCCATTTTCTATGGCCTAGTGTATTCTCTGCTTCTATGTCCTTTGTAATTTGTCTCCAGGAATATGCATATTTGGTGCTAAATTTGCTGTAATTCATATAAGTACTGCAAATTTAATTAAGGGTGAAAGCTGTATGTCTTGTTTCATGTTTGGAACTATTATATCGGAGATCGTGTATTTTTCAAGCCAAGTGCATTATATTGGAGATCTTTCTCTTTCTCTTTTTTTTCTTTGAGCCAAGTGCAAAACAGTCATGCAAGTTTCAGTTGGTGCAAATATGTTATAATTCATGATGTTAAGTGGCTGTCAGAATTTGCTTACATGTCAAGTGACATGTAGGCTTCATGCAAGAAAATGTTACTAATGTCATGTTTATTTTGACCTGTAGGCAGAACATATATTTACATTACCTTTTTTCATTTGGCCTAAATATGCATGAATTCTGGTGTAATTTTTATATTATATCTATATTGATTTGTTTTGGAATTGAGGTTGCTGAAGTTCCTATTATGGAAATATACTCCAATGCTTTTTCCCCTGTTTTCAGCCTTTTCTTCAAGCAAGAAATGGAGCTTTCTTTGATTGGTCTTCAAAATGCTGGGAAAACATCACTTGTGAATGTTATTGCAGTAAGTTTGTGTTACTTCTATCGGAGATTATTGAGCTTTGTTCTATAAACTTGGTTTTAACTCATTATACTAATGGTTGGTTTTTTCCCCTAACTGACATTTCTAGACTGGTGGATTTAGTGAAGACATGATTCCAACAGTAAGCAATTCTTCTCCAGGACAGCCCATTTGGTGCACCTCTTTCTTGATGATTTGTGGACTTGAAAACTTTGGACATGCTCATGCAACTTTTTAAATTAGAAAGTGTCTGCATCAATGCCTCCGCATGTAGTAGTTTTTTTTAATAAGACTATAAGAAGCTTCTGCAAAGCGTATGGCACGTTGATATCCTGATATATATATATATATATATACACATATATATATATATATATATATATGTATGTATGTATGTATGTATGTATGTATGTTTTCTTGAGAAAAAAAATTCCTTTGGTACAATTAGGGAAAAGGTGAAGAGTGGTTACCAAATATCAGTCAGACCTGTATGCTTAGGTCCACAACAACTTTCCATTTGATCATATTTGATGGAATTGGTCTTGATTCAACCATTCATTTTATCTAATTCTATCTACTTAACATGTGTGGAATATACATTATGTAGGTTGGATTTAATATGAGAAAAGTGACAAAAGGCAATGTTACAATAAAGTTGTGGGATCTAGGAGGTCAACCTAGATTCCGGAGCATGTGGGAGAGATACTGCCGTGCTGTTTCTGCTATTGTGTACGTCTCAAGTGCATGAAATACCTATCAATTGCTAATTTTGTAAACTGAAACTAGTGTAGTTTGTCTAATTGCATACATTATTGTTGTTACATGATGAAACATTCTTAATTGGTAACTTGAATGATTGTCAACAAATTAGCAGGCATGATTGTGCGGCATAGATGATCAAATGCAAGAGGAAGATACTCCTGTTCTCTTTGCATCTTTCACCTTTTCTTTTTTTGGTCAATGCATCTTTCACCTACTTCATTATGTTGATTTTTGCATGATGCCATAATAGTCTTATATCTAGCTGCTTTTATCTTTCAATTATTTGATTGCTTCAAAATGTCATACAAAGTTTCATGATCTATTATTCTGATGTTTTTCTCAATTTTACTTATGAAGTCTGTGCAAGTATTTTCTGTAAAATAGTCTTAGGTTCCTGTGTTTTCCTTTTTCTCATAATCGTAGAGCCTGTACTTCTTAGAGTTTGTAGGAAAGATGATGGAAAGTCAATCATTTGCTGATTTTTACTACTAAGCTTTTGGGAATCTGATTGTAATGATTATGTGCTGATTGTATAACTACCTACTTGGGAACTATCAGAAAGAAATGAAGGGTTATATAAACTATTGTAGCTATAGGTATATAAAATATTGAAGCTTCAGGTACCTAATCTATGTTGCAATTACGCATGTATCGCAAAACACATTTGTCTATGCCCCTCTTTAGCTGGTGTCAGGATCTTGCATTTACAATATCTTTATTTTTTATTTAAGATGGTGATGCACATAAGAGAGAACATGTGGAGAGATTTCTCTTCATGAAGTACTCAAAGAGAATCTAAGAAAAAGATGAAAGGTTCTTGATCATATAACAGAAGTTGTTGCTCTTATGATTCATGCAACTTCTCTATAGTAGTCAACTTTCTGCAGGATAGCATTTTCATTTTTAAGCTTTGTATTTCCATCTGCCACAAGTTCTTATTAAGAAACTAAATTCTCCAGATAAGTTATAGTTTCCTCCAATGGAAATCTTTTTGATCTTTTCTCCTATTCTATGTAAAAATATTTTTGCTCGCATGATATCTGTAGGAGTTACTTAAGTTTATGTCAGAGTTCAGTCGGTTTGATAGGATCACCCAGGTCATTAGTCTCAGTTCTACTTTCTTAGAAGCTACTATTTTTGGACCCAGAACATTGTCCTGAATAGAGTGCAATAAAAGTCCATATTCGGCACTGAAAATGTTTTATTTGTCAATGATGATCTGATGCTTTCTCTTGGATATCACCACACACACACAGCTTCCTGTTCAGGAAAGCTACAGCCACAGTCACATTGAACTGCAGGATAACATATTGTTTACAATATGCAAGCTGAGCATATTGTTTGTGAATAATATGACAATTTCATATTTCTCTATTGGTTTCAGTTTTAACAACTTTATTTGGGTTTGCAATTTTACTATTGGCATTATACTTTAGTTGCAATAAATGAGATGCATAATGATCTCCTCACTAGTTCACTTGTCTAAACCACTTCATGTCAAGAGAAGGATAAATCATGTTTTTCTTCATTCATTCAGACTTCTATACTCATTAAGAGCCAGTTGTATCTGATAACCTGATGTCTTTCTTTTTAGTGCATATATAAGCTTCTAGACTGCTTCATTTGTAATGAATCATAGACCACAAAGCTTTCAACTTTGACTCTCTCAAATTTCAATGAACATTTCCAAAAAGGAAAAGGATTCACACCTTGACATGCTTGTTCTCTGCAGTTATGTGGTGGATGCTGCTGATTATGATAACTTGAGTGTCTCCAAGAGGGAGCTTCATGATTTGTTGAGTAAGACATCGTTGAGCAACATTCCCTTGCTTGTGTTAGGGAACAAAATTGACAAGCCTGGAGCTTTATCTAAGCAGGATCTAACAGAGCAGATGTAAGTTGTGTAACAAGTATCATTATTTGACTTATCAAATGAGATTGTGAATCTGAATCAGACATATATATGTTTATGATATGCATAGTGTCAACACTGATGTAAATAGTGGAAAAGATGCATAGGCATGTCCTTGCTGGACTTCTTTTGCTTTATGTTCTCTTTTCCTTCACTGCTTTCATATGTTGTCAAGGTTGATAATGGCAAAAGTAATCGCACAATTGTTGACATTTAGAGCAACTTCTCTTCATTTTAGTGCCTTTCTCAGCAGTGCATGATTTTGTGAATATCATTCAATTGCAGGGACCTCAAGTCAATCACTGACAGAGAAGTTTGTTGCTTCATGATATCATGCAAAAACTCTACCAACATTGATACAGTTATTGATTGGCTTGTGAAGCACTCAAAATCGAAGAATTAGTCTCATTTATGCATGGATTAAATTTGCCAGCACTCGAAGCAAAAGCAGAAGCAAGTAAATTCTAATTACCCCATGTAATCAATGTTTGAGTTCCAAGTCTAAGACCATGAACTAATGCTAATTTATTGATTTTCATTGTTTGAGATTCCTGACGTCCATGCATCTTTCATAAGCATTGTTCAATATTGGATGATAGACTCGTGCAATTTCATATTTGACAGATTGTAATTATTACCTTGAGGATCAGTTTGAGCTGTGTAACTAGATTGTAATTAAGATTGTAAGAGTAATCTTTATGTATATTGCTTTTAACTGAAATAACAGTCTTGCTCTTATCGTAAGCATTGTCCAATATTGGATCATACTCGTGCAATTTCATACTTGACCGATTGTAATTATTGAGGGTCGATTTGAGCTGTGTAATTAGATTGTAATTAAGATTGTAAGAGTAATCTTTTATGTATATTGCTTTTAAATGAAATAATGGCCTTCCTCTTTTCATCAAGGAATTTTAAGGCAATATATATTTGCCAGCTTACGTTTCAGTCTATGTTATTCTACTTTATTTCCTGAGGTTTTTATCATATCATTGCACAATTAACCATTCATCAGTGGTGCAAAATTAGAGCTGGGATTTGCAGGAGCAATAGAATGATGTATTTGTTCTGTATGTTTCTTTTTGTATAAGCTGTACTGCACTTACAGTAAAAAGAAAAAAGATTTATTACTCGACATTTTGGTTGATGTCAAACTCAAGCTGTTTACCATCTTCTTCATCATGCAACCTGAACCTTGTTTCTCATCCTATCATTAGATGATCTCTTTCCCCGAATCTTTTCCTCTACTCTGGCCATTGCATCACTTCACCTCCACCATCTTTATTGACAAGGGACTCAAGCAGCAGAAAAAGGCAAAACTACCTGTTCTGTTGTGATAATTTGGTAGCTGCTGCGCTGGTGGTGTTTCATGTGGTCTCTGGTTCTGACATAATGGTCATATATCTGATTTCTTTTGGCACTAACATAAATAAGTCTATGCACATGGTATGTGCATGAGTTGCTTGGTATATCCACCATTTCTATAGTATTCTAGCCTTTCAAGGTGCTTCTTTAGATTATAGTTTGTATCCCCACTAAGCATGTTTAAATTTTTTAATATGCAATGTGATATTGCTAGTGAGGACACTCAGTAAATGCTTGCAGCAAGTCATCAATTGGCAACTTGATATTGAGTCTTGTGCATTTTCTGGTGACATCGTGTCATCTTTTTGGTAACACTTTGTATAAAAAGGCAAACCGATTGATACCTACTAATTTTTTTTTTTTTTTTTCCAACTTTTCTGATTTTTTGTTAAGTGTATTTTGTAGTAGTGTAATTGAAAAATCAACATGATTTTGAGACTTGATATTTAGTCATCTATAGATAACTTGTTAATTATTGCATCCCAAGGACACACTCTTTAGGTTGTATCTGCAATACATGTCCAAGTCGGATTATCTGTTATTATAATATTCAAAATTCAAATGCTGGACAATCTTTTAGCTTTCCCGTTTTATGTTGATGAATACCTGTTGTTTTCGTTCTCTCCTTCAAAAAGGAGTCCTAGGTTGCTAGTAATTTTCTTCTGACACAACTGGTGAGTAGCTGAGTTAGTGCACAGACAGTTCTTCATTGAGAAAGGTAAAAGCTGTTTAAGATACATTGTATTTCCCTGTGGGCAGGCGAGTTCCCCCTTGCCATTAGTATTACGATGTAAAGCCGTCCTTTACTTAAAATATTGGGATAAATTATTTTTTTAGATGCCCCTTTTCAGAATGTCACAAGCTTGTACATAGATGCTGTGCTATCTCCGCATAAACATTTTCAAGTATTTCGTGAAAAAGTATAGATCTCACTATATTTTTATGCAGTGTGGCCACTATAATTATATATTTCTTTCGCGGAGAACTTCCACTGATGATGTTCCTCACTGTAATGAAAAGATTTGGTTGCAAGATTACGTGAATTAACAACTAACAGATTCTTCAATTATTTAGGTTTGCACACAAACCTTATGTGGCAAGAATATTTCTTTCCAAGAAATATACTATTCTTTGTTAAGTACGATAAACATATCCGCAATCGCTCCCTCTCTCCTCCTTTTCTTTAGATTTGCATGCTCCTGTTTGGTTAGATATTAAAAATAGACGTGAAGTGTACACGGAGGGAAAAAAAAAGGATCCAAAAACTTAGGATGAGAGGTTTTTTCTTTTTTCAATTATACCCTGTATATTTCATGTGCTAATTTTTAACATCTCAATAATGTTTTATGAACGAAATAAAACACATGTAAAAAAAAAAAAAAAAGAGAGAGAAGAATCAAATACGAAGTGAAAAGGACTAAAATATGGAAATGTTATCTGCAACCAAACCTTTTTGTTGTGGTAGTAAATGCCTAGTATTTTAAGATGTAAATAAGGACAAGTACATTAATAACATTCATAAACTAGTGGGTATGGAGTGCACTTAAAACTACTAAAATAGCTGATGGTGAATACAAAACACTACTAGAACAGCTCCTTGATGGTCCTACTGGACCGTGTTTGTTCAGTCCGCTAAGATACTACATTAGTACATTTCCAATGTGATTACAATCTTCCTAGCATCCATTTGAGGACGATATTTCGCCATTATGATTTTTATGTTTCGTTCATGGTCATGTTGATTTCCATTTTCCTGACTAAGCTGATTATTTGATGGAAGGAGCTTACCAAATATTTCCACTGTTACGTCCTTGTCATTTGTCATTTAGGGGATTACATTTACATTTTAGCAGACAAGAGAAAATGGACACCGGACCAAATCCATATAGGGACTTTGCTTCCAAATACCTACGGTTTGCTTTCGAAAAATCCAAGTTCGATTCAGTTAACGTACATATGACTATGAGCAATCAATTCAACTTGATGTAGTTTTTACTTACACCATGCAAATTCGATTTTCCATAAGTAATAATCTAATAATTACCTTAAACAATTTAAAAATCGAGGGTTTGACCTATATCTGGATTTTTCGAAGATACCTCACTTACTGATATGAGTATAATCAAGTTTAGTATATATCATTCTTTTAAATCGAATCAAACCCAATATTACAGTTCGATTATATTTTTAATCCAAACCTAACCTTAAGGTGTAATTTATAGTTCTAACCAAAATCATAAAATATTTAGAAAAAAATAAAGAGAAATGAAAATTAAGGCCTTATATTTTTATTTTGGAATGCAAGTTTGATAATAAATTGGTGATTAGAGTTTAGATAATTAAGAATTAAGATGTGATGTTTGCTATGCGTAAAGAAGTAACTAAACTAAAAGAGAGTTTGACATTATTAAATTGAGGAAAATACAAATTGTGTGAACATAATCTTTTTACTCTCTTACCTTTCACAATTCGGTTCAGTTTCTAATATTTTTTGGAACCTAAACAATAGTTCAAACCTAATTTACAATCTAAATCGGTTTTTATTTTTTAATTTTTTTTTTTTTATTTTTCAACCTACTCACTAGCCTTGGGTTCACATCTTATCCTTCAATTCATCGTCTTTCTTATTTTACGCAAACTTCGGGCGACACGCCAAGACGAGTCAATTTTTGTATTCATTCATAGAAATACTGTCGTTCAATTTTTGTATTCATTCATAGAAATGCTGTCGTGCTATTTCATCACATCGCCATCCAATCCAAACCCCCGCTTTATTTTAATATCGTAAACGACAGGATTTCACTTGCCCAACCGATCCAACCAAAATATGCCATAGTTTATTACGCATCGACTCTCTCTCTCTACCCCCCGCTGAGTATGGTATCGAAACATTTACTTAAATCAAGGATCACGGGAGAAAGACACTTCTACTGAAAGGAAAGGCTGTGATGCAGGCGTTAAAACGCTCATCTTATGGCGATTACTCGTATTATTTTTCCGGGCTAGGAAGTTGGAACCAATTACAAGATTCTTCCAACCTAAAAGCACCAGAGGGAAGACAATACGACGCGATATTCCACTTCTTCTTATTGTATTTTTTTTTTTTTTTTAAAAAAAAGGCATCAACTATTATTTAAGCATCCTAATTACAAGAAAGCATAAGAACAAACATGTTTCCTTTTAGACTTCTGGCAGAACTCCATCATTCGAATCGCATCAAATCACGAATCACAGCAAAGCAAACCCAATCACATGGTCATGGCCAAGCTGGACACTTGATTTATTTATTTATTTTATCGAATTTCACACGTAAGGTATAAAGAAAAGCAATGAAGAAGACTATAGGTAATGTACCCATCAAGCAAAAAGATCTGAAAAATAAAAGATAGAATTCACAAGTGAAAGTCTGAATTATTTTTAATGTCAATGCAGCAGCAGCAGCACAATGTAAATAAGGAGAACGAAACTACTAACAGAAAAGGGAAGAAACATTGAAATTTTTTTTTTTTTTTAATTTAAAAAAGATCCATTTTTGAAATATCCAACTTGGACTTAAGAAGTCAAGCTCTGGACACGATTGCAACTCCCTTCAATCCAAGGTTGTCTTCAAAAGCAGGCATCTAGAAGGCAGCAACAGCATAGAGCAGCCAAACTGCAAATTCAAACATGGATGGGTCAGCTAATCAAATCCAAGCTCCATGCAATTTTTGGATATTTTTTGTGCCGCCTAATTCTGAAATTGTCAAAGGGCGGCTTTTGTATGTATGAAATACCAAACATAATTAGAACATGGTACTGCAATCGCCCAAATAACCGTCGATTCATATAAATGTTTAGAATGATAACAAAGTCATGTCATTTACCACTTGGTACCTTTTAAAACATATGTTATTAACTATGATCTTGTAAGTAAATCCTCAAGCAAGGAAACAATCATAAGATACTTGTACTTCGAGATGCAATCCTTGATTGTTAATGGCATTGAAATTCAAGACATCCTAGTTTTGACTAACCAGTAAAATTTCTAACAGGTTATAAGGTAATTTCTTATCCTTTTGTTTTAGCAACCTTTGTCTCCTCCAACCAATATATAATTTCTTAAAGATCACGTTTCTCAAGTGAAAATTAACAATTGAGTGCTAGGTCTTTCCTATCAAACAACGTAACTAAAATTAAACGGGGGTTGAGAACCATCTTGGTCTACCTAAAATCAGTTCTTAATTTGGACGATTCTTAAGCAATGTCAAAGAGTAGGTGCAGCGTCAGCATAAAGGACCCTGAAGACATGATCCTTGAACTACCTACTCGATTTTCCTCCTCCACAGTTAAAATATATATAGTAGTTGGCTTAAAAAAAATAAAATAAATAAATCATATGTATAGCCGATATAGAAGAAATCGAAGAAGTTTTCTCTTTCAACCTATAACCAGTACCCACAGCCTTCCCATAACCCAACTGAAGGATTATTATACCAAAGAATATTTATCTCTAGCAACTGATGTGGGAAAACAAAATAAGATAATGTTTATTTATGATTCAGGGCTTTGGAAGAGAAGAAAATCTCGAAGACCTAACTATTCTTTATTACCACGCTTCCCGAGTATGTTTCACGTGAAGCGGTGCACCGTTCCCACCTGGACTAGGTCCCTACCGTCTATTTCTATTTGCTTTAATTACTCCTGCCGTCAACGACACTCAGCGTAACCACTGGCAGACAGGGTTCCCTAGTCCTAGATTTAGTTTCTATCTCAGATCGTTAAATTTTCAAGTGATCCGGATCTCCCAATTTTTATTTTTATTTTTTGGGTCTAAAGTATGTGTTTCAGGGCTCTAATCAACAAACATGCAGATGTTGTAAAAAAAAGAAAAAAAAGAAAAGAAAAAGAAAAGGATACGAATATGGAAGGGTAAGAGTGTGAACTCACCAGCCTTCAAGAAAACCGGTGCTTTGTTGTTGCTGTTGCTGTTGAGGGGGCGGCTGCTGGGCGTATTGAGGAGCGTAGGGAGGAGGATAACCTTGCTGGGGAGGATATCCCTGTGGTGGATATCCCGGTGGCGGATAAGCATCCTTGGCATATCCTTCCGGCGGATAACCTATTCGACAATTACACCAATAAAAAAAAAAAAAAGAAAAAGAAAACCACTAGTCAATTTAGAGTTTCAAATCAACCCTTTTAACATCAGATCGGCTACACCCATTACAGTAAATTAGGTAAAACGATGGAATCATTAACTAAGAAAGGTTAATTTCGATCAAATAGCAAAAATTGCAAGAGAAAGAACCCGGAAAATTGGAAAAGGTTTTAAGGTTAAAAAGGAGTGACCTTGTGGAGGAGGAGCACCGACAGGAGGCTGTTGCTGGTTGTAATAACTCATTCTTATCGATACACGTACGTTTGTTTTGTGGAGATACTCCTTGTTTTCTACCGGTTTTTTTTTTTATGAAAGTAACACCAGAGAGAGACAGAGACAAAAAGAAGAGGAAAGCCTTCTCTTGAGAAGAAGGAAGCAAAAACTGTGGCCTTGTTTGGGAATATAGATAGATGTTCACTATCCAAAAAGCGGTCCTTACTACGTGGTAAATAAGTTCACCGCTTTAAGAAAAAAAGTCAGGTTATTCACTATTCACTACGGCTGTTTGTTTGTAATTTTGAATACTAGCACTAGCAGCACGCACAGATACCCAAAATATTATTATTATACAATAAATCAAATAACAAAAAAAAAATTAAAAATTTAAACTTTCATTATCTAAAATGGGAAATATTTAACTTTCCTAAATTATGATTTGTATTTAACTTTCCATCATTACTTATTTTATTTTCTATGAAATGGGATATTTTGATTATTGTAAAAACTTTCACTTTCTCTCGAATAATATAGATTAGCCAAATGTATGTATGTAATGAGTGTATCAAAAAATAATTGCATTTGAGCAGAATTTGTCTTTCTCTAGTACTTTCTCTTAATATTTTTCTAATATTAATTATATATTTGGAAAAAAAGAAGAAGTATTTATTGTATAAAATGAAATAAGATTAGTATCATAATTTTATTCAACCAAAAAAACCATGAAATGTAGCTATACTCTGATAAAAATTATAATGATAATAGAAACATTTTCTTTTATTATGTGCTAGAGATGAACAACATCCACTGTGAGTGTGCTTCGACTTATAAAATTATTTATTATAATGTTAAAACCATTTGAAATTTATAGGATATTTATGTGTATTTGCTAGATGAGGAAGTCATGTATCACTATGTTTCTAATCGAAGATAATTGCATGACATATTATATATTTTTATTACCCAAGAAAAAGACGTATTTTATATTTTAATTTTAAGGAATTGAAGGTATTTTTTTATTGATAATATAGATAAATATAAATAAATACAGTAAAACCATGGTAATAAAGTGCTAATTGAAATAATTTAATGGCGTTGTGCTAAATCAAAATGGAGTTATCTTAGAAGGGATATAAGTATTTGTTGTGTTTGATATAAATTCCAAAAAAAAATCCTAGTTAAAACAGAAAACTGAATCTTAGATACAAAATCACATTGAAATTATACAATTAGATATATCTAGTAAAATAAATAATTCTAAAATATTTTTGGGTTCTAATAATTCCCTATTAATTTATTTAAATTGATATATATAGATATATTTATAGATACTGAGTATCTTTATAATAACTTATAATAAAGCAACTCTACCTAAAAAGTACAATTAAAAGCAGATAAAATTTATATTTGGGTTATTAACAGTGCAGGAATAGATAGATTTCAGGTGCCGAATTCGGAATTTGTGACGTGGAAACAGGAGAAGGAAATATCTTATGAAACCTCCGGTATATCAACTAATGTTGCTTTGCTTAGATAGGCATAGGCATAGGGTTGCTTATCCAGTGCCTGAAATTGGTGATAAAAGCGTGTGAATGCAGAGTGAGGCCCAATAGGAAATCACACCGCGTACAGAACGCGTAAAATAACGATAATGGAGGAAATGCATACGTACGCAGATGGAAAAACCTAAGGCCACTTTTTGGTATGGAGTGTACCCAACTTTAAGATGAAATAGCCATTAGAGCGCCAATTCTCTTTTCCTTGTTTGTAATGACAATGATAAGAACTCTTTGATTTGAAATCCAAGACTAAATTGGCATGAATTGAAATTCCATCGTGTTTATATATAACGTCATACTTTCAACCTAAAGCTAAATGTAATAAAATTATTAACAAGTATTAAATGTAAAAGGTAAAAGAAAACCGCCTTGAAAGTATCTACGAGATCTAGTATTTTTTAGTAACTACAGATGAGTTTTGAACTTTCCATTTGAACAATCGAACTCTAAAATATTTTGTTTTTTCGGTGGAAGACTTAACTCTTATTTATTTATATAAGGAGTGAACCATTACATTTAGAGCAAAGGGGACATACCCCTGCAGAAGTCGAAGTATAAAAGGCATTGTCCTTCATATTATATTAATACTGCAAGTTTGGAAAGCTAGAAACATCAGCTAATAAGTAGCTTTGTACATATCCGGGGATCAACAAAAAGCTCTCTCTTGCCTCTATTTGATGAGCTTCTCTAGCTAGCTTGTCCACCGCCATATACAACTCTCTTAGAGTTAAAAAAAATATATATATATCTAGTCCTCCAACTTCTTAAAATTTTTCCCTCTAAGATAACAAAGCATTAGTATAAGTAGCATTGTTATTTTCCCTTGAAAGCAACTCCAATGAGGATAATGAATTAATTTGTATTTCTAAATTTGTCAACTACATTCAAAGGAGTAGTGAAAGTGACCTTAATTCTCACTTATACATCATATTAAGTAGAGGCTAGGCTAAATAGGGTAAATTGGTGCATTGTATACAGTTGGTAGCTATTCTGATTTTGCTAAAATTCTTTTGTTTTTCTTGTTTCAATTCATCATGGTGTGACCTCCGTATGTACGATCCTAGAAATGCATCGACTTTACTAGCATTAGAGCATGGTTCCAAGAGGAAGTGTGTAAAGTTACAATAAAGTTATATTCATATTGTTATCAGTAGCTATTATGTTCTTCTTTAGCAGCTGCAATACTATTCTTGAGTGTGTTGGACTTGTGTTTGAATTGTAGAATTGCATTTTGAAGTTGTGAGCTTTGGAGTCGTGGCTTGTAAAAGGTAAGTGTAGTAACTTGTGTTGTTCTATTCTACTTTGTTTTCCTACTACGAAAATAGAGTGAGTTCGATTTCTATACTACACTATGTCACGTTGAGTATTGAAGTGATTAGAGTGTGTTAGTGTGATTTTGGGTAGTGAGTAATGATCGGTTGTGCGATTAGTAGTTTAAAAGTGTTGTTGAGTAGTAGTAGATAGTAAGGTTTTGTTGAGTTTGTACTATTGAAGTTATTCTTATTGAAGAAAGTAGTAACGATTAAAGTTGCGTAATGTTAAATTCGAGTGTACAAGGTACTGACCAAGACAGTGACACTCATGTTGGTCAGAGCCAACATGGCAACAATACACCAGGCCAATAGATGATACACTTAAGAGACTCATTGACCTTGTTTAGAGTTTAATCATAGCTATGCAAGCAAGTAGGCAACGACCTTAGATAGTACTTAATCATGGCTAAGTAGAAGAGATACAAGAGAGGAGATTTAGGCATACTAGGCAAGCTTAATGCCTAGCCCAACCCCATAAAGCTGGAGGAGTAGTAAACCAACTTGTTGGATGAAGACTTGAAGTAGATGAGATTGAAGAAGAAGATGAAGAAGTTGATGGAGAGGAAGAAGAGGATGGAGGATATGATGAGGTAAGGAAACGAGGATACCAACCTCCTTAAAGACTTGAAAATGTTAAAGTCTAGATTCCGACCTTTACTGAAAGTGGAAATGCCGATAAGTATTTGGAATGGGAAGAGAAAGTTGAAAGAGTGTTTGATTGTTATGAATATGCCAACACGAATAAAGTTCGACTTGCAACTCTTGAGTTTTATGGATACACTACTATGTGGTGGAAAAGCTTAAATGCAACCAGAGTAAGGGATCGACAACGAGAATTACACACATGAGATGATATGAAGAGGTTATTGAGAGGAAGATTTATACCTGAGACTTATTTGCAAGATACCTTTACTAAATTACAAGAATTCCACTAAGGAAGCCAAGCTATTGATGATTATATCAAGGAGTTCCAGATGTTGATGATTCGAGTTAACATTGATGAGCCTAAAGCTTACATTGTATCAAGGTTTATTTTAAGGCTCCAATATGAGATTTAAAATATTGTTGAAGCGTAGAGGTTTTAGATACTTAAGGAAGCTATTAAAATAGCATAAAGGGTTGAGAAGTAGAGGATAAATACCTTGATCCGACCTTATCCGAACTCATTGTGAACTCCTGTTTCACTCCAACCTCCTCACAATGAGCCAAGGAGACCCTTCCGATCAGAGGAGAAGAGTAATTGATTTGATGATAGTCGAGCTGTCCTAAAGAGTTGAGCTAATGATAAAGCAACTCAGAAGACATACGAAAGGGGATAAACTTCAAGTCGTAAGACAAGTAAGATAAAATGTTTCAAGTACTTAAGTTATGGGCATATGGCTACTGAGTATCTTAACTGACAAGTTATGATCTTCAAGGTGATGACGCGGATAGTATAGATGATAATGAGCTTGAGAAGGAAGATAAGAATGTTGGAGGAGTTGAAGAGGAGAAGGATAAAGAAGAGACATGTGTTTATGCTAACTAGGAGAAGTGAGACCTTGGTAATGAAACAAGTATTGAACTTAATGCTGAGTTGCAAGGAAGATCATAAGGAAAATTTGTTCTACACCAGGTGTACTATCAAGGGATAAGTGTGCACGATCATAGTAAATGGAGGTAGTTTGTTGTTACTCAATCCCTTGTGCAGAAGTTAGGTCTACCAAACTCTAAGCACCCTTAATCTTATAAGTTGCATTGGTTGCATGATAAGTAATACTAGGCAAGCACACCTATCAATTATACTAAGTGAATATAAGTCTAAATATTGATCTCTTAAAGACTATCATTACCATTACTTACTAGATCTTTATTATATAACCGGCAAATTGGAATTCAAGAAATTTAAAGAATCTAAACTAAATTGCAGCGACCTATAAATTAACAACTAATTAACAATCAATCAAGAAAGTGATCAATTGTAAATTAACTCAAGATTCGATAATGTACCTAGGTCATTGATTCCCTTAGACTTAACATGTGATTTTTATGAAAGATAATCTAATTCTATCTTTATTCTTTCTTGACTAGGAGTGATGCTGTAACAACCTTAAGAGGGGTTTAGTACTATTGCCTAGAATTTCCATATCATGTATACACATATGATAAGAAAATTACCTTATAACTCAGAGATTGCAAGACTCTAAATAGTTATTTGTTAAAGTCTTCAATTTTAGTTCATTGACTCATTATATAATATCAATAATTATAGATTACCATTTTTCTACAATTCCTTAGAACCGTAGAGAATTGATATCCCTTACTAAAATAATGAAATAAGATAGATAATTCCAGTAAAGATACTAAACTTAATTGAAATATTAATTGTTTTTTGGAACATTTTCAAGTAACTACATAAGCTTTTCATCATACTGATTCAATGGTAGCACTCTGCACTCAATTCCTATCCCTGTCCTAACTATCGATCAACTTGCAAGGAAAAGAACTATTAGGGTGTAAGCTTACACTTAGTGAGATAATTACTCTTATCAATACTGCATGATATAAATTTATTAGATGCACAATCATATGAATGCATGAACAATCAGTATGCCAAATAACATATGCAATGGCTTAGGAACTGCATACGACTCAGAATTACGCCCCTTATAGTCGGGGTTTGAAGATAATTAACCAACCCAAACCAAAATTCAGGTTCCAGACCTTGGGTTTTAATTCATTAGCATTATTGTGCTTAAGCTAAAATAAAACTATATATATATATATGTGTGTATATAATTTCTTTATCGAATAACAAATCATACTTTTTTTAATTCTTAAGTCTAACGGTGTGGTGGCCTCCGCAATCTACAAACACATGCCCTAAGCAGAAGCCACATGACTCAGCCCCTCACCGACGGTTGGCGTCTCCCAACACCTAATAAGCCCATCAACTTAGGATAGAGACTCAATATATATGATGGCATAGCTAGTACCCAATCCTATAGGAGGCACGTCCTCCTGTGAGTCCCTTCCCATCTTTTGCGTGAAGCGGAAGTCGGTGTTATCCATATGCAATATGAGGAATGCAAGATTCATTTTAATTTCTTAATCGTATAAGTAATCAACTTGATTTTCAAGGTAATAAGACAATTTCATTCCATACAATTGCATGTAAAAATTATCACAAACAATTCCCATTATTATATAATTTGCAAGTCATCTTATTCATTCACAAATTCATACACATGCATTTCCATATCCTACAAGTATCCAAATTTATATATATAAGTTTAGGTGCATCTATTCTACAAGCAAAATCAAGTAAAGAGTCATCGAGAATTTACTCACTCAACCATATGGATCAATCAAAATAATCCAGAATAGGTCGTCTCCCCAAAAGCCGGGTCCCCTGGATATTGCAAATATGATACTGTAAGGATTTGAAATAAAACCTAGAAAACTAAGCTAAAACCCTAAGTTATACTTTTGACTTGGTTTCATAATTTTTTCCCAGTTTTACTTAAAAGTTCAATTGCGTATAACTTTCTCATTTTAAATCCGATTTTTATGATCTTATAGTCAATCTTCATCGTTTTTTAGTGTACTTTAACGTGGTGAGGTTATATTTTTGTGATGAGGCACACAAAACTGCTCATAGGCCAAAACAGTAGCGATCCTCATGTTTTGGAGTACTTTTGGGCCTTGTTTGGTAAATGGGCTTTTTGATAACTTGAGAAATCCTTTAGGCTTGGACTTAAGATTTTATCCTAAGCTCAAAATACTCGTTGAGATCAGATTTACAACTTTAATTTATACTCCTAAGGCTAACAACCACTTCATGGGCTCTTTAGTGGGTTTAAGTTATCAAATGAGCTTGTTTTTTGTTCAAACTAAAGTTAGTGATTTTAGTAGGCTTATGGAGCCTTAGGTGGATTTCTTGTAAGCTTCAAAACAACCTCTCTTAATTTTTTAAAGTGCTGGTCAGAATTTTAATGAAGGCCTAATTTAGAGTTTTGAGAGTTTTAGGCTCGTTTTGAGAGTTTTAGGCTCGATTTTGAGTTTTTGGTTTTATATACTTACTATACTTGCTTTAGTTAATTTTTTCACTTTGTTCATTTAATTTTATCATATTTTTAAGTTTCTTTTACCCATGTTCCAGATCTGGTCGTGATGATTCTAAGGGGTTTTCACTTAGTTTTTCAACTTGTTTCATCATTTCTTTAAGTTTAAGGGTTAGATCACGCACTTAAACTACTTGTATCCAAATATTAACTTAACTTTTCTTCTATAAGATGATTCTTTAACTCATGCTTCACACAAAGAAATAGAAGATCTTACACTTAATACAACTTCCATATCATAGCTCATGTCATACAAAATTGGTTTCTTCATAAAACTTCATGTGATGAATTTTTCCTTACCTTAAGTTTAGATTTGAGCATGTTTAACTTAATGGAAATAAAATCAACATCCAAATGACTTTTGAATCCTCTCGTCTAACATGCTCATCTTCCATTCAAGTTCTTGTTTCAAGATTTTCTCAACTTAAAATCGTCCATTCAAAGTGTTAAACAAGTGTTTTTACAAAACACCAATTTTACATGCTTATGTTTCAACTTCACGTAGTGGTTTTATGAGTTTGTTTCTTAGGATGGTATTTGGTATTATAACAACTTAAATCATACTTATATCTTCAAGAAATCAAAGTCTCTTAACATAAACACTAACTTACTAATCACAAGAAACACTTACTTATCCTTAAAGTGAAATATGGTGGTTGTGCACAAAGGTTCCACTTAAGCTCTTAACTTTGCTTCGTCCTTTTGCAACCTTTTGGAAACTCGAGTTGTTTGATCCTTTAGAGTAGGGTTTGTGGAAGGTTCTAACGGTTCTAAAAGAGTTTCGATGTTGGAAGAAAATGATAAAAGAAAAAGAAATGGGAGTGTTGTGAGTAGGACTTAGAAGTGGCGGCTAAATGGAGGATTTTTGTAGGGTTAAATTTCTTCTTTTGATTTGTGTTTAAAGTGAGAGAAAAGGAAGTGAAAATAAGAATGAAAGAGGGAGAAAGTCGTAGATTTTTGAATGGGAGAAGAAGTGTGTATAAGAAGCTTTAATTGATTGTCTTGTAACTTATACAAAAGTCAACAATTGTAACTATTAATGATGTAAGCATTAAGGAGTGAATAGTGGTGTATAAGAGAAAATGATTGATGGTTGAAAAACAAGAGCATGGCCCCCCTTTTCTCCTTGTTCAAATCTGCCATTTAGTGTCCTTTGGGGTCATGGAATGGTCTTGTCTCATTTAATGAAGTTAAGCATGTGAAATTTGTGAAAAATTGTCCATATGTAGTATAAGTAAAATGGTGATAAGGAAAATGTCTTATCATTAGATTTTGATAAGTTGTCAATTGATAAATAATTCCAACTCTCAATTAATAAGTCATCTAAGGTGATTAGTTGGTTTACTTATTTATGTGTAAGACTTAGACATGAAGATAAGGGCATGGTTTTATAGGAAATTGTTTTAGGATTTTCATCTTACATTGTTTTGTACTTTATAATTTGATTCCTATAAAATTGTGAAATTTTCTAAAGTTAAATGAAATTATTCAAATTAAATTATCAATTAGTCACTTAAGGTCAAAATTCCCTGATTGTTTTATGGTTTAGGGTCTTAGGTGAGTTTAGAGCTCGTAGTTCTTTAAGCTCAGGTTTTCTCGATAATTGGTTTTTGAATTGAAAAATTTTAATTTGTTTGTAAATGTAAACTTAGGTTCTCAATTTTGTTAATCCTTAGGAACATTCGAACAGTAATTTTAATTAAATCATAAGCCCACTAAAAGTAGGGTTTATATTTATTAATTGATAAGTTATTTAGGATGATTGGTTGGTTTACTTATTTATGTGCACAAATCTTATGCATGAAGATAAGGAGATTGTCTTATATGAAATTCTTTAGGAGATTGTCTTATATGAAATTCTTTTGGAGTTTGTCTCTTAAATTGATTTGTAAGTTATGATTTAATTCTTATAAAATTATGAAAATTTCTAAAGTTGAATAAGATTATTCAAATTAAATTCTTAATTAGCCACTTCGAGTTATATGTCCTTAATTGTTTTAGTGTTTTGGGTTTAGAGTCTATGGTTCTCGTATTCGAGTTTTATCAATAATAGGGTTTCAGATTAGCAAAATTAAATTTTTTTTAAATGTAAACTTGAATTCTTAGCTTAGTTTATCCTTGGGATCATTTGGAAAGTGTTCTTAGTTGAATCACAAGTCCGCTAAAAGGTAGGGTTTACAACTTATCCATATATAACATGACTTATAAGTGAAAATAAGGGAATTGTTTTATATAATTTTTTTTTAGGGTTTTGTTCTTAAATTAATTTATAGGTTGTGATTTAACTCTTAAGAAATTTTAGAGTTTTCTAGAGTTGAATAAAATTTATTGAAATTATATTTTTAATTATTTATTTAGGGCTATAACTCCCTGATTATTCTAAGATTTGGGGTTCGAGTAAGTTTAAGTATGTTTTAGAGTTCGAGTAAGATTATGTATGTTTTAGGGTTTTTTTTACCAACTTGGGAATAATTTACTTACACTTAGGAGCTTAAGGTTTAATTAGATTAATTGTTTAGGAACATTGCTTTATTATGCAACATATATATATATATATATATATCATACGATAGATTAAGAAAAGAGAAGGATATTGCTTATTAATATATTTATATGTATATACATATTGTGAGGCTACTTATGTACACAAGTAAAATAATTTTTGTAAATTTATTAATTTATTCATTTAACTAGCTTAGTTTTGTTGTTTATTATTACTTGAAATAATCCTTAATTCGTTTGTTATTAGTTTTATATGATTTCACAAAATTATTAATAATTTTATTAATTTATAACTTTTTAAGCATTAAGATAATTTTATAGAGTTTTAAAAATTTTTATGATTTGATATTTATGGTTTCTATTAAGTTTAGGTTTACATTTTTTTTTTTTGTACATCTATATAGGGATTGCGGTTTTCTTGCATGATAAGGGTTTCCAAATTGTATCATTGGGTCTTTCAAGTTAGTTTTAAGTTTCGAGTTTAAAATTTTAGTCGGTTTTCATTTTATGTGGTCTTATCGACTTAGGGAATATTTACGATACTCGAGTCCGATACCATATTTAGAAAGTTAAATTTACAGAGTCTACAAATGCGTCTCCAGGTTGGACACATGAAGGAACACCACAACCAAGAGAATCAAAAGGAAATAAAGAAAAGTCAGCAAAGTTAGCAAAGTCCGAGCAGCTACCAACTAAATATGATACACCAATTAATCTCACTCAGTCTACAATCTACTGAATATGACTCATCAGTTCAAACTATAGGGTCACTCACCCTACTCTTTACTAAAGAGAATAAAAAAGAGTTAAGGGTAAGGAGAGCACTAAGGTTGCTCATAAAGGAAACTAGTGTTAATTTGGATGATTAAAAGGTTCTATCTACATACAATAAATGGGGTTCATATACTAGCCCCATTAAGGTTACAAACATTAATGGAAAAGACAAAAGGGTAGTTTATAATTAGAATACACAACTGATACTAAAAAGGGTAAAAAAGATAAAGAATATTTAGTACAAAAAAAATAAAGAATCCTTATGGAATGTTGTACCAGAAGACACATGTCTCTTAGTGGTTGGCATTCTGAAATATAGTATAATTTGGTTAAAATGAAGAAAAGAGAGTCTGTGGTGAGAGCCGACTTGATTTAGATCAAGTCAGAGTTCGGTCAATCAATTAGGAGAGAGTATTTGACTTTAACTGGGCTCAGATGTTGGAGGTTGGCTTTGGAGATTAGCTCGGATAGCCATTTGAGGTTGGTTGGATTAGATGTTGTTTGTGTCATGGTACAACTACTTGGTATGTTGGTTTGTATGCTGGGTAAATCGATATGTTGGTTTGACAGCTTCAAACAACCATGTTAGTACACGTGAGAGCTCAATGCTTAGGTTAGCAGTAAAGTGAAACATGGAGGTCAGAATAGTATTTCTTATCTTGGATGGGGCTACAAGTTATTATCTTCCATGTAAGTCCTTGGAGTCTCCTAGCTCGGTTATGTATGATCAGTCTGGAGAGTTGATTCCCATCATCTGCTTGGGGGTTAGAAAGATTTGTCCTAAAGTCCGAAGTGCTCTCAAGCTCTTATTCTTCTTAGGCATTTGCGGGGTCTTCTTCTTCTAGTTGGTAAGGAATTAAGTTGAATACATTGAAAGTAAGACAAACATCCTAGTTCTCAAGCAATTTGATCTAGTAGGCATTATAGTTGATTTTCTTTAAGACCCTAAATGGACCATCAACTCGTAGAGAGAGCTTGCTTTGTCTTAGGTGTAGAAATCACTCTCAGTTGAGGTGAATCCATACTAAGTCTCCTGGTCTAAAAGAAATAGCTCATCAGCCTCAACTACCAATCTCTTATTGTCTCTAGTTGAACTTAGCAATCTTCTTTTTCACAAATTGGTGTAGCTCTTGTAATTCTTGGGCTTAATTGACTTTAAATTGACTTTCTTCAATAGTTGTGGGAGCACCAATCAGAGCGGAATAGTAAGATTGAGGCCATAAATGACCTTGAATGGAGTTTTCCTATTAGTGCTGTGGACAGTTTTTATATGTAAACTCTATAACTATTGAAGAAAGTCAATTTAGAGTCAATTAAGCCCAAGAATTACAAGAGCTACACCAATTTGTGAAAAGGAAGATTGCTAAGTTCAACTAGAGACATAGATACTAATCCTTCAAGTTCTTTATCACAATAGCTCTAAGTAAGTTGCCTAGCATCTTATTCACTACTTTAGTCTAGCCATCAGTTTAAGGGTGGCTCTTGGAACTGAACATAAGTTTAGTTCCAAGTCTTCTCTAAAGAGTCTTCCAAAAATAGTTCAAGAATTTTGTGTCCTAATCTGAAACAATAGTCTTCAATACTTCATGTAATTGGATAACTTTCTACAAAAAAAAGTTAGTAATATATAAAGCACCGTTAGTTCGATGGTACAGAATTAAGTGTGCCATTTTGCTGAAGCGATCCATTATGTCAAATATAAAATCTTTTTCCCTAGACATTTAGGGCAACTCTAGGACAAAGTCTACGCTGAGGTCGACCTAAGGTAAGGTTGGTGTTAGCAAGAGCATATACTTTCCATATGGTTCTCTTTTCCCCTTAGCTCTATTGTATGTTTCACAACTACCAATTACCTTATGGACATCTTTTGCTAACCCAGGTTGGTAAAAGTTTTCCTTTAACATGCTAGCTGTCTTGGTCTCTCTAAAATGACTAAATAATCCACTACTATGAGCTTCCCTAACCAATAGCTCACGCATGGAACAGTTCGATATGCACAACCTTTGCTCTTTGAATAAATAATCATCCTTGAGGTAATATCCCTTAACAACAACTCCTTCTCGGCACTGCTAAAAAATGGGGGTCATGAGCATACTACTCAATGATAAGTAGTTGATAAGGGTTACTAACGTAATAGAGTATCGGTGACCACATTAGCATTTCCTTTCTTGTGTCGAATCATGTAAGAGAAACCTTCTATAAACTCTAATCAATTGGCTTACTTTTTTGAAAGTTTGTTTTGACTTCTAAGATACTTTAATAATTCATGGTTAATATAAATGAAAAACTCTCGAGATAGTAGATATTATTTCCAAATAGTAAGATCTTAGAAAAGAGGATACAGCTCTTTTTTGTACACAAAATAGTTCAATGAGACACCATTGAGCTTCTCACTATGGTAGGCAACTGTTTATCATTCTTTCATTAGGACGGTGCCAATTATAATGCTTGATGCATCACATTCCAACTCAAATGGCTTGTCAAAATTGCGCAAAGATAAGACAAGGGTAGAGGTGAGCTTCTCTTTGATTTTCTTGAAGCTCTATTCAGCTTGGTCATTTCATCTAAACCCTTCACTCTTGTTGGTTAGCTTGGTTAAGGGAGCTACAATGGTATTGAGGTTTTTAATAAATCGCCGATAGAAAGAAGTAAGGCTATGAAAACTTCGTATTTTAGTAACATTCTTTGACATCAACCACTCTAAGATAGTTAGGATCTTTTCCTCATTAGCTTAGATTCTTTCTTCTGATGCCACATACCTAAGAAAAACTACTTTACCCTAATAGAATATACACTTCTTTAAGTTCCCAAATAACTTCTCAGCTCATAGAATATCAAAAATAGCTCGGAGATGTTGAACATTGTTTATATCATCAAAGTACACGACTACACATCGTTCGATCAAAGGGCGTATCAAATGTCTCATAAGCCTCATAAATGTGATTGATGTATTTGTAAGTTCAAATGGCATAATTGGTTATTTGTAGAGACCATGTCTCATCTTAAAAGTAGTCTTTCATTCATCACCTGGTCTCATGTGAATTTGGTGGTAGCTACTTCGTAAGTCAATTTTCAAAAATATCTTAGCTCCATGAAGCTCATCTAACATATCATTGAGCTTCAACATTATATATTTGTACTTAACAGTGATTCAATTGATTGCTCAGCTATTAATGTACATACGGCACAAACCATCCTTCTTTTGGATGAGCAGAGCTAGCATAGCATAAGGACTCATGCTCTCCCTTGCATATCCTCTTTCTATGAGCTCATCCACTTGTCTTTTCAATTCAGCAGCCTACTCGAGGTTCATTCTGTAAGTAGGGTGGTTCCTAGTTATAAATTAATGCAATGCTCTATGCCTTGAACTAGAGGAAGTCCCTTAGGCAACACTTTAAGAAACAAATTTGTAAACTCATCTATTAACCTTCAAATCTATTCAAGTACATCTTTCAGCCAATAATCTCCTAGTTAATAAGAACATAAGCTCTTCGGCCTTCTTGGTAGCTCAAAGCTCTCTTCGGCTCATCACTAAGGCCTTCTTCTTACGAGATTAAGTGAGCTGATTACGGGGTTCATTCACTTGGGATGGGGTCATAGGTTGCAATACAATTTTCTTCCCGTCCTTAACGAAGGCATAGATGTTTATGTATCCGTTGCGAGTAATACATCAATCAAACAACCAAAGTCACCCATAGGGATGACATTGCTACACATTCCCAACACTGCATGGTATGGTTACTTACTCCATCACATATAGAGTACCCTTATCATGAATCCAATGTAACTCGTAAGGTTGGAGGTGTTTAGAGGTTGGTAATCCTAATCTCTACACAAAGGACTATGCGATGATGTTAGTATAACTTACTCCATCCATAATGATGGTGCACAGCTATTCTTTGATGATACACTTCTTATGGAATAGATTCTCTCTCTAGTCTTGGAGATCGGTAAGGAGCTTAGTACTTGCCTCAACACTAAGGTCATTACTTCTCCCTGGTTGGTATAGATACAAGTCTCTTTTTCCTCTTTAGCTTCAATCCTTCCTACATTCTTCTCCTCCTCAAGCTCTCTCTCATCAATGCTATTTACTACATCTCCTCAAAGCAAAATAACATGTCAATTTGAGCACTTAACAGCCATATGTCCAAAGCCTAAGTATTTAAAGCACTTCAACATACTAATCTTCCATCCTGAGGTCTACCCTCTTTCATATGTCCTTAGGGTTAGCTTAATCTTAATTCAGCTCGGCTATTATCAAGTTAGTCATTTTTCTCTTTAGGTTAATATGAACAAGGTGGTGGGGAATAGGGGTTTGGGAAAACCTGGCTAAGAGCATTTCTCCTTTTTTTTCAACCCGTTATGCTACCTTACTTGCCTCTTTTAGGGTATAAAATCTCTGTATTTCTACAATATTATGAATCTCATATTTAAGTCCAAAAATGAACCTCAACATTGTATAAGCCTCAGGTTCATCCATTTTGGCTTGGATCATAAGCATTTGGAACGCTCTTACATAATTGTTAATAGATCGGCCTCCTTGATGAAGTTCCTGCAACTTTGCAAATGTATCCTACAAATAGGTTTTAGGTACAAATCTAACCCTTAACAACCTTTTCATCTTATGTTAAGTTCTTACTCCTTGTCTTTTATCCCTTACTTTAGCTACATTGAGATTTTTCCACTACATGATAGCATGTCTAGATAACTCAAGTGTAGTAAGTCATAGTTTAACAACATCTGTATCCATAACAATCGAACACTTTTTCCACCTTCTCTTCTCACTCCAAATATTCTTTTACATCTCTACTTCCACTGAATCGTAGTATTTGGACTTTAACATTATTAAGTCTTCAAGGAGTTTAGTATCCTCGCTCTTGTGCTCGATAATTATCAGCTTCTTCTTCTTCCTCTCCATACCCTTCGACATCTATCTCTTCATCATCTTCCTCAATCTCCTCTAACTCCAGCCTTCATCTAGCAATTTGGTTTACTACTCTTCTAACTTGATAGGGTTAAATTAGGTAATTGGCTTGGATACCTTGGCCATAACGCCTCTTTAGAACATTTTTAGGTGGGTTATGATGAGGTACACTATGGAGTTATTACTTGTTAATTTGCATTGCAATGACCAGATTTTGTACAAGATTAGTAAGTTTGTCAAGCTTATTAATAATTGACTCAGGAGTTTTATTACCATTTTGACCATAGCCAGATTGAGCACCACTATTTTGGTCACCAATGATACCTTAAACACTCATATCCGACATAATGTGATATTTTCCTCAATAGATTAACAACACTTCTACCTTACTACTCAAAACATCTACTAACACATTCTTAGCAGCTTCTACACCCAATACTCGCTTGAACAAGACATAAATGAACTTACTTTGTTTTCATAGTGAAAAACAGAGTAAAATGGAATAATAGTGGAACTACACTTACTAACACACGAATCTTCACTACACAGCTCAAAACTTTAGAACTTATAAACAAACACACTGAGGTAGATATAGAAGAAACACAGTAGCTACTAATAGTAAACATGAACCAAAACTTCACTATAATATCACACATCCTCTCGGAATTGTGCTCTAATAGCATCGAAGCTGAAGGGTTTAAGGGGTTGAATACACGGGGAGTCCTACAACAAAGAGAATCAAAAGGAAATAAAGAAAAGTTAGCAAAGTTTGGGTAGCTACTAACTAGATACGATACACCAACCGATCCCACTTAACCTATAATCTGCCGAATATGACTCATTGGTCGGAACTATAAGGTCACTTGCCGTTATTTCTTACTAAAGGGAATAGATAAGAGTTAAGAATAAGGAGAACACTAAGGCTACTCACAAAGGAAACTTGTATTAATTTAGATGATTAAAAGGTTCTATTTGTGTACAACAAATAAGGTTTATATACTAGCCCCATTAGGCTTATAAACATTTATGGAAAAGACAAAAGGATAGTTTATAATTAGAATACATGAATGATACTAAAAAGGATAAAAGAGATAAAGAATATTCAGTGCAAAAAATAAAGGATCTTTGTAGAATGTTGTGGTAGAAGACATGTATCGCATAATGGCTGACACTCTAAAATATAGTACAATTCAAACAAAATGAAGAAAAGAGAGACTATTGTTAGAGCCAACTTGATTTGGATTAGGTCGAAGTTGAGTCAATCAATCACTAGTGAGTATTTGGTTTGGACTGGGCTTGGGTGTTAGAGGTCAGCCTGGGAGATTAGGTTGGATCGGATGCTACTTGTGTCATGGTACGGTTGCTCTGTAGGTTGGTTTGTATGCTGGATTGTAAATACTCGATTTTTGCCTCCAATAATTATAATTATAGTTTTTTTTTTAAGAAAATATGGTCCTAATTCAAAAAAATAAAAAAAAAATCAAAAGATAAAAATAATAAAAATTGACAATTGATAAAAATCCAGAAAAATGAGAAAAGGAAAAAACTATAAATATTTTTAAAATTTTAAGGAAGTAAATTATTTTAGAGTTAATAGCTTTAGTTTTAGTTTAGTTTAAATAATTATTTTAAAGAGTTATATGTTTTAAGTACAATTCAATTGTACTGAAAGTCAAGGCATAAGCTAATGGCTTAATGGATAAACATTGGAATATTTGATATGGAGTTAGTTTGAGGTCACAAGTTTGAATCTTGTTGGGTACTTATATGCTTTTTATTATTTTTTATCTTTTCATTTTGTGAAAAGCGTTTGAGTGAATGGGTTTCAAATATAAATCTTTTAATTTTTTGTGAGATTCAGATCTTATAAAAGATTTAAATCTAATTTGATTTTTATCAAATCGGGTTTAGAATGATAAATGATTTAAATTTAATTTGATCTTTATCAAATCAGATTGGGATCAATATAATAGATACAATTTGATATGATCTAAGATCTTGTTTCGAGCTTTATATATATATTGATCGTGTGTTATAGAAAGGAGAGGATGACACACTTGTCAAAAAAATTCATAATCACCCGCGAATTTATAATTCTCAACCTGACAACTCAATCCCTCTAGTGACTATCCCAAACTTCCAAAATTAGCAAGCATCTAGTCAATAGCAGCCAATCCAAGTAAGAACAGCAGCTTGTATATTTGAGAATTCTCCAAGTGCAGCAGCTGCAACTGGAACAACACAGGTCAATAATTCAGCCACTGCCAAGGTCAACCGAAATCCAATCTGCACTCGCGACAAGCTTCAACAACATTCTGTCATTGTCTACCAACAGCAGCTACGTTCCTTGATCAGCAACGCCGCCACCCATAGACAGACGAAACACAAACGTCTGGCATGTTAGACAACAGCTGCATGATACGCCACAGCTTCTTTGTCAGCTCTTCCTCCCATACATCTGCAGTAGCCCCTCACCCACAAGTCACTCGTGACTACAACAAGCAACAGCCGAACTAATGCCAATACCACACTCTAGTTATGCTCCACAGTGCATCAAACTTCATCTCCAACCTCGATCAGCAGTGGACTTCAGCAATCTCCTGCTGACTTCAACCAAGTGCCAATCAAACCACCCTGACCACACTTCATTATAGCTCTCGCCAACGCCTAAGCTGCACACCAACTCACTTGAGCAACACACCATTGATCTGAACACACTACTGCACACACATTCACCGCTAGCTCAACACTCTATAGCACCAATACAAGAACAGAACCCACCATCTACTACGGCATCACCACTGTAAACAGCCTACACAATCACCACTGTAGCCCCCCATCTATGCTGCTGCACACGCAATCAGCACATACGATCAGCGCACGCCTCACACTCACTCCAACGACCAGACATGCTACTGCATATCACATGAGTCCCCTTTGCTGCGCTGTCCTTAGACCATAACTGCACGCAACAGCCATTGATAATTCATCCCCGCGTCGACGGTTCCAACAACACCAAGCAATCCCTTCGCTGAACAGTACTATTCAGGTTCGGTTTTGAGTTTTTTTTTTTATTTGTTTCTTTATTTTAGTTTGTTATTATTATTATTTTATTAGTTATTTAGTTGAGTTTATGACATGATAAGTAAATATATATATATATGTACACTTAGGTATTTTTAAGTATTAAGTTTTTTAAGATTTCTTACTTAGGAAATTATTTTTAAAATAAAAATAAAAATAAAAATCAACACAAAACCTTTTTTTAAATAATAAATAAATAAATAATAGAACTTTTAAAGATTTTTTTTATAAAATAAAAATACTAAAAAATTAGGACACTTTAAATTTTTGAATAAATTCAATCAATTAACATGCAAATCTAATCGGTTTTTAAAATTAAAATGAACCAGCGCACTAAAGATTTTCTGAAAGAACTACAATCATTTGATCCCAATCAGTAGGTGCGTAAATATCTTTGGGACGACAATAAAATCTGTAGAAACTTAAGTTTTTTTTTTTTCATTTGATTTTTATTTCATTTTTATTTTTCTTTAAAAAATATTATAATTAGAAAAATATTCCTAATTTCGGTAAATAGATGGTAATACCCATTAGGGTTTGATAGGTTAGCTCTCGGATTCGGAATTCTCTGGTTTGTATTAAATTGAACTTGAAGACCAATAGCTAAATCATAATCAATCCACTCAATTGATTATAGTTTTCTTTTCTTTTTCCCAACTTCAGTTGGGTGATGACTCTAAAAATTTTTATAAATAAAAAAATTAAAATTTTTCAATTTCTTTAGTCGATGATTAATATTAAATAGGTTAGAGTTTAGTATTAATCGGAAATGGGGAAATTAATTTTAAATAGAAAATAAAAAAATTATGCTTGACATGGACAATCAACACATCGACTCGATAGCTTCAAAAACCACACCGGTGCACATGAGAGCCCAATACTCAGGTCAGCAGTAGAAAGAAACATGGAGGTAGGAATAGGAGTTCTTGTCCTGAATGGGGCTACAAGATATTATCCTCTACGTAAGTCCTTAGAGTCTCCTAACTCAGCTGTATGTAATTAGTCCGAGGAGTCGATTCCTATCAAAGAGAATTCTCTATTCAAGTTAATTACTTTCTTAAGTTTATTAATCCTAATCTTCAAATCACCTATTAGAATCTTTTTTCAATAGTTTGACTTAAGATCACATTATTGCACAATAAATTCTCTAACGATATTAATCAAGATTTTGGGATGATTTTGCAAATTATCTTTAATCTTACAAGAATCTCTATCAAATATGCTTAGATCTAATCATATAAGAAATCTCTTGATTCTTTTATATGATGTCAAATTTTAGATCACTACCTACAGAACTAACAATCTAAGTATTAAACACATAGTTGAATTAAGAAAAAGTAAAGAATTCATTAGATCTAATAAAATCAATGTCATATGCATAGATCTAGATTCCGCAAGACTTAGATACAAAAGATCTACTCTCTATGCATGATAAAATAGTAATCTTGCATAAAATCTAAAAGAAAGGTAAAAGAGTAAATCATGAATCAAAGTAAATGTTAAATCTTGATGTCTTGAAGTTCCTTACTCTATTAAGTGTTTGGGTCTTGGAAGTCTTTCAAAAAGTCGTGCTAATGTTCTATCACTAAACCCTCAAAGAAGCTATAAATAGGTATTTCAAAATTAGGAATCATTAAAAATCATGAAATAGTAGCTAATATCATAGCCAAGTTCACTAGGCATCTTTCAATCATATTATGGAGGGCCATTAACTCAATTTGTCCCATTACACTTGTACTTTTCTCTTGGACCAAAATAGTATGTGCAAGTAACTAGTAAATTACCTTGTACTCTAGTTGTTGTAAGTAAGAAGCCTTACTAGATTTAGCAATATAATCCTTACCTTCGACAATCTTTTTCCAAAAAGCATAAAGTACGACTTCGTATGGGAGTCGGTATAAAAGGTGCACGAACTCTTAAATTTGTACATATCCTCGGATTATAACCCCATGTGAATGCTTACTTAGCAACAATAATATAGAAATTGCGATTATTTTATCGAAAACGTAACTTTCGCTTTGTCCCATAATTTCTACATGGCTTATCTAACTACACAATGCACAAGAACTCTAAAATAAGTTCATACCAAATGGGAGCTTGAAATTTAAGTAACATCTCTCAGGGCTCTATGGAAACTATAGTTCGCACTTGTTCCATTGACCCAAGTTGTTCGGTCACTTGCCAATCTAAGTAGAGTGTTTCACCGAATGTACAAGATTGGAAATAGTCAAAGCGATCCTTTTCCAATTTAGTGGTAAAGCATAACATTGCATGGATGAGCGGCTTAGGTAGCCCATAGTTATGGTGATGGGGGAGGTTGTGATGAAGATGTGGAGGCAACAAATTTATCCATACAAAGCACATTGAGCTTCTTTCGTGGAGCCATTCTTAATCATAAGAAAACAAGATTTAAGTCATAGCATTGATCACCCATAATTTCCCTACACTTAGAATCTAAACAAATATAAAAATCAAAGTGCACATGGGGAAGAAATGCAAGAAACAATCATTGAAGCATTTTGTCAAACATTTGGTGTACATGTATAAACAGTTGTGTTGATAAAATTACCATCTAATCCTAACAACTGATATACAAGAAATGATTCCTAACATGCTTATCACCCATTTTGTCATGTGAATAATTCAATAGCACTATTAATTTGATAAACAGTAAACCTTAAGTGCTCATTGCAAGAAAATCAATAATGGGGCATGAAGACTAAGAAAATCACATTTCAGACTCAAGTTCATGATACACGTGTTATAAGATGTATCAAAAGTGACACGATCGTGGTGCAAATCATGTTCTTTCAAATCCATAATGTGGTGCCTAAACTAAATAGCACAATCATTTTGTTGCCAAACTCTACTTCAACATGCAAAACGAAATATAAAAGGACTTCAAATGCATAAAGAAACTAAGATAATGCAAAAGCCCTTTCTTATAAACAAGATCTAACATACCAAAGATAATTTCTTCAAGTAAATTGTGTAATAAATGAGAAAAAGAAAGAGAATCAAGATGCTTACTGTGTACTTGAGATGATCTTGAAGTAAAATGTAGTAGTGTTGATCCTTGCAATGATGTGTGTAAGTGCAAAAGAAGATGAAATGTGTGTGTGTTTGAGTATGTTCATGCATGATAGGATGTGGGAGATTGAAAGCTGTGTGTTTTAATCATATGGATGAAATGAGATAATCTAAGAGAGAGAGAGATTAGGCGTAGCCTTAAATAGGATAGGTGACATGACTATATCTCCCAACTATATCACTTTCTATGCATAAGACAAGACATGATCATGTCCCTAGGTCATCTTACTTTCTTTGACTCATGTGACTAATACCCTTACAAATGACATGACCTTGAGATACGATCATATCTCTTGGTCGTATAACTATCTAGTCATGAACCCTTTTTTAAAAAATATATATCTAACCTAAATGCCTAAATCTATGTGTATAATACTAAAATAAAAGAAAATTAAGGAAAAAAAAATTAACTTGGGTTGCCTCCTAAGAGTGTTATATTTGACATCCATAGCTCGATGATATGAGAAATTAACTTACTCTTTGATGACATCGAGGAGTCACAACTCCTCGAGTTCATGGCTTTCGATCTTACCACCTACATATAACTTCAAGCGCTGACTGTTAACCTTAAATGTACCTTTTTATAGATGCATGACTTTAACTCTTCCATGAGGAAAGACCCATGTGATCATGAAAGGTCTGGATCACCTGGACTTAAGTCATGCCATTCGTTGAGCTCATTCAAATAGAGTTTCCTATGATTACCTGCAAGCTTAAAATCTAAGTTAGCAGTTTTGAAAGCCTAAAAAGTTCTATGTTCAATCTCTACTAGGAGATGACATGCCTTTCCTACACAAGTCTATATGGAGTGGTTCTAACTGGTATTTTGTAAGCTATCCTATGAGCCCAAAGAACATCATCTAACTTCTTCGACCAATTCTTCTTGTAATGCTCTACTGTCTTTTCCAAGATTTGCTTTAAATCCCTATTGGCTACTTTTGCTTAACCACTAGTTTGTGGATGATAGGATGTCATTGTCATATGAGTCACGCCATAGTGCTTCAAAACCTTGTCAAACTAAGCATTGCAAAAATGTACACCCTTATCACTAATTATCACTCTTGGAGTACCAAAATGGGAGAAAAGTTCTTCAAAAATTTAGTGACTACCCTAGCATCATTAGTCAGTGAGGCCTAACTCTCAACCCACTTAGAAACATAATTAATAATCACTGAAATGTATTTATTCCCATTTGAGTTTAAGAACAAGCCCATAAAATCTATGTCCTACACATTAAAAATTTTGCATACCGAAAAGGAAATTTGGGGCATCTCATCCTTATGAGAAGTATTACCTAACTTTTGACAGCTTTCATAGAGTTCAATTGACTTATAAGCATCCTTGATGATTATAGACCAATAGAATCTTGCCTCTAGGACCCTGTAAGTTGTCCAGTTGGCACTGTAGTGTCCTCCAACCGATATTGTATGGCAATAGTAAAGAATTTGCCAACCTTGAAGGTATGAAACACACTTTCTAATCATATGATCTATACATACTTGAAAAAGATAAGGGTCTTCCTAAAAATAATATTTCAAATCAGAGAAGAATTTCTTTTATTGGAAATGTTAAAGTCCTTTAGGAAGAATTTTGGAAACTCAATAATCAGCGAAATCAATAAACCATGGAGTTTCCAGATCAAGTACTTATTAATAGCATATAGATGCTCTTCAGGAAAGTCGTCATCGATCTCATGCTTTGCTAGTTTCTCTAAATTATGGTTCTCTAGTCATGATAAATGGTCAGCTACCAATTTTTCTACCCCGTTCTTGTCTCAAATCTCAATGTCAAACTCTTGAAGGAATAAGATCCACCTGATTAAGCATGGCTTGCCGTTTATCTTAGTCAGTAAGTACCTAAGAGCAAAATGGTCCATATGAACTATTACTTCAAATAAGATAAAAAAAAAGAACAAAATTTATCGAATGCAAAAACAATAGCTAGCGGCTCTTTTTCAGTTGTTGTATAATTCTCTTAAGAATTAGTCAAAGTTTTGCTAGTATAGTAGACAGGTTAGAAATATTTGTCTTTCCTTTACCCTAGGATGGCTCCCATAGCATTATCACTGGCATTACACATTAACCCAAATGGAAAGCTCCAATTAGGAGCTACCATTATTAAAGCATTAATGAGCTTGTCCTTAAGGGTGTTGAATACATCTATGCATTCTTGGGAAAAGTCCATGGCCACAATCCTTCTCCAGCAATTAAGTCAGGGGTCTAGAGATTTTAGAAAAGTCCTTAATGAATAGCCTATAAAACCCTGCATGTCTAAGAAAACTTTTGATTGCCTTTACTAAAGTTGGTGGTGGTAACTTAGCAATCATGTCAATCTTTGCATTGTCTACCTTAGTGCCCTTCCTTGAGATCTTATGCCCCAAGAAAATGCTCTCCTAAACCATGAAGTGGCATTTTTCTTAGTTAGGAACCAAATTTGTTTCATTACACCTTAGTAGGACCTTCTCTAGATTGTTTAAACAATGCCCAAATGAATCCCTAAACATCGAGAAGGCATCCATGAAGACTTACATGATTTCTTCCACAAATCTTCAAATATGGCCATCATGCACTTTTGAAAGATGGCAGGTGCATTACAAAGGCCAAAGGGCATTTGCATGTAAGTGAATGTGACATATAAGCAGGTAAAGGTGGTCTTCTCTTGATCTTCCAATGCGATCGTATTTGAAAGTATCTTAATAAGTCATCTAAAAGGTGATAGTACATGTGCCTAGCTAGTCTCTCCAACATTTCGTCCACAAATGGGAGGGAAGAAATGATCCTTGTGTGTGGCATCATTCAAATTTCGATAATTGGTGCATACATGCCATCTTGCTACCATCCTCATTGGAATTAACTCATTATTTTCATTGGTTACGATAGTCATGCCATGCTTCTTTGGGACTACTTGAACCGGACTTACCATATACTGTCAGATATAGGATATATCATCCCAGCATCTAGTAACTTAATCACCTTCGCTTTGACCACCTCTTTCATGTTTAGGTTAAGCCATCATTAAGGTTACACTATAGGTTTATGATTCTTCTCCAGTAATATCTTATGGGTACAAAAGGAGGGACTTATCCCTTTGATGTCTAAAATTTTCCATGCTAATGCCCTCTTCTACTTCTTTAAAACTTCTAACAACCTATCCTTCTAACTTTCCTCTAAGTTTGAAGCTATCATCACCGATAACTTAGAATCCTTCCCCAAGAAGGAATATTCTAGGTAATTCGAAAGCTGCTTCAACTCAAGTACCAGTGGGTCTTTGATTGAAGGCTTTAACAGTGTCTTCTTTTCCCTCGTCATTTTCTCAAACCTTGTACCATCCTCAACAATTTTAGTTGCATCCAAGTGTACAACTAATTTGCTACATTTGGGGTTGCTCAATTCTTATTTGCCCTATGACAAACATAACTCCAAAGATTCCCTTGTCAATATCTCCTACATACAATAAAAAACAACTAAGTCAGTAGCATCTAAATGATAACAAGTATCATCTAATTCAGTAGATTTACTCATAGCTTCAAAGACCTTAAAGATTATCTCTTCATCACTTATTTTTAATATTACTTTCCCTTCATTAACATCAATAATGGCTCGAGCTACCGCTAAAAAGGGTAATCCTAATATAAGGGGTACCTTGAGGTCTTCGTTCATATTTAAAATAACAAAATCTATTAAAAATGAACTTATTGACCTAGACTAAAACATCTTCATAATCCCTTTAGGGTAAGTGACTAACCTATCAACTAATTGGAGACTCATTCATGTAGACTTAGGTTCACCTAACCTTAACTTTTTAAATAGCTTACATGGCATGAGATTAACGTTAGCCCCTAAATTTGCCAAGGCCTTATCCATTAAAAGATTGAAAAAAATATAGGGTATAGTGAAACTCCTTGGATCCTTAAGCTTTTCTGGTAGCTTCTTCTATAGCAAGGTAAAGCATCCCTTGTTAAACGTCGTTGTTGATATCTAATCTAGCTTCCTCTTATTTGACAACGAGTCCTTTAAGACCTTGGCATACTTTAGCAGATATAAGAGAGCATTAATAAGCGGTAAGTTTATATGTAACTGTTTAAAAAGATCAAGAAATTTACCAAATTGCTGATCGTAGCGCTCTTGTTTCAAGTGCTAAGGATAGGGAATTAATGCTCAATATTCTCTGACTCTGGGTTGATCTATAATCTCCTTCTCTTAGACTTTGGTGGTCTCATCAGAAACTTCCTTCTCATCCTTCTTCTTTTCAGCTTGTAGCTCTTTCTCGCTTTTGAGGGTCACTAACTCGACTTGTTCTGTAGGATCTCCTTTAGTGTTCCCAAGTAGTAATCCCTCCTATCTCTCATTCATCATCCTGATAAGTTGACCTATTTGACTCTTAAGGATATGGATAGAAGCTTCTTGGTTCCTCAAAGAGGCTTTCGTTTGTTGCATGAGTACCTTGTTAGATTGAACGTATTTTTCCAATAGGCTCTCTAACTTCTTTTCTAAAGTAGAGGGATTATAAGCTGTTGAAATCTAAGTGGAGGTAGGTTTCACCTTTGTGGAAGCTAGATCATAGCTTACCACTACTGACCTTAGCCTTGATTTTAACCTCCCTATGAAAAAATAGGGTAATCTCTCCTCCTTGAGTTGTAGGTATTGCTATAAGGATTATATAGAGGTCTTAAGGGTTTCCTTAGAAAATTCACTTGCTCTATTTGCTCACTACATGCAAACCCCTCTTAGCAGAAGTTGTTGGGGTTGAACTATGGTTGTTACGAACTGGTTGAGGGTGATTTGATCTTCTTGCTCAACATTTCTCCTTAAGTGGCTAAAGACTATACATCATTAAGCTCAAATATACCCATGACTTTTTGCTTTCCCTTAAGATTTTCCCATTAATAGTTGTTCATGACCATCCCTTTTATCAAAGCCTGAACTTCTTCAGTTGTCTTTGTATTGAGTATACCTTTGTCTACAGCATCTATCATTTGCCTGTTCAAGGAGTTGAGACCATTGTAAAAGGTTTGAATTTCCATCTAAAGGGGGAAGCCATGGTATGGATGTCACCTTAGCAAGTCCTTAAAGTGCTCCTAGATATCATATAAGGTCTCGCTCTCTATCTGTACAAAAGAAGAGATATCAACTCTCAACTTTGCAATTTTAGTAGGTAGAGAATACTTTTCCAAGAATTTTTCCACTGATTCATTCCATGTCATGATTGAATTCCTTAGCAAGGAATTTAACCATGACCTAGCTTAGCTGCATAGAGAAAATGAGAAGAGGTACAGCTGAATGGTATCATCAGTGGCCTCATTAATCTTAAAGGTGTCACATATTTCTAAAAGGCTGAAAATATGTGCATTGGGATCTTCATCTTGTAGGTTGTCAAACTGTACAACCTGCTACACCATTTGAATAATGTTTGGCTTGATCTTGAAGTTGTTGGATGCAACAACTAGTTGGTTTATGCTTAATTGAGTACCGATTAGAGATAGTTGAAAGAAGTCTGACATGTTTCTATTATGTCCCTTATTGTTGGCCATGTTGTCATTGGGTAAGCTCTCTTTGTAAAATTTGAGCTCTACCACTTGATCCTTTACTTTACCTTCCATTGACTTGGCCTTGTCTTAATTCTAATAACAAAACCTTAGTTGATCACCTCTACTGTCTCCTTAACTATTAGTTGCCTTAAATTTCGCAAAGCCATCCTTTTAATCTTGAGATCAATACCAATCAAATCCCATGAATGACTTCTTATCATGCATTGCACTAAAGAAAACACATAATTAGTTCAAGATTATGCTAAAAGAATCAAGAAAAAGAAAAGAAATCAAGAAAGACAAAGAAATGATGGTTAAATTAATAAAGTTACTAGCTTTCTTAATATCACAAGTCCTCAACAACAACACCAAAAACCTAATACTAGGGAAGCACACCTATCAATTATAGTAAGTGGACATAAGTTTAAATGTTGATCCCTTAGAGACTATGATTACTATTACTCACTAAATCTCTATTATGTAATCGAAAAATTGGAATTTAAGAAATTTAAAGAACCTAAACTAAATTGCAACAACCAATAAATTAACAACTAATTAAGATTCATTTAAGAGCCTAAATAAGAAAGCGATCAATTTGTGAATTAACTTAAGATTCAATAACGTACTTAGATTATTGCTTTCCCTACACTTACATGTGATTTTTACGAAAGTTAATCTAATTCTATCTTAATCCTTTCTTGACTGGAAGAATTCTCTATTCAAGTTAATAACTTTCTTAATTCTATTAACCTTAATATTAAAATCACTTATTAGAATCTCTTCTTAATAATATGACCTAAGATCGCATTATTGCACAATAAATTCTCTAGCAATATTAATCAACATTCTAGAAAGACCTTACAAATTATCTCTAATCTTACAAAAATCTCTATCAACTATGCTTAAATCTAATCATACAAGAAATCTCTCGATTCTCTTGTATAATATTAAATTTTAGATTACTACTTACAAAAATAACAATCTAAGCATTAAACATACATAGTTAAATCAAGAAAAAGTAAAGAATTTATTAGATCTATCTAAATTAATTTCACATGCATAGATCTAAGGTTTACAAGACCTAAATATAAAAGATTTACTCTCCATGCATGATAAAACAATAATCTTGCATAAAATCTAAAAGAAAGGTAAAAGAGTAGATCATGAATCAAAGTAAAAGTTGAATCTTTATGTCTTGAAGTTCCTTGCTCTCTTAGGTGTTTGGTTTTTGAAAGTATTTCAAAAAGTCATGCTAATGTTCTATCACAAGTCCCTCAAAAAGGCTTTAAATAAGTGTTTCAAAATTAGTGTTCACTACCATCAACATGACTTGGTGATATAGTCGTGTCACTTTCTGAGCTTTCAAAAAATAATCAACCCTATGCATGCCTACAAATGTCGTGTAACTTTCTAACCATCCCTAAAATTGCATAAAATTCCCCTCTAAATGACGCAGCCGTGTCGTTTGGTCATGTCAATATTCAAAACTTCATAACTCCTTCATTTTAGCTCCGAATTAAGTGAAACTTACTTTTATTTTCTAGTTTTCTTTTATAGTTCGTTATCATTTTCTAAAAGAAACTCAAAATTCAAGAGGAAATCATTAAAAATCACTCTCTTAAACATATACTATTAGGAGCTTATTGACAAGGGTGCTCCACATATGATCAAATAGGTAACTATACCATTCTGTATGGGAAATGTGTACAAGGATGAAGTAGAATGTGATGTTATCCCCATAAGAGCTTCACATCTGTTGTTGGGAAGCCTTGCTTATTTGATAAACGTATCATCCATAACGAATTCAAAAACACTTATGCCTTTACAAAGGATGGTAAAAAAAATTTAATATAACCCATGACACCAAGCCAAGTGAATGAGACTCATAGTGAACTCACCTAAGCTAACAAAAAGAAGGCATTAGTGCTAAGCTAACGAGAACTTTGAGCTACTGAAAAAGTCGAAGATCCTATATTTCTATCGATTAGAAGGTTGTTAGAGCTGAGGGGCTTAGAAGATGTACCAAAAGAGGTTTGGAAATTAACAAATGAGTTTTCTAACCTGTTTCCTTATGAATTGCCTAAAGGACTACTCCTATTCCGAGGCATTAAACATTGCATTGATCCATAGGTAAGCATAACTCTATCAAATAGACCTACTTACAGAATGAACCCTAAACTGGTTGCCAAGCTAAAGAGACAAGTGGACGAGCTTATCAACTGAGGTAATGTAAAAGAAAGCATGAGCCCTTGTATCATGCTAGCTCTGCTCATCCTAAAGGAGAATGGTTCATAGTGCATGTGCATTGATAGCCGAGCTATAAACCAAATCACTATCAAATATAGATATCCCATACTAAGGCTTAATGACATGTTGGATGAGATTCATGGTGCTAAAGTTTTTTTGAAGATTGACCTACAAAGTGGTTACTACCATTTGCATGAGATCTGGTGATGAATGGAAGAGTACATTGAAGATAAATCATGGTCTTTATGAATGGTTGGTTATGCCATTCGGCCTTATTAATGCACCAAGTACCTCCCTGAGACTTATGAACCTTATAATTCACCTATTGATCAGAAGGTGTATAGTCGTATACTTCAGTGATATCCTAGTATATAGAGCTAACCTAGCCAATCACCTGAAACATCTCTAAATTGTTTTTTACATAATTCAAGTCAAGAAATTGTTCAAAAATTTGAAGAAATGTACACTTTATCAATATAAAGTTGTCTTTTTGAGATATGTGATGTTTGGAGAAGGAGCTATCTTAAAGTGGCCTACATTGAAGAATGTTACTAAATCTTAAAGTTTCCATTGTCTCGCTTTTTTCTATAGGAGATTCATCAAGAACTTTATTACCATTATGGCCCCCCTGACTGAGTTGATAAAGAAGAGTGATGGATTCCAGTAAACAAACCGAGCTGCGAAGAGCTTTAAGGAGATCAAGGAGAAACTTACCACTATACCTATTTTAGCTCTACCTGATTATGATAAGCCATTTAAGCTAGAATGTGATGCATCAAGCATTGGCATTGGAGTAGTATTAATGCAATAACATTGACTTATCACTTACCACAGTAAGAAGCTTAGTAGTGCTACCCTAAATTATTCTGTGTATGAAGAGCTGTATTCACTTTTCCGAGTTCTTGCAGTGTGGCAGCATTAATTATTACCTTGAGATTTGTCATTTGCATAAACTATGAGTCCTTGAAGCATTTAGGAAGTTAGAACAAATTTTTGAAGAGGCAAGCTAAATAGTTAGAGTTTATGGAAGGATTCTCTTACGTGATCAAGCATAAGAAGGGCAATGCTAATGTAGTTCCTTATGCTTTGTTACGTTGTTATGTCTCACAAACCACTTTGTAAGCAAAGTTGTTAGAATTATCTCTTATTGTTAAGCAGTATGCTCAGGACTTACACTTTGGTCCTATATGAAAGAAATATTGAGATGGAGTTGCTATTGCAAGATACTATTTCAAGAATAGATATCTGTTTAAGGAGAAGAGACTGTGCATACCTAACTGTTCTATACTTGAGCTATAGGTTAGGGAAGCTCATAGTCGAGGGTTATCAAGGCATTTTGGTGAGACTAAAATTGCTGATCTATTGAGAGAAAATTTTTACTAGCCTGGTATGATCAAGGATGTCTATAAGGTCATCGGTAGTTATGAAGTATGTAAGCAGGGGAAGGGGAGAAAGGAGCCACATGGAGAATATATGCCTTTACCCCCGCCGACCTCACCTTGGGCTGACCTCATCATGGACTTTGTTATAGGGTTGCCTCAGACATCCAGAGGGCAGGACCTGATCCTTGTAGTTGTGGATCGATTTAGCAAAATGATACACTTCATTTCGTGCCATCGAACTAGCAATGCTTTATATATTGCTGATTTGGTTTTACAAGAAATAATTCACTTATACGAAGAACCAAAGTCCATTGTTTCAGATTGCGATGCTAAATTCCTAAGCTACTTTTAGAAGACCTTATGGAAGAAACTTGGCACCAAACTTGTATTCAGTTCAAGTAGTCACCCCTAAACTGAGGGTTAAATTGAAGTGATGAATAAGACATTAGTTACCTTACTCTAAGCTGTAATGGAAAGAATCTAAAAGAGTAGGATCTGTATTTGCCTACTATAGAGTTTACTTACAATCGAACTATCCACAATAACACTGGAAAGACTCCCTTTAGGGCAGTCAATGGACTTAACCCAATTATGCTACTAGACATGATCGGTACCCATGTAGCTCCCGAAGAAAGCCAATTTGAAGTTGATTGAACCCATGAACTACATAAACTACACTAATAAGTGACCAAGAAGATTGACAAGTTCAACAAATGACAACAGATATTAATAGTCAAGGTCGCATAATTGTTTCTTTCAACCTAGGCGATCTAATTTGGATCTACCTTAGCCAAGAAAGATTTCCCCATTTAAGGAAGAACAAGTTATCACCTAGAACAGATGGTTCGTTCAAGGCTCTACAGAAAATTAGCCACACTACCTCAAATTGAGCTCCTAGAAGACTATGATGTCTCCCCAACATTCAATATATCCGACCTGATTCCCCACCATCGTAATTAAACCAAAGCATGCCTGACTAGAGAAGAACCTGTACATTTGAGGCCAAATCTTTTCAAACCCTAAGAAGATGATAGGAATCAACCCCTCGAATCCAATACCTAAAGTCAAGCTAGAGGATTACATGGACTCACCTAACGAATACTAGCTAGAGAACTATTCAAAGATGAGGATTCAATCACCAACTTAGGCCTACTTCCTCTTACCCAACCTAAGTGTCAAGCTCTAATTGTGATACAGATATTTCCCGAATTGACGAGTAACAGATTCCCTTCTAAGCTAAGCTATTCAAATATTTAACTTAAAGAGGCCTCAGATAATACACAGTATTTGAGCTCAAATTGACCCAAATAAGGTTGGCTAAGGCTACCACCTTCTTTTTGACCTTTTTCGAGCTAACCCCAATAAGTGCCAAACTGCTAGAGAACCTATGCTTATAGTAGCTGTTGAGCATCCGATCATTAGTGCTAGCTTAACATGTGTCTTTTGGAGTAACATTGCAGAAGGATTCTTCCTTTTTCTATACAATATACTATTTGTTATTTTTATCCTTTTTAGTATGTTTAAGGAATCTTTGTATCTTATCTTTTTTATCTTTTCCTTATTTATTGTAACCGTAGCTGAGGTCATCTAAATACCTTACTTACCTTATATGTAGACATCATCACTTCATTATTGAATACATAATTTTATCCTTTGAGAGCATCTACTCGTATCTTCTCTTTTCTTAACTCTTATCTATTCTTTTTAGTAAAGAGTAATAGTGAATGACCTTAATCCTTACTTTTGTGTCATATTAAGTGGAGGTTAGGTTAAGTGGGATCAATTGGTGTGTCATATCCAGTTAGTAGCTACTTAAGTTTTGCTAAAACCCTTTTGTTTCCTTTGTTTTGATTTGTCATTGTGCAAACTCTATATATACGACCTCGAACATGCATTAGCGAATTTAGGACTTTACTTAGGATACTAACAACCTATATGTAGTATGTTAGTGTGGTGTTGAAGGTGGTATTAATCAGTAGTTGTTGTTGGTGAATTTTGGGGATTGGAAATATCCTGTAAAGATAAGAAAAAAAATACTTGATATCAGGGCTAATCTGGTATGGCCACTCTAATGTCTAAGTTAGTAAGTAAGTGTAAGAAGGGTAAAGTAAAGAGTTTAAGAGTTATCGGGTGTCTCTTATAGAGTTTCTTCCCATATTTATAGGAGATTGTCATATCTAAAGGAGCAGTTATTGGGATAATTGCTGAGACACATAGTAAATTCTTCCTGAAATGTAAGGTAAGTAGGCAATTATGTACTATAATCATGCTCGTGATAATTGTTCGTACCATGAACTTGAATTTAAATTAGGAACAAATTTATGCTACTCAGTGGAATGATGAGTGTCAATTACTCAACGAGATGTCGAGAACATGGAATGCCCTGCATGTTGATGGCCGAATAGATGAGTAAGATAGATGGATGAAAACTAACTATCAACATTGACTCCCCAACTCCTATATTCGAGTAATTGATAAAGGGAGAGGCATATAATGTGCTAGAGGTTGAGTGGGGAGCAATTCTTTAAATGTCGAGTGAGACAAGAAGCAAGATGACTCGTACCAATCGAAAAGTTACAACTTTCAAATTCCTACCTATCTAAAAAACCAAAAAGTTAGTGTTACGACACCTATCGCCTCAATCATCATTACTCCATAGGCCTAATAATTGCTATAGAATTGTCATCTGTTGGATTGCTATCCTGAAACAAGCGTCAACAATCTACACTAATATCAAATAAGTGCATCATTATCATCAGAAATAGATTTGCAATTACGAAGATAAGCTATCCATATTTAAAGGACTCTTCAAAATCAGAATTCATTTCTACTCAAATTCAGAAACAAATTTTCTTGCTTTCTTAGCTTCACTCTCAAGTTCTTCAACTTCTGTGATACTATTCTTCATAACCATTTAGGTATGGTTCGTAACGTCTTCTATTGACTTATCCTATCTGATTCTGAAGCAATAGAAATGGTGGCCACTTCCCCTCTCCCCCCAAATAAGGAGCGAGGCGTTGCGTTCTTCTAGTAGCTCGACCAATTGCATTGAGGTAAGGTGGGATAAACTTAATTGGATTAACGAGCTGACTGTGGATAATCATCTTAAGGACAAGGAAGGGAAGTCCTCGGCAAGATATCTGTATGACACCATAACCTACTTCTAGGACTCTCCAAATGGAATTGCCAGTTTCATCGATGTAATTTTTATAACAAAGTACAATCAGTATTGGCAAGATCTTCCCAGAAGAGGAAGAGAAGGTATATCTCCTAAGGTAGCGTGAATTCCACGTATACCTAAAGTATTTGGATTTTGAGTTGCGCTTCCCTTTTTTGGCATTTGTGAAAGGCTTCTTCAATTATTTCAAAGTTGCGCCGAGTATGTTCTTACCCAACACATATTGACTTCTGGTAGTTTTCAAGATAGTTTGTAAGGAAGTCGAGGTCAGGGCTACGCCTCAACTCTTTCAGTATTTCTTCATTATTAGGAAGCAGCATGACGAGCAGTACTTTGCTACTACAAGGTAAGGCAGAAGTTCATGGATGGGTTAGAGTCCAAGATCCACAAATGGCATAATAAATTTGTATCGATAATATCCAATGAAGAGCTAAACTTTTGGACTCAAAAGACTAAGGCAATCCACACTCAAGATATTGATTTGATGCCGAATGATGCAACAGTTGTAAAGAAAATTCAGGAAAGGAAGAAGAATAAAATGTTCTTTTAAGACACCGAGAGAATTATACGGCTTTATGAAAGCGGACAACTAATCTTTTCTGAAAAAGAAGCTACACTAGAGTTACCATTGTACCGAGTATAGCTACAAGAGGAAAGCTGTTCTTGTGACTTGGGGGTAGAATCGTCACCCTTAAGCCTTACTTAGCATAGAAAAAGTAAGTTTATTCTTTTCCCATGTTAATATTAACTTATTTTCTCATATTATAGATATGGGTATTGGTAAGGTAAACCTTGCTAAATGACTAGCTTAAGCAAAGACCAAAAAATAAAAGGCGAACAAGAGGGTAGCTATAACAACACCTACTACTTAGCCCATTATCATGAAGAAAATGGCAAAAGAAGACACATCCAAGCAGGTGGTAGTGTAGAAGAAGACCTTACGGCCATTGGATAGGTAGAAGGAAGGTGAGGAAACGGTGCCAATTGAGATCCCTCATTTTATAGAGCCTCCAGTAAAAAATACTCAACCTTCTATTGAGTCAAGAAAGGTAGGCCAAGAGAGCTAACCCCGTAGGGAGGCTAAGGATGCTACCGCCATTGAGGGCTCATCATTAGTGTTAGAAGCAGTGCCTAGTACTGATAAGAGACCAAGAAAGGAACTCGTCGGCTAACCCCTTGTTAAAAGGTCCAAAGGTTTGGATGAAAGGATGAAGGAGGCAATGCGCTCCAAATCTCTCGGCATTACCAGCACCGAATTCATCCCAAACAAGGAGGTCGGTAAGTACTTCGTCTCGTATTAAAGCCAAAACATTTTGGATACCAACTTTGCCCTAGGTAATAGGACAAAATCATTGGCCTTGATGGAAATAATCATTCTTCCAAAGGATAGGGATACCACTAAGAAGAATGTTGACATGGTCGATAGTCGCAATAAGGCCTATATTATGGTCAAGTTATATGACATAAGTATTTATGTGCATCTTTATAACTGTTAAATTTACTCAGTTGCTAATATTTGGTTTCCTTTTCAGATGACTAGCTACATTTTGATGGCTTTAGATGAGGCTAATAGGGAGACTAAAAAGGTAAGATCTATAAGAGTCTTCATGTATTTTGTCGAGTCATTTTGGGTACTCATCATATTAAATGAAATTGTCGTAGAAAATTGAGGATCCATATAATGCATCCAAAGCCTAGACTACTGCTACTAAGAACGTGAGGATAAAGGAAGATATGGAGGTGAGAAAGCTTTAAGAAGACCTTGCTACCGAGAAGCTAGTATATACCCTTACTATTGATGAAGTCTTAAGCCTAAAGACCAAAATGGAAGAGTAGTACAAAGAGTCTGAAGGCTTAAAGGAGGAGCTGTAGAAGAAGAAAGAAGAGTGCTGGGGGGTAGGCCAAACTCTTTACACGATGAGCAATAAGGAAGACAAGCTCAAAATTCAAATTAAGGATTTTGAGACCAATAACTCGAACATACAATGCTGTGTTGCTGAATTAGAGGAGACTATGAGGAGAAGACCATTAGTTGAAGAGACCCTCGATATAGTTATTCTAGTAAGCAGTACAAGAGACTTCTATGAAAGAAGTTGTTGGAGGGGGTCTAAGCGGTAAGAGAAGAGATCCTAAAGCTTCACCCTGATTATGATCTCTCCTATCTTGACTTTGCTGACGTTGATGATAAAGTTAACAATACTGACGAAGAGGATGATGATGACGTAGGTACCGAGATCATTGAGGGTAATGACAAAGCTCATGTAGAGGATCCAGGGGAAGACAGGGAGTGTCTATTAAAAGAAATCCCCTATGAACGGAAAGAGAAATCTACCAGCCTTGAGACCCTAGGTATTGAGAAAGAAATTTGCTTAAAGAAAGCCCCAGCCTTTGGTCTAAAAATTACTTCTATTGATTTTGAGAGTAAGCTATAGGATTTTCTTTGTATTCTTTGTACCTTGTGTCCTCTCATGTAATTGTTTGAAGGAAATATTTTTCATATAATAAGCCATACATTTGTAACTACATTGATTGAATCAATTATCTTTCATAACTCTTCAGTCAGTTTTATTTCATGAACTGCAAATGCCCTGTGTTCTATTTCACAAGTTCTTATTCGTCAACATGTTTCATTTCATACACTAAATATTTCTCGGCATGTTTTATTTCACACACCTAACTACTTCTTAGCATGTTTATTTCACATGCATAACCGATTCTTGGTATGTTTTATTTCACATGCCCAATTATTTCTAGTGTTGTTTTATTTCATATGCACAATTATTTCATGGCATGTTTTATTTCATATGCCTAATTCATGTGTCTTTATAGACATTATCCGTTAGCTGTTTGAGGCATGTACTAGCTTCATTACTCAACTGTAAGATTAATTTATGTAGTTCGTTAACTGTGATAGGCTAGAACTTTGGTCAATTCATTGGTCGTGCAGTCTAGAACTCATTAAGTCAACAATCATAAAAAAGAATAAGATACATAATTCTCATAAAAAAAGCACTGGTCTTACAAGCATGTAAGTTGTCGCCTTACAAATAAGTGGAGATGAACATCATCAAAACATTCAATTGAAATATAATTTCAAATTCTTGGTGTTCCATGCTTGAGGGATGATGGATCCATCCAACCTTTCTAGTAGATAAGCCCCCTCACTAATGACTTCCTAGATCCTGATAGGATCCTCCCAATTTGTGCTAAGCTTCCGTTGACTCGTTCGTGTACCGGTAGCTTCCATTTTTCAATAATCAGATCTCCAAGTTGAAAAACCTTGTGCTTCACTTTCTAATTCTAATACGTTGCTGCTCTATGTTGGTAAGCTATAACCCTAGCTCTTGTAATATCCTGGATTTCATCAATGGTGTCTAAATTCGCTATTAATTCAACTTAATTGACCATAACATTGAAATCTTGCATTTGCAGATTTGGTAAATCCAACTCAATCGGTAACACGACTTCCGTACTGTATGCTAATCTAAAGGGCATCTCCCCAGTTGCAATTCTGAAGATGGTTCAGTCTCCTTATAAAACATTTGGTAGTTTCTTAGCCCATTTCCCTCTAACTTAATCTACTTTTTGTCTTAGGCCGTGAAAAATGATCTTGTTTACAGCTTCAACCTATCCATTTGTCTAAAGGTGTGCCATAGATGTATAGTTGAGGAGAATGTCGTACTTCTCGCAAAATGGCCGAAACTTACTGTTTTCAAATTGCAAGCCATTATCCATGATTATCATGTAAGTAACTATGAATCTTGATATGATGGAACTAAAAACAAACGCTTCCACTTTCTACTCAGTGATTTTCACCACTGCTTCAACCTCTGCCTATTTGGTAAAGTAGTCTACTACAACAATGATGAATTGTCACTGGGTGGTAGACTTTAGAAAAGGTCCGAAAATGCATAACCCCTACTAAGCGAAAGGCCAAGGGCTAGATAGGCTACATAGCTTAGTTGTAGGTACATTACTCGATAACTCATGCTTCTAGCACTAAGGACAATGTTGGACAACTTCCTTTGTACCTTCTCTCATGGTCGGCCAATAATAGCTGAGTCGCAATGCTCGAATGTATAGTGTTTGTCCCCTTATGTGGTTACTACATATACTACTATGCAGTTTGGATAACACCCTCTGGGCATCTTTCGGAGAAAGGTAACGAAGATAGGGTTATGATATGCCACATTTGTATAACTAACCATCAATTAGTGTGTAGTTTGTGGCCTGGTAAGCTAATCTTCGTACTCCTTTCTTTTCATCTAAGAGAATACAATCTCTTAAGTAATTTACTAAGAGATCCATCCAAGATTCTTCTTTCGGGCAAGGAACCAATTCATAGCTCTACAAAAGAGTGGATAAACTTTTATGCAAAAGAAATTTGACAAATAGTTTGTCGTTCAATTCGGGTAATGCTATACTGGATAATTTTGACAACTTATCAGCAACAATATTCTTGCTTCTCGGAATTTTGTGGATGGCGAAAGATTAAAATTCTTCTATGAGCGTTCATACCACCAATAGGTACTTGCTCATCTCTTCTTCCTTTGCCGCGTAACTTCCTATGACCTAATTTACCACCAATTACGAATCAGCGAACACTTCAAGCTTCTCGATGCCAATCTCTTTTACTTGTTTCAGTCCAACAATCAAAGCTTCATACTCTACTTCATTGTTGCTGGTTGGGAATCCAAATTTTAAAGCATAATGAACTTTAACATTGTGGGCGCCTTAAAGAACAAGGCCTACACCACTTCCTTTTTTCATTGAAGAACCATTTACATAAAGGAACCAAATAGGTTTCTCAACAAACTCTATACTATCTTCCTCAACAGTGAACTTGGTTACAAAATCTAATAACACTTGAGCCTTTAGTGTCATTTTAGGTTTATATTACACATCATGGGCACTCAGCTCGAGGGCATATTTCATCATCATCCCAGAAGAGTCAGGTTATTGCAATGGCTTATCAGTAAGTGCTATGATGTGGTAAGCTTCAAAATACGGCTTCAACTTCCTTATCGAGAGAACCACTACTACAACAAAATTTTCAATTTTCATGTACCAAAGCTCTGGCCCTCGCAAAACATGACTCACATAATAAATGAGTCGATGCTCTTTACCATCAATTCGGACCAATATAGAAGAGAGAGCTCAACAGCTAACTAATAAATATAAGTATAAATTCTTCCTTGAAATAAGTGTCGAGAGTATTGGTGCCAATGCAAGGAATTCTTTGAGATTGTTAAAAGCTCTCTCACAATTGTCAGACCATTCGATTTCTTCAAGATTCTTTAAGATTTGAAATAATTCCATACACCTATAAGCACTTCTCGACAAAAATCTATTGAAGGAAGCTATATGCTGAGTAAGTTTCTACACTTCCTTGACCGTACGAGGGGATTTCATGTTCCTTATCGCCTCAATCTTTCTCAAGTTAGCCTCAATGTTGTGCCGAGTAACCATGTATCCTAAAAATTTTCCTAATGTTATGCCAAAGATGCATTTCTGTAGGTTGAGTTTCATGTTGTACCTTCTCAATGTGGCAAATGTCTCCTTGAGGTTAACGAGATGTCAATCCTCCTTCACATTCTTCATAATCATGTTGTCAACATATATTTTGAAGTTTCTATGAATTTAGGGTTCGAACATCATAGTAATAAGTCTCTGGTAGGTTGCACTGACGTTTTTCAACCCAAAGGGTATCACCGTGTAACAATACATTCCAAAATTGGTAGCAAAAGACATATGGACTTCATCCTCTTTGTCCATCTTGATTTGGTTGTAACTAGAGAAAGCATCTATAAAAGAAGGTAATGCGTGTCTAATGGTTACATCTACCATTTGATCAACTTTCAGTAGTGGAAAACAATCCTTGGGATAGGCCTTATTGAGATCCGTGAAGTCTATGCACATTCGCCAGTTGCTGTTAAACTTCTTGGCTAGCATACAATTGGCTAGCTAAGTCAGATAAGGCTCTTCTTAGATAAATCATTCCTTTAATAATTTTTGGACTTTTGCCTCTATTGCTGCTTGTCTCTATAGTGCAAAACGCCTCTTTTTTTGTTGGACCACCTTTACATTTAGATTAATTTAGAGCTTGTGTACCATAACTCTCTCAAGATACCCAGCATGATTGAAGGGGACTATGCAAACACGTTAGCATTGGCTTGCAAGAAGGTGAGTAAACTTTGCCGAATATATGTTGTCAAGGGTTTCCCAATCCTTGTAGTTTTCCTAAGGTCATCTCCCAAAGAAATTTCCTTAGTATTACTCTCAATGTTCTCTATGTCAATTGACTTACCTTTTGGATAGGTTTTCACTTAAAATACTTCTTCTCATCTTAGGGCCCTCATATATAAGGGCCTTGCCAATTACTGATCCCCTCTGGACACGCCGACTCTAGTGGAAGTAGGGAACTTGGCTTTAAGATGTGCATTTGAAAGGATAATGCCAAATAGATGCTGATATGGCTGTCCCATTATCATGTTATATAAGGACTAACATTTGATGATAAGGAAGTCTACTTTATCTTCTACAACATGCTTGTCATTGCTGATTTATATCGGCAAAGAAATTACTTCGGCTACTTGGACTGGTCGATTGTTGATGGCATACAGATCATACTTGTAAGATCTTAGCTGTATCTTGATCTTAGGTCTCATCTGGTCGAACGCATGTTGAAAAATGATATTAGTCGAACTTCCTATATCAACAAGAATTTTCTTGACTTCGAAGTTTGCGATTCTTGCACTAATAACTATGACGTCATCATACAATTTATGGAATTCCTCAAAGTCATCCTTCGTAAAAGAAATTGTGTTATTGATCTTGACCTTCTTGCCTTAGATATTATAGACGTAATTTTTGGCAATTACTAAACTTGAAAAACTTGACTAGCCGATAGTAGGTCCGCTAACAGTGGTGTTGATCACTCTATTGGGTGCTCTGTTGGGATTTGCATCTCTTGTATCTCTCTCGGCCACAATTAGCCCAATGTCAATCTCTTGTCCCTCACATCTCCTCTAGAATGGTCTCTTAATATTTTCAGCGTCATGGGCTAGGAACTTTTGCAAATGCCCAGATTGAATCGTATCTTCAATCGCATTCTTGAGCCATATGTACTCATTCATGTTGTGACTTTTGTCATTTTTTCTATCTCCTTTATTCTAATTAGCTTCCCACTAGGCCTTTATGTTGTCCTCTTGATGGATGTATGAGATAGCTTTAGCTTTGAACCAAGCAAAAGTTTTCGACTTGTTCTTTGTGAGAGACTTGAAAAAGTCTCCTTGGGGCTTAACTCTATCGATCATGACATTGAGGGCCACGGCTACACTCATATCCAATTCTAGGATTTGAACCATCTCGACCATAAACCTAGTTAGGTAGTCTCCAATTGACATGTCCGATTTTTGTTTGATTATGTTAAGGATTGAAGAATCCTTAATGGGAAGTTTGCTTGCAAGGAAATGTTAAAGAAACACTTCTGCTAATTCATTAAAATAAGAAATTGTGTTGGGTTTTAGGTGTTTGAACCATGTACTGGTTGCATTCCTTAGGGTTGAAGGAAAAGCTTAATAGGCCACCGCACTACTCAAACCATAAAATTTGGCTAATGTATGGTAATACTCTAGGTGATCTTCAAGGTCCTTTATTCTATCATAAGTTTCAAATTATGTTAGCTTGATGTACCAAGGTATCACTTCCTCTAAAATCACTGGAACAAAGGGACTCTTCTTGATTTAGAATTGCTTGCTTGATGTAGCAGGGGTATGGACGTACGAAGGGCCCATATGGTGCACCTATGGTGCACCTCCTGTGATTGCTTACCTTTATCATTCTTTTTTAAAGCAGGAGCTAAGGGTCCCATCGTAACCTCGACTTACTTTTTCTACAACTCAGGTGAATAAATTGAATCATCACTATTATCTTCATCATAATTACCATTCTCATTGTTCTAATTTGGATGAATACTATTATGAAGGAGGTTAAGGATCTGTTCATGCTTTTTGTTCAACTTTAAGTTTTCCTTAGCCAAATCGAAGCATAATTGCTCTAGTCTAACCAGTCATTGCTCATCAATATGCTAACTCCCCCTTTCATGGTATTGGGAGGAAGTGCCAGCACTTGTACTCTTGGTCATTTTATTTCTAACCATGTGGATGTGTTTAGGAAAAACAAAATGTGCCAAATGTTGTTTGTGAATTTTAGGGATTGGAAATATCCTGCAAAGATAAGAAAAATACTTAGTACCAGGGCTAGTCCAGTGCAGCCACTCCGATGCCTAAATTAGTAAGTAAGTGTAAGAAGGGTAAAGTAAAGAGTTTAAGAGTTATCGGGTGTCTCTTATAAAGTTTTATCCTATATTTATAGGAGATTATCATGTCTAAATAATTAGTAATCAAGATAACTACAGAGACGTGTGGTAGATTCCTAGCTAGACACCTTTCCTGAAATATAAGGTAAGCAAGCAGTTATGTAATATAGCCATATTGGTGATAATTGTTTGCGCCATAAACTTGAATTCATATTAGGAACAAATCTATGCTACTTGGTAGAATGTCGAGTGTCAATTACTCAGCGAGATGCCGAGAACATAGATTACCTAGCATGTTGGCAGCCGAATGGATGAGTAAGATAGATGAATGAAAACTGATTATCAATAGTAGTGTTCTACTTGCTAGACTTAATAACCACCCTCTCCAACCATTTAATTTCTATTGCTTCTTCTTTATTAGGAACTCAAAATCTCTTGATCTCAATTTTAGCCTCAAATTTCGGGGAAAGCCTAAATGTTTTTTAATGCAATATGTTTTTTTTTTTTTGTAATGCTTAGAAATTAAGAAATATTGTTTGCTAGATTATAATCAACATTTGAGGAGAAATGCACAATAGATTTTCTTGCACTAATTTTAAGGCTTAACCATTCCTCAAATTTTCTTAGACTATCTGATAAAGGCATATTTTTCATGTTTTAATGTGCAAATTAGATAGAATTATTAATGATTTTATAGAAATCATTAAGAAATGGTCCTTAATTATTTTCGTTTGGACATTTTAGGAAGTAGAGGATTCAAGAGTGAAATTACAAACAATTTAGAAGAGTTTTACACAAATGAACGAAGTCTGAATCGATACGTTGTAATTTGGAATTAAAGGCAGCCAGCCTATAATGTACACCATCGGCCTTTGAAGTCTACGTCACCGGTCTTGAAGCTTACACCACTAGCTTATTAGCTTACCTTCATGAAAAAGAGGCCTTACGCGAGCCAACCCTAATTTCTCTTATAAATAGTCTTATGTTTCACCGTTTGAGAGACTATTTGACATACACACACTTTCTTTAAACTTAAAGAGTCATATAATAGTCATTAGATAGTTCTTGAAGAATTCTTCTATAGAATCGCTTGGATCGTTGAGAAGATTTGGCTTTTGCTGTAGAGACCAAGTTTTGGAGTTGTAATTGAAGTTTATCTTTTCCAATTAAAGATTTGGTGACATCTATTTTAATTATATTTATGCAATTCTATGAAATATTCATGCTTTTAATTATGGCTTTCCTTGCAATGTCAATTAGAAGTTGTGCTTTTGTTTCAAATTTCATAGCTAACTAAATTTATTTGTGGGAATTGATGAAACTCTAGATAGCTAAGATGTTGATTGTGTTCATGTTGTTAGATTAATAGATATGTAGATGATTCATGATTGCAATTTCTATGATTTCAATTATAGTTGTTTAATGGATTATAATTGTTAGAAACGCTAGTGATACGGGAGGTGATAAAGGGTTTGTTATAAATTCTTGGTTAATTTGATTAATTAATGTAGAAGCAGTGTTAATTGAATTAATTAAAAATTATCTAGAGATTAATGCAATTTTTGGCAATTGATTATTCACTAAGACATTAGGAATACTTGATTTAGGACATATGATTGTAATTTAGAGTTCACTGTTAATTGGAGTTAGGGTAGCTGACTAATTAATTAGGGGTTTAAATCCTTAAGTTTTAAGACATAATAATTTCACTTGAATAACCATATAACTATTAATCTATATAACATGATAACAATTTGATTTGCATTATCTAGAGTGGATTCTATTTTCCCACAATTCTCAATCGATTGCTTAGTTTTAGATATTTTATAGTTATTTTCTTTTCAATAGTTTTAAGGTAATTATTAGATTAATTAATTTAATTTTGATTGCTTGAATATTGATAAAAACTAGCTTAAGATTAGTAATTTCTTAGTCCTCGGAGGATTGACAACCTTATTTGCTATGTATCACTTGATTCTGACCTAGTATACTTGTTGAAGTATTCGTGATTTATTTTTTATATATAATTTAAGTGAATCAAGTTTTTGGTGCCGTTCTTGGGGACTTGAAATATTAAATGTTTTAGTTCTATTGGTAATTTAGGCTCACTTGATGACGTGTGTTATTTTTGTTCTCTTTGCAGGTGTTTTGTGTATAGGAGTAAAAGTGCTGAAATTCTACCACTAGATTTTGAAATAAAGCGCACTGTGCATCAATTGTATCGAGAGAACAAAAGAAGGATAGAAGAGATGGTAAGTAACAAGGATAATAATTAGATACAAGGAGTTTCACAAGTACTATGAGACTATACAGTACCTACGGTGCTGGGTTCGGCTATAAGGAGGCCTACTATTCAGGCTAATAACTTTGAGTTGAAGCCATCCCTCATTCAAATGGTTCAAATGAATCAGTTTGGAGGATATCCTAATGAAAATCCTAACGAGTTCCTTCAATACTGCAATATAGTGAAGATGAACAATGTGACAGATAAGGTTATCAAATTATAGCTCTTTCCCTTTTCACTTAGGGATAAAGCCCAAGCTTCGTTTCATTTACTACTACAAGAGTCTATCACCACCTAGGCTGATTTTTCATTGAAGTTCTTAAGGAGATTTTTCCTACCAGTTAGGGCTATAAAACAAAGGAACGACATCACTAACTTTACCAAGTTTAGTGATGAATCATTTTATGAGGCATGGGAGAGATTCATGGAGGCAATTAGGAAATGCCCACATCATAGCTTGCCAAATAATCTCCTGATTGAGATCTTTTATCTTAGTCTGGACGAAACATTGAGGTCCCTAGTTGATGTTGTAGCTAGAGGTGCTTTGATGGTTAAGACCTATAATGAAACAAGTGCATTGATAGAAGAGATGGCCTCCAATGCACATAACTTGCAAAACGAGAGAAGCAAGTTAGGAGTGGCAGTAGCCAATAACAATAAAATTGTATCTCAATTAATAGCTCAGATTGCAACTCTCACTACTTAAGTAAGTAAACTCACCTCAACAAAGTCTTCTAATGCTAATCCTATTGTTTTCTATGAGTTATGTTTAGGACGACATTCGACTCTTGAGTAATTAACTGGGAATCACTCTACTCCAACCAGTGGAGAATAGGTGAATTTTGTCAACAATTTTCAACGCAACAATTAAGGCATATTTGAATACATACAATCCTGGGTAGCGTAATCATCCAAAATTTTCATGGAGAAACGAGAAAAATGCATTTCAACCACCACCAAGATTCCAGAAGTAAGGTCCTGCGTAAAACACTCCACCTCAGCAAAATCAGTTTAGAATGGAAGAGCTCATGTTGGGCCATGTGCAAAAGACTAACACCATGTTATAGAATCAATAGGTGACTATTTGGAATTTAGAGAATCAAATTATTGAAATCTCTCAACAATTGAGTAACAAACCATTAGGGTCTTTACCCAGCAATATTGAAGAGAATCTTAAAGGTGTCAATGTTATTATGCTGAGGAGTGGAAAGGCAGTGGAAATAGTTAACAGACGAGTTGAAGAAAAGGTAGATATTCCAAAGAAAGAAAAAGGGAAGTAGGTAGAAGAAGAACTAAAGTAGAAGTCACTAGAAGTGAAACCATATGTTCCTCCAGTCCTTTTTCCAGGAAGACTGAAGCAACAACAGCTAGACACTCAATTCACCAAATTCCTAGATGTCTTCAAGAAGCTGTAAATCAACATTCCTTTTGTAGAGGCACTTTAGTAGATGCCTTCGTATGCCAAATTCATGAAGGATTTGCTTACCAAGAAGAGAAACATTGATGGGAATGAACTAGTAATGCTTACAGGGGAGTGCTTCATGATCCTTTAGAAAAATTTATCCACCCTACCTAGAAAACAAAGAGATCAGGGGAGTTTTACTATTCCTTACACTATAGGAAATTTTCACTTTGATAAGGTTTTTATTGATTCAGGTGTAAGTGTAAATTTAATGCCATTGTCTATTTTCAGGAAGCTAAGGTTTTTATTGATTCAGGTGTAAGTGTAAATTTAATGCCATTGTCTATTTTCAGGAAGCTGGGACTTAAAGACTGCAAGGAGACTCATGTCACCTTGCAACTTGCTGACAGGAGTATCAAATACTTAAGGGGTATTGTTGAGAATGTCTTAGTGAAGGTAAACAAATTTATATTCCCAATTGACTTTATAGTCTTGGAGATGGAAGAGGATAAAGTGGTACTCATGATCCTAGGCAGACCGTTTCTTGCAACAGGTAAGGCATTGATAGACGTAGAATAGGGTAAGCTTACTTTAAGAGTTATGGATGATCAAGTAACGTTTAATGTTTATGAAGCTATAAAGCATTTTGATGATTGCAAATCCTGTTACACTATTGATATTTTTTTATGAGATTACCTATCAGTCTACAGAAGAGAAAGTAGGAATGAATACCATGGAATCAGTTCTTAGGGATTTAGATGATTGGAGCAATGACAACAAGCCTGAACAAGAAGGCAGGGAATAAGTGTCAAAAATCAAAGCTCGATACTATGAAGAGCTAAGCACTAGTGAGAAGAAGTCAGTCTCATCATTGACACAACCCTTGATGCTGATGCTTGAACTTAAACCTTTACCTAGTCATTTAAAATATGCTTATCTTAGAACAAACGATACATTGCTAACATTTATCTCTTCTTCTTTGATAGGTAACAGGGAGAAACAACTTCTAGGAGTTCTAAGAGAGCATCAAGAAGCCATCGAGTGGGCCATTGCCAATATTAAGGGAATTAGTCTCTTAATTTGCACTCACAAGATATTGCTTAAGGCGGAGTACAAACCTACTGTATAACCACAAAGACAACTCAACCCAACTCTTAAGGAGGTAATGAAGAAAGAGGTACTCACATTGCTAAATATAGGTATTATATGCCCTATCTCAGATAGTAAGTAGGTTAGTCCCGTTCAAGTAGTGCCAAAAAAAGGTGGTATGACCATTGTGAAAAATGAGGATAATGAGTTAATCCTTACTCGCACTGTAACCGGGTGGAGAGTTTGCATAGATTATATAAAACTGAATGATGCTACTAGTAAAGACCACTTCCCACTCTCTTTCATAGATTAGATATTAGAAAAACTTTCAGGGTATAATTGCTATTGTTTTTTAGATGGATAGTATGGTTACAATCAAATTCATATCGCACCTGAGGACTAGGAGAAAACCACCTTTACATGTCCTTATAGCACTTTTGCCTTTAGGAGAATGCCCTTTGGTTTTTGTAATGCACTTACTACTTTTCAAAGATGCATGATGTCTATATTTTCTAACATGTTAGAAGATTTTATTGAAATATTTATGGATAACTTCTTTATCTTTGGGAAGTCATTTTATTCATGTTTGACTAATTTAGGCCATGTGCTTAAAAGGTGCAAAGAGACTAGTCTACTTCTGAACTGGCAAAAATGCCATTTTATGATAAGAAAGGGAATAGTCTTAGGTTACAAGATATCAAAAAAAGGAATTGAAGTTGACAGAGCTAAAGTGGAGATAATAAAGAAGCTGCCACCACCCACTTCACTCAAAGGAGTTATGAGCTTCCTGGGGCATGCTGGTTTCTATAGGAGTATTATCAAGGACTTCTCTAAAATCTCTAGATGTCTTTATAATTTACATGAAAAAGATTATACCTTTATTTTTTATAACAGTTGTTTACAGGCATTCAATCTATTAAAGTAGAAGCTTACTTTGGCACCAGTGATTGTTGCACTTGATTGGGAGCTTCCTTTCGAGATAATGTGTGATGCCAATGACTATGCTGTAGAAGCAGTACTTGGGCATAGGAGAGGTAAGTTATTTCATGTTATATACTATGTGAGTAGAACCTTGAATGAGGCGTAGAGAAACTATGCCACGACAGAGAAAGAACTTTTAGCGATTATATTTGCTTATGATAAGTTTAGGCCTTACCTCATAGGTTCTAAGATCATAGTATACATAGACTATGCTGCTTTAAAATATTTGTTTGCTAAAGCTGATATTAAACCTAGGTTAATTCGTTAGACTTTATTATCACAAGAATTTGACCTTGAAATTAGAGATGAAAAGGGAACCAAAAACGTAATTGTTGATCATTTATCTTGTTTGTAATTAGAGTGTTTAGAGCCACCCATTAATGAAAAGTTCCTCGATGAACAATTGTACATAATGGAGATTTGAGGATTACCTTGGTATGCTGATATAGTCAATTACTTGGTTAGTAAAATTATACCTTATGGTTTCTCATTTCAAAAGAAAAAGAAGTTTTTACATGATGTGAAATTTTATTTCTAGGATGAACCGTATCTATTTAAAAGTTATGTTGACCAAGTAATCAGACGTTGTGTACCTGAAATATAACAACTTAGTATAATTCAACACCGTCATTCTAAAGAAGGAGGAGGCTACTTTGGTGTAGAAAAAACTGCAGCTAAAGTTTTATCTTGTGGATTTTATTGGCCTAGTTTGTTTAGTGATTACAAAAATTATGTTATGTCTTGTGCTCAATGCCAAAGGACCAGGAATATTTCTAGGAAACATGAATTACCACAAAATAGTATTTTAGTAATTGAGCTTTTTGATGTGTAGAGAATAGACTTCATGGGTCCTTTCCCTTTATCTTTTTCAAACAAATATATACTTCTAGCAGTAGATTATGTGTCGAAATGAGTAGAAGCAGTTGCTCTACAAACTAACGATGCTAGAGTGATAATTAAATTTTTGAAAAAGAACATTTTTTCTAGGTTTGGGGTACCCAGGGCTATTATAAGTGATGAGAGGTCACATTTTTTGCAATCAGTTATTTTAAAAATTGTTAACAAAATATGGAGTCACTCATAAATTTGCTACCTCGTATCATCTACAAACTTGTAGATAAGTTGAGGTGTCTAATAGGGAAATAAAGTGTATCTTAGAGAAGATTGTCAATACATTTAGGAAAGATTGGTCTTTAAAACTTGATGATGCATTGTAAGCTTATTGGACAGCTTTTAAAACACTTATAGGAATGTCCCCATAAAAAATCGTTTATGGTAAATCATATCACCTACCTATAAAGCTCGAGCATAAGGCCTATTGGGCCATAAAATACCTTAACTTTAATTTACAAGCTGGAGGTGAAAAGAGATTGCTCCAATTGAATCAACTGGACAAGATCAAAGAAGAAGCTTATGAAAACATTGGGATCTACAAGGAGAGAGCCAAGCGATGGCATGACAAGAACATTTAATAGTAGGAGTTTGTGCCTGGTCAAAAAGTGTTATTATACAACTCTCAACTGAAGTTGTTCCCAAGTAAGTTAAAATCTTGATGGTTTGGACCATTTGAAATAGCTAATGTTTTTCCTTATGGTACAGTTGAGTTAAAGACAGGAGACAATCACACTTGTAAGGTAAATGGTCATCTCCTAAAACACTATTTTAAAGGAGAAAACATGAACAATGATGCCACTATGGTAGCGAGTGAGAACCTACAATAAGATCGGAAAAGTCGGACTATTGACTATAAACTAAGTGTTTCATAGGAAGCAACCCATGTCTAACCAAACTAATTTTTTTTATCTTATTCATTATTATCATTTATTTATTTATTTATTTTTAATTTAAAAAAAATTAAGCCGGCCATTGGCATTAAGGCTATCGACCTAAGGGAAAAAATATTAAAAAATAGAAAATTGCAAAAATTTGAACTTAATGCCAGCACTTAAGGCCACCGGCTTACTCATATATGCCAACAATGTATACAGTCAGCATATGGACGAAAGAGCTGGCATACAGTGCTTTTTAAAGCACGACCGTCATTTTCTCTCTCTCTCTCCTCACTCTTTTTCTTACTGATTTCTCTCCCTCTCCATTACTCTATCTCCCATACATACTTTCTTCATCACTCCATCTCACATTCACTCACTATCTTTACTTTTTCCATGCCCATTTTCACTTTTTCATTTCAGATTTGTACTATCAGCATCCTCCATGCCGCTCAGAAGATGCAACCTCAACAAAAGAAATAGAAGACAACAACCGCTTCATCTTCCAAAAGTTCAAGCAACAATTTGCTTTCACATCAGGAGTATGCTAGGGAGAAAAGGAGGAAATTATAATGAATGACATTCATGAATCAACAATATTTAGATTAAACTTTTTAGTAAGAGTATGGAATGGATAATAGAATCCAACATATGGTTCTTGATAAAACATGGTTTCAATTATTTGAGGTAAAAGAACTTACTTTTATAAATATAGCCATTGATTTTTTGTCCACTTTGCAGCCAAAGAAAAGTGGGTAAATGTCTACTTTCACATCTCAGGTTTATGGAGAAATTCTTGTAATTGAATTGAGTCAAATTGGCTATTTTTTGGGTTTATATGATGAGGAGAAAGTTAATTTGCCCAACTCTTAGCCTAGTGATATGACTGCTAAGAGATTTTGGTTTCAGTTGACTTATCCCTAGTGGGAAGACTTTGCACCTTCAAAGTCGCTCGCCACGACTTTCTTAGCAATAGAGCATCGGCTACTCTACCATATTCTTGTTTATACTCTTAACTGTAAGAAAACTAGCCATAGCAAGGTAACCAGTTTTGACATGTTTTATCTATACAGTATGATTTCTAGGTATTAGATAGATCTAGGAGTAGAATTAGCAAATTTTATCTATAGACAGATAGATGATACTAGGACACAGGTTATCTTTTGTGGTAAGTATATTACAACATTATTGAAGAGTATGGGGCTTTTTCAAGAACCAAAAGGGGACGATGGTATTCTATGTAAACCTATTTCTACTATACCCTTTAGGGGTTGGGGACTGGTTAAGATAAATAATAGGCCCGATCTTGTTAATGAGGAGGATATTCCTGAAAATCCTCCTACTGCTAGAGTATCTACTTCATTTCATCCTTTAGATGGCAGTTATGAGTAGTTGAGTGCTGAAATTAGAGAAGTCCAGAATGAAATTAGGAAAGAAAGAAAGAAGAATAAGAAGTTCCAAAATTTTGAGGAGTTTTACAAAAATGAACGAAGTTTGAATCAACATGTTGCAATTAGGAATTGAAGGCAGCCGGCCTATAATGTACACTGGCAGCATTTAAAGTTTACTCCGCGGCTTATCAGCCAGCCTTCATGAAAAGAAGCCTTACGCGAGCTAACCCTAATTTTTCTTATAAATAGCCTTATGTTTCACCGTTTGAGATACATTTTGACACACACACTTTCCTTAGACTTAGAGAGTCGTAGAATAGTCATTAGATAGTTCTTGAAGAATTCTTCTGTAGAATCGCTTGGATCATTGAGAAGATTTTGCTTTTGTTGTAGAGACTAAGTTTTAGAGTTGCAATTGAAGTTTATCTTTTCCAATTAAAGAATTGGTGACATCTATTTTAATTATATTTATGCAATTCTATGGATTATTCACGCTTTTAATTATGAATTTCCTTGCAATATCAATTAGAAGTTATGCTTTCATTTCAAATTTCATAGTTAACTAAATTTATTTGTAGGAATTGATAAAACCCCCAATAGCTAAGATGATGATTGTGTTCATGTTATTAGATTAATAGATATATGGATGATTTATGATTGCAATTTCTATGATTTCAATTATAATTGTTTAATGGATTATAATTGTTAGAAACCCTAGTAATACAAGAGTTGATATAGGTTTTGTTAGAAATTCTTGGTTAATTTGATTAATTAATATGGAAGCAGCGTTAATTAAATTAATTAGAAATTATCTAGAGGTTAATGCAATGTTCGGTGATTAATTATTCACTAAGACATTAGGAATAAGTGATTTAGGACATTAGATAATTATAATATTAGGAGATATATGATTGTAATTTAGAGTCCACTATTAATTGGAGATGGGATAGCTGACTGATTAATTAAGGGTTTAAATTCTTAAATTTTAAGACATAATAATTTTACTTGAATAACCATATAACTATTAATCTATATAACTTGATAACAATTTGATTTGCATAATTTAGGGTAGATTCTGTTTTCCTACGATTCTCAATTGATTGCTTAGTTTTAGATATTTTATAGTTATTTTCTTTTCAATAGTTTTAGGGTAATTATTAGATTAATTAATTTAATTTTGATTGCCTAAATATTGATAAAAAACTAGCATAAGATTAGTAATTTCTTAGCCCTTAAGGGATCGACAACCTTATTTGCTCTGTATTACTTGATTCTAACCTAGTATACTTGCTGAAATATTCGCGATTTATTTTTTATATATAGTTTAAGCAAATCATTATTCACAATAACTCTTGCTAATTATAGGCTAGTGTTGATAGTTAGTTTTCGTCCACCAATCTTACTCATCCATTTGTCTACCAATAAGTCAAGTAATCCATATTCTTGGCACATTACCGAGTAATCGACATTCTCGACACTATGCCAAGTAACACAAATCCAATGCTGATTTGAATTTAAGTTCATGGCATGAACAGTTATTACTAGTATGGTTATATTACATAATTGCCTACTTTCTCTACATTTTAGGGAAGGTGTCTAATCGAAATGCTTCTACATGTCTCAATAGTTGTTCCAATAACTACTCCTTTAGATATGATAATATCCTATAAATACGGGAAAGAAACTCTGTAAGAGGCATGTGATAACTCTTAACCTCTTTACTTTACCTTTCTCATTCTTACTTATTAACTTATGTATTGGAGCAACCGCACCAAACTAGCTGCACTGGACGACCCCCGGTACCAAGCATTTTTCTTATCTTTACAGGACATTTCCAACCTCCAAAATTCATTAACAAAATTTGGCGACGTCTATTTTTTCCTAAATATACCCTACATGGCTAAGACTAAAATGACTAAGAGTATAGGTGATCGCACTTCCTCTCAATACCTTGAAAGGGGGAGTCGGCATATTGATCAGTAATCACTAGCTAGGCTTGAGCAACTATGCCTCGATCTGGCAAAGGAAAACTCAGAGTTAAACAAAAAGCATGAACAGATCCTTAACCTCCTTCATAATAGCATTCATCCAAATCAGAACAAAGAGCATGGCAACTACGATGCCGATAATAGCGATGATTCAATTTATTCACCTAAGTTATAGAAAAAGCAAGCCAAGGTCGCGACGAGACCCTTAGCTCCTACATTTAAAAAGAATGACAAAGGTAAGTAATCGCAGCAGGTACACCATTCAGGTCCTTCTCATGTCAACACCCTTGCTGCAACAAGCAAGCAATTTCAAATCAAAAAGAGTCCTTTTTCTAGAGATTTTAGAGGAAGTGATACCTTGCCACATCAAGTTGCCACAATTTGAAACTTATAATGAAACAAAGGACCCCAAAGACCACCTAGAGTACTAATGTAGGTTGGCTAAGTTGCATGGAATAAGTGATGCAATGGCCTATCAAGCTTTTCCCTCAACTTTGAGGATTATAGCCAATACATGGTTTAAACACTTAAAACCAAACACCATTTCTTATTTCGATGAATAAGCAGAAGTGTTTCTTCAACACTACCTTGCAAGCAAACTTACTGTTAAGGATTCCTCAATCCTTAACACAATCAAGCAAAAATCAAATGAGTCAATCAAAGACTACCTGGCCAGGTTTATGCCCGAGATGGTTCAAATCCCAAAATTGGATATGAGTGTAGCCCTTAACATCGTAATTGATGGAGTTAAGCCCCATGGAGACTTTTTCAAGTCTCTCGCAAAGAACAAGCAGAAAACTTTTGCTGAGTTTAAGGCTAAAGCCACCTCATACATCCGTTAGGAGGATAACATAAAGGCCCGACGAGAAGCCAATCAGAATAGAAGAGATAGAAAAAATGATAAGAGAAAAAGTGTGATGGACAGACTCGACTCAGATGATGATCAAAGTTCAAATGTCGAGAGAAAGAGACCAAAGATTCTGACATTTTCATCCCATACACCCGTTAATTGTCCAATTTCAGACATTTTGATGGAGGTACCTAAGTAAAAAGGCATTCTGTAGTGGCTGAAAAGAATGAGAGGAAATTCCTTAAGGAGAAATTCCAACAAGTACTGTAACTTCCACCATGACAAGGGTCACAACACAAATGAATGAATATAGCTTAAGAATGCAATTAAAGATGCAATTCAATGTAGGCATTGCAAAAATTCCTAATGCATGATGTCGAAAATATTGAAAGACCATCTTTGAGGAGATATAAGGAACAAAGTAATGACACTCAACTAACTGTAGCCAAGAGAGATGCAAGGGATGTGAATCCCAGCAAAGCACCCAACGGAGTGATCAACACCATTGACAACTAACCTAATATAGGTTAATCAAGCTCTTTGAGCTTAACGAATGCTAAGAAATACATTAGCAACATCCAAGGCAAGAAGGTTAGGATCGACAGCACAATTTCTTTCATAGAGGATGACTTTGAGGGCATCCAGCGACCACATGATGACGTACTAGTTATCAATACAAGATTCACCAACTTTAAAGTCAAGAAGATTCTTGTTGATACAGAAAGTTCAATTGATATCATTTTTTAGCATGCGTTCGATGAGATGAGACCCAAGATCAAAGCACAGCTAAGTCTTATAAGTATGATCTATATGCATTCAATAGCCAGTCTAAGTAGCCAAAGTAATTTCTTTGCCAATACAAATTAGCGATGACGAGCATGTCATAGAAGATAAAGTAGACTTCCTCATCGTTAAATATTGGTCCCCACACAACATGATAATAGGACAACCATGTTAGCATCTATTCAACATTATCCCCTCAACTATACATCTTAAAGCCAAGTTCCCTACTTCTATGAGAGTCAGCATATGCAAAGGGGATCAGCAATTGGTGAAGTTCTTATATATGAGTGCCTTAAGACAAGAAAAGGTATTTCAAGTGGAAACCTGCCCAAAAGGTAAGTCGGTCGACATAGTGAATGCTGAGAGTGATACCGAGAACATTTCTATGGGAGATGACCTTAGGAAAACTACGAGGATTGGGAAACCCCTATTAGTAGATATTCAACAAAGTTCAGTCAACTTATTGCAAGCCAACACTGACGTGTTCGCATGGTCCCCTTCAAATATGCTAGGTATCCTAAGAGAAGTTATGGTACACAAGCTCTAGATTGATCTAAATGTAGTGGTAGTCCAACAAAAGAAGAGATATTTTGCACCAGAGAGACAAGCAGTGATAGAGGGAGAAGTCCAAAAATTATTGAAAGCAGGATTTATCCAAGAAGAGCCTTATTCAACTTAGCTAACCAATTGCTTGCTAGTTAAGAAGTTTAAGGCAAGTGGCAAATGTGCATAGACTTCACAGATCTCAACAAGGCCTATCCCAAGGATTGTTTTCCATTATCAAAAATTGATCAGAGATGCAACTGCTAGACATGCGTTACTTTTTTTTATGGATGCTTTCGTTGGTTACAACCAAATCAAGATAGACAAGGAGGATAAAGTCCATACGTCTTTTGTTACCAATTTTGGAACGTATTGTTACACTATGATGCCTTTTAGGCTAAAAAAACACTGGTATAACCTACCAAAGACTTGTTACCTAGATGTTCAAATACCAGATTCATAGAAATATCAAAATATATGTCGACGACATGATTATGAAGAGTATGAAGGAGGATTGGCATCTTGTCGACCTTAAGGAGACATTTGCTACATTGAGGAGATACAGCATGCCGTGTAATCAATATTCTTAACAGATTGCCAAGTAATCAACATTCTCAATACTACGCTAAGTAACACAGATTCAGGCTAATTTGAATTTAAGTTTATGGCACGAACAGTTATCACAAGTACGGTTATATTACATAACTGCCTACTCTCCCTACATTTTAGGGAAGGTATCTAATTAAGAAGCTTCCACGTATTTCGATAGTTATTCTAATAACTGCTCCTTCAAACATGACAATCTCCTTAAATACGGGAAAAAAACGCTGTAAAAGACATGTGATAACTCATAACCTCTTTACTTTACCCTTCTCATTCTTACTTACTAACTTAGGCATCGAAGTGGTTGTACCGGACTAGCCCCAGTATTGATGGGAATTAGGTTACCGGACCTCTAACCTGCAACCAAGATCGAGGTTTAAAGGGGTTAGCACAACAAATCCTTTTGTTCCAACGAACCCCTGCTGAAGCCAAGTATTTCCTTATCGAGTTACCCTTTATCCCATGCCATATGACTACTCATTTTTCTGCAATATGTCAAGTTGATGATTACTCTCCCAGGTCGAACTGACCAATTATTCAGCATCTTCCTTACTAAGAAGTCGAGAGAGAGTCTAGACTGACTAAGCCATCCCTTCTCAAACAAGGCCATCTATCCATACTTTTTGTTCGCATCTTCTAACGACCTCGCCAATGTAGCATCACTACATGTACAATATCATGTGCCAAATCCATTGCACCCATGATTGTTTTTCTTGTATATTCACTTCTATCCTTTTGTATCTTATACATTACTTCCTTAGAAAATACTCTTTTTATCTTTTCCTCTTAAGCAGGTTGCCCTAACTTATGGGTATAAATACCCTTGTACTTGTAATGTGATAACATCATATCACACTTAATATACACTCTTTGAGTATGTTTTCCTTGTGTAAATATTGTTTGTTTACTCGTGGCATTACTCTTATCCTTTCCCTTAAGCAAGATTAGGTGGTGAGTAACCTCATCAGACCAATTCGTACGTCATATCAAATTGAGCCATAAGTCCTCGAAAGTTCCATTAGTGTGTCATATCCTCTATAGCTATTCATGGGTTTTGCTTACTGTTTCATTCTTCGTTTTTTCTCTTTTGCACTTTTCCCCATTGATCCTTTTTCGAGCTTTTTGTAATCTCAAACCCATCTAGTGACCGGCCTTGTTTGTTCTTGGTTATGGTTCGCAATAGGTACTAAGAATTTTTCTTATCTTTACAAGATATTTCCAACCTCCAAAATTCACTAATAACAGCTATTTTTTTATAATAAGACAATATCGTTCATAAAAAAGATGTGAAAGAAGGATATACCATAGCTGCATATTTTGAATGGTTTTCGTAACTTTTTATCTTCTTAGAGGTTTATCAATCTACTAAATATTCCTATCCCACTGATGAGAAAATAGGGCGATGTAGGGTCCTATTGTCTAATGCCCCTTGTTGGAGTTATTGACCTCAGGGTTGGGCTACTCAAGAGGACTTAAGTAGTGATTAAGGAAATATATGATTGTATTAATTTGATCTATGAGGTAGGAAAATTAAGAGCTTCTAAAGAGGCAATAAAAAAATCTCATTTTATCTTATCAAAAGCTTTCTTTAAATCCACTTTTATCACCATAAATTCCTTTGCCCCTCTTTTTTTCCTAAAGCTATGGAGCATTTCTTATAACAAGACAATGTTATCCTCTGCATTTCTCTTTGGGATAAAGTTAGCCTAGGCAGGATGGATAAGATTATCTAGGTAAGGCCTTAGTCTTCGAGTAAGGACATTTGTGACAATTTTGTAAAGGTTACTGCAAAGGCTTATTGGCTGAGTGAGATTTCGTTTTCTCCCAAGTGCTTAGGGATTAGCACTATGAGGGATTCATTAATTTCTTTAGAAATCTAGTAACTCTCAAATATTTGATGGACCAGATTTGTCACCGAGTTACCAAGGGTAGGAGAGCATTTTTTATAAAATTTGGCATGAAGGGTGTCCTATCTTGGTGCTTTGGAGGGCCCTATGCTATTCAAAGCCTTAGGTATTTCATTATTTGTTAAGGGTTTACCAAGTGCTAATTTTTCTTGTCACTTAATCCCCCTAAAAGTCAATTTAGAACAAATTAGTGAGTAGAACATTAACTTTTGAAGTTGAGAAAAAGCTTTCAAAAAAATTATTGATGTGCCTTTCCAACTCATTCTTTGTATTAAGCTAATTTCTTATGGAATCTTGTAAACTCTAAATTTGGTTGTTGGCCCTTCGAGCTAAAACTAATGAGTAGTAATATTTAGTATTCCTTTCCTCATCTTTTATCCATTTTAAGTGCGATTTACATTTCCATAAATACTTTTCATGAGTTAAAGTTTCATTTAATTGAAGACAAAGTGATTTTTTCAATGTTAGCTAAGTGGGTCAAATGCTTCTCAGTTAATTGGCTTTCTACTTTAGATAATTTTTTCAAAATATGCTTTTTCCTAGTAGCTATGTGCCCAAGCACGGATTTGTTCCACTTCTTAACCTCCACTTTGAAGTCTTTACAGGGGGGAAGACATTATGATTATTCCCACCCCATACTAACTGTACTAAATTAGGAAAAGTTAGATGGGTCAACTACATGGGTTAGAAACAAAAGGCCTATCTTCAGGGTTAGCTAAAAGTGATGGGCTTGTATTTAGAATTAGTAACTAGTGGTCCGATACCATTTTTAGTAGATTTTTTATATATGCATTTGGGAACACCAATTTCCCTGTATAGTTAGCCTATCCCTGATCAATTTGGGTTTATACTAATCTTGAAATTTATCTGCGATTCAACTAGGTGAATTGAGGCTATATAAAACCCAAGTCCACATTTAGTCATACATGTACGATAGGGAGTAGTTTTTATTATATTAAAGGGATTCAACCCACCCCTACCCACCACACCCTTTAACCCTAATTCATCCTTAACTTCCATGATGTTGTTAAAATCACCCATTAAGCACCATAAACTTTTTCTAATATTTGAAAGATAACAATAAATATCACACTCAAGCAATTCATGGTATGGACTTTTGTATATAGACATAAAGAACCATGAGAAGCTAAAAGGCCTAACTTGGACTAGGACATAGATAACTTGTAGTGATTGGTGAATTCAAGAGACTATTAGTGAGGCTTCTTACCAAAAGAGAAGAAGCCCTCCACATATATCCGCCACCTCAGAACACATAAAGCCATCAAATGACAGTTGCATGACAAGCTCGTACATGACCACAACATCTATTCAAGTTTCAATCAGCAATAGCATATCTGGTTATAGATGATGAACTAACTCCTTAATAGCATTTGTCTTTCTCATAGAGTTACATCCCCGAATATTCTGTGCAACAATCTTTACTGGCCTCATAGAAATTGGAATTAGTTATGAGTCCATAAGAGTGGCTAAAACTCTATACTAGAGAGTATGTGGAGCAATTTGATATACTTTCCTTGCATCTAAATAGAACCCATGTGGACTAAATTCACAAATCATCATACATGCCACTTCATTTTAGCTACGATAAATCCTAGTTACACTGCCTTCTCATTAGTAGATACACCACTAGAATGATGGCAAGGATCGAGCCCATATTTTGATGCATGAATAGCATCCCCAATGCATTTATGCAAGTTATCACCCATTGTTCGATGATCCAATCTACATGGAACAAGTAGTTTAATATCGTTATCGGTATCACTATGAAGAATTCCTTGATAGTGATAATACGAACACCTACTCTCAATATAGTATAACCATGTAGGACTGTTGCGAATAACCTAATGCTTAGATTTTACTCCACTGGCAGGCGAATAACCTATTGATGGAGCTCCATTAGTGACCTTAACTACCTATCCAAGTATGGAATGTACAACACTCTTGATTGTGCAGTCATCCATGGTACCTGAGAGTCTTGGTGCAATACCTTAAGACTAATTGTTAGTGATACCCTTTGATCCATGTTTCAACTTCTGTCCTGCTAACTCTTTCAATAAGGAGGATTTCTTAGTTGTTGTGTGTGTTGTAACTTGTTTCAAGGAGGATGCAGCTTCAAAGATTTGTTCTTGGTTTAGGGTTTGTTTAACAGTGATTTGCAATGATTCCTAGGTTACTTGTCAATCTAATTAACATAATGGTTGGTTTAAATAAATGTTTAGGTATTGTTAAGGTTTTCAAATTTTAATTTGGGAACAATAAGCGCTTTTAGGAGTTGGGTAAGGTTATCGGTTTATGCAACTTGTAGGCGGTTTTTCCATATAGCAATGGCCTTTTTTATTGCTCTCCTGTTGTCGTATTTGTAGGTTGGGGATGTGTAGATTGGGTCATGGTTCAAGTAAAGTATGTTGTTTAGGTCGGGGCTTGGTGGTTGCTTTTCTTTTTTGGATTAATGAGAGTATACTATTTACTTGTGGTTTCTCTTTGGCTTTGAATTTCTCCAGATAAAGGCACTGATGTATTGATTGATGCTGGGGAGACTGATAGAGATCACAAACCAATCACACACTCCCAAGCTTGAGGACTTGCTCATATGGCTAGTCGAACTTCCAAGGAGAGTTAAATTCAGAAGAGTAGTGCATTCCCCAGTCCAACCTGCCATGTTACTTTACCATTCCCATCATTCAAGAAGTTGTCGAGATGACTAACTTGTATGCCGAGCTAACTCCTCTACAACACATCTGTCTAAGACCAAGTATCGAATCAGTATACTGCCTACCCAATACATGCCGAGGCTAAACTGACACTTATCCAAAGCTGATTACCTAAGGCTAACCCAACAATGAGCTACCTTTTGAACTAACCCTTTCCCAATACCAAACATCTAAGTTACTGAGCTATCAAACTGCCAACCCTTACCTAATATATTTAAAACTTACTTTACTCAGCCAACAGTGTCATTGGGACCACAAAATGGATAGTTGACACGTGACCTGATTTTCCTAATGTTCGTACTGTCCTTTTCTATTACCGGATATTCTTTATGCTTATTTACAATATTACCCTTGTAAATTATTCCTTTTCCTTTACTAGTAGGAATCCTTTTGTAATTTATTCTAACCTAAGGCTTACCCTAATTAGGTCCTATAAATACTTGTATATTGTAATAGCCGTAACAATCAATACAATCAACATTTAGACATTTTTCTTCTTGTTGTGAGCTAAGTGTATCTTGCTTACTATCGACTACTCTTATCTAGCCCATTGAGCATGGACTAGTGATGAGTGACCTCTAGCCATACTTATGCGTAATATCAAGTATGACCAAAACTCATGTGAAGCATTAGTGCGATATATCTACCGTTGGTGCATAAGAACCCCTACTTAACCTTTGACTATCATTTATCCTTTAGATTGTCTCAAGGTTCGAACCCATCCCCTCTGTTCATGCAATACCAAACATCGTGTGTTCATTTATGTCGAACCATATCATCTTTGTAATAGAGATAAGCTACGTTCAAAGCTAGTTTCTATTACTTTGTTCTCTGAGTAACTTGTTATTGATTTTGTGCATATATTAGATGTTTTGTGGTTGTCATAGGAGTTTGAAAGATGAGTAGTGTTGAAAAATTTTGTGCTCTATCCTCCTTTGTTTCATGTATGCAAAACAGAATACGAGTGTATGTTTGTTTATCGTATGCTAGTTGTACTAACTATTGGTGTATTCGATGTTAGTTTATCCTTGCTTATGGTAGAAAGCTTGGAATAGCATATCAGTTGTTAATCTCATGAAAATAGACAACAATGTCTGACTTTATTGTATAATGAGCTATTGGTAACCAAGAGAGTGGCTCTCAAAATGGCCAAGGTCAACAAAGGAGTTCCATACCCTACTCTACAAATGACTAACTGGATTAACTTATGGACCTAGTAGCTAGTCTAATGACTGCCATAAATGAAGATAGGAGACCCAAAAATGCTTCTAATAAAGGTTGAGCTAATTAACAACCAAAGAGAGATAATGGCTCATATGGCTAAGCTAATGCCCTAGTTCGACCTAACTGAATTGGAGGAGTAAGTCGAGTTACTAGATGCAGACTAACATTAGAGGAGATCAGAGAGGAGGATGAGGAAGTAAGTGATGAAGCAAAAGAGTATTACAAACTTAAGGAGAGTAATATCCAAGCTCCTAGAGTAGAAGGGTTAAGAATGCATACCCCTGGCTTTTCTAATACTAGTGATGCTGAGGATTACCGAGACTGGGTAGATAAGATTAAGAAGCAATTTGAATGCCATTAGGTACTTGAAAATGCTAAGGTTAGACTTGCTATGCTAAGGTTTATTGGCTAAGCTACCCTGTGGTGGAAGAACATGCAAACCATATGTAGAAGAGAAGGAGAACGAAAAGTTAGGAGTTGTGATGAAATTTAAGAGAGTCATGAGGAGAAGATTTGTTTTAAGCTACTATTTGTAGGATGTGTTTAGGAAGATACAAGAGTTGAGACAAGGAGGATCAAGTGTTGATGCCTAAATAAAGGAATTTCAGATGCTAATGATCCACTGTGAAGTCATTAAGCTTGAAGACCAAACTGTATCTTGATTCATTAGTGGGTTGTAGTATAAGATTGGAGATATGACACCATGGATATTAGATCACTTGATGATGCTATTTGAGCTACCCAAAGAATTAAGAGGTAACGAACAGGAAGATTCCGACCCCCTATTAGTCGACCCAACAATAGCCAATATGTTCCAAGCAAACCTATACATGCAGAACTAAGTAATGTTGTTGAGACCCGACCTGCTCAAACTACTCAAGCAAAGGAGAAAGAGATCTTAAGGAAGTTTAAGAAGGGCTAGAACTTAGGAAGAAAGATGAGTGAAATCAAGTGCTTCAAGTGTTAATGATTTGGACACATGGCTACTTAGTATTCGAACAAAAGAACCATGGTCATCCGAGGCAAAATGCAGACCATTAAGATAAACAGTACTGATGAGGAAGTGAAAGACTCGAAAGAGGCTGGACATATCAAACTGTCCAAAGAAGAGGAAGTCATTTATAATGACATAGATAACTTTGTGCCTACTACCCTGGTATTGGGGAGGACAATGAGTATGAGCTCTATGACTGAGGATGAACAAAGAGAGAATTCGTTCCACATTAGATGCAAGGTAAATGGGTCATTGTATGCCTTGATTATTGATAGTGGGAGTTACACCAATGTTGCCTCTACTTTAATGGTCCAACAACAAAATTTACCTACCAAGCCCCAAGCAAAACCTTACAAATTGCATTGGCTTGGTAATAAGGGAGCCCTACAAGTAAACAAGTAAGTAACTATGCTGATTTGTATTAGAAACTATTGAGATAAAGTACTCTATAATGTGTTGCCTATGAGTATATCTCATATTCTACTTGGATGACCATGGATGTTTGATCGAATCGCAATATACGATGGAAGGAAAAACACATGTTCCTTAGAGCATGAAGGTAAGAAAGTGAAGTTGAACCCTATGACTACCGAACAAGTTAAGCTCATGAAAACCTAATTGAGCCGAATCCTAAAGAAAGAAGTTTTGGTGATGACTCTAGCTGAGTTGAAGAAAGAGATGGAGCTCAAAGAGCTGGCCTATCTATTAGTTAGAAGGTTATCAGAGATGAGGAGATTTAAGGAGGGGATGCTACCTGCCAAGTGAAAACCTTGTTAGATGAATTTGTCGACCTATTCCCAAGTAAGCTACCGAAAGGTTTGCCCCCCATCCGAAGCATTGAACATGCAATTGACTTATAGCCAGGAGTTACACTACTGAATAAGCCTACTTATAGGTTGAACTTAAATAAGCTACCAAGTTGTAGAGAAAGGTAGATGAGCTGATGAAAAAAGGGTATGTACGAGAATCCCTTAGCCCCCATGCCATGCTAGTCCTGTTAATACCAAAGAAAGGTGGGTCATGGAAGATGTGTATAGATAACCGAGTAATCAATCGCATTTGCATCAAGTACAAGTACCCCATAGCAAAGCTTGATGATATGCTAGATGAGTTAAAAGGAGCTAGATTATTCTCCAAGACTGAAATCAAATCCAAATACCATCAAATCTGAATGAAAGAAGGTGATGAGTAGAAGACCGCATTTAAGATCCACCATAGATTGTATAAATGGCTTGTGATGTAGTTTGGACTACCGAATACGCCGAGCACATTTATACAACTGATGAATCATGTGCTTCAAGAACTAGTAGGGAAATTTATGGTGGTTTACTTCTATGACATCCTAGTATATAGCCCTGATCTAGAGACTTACCAAGAGCATCTTCGAGCAGTTTTTATGAAACTCCAAGCTAAAAGACTCTATGCCAATCTGAAGAAGTGTGACTTTTGTCGATCTGAAGTAATCTTCTTAAGGTTTGTTGTAAGTGGTGGTGGAATATGAGTCGATGATGAAAAGATAAGGGTGATCATCGAATGGCCTATGCTGACCACCTTGGCTGATGTAAGGAGCTTTCATGACCTGGCATCATTCTATCGTAGATTTATAAGGAATTTCAGTATGATCATAACCCCCTTCATCAAACCATCAAAGAAGAATTTTAAGTTCAAATTAGGAGAGAAAGTGCAGAGGAGTTTTGAAGAGGTAAAGGAGAAGCTAACTATCACACTTATCTTAGCTTTACTAAGCTTTGACAAAGTATTCATAGTAAAGTATGATGCATCTAGACTAGGCATAAGCACCGTGCTGATGCAAGAAGGCCGACCTACTACTTACTTTAGTGAGAAGCTCAGAGGAGCTACACTCAATTACTCTATCTATGATAAGTTTTACTCTTTGATTCGAGCCCTAACTGTATGACAGCACTATCTGCTACCCAAAGAGTTTATGATCTACATTGATCATGAATTTTCAAATATCTAAAGAGCTAACCCAAGTTGTCTTGAAGGTAAGCTAAATGGGTCGAGTTCATGGAGGGATTTTTATATGTAATGAAGCATAAGAATGGAAAGAATAATGTAGTAACCAATGCCCTATCAAGATCACATTCGCTCTTAACTAAGCTATAGACTAAGTTGCTAGGTTTTTCAATAATAAAAGATTTATATGCTAAGGGACCCATTTTAGCCCTATCTATGCTAGGTATAAGGAAGGCCAAACAATTGATGACTATTACAGGAAGGATGTATACTTGTTTAGGAAGAGGAGACTATGTATCCTAACTTGCTCCATAAGAGAGCTATCAGAACTCGAGGCACATGGGGGAGGATTATCTGAACACTTTAGCCAGCATCAAATTGATGAGACACTATCCTCAAGATTTTTTTGGCCAAAAATGAAGAAGGATGTCCGATCTATGTTAGAAAAGTGTATTACTTGCAGAAAAGCTAAGAGCCAATCCAAGCAATGACATTATTTACCATTGCCCATCCTAACCAAGCTATGGTTCGAGTTGAGTATAGTCTTTATTTTAAGGTTACCGAAGACGTCTCAAAGGAAGGACTCCATCATGGTGGTCATTGATTGATTTAGTAAGATGGCACACTTTGTGCCTTACTCTAAAACAAATGATACTTCATCTATTTATTTTCTTTTCTTACAAGAATAGTCAAACTTTATGGAGTACCTAGAACCATTGTTTCATACCGAGATCTAAAGTTTATGAGCCACTTTTGGAGAACGTTATGGAGATGAATGGGAACCAAGCTATTGTACAGCACATCTTGTCATCCACAAATAGACTGACAAATTGAGGTTGTCAATAGGATAGTAGAAATTTTACTCCGACTTTTCGTTGGTTAAAACATAGCTGATTTAAATCTGTGCCTACCAATCATAAAGTTCACCTACAATAAGACTACCTATAGTGTAACAAACATGTCGCCATTTGAGATTGCCTATGGATTTAACCTTGAGCTTGCAATGGACTAAACACCCCATCCAAGCCTAGATGAGGACCAGTCAACTGCAAAGTCAAAGCCATGCACTAGAAGGTCGTAGAACAATTAAGCCGAGCTGCTACCAAGCTCAAGAGATGAGGCTAAGGATAGAGGAATAGGGAATTTCGGCCAGGCGATTTGGTCTGGATCTACCTTAGTAAGGAATGATTTCCATACTTAAGGAAGAGCAAGTTATCTCTTAAGGTTAATGAATCATTTAAAGTGCTTAAAAAGATCAGTTCTAATGCCTACAGGATTGAACTACCAGAAGAGTATTGGGTTTCGAACTCCTTCAATGTTACCGACCTCTACCTACCTACTCTTGAGGACGGACAATACGAAGTTGAACTAGATTTGATCACAAATCTTAACTAACCTGGAGGGAATGATAGGGATCACAAACTGAAGTTAGGGACTTATTGATATGTCTCATCAAGTTATCCAAGGAGAGTTGAATTTAGAAGAGTAATGCATTACCTAATCCAACCTACTGAGTTACTTTGCCATCAACATCATTCAAGAAGCTACCAAGATGACCAACCTATGTGCCGAGCCAACCCCTCCACAACACATCCATCCAAGGCTAAGTATCGAATAAGTATTCTGCCAACCTGATACAAGTCGAAGTTGAGCTGACACTTATCTAGAGCCGACTACTCGAAGCAAACCCAACAATGAGCTACCTTCTAAACCACCCTTTCCTAGCACAAAACATTTGAGGTGCCGAGCTATCAAACTGCCGACCTCAACCTAAAATGTTTAGAACCTACTATGCTCAACCAGCAATGTTATTGGGACTACAGAATGAACAGTTGACATGCACCCTGATTTTTCTGATATCTGTACTATCCTTTTCTATCACTGAATATTCTTTATGCATGTTTATAAGATTGCCATTGTAAATTATTCCTTTTCCTTTACTAGTAGGAATCCTTTTTGTAATTTACACTAACTTAGGACTTACCTTAATTAAGTCTTATAAATACTTATGTATTGTAATAGATGCAACAGTTAAGACAATCAACATTTAGACATTTTTCTTCTTAGGTGATCTAAGTGTATCTTGCTTATTTTCAACTACTTTTATCTAGCCTACTGAGTGTAGACTAGTAGCAAGTGACCTCTAATTGCACTTATGCATAGTATCAACTGTGACTAAAGCTCATGTGAGGCATTAGTGCATCATATTCACCATTAGTGCACAAGGACCCTAACTCAACCTTCAACTATCAATTATCCTTTGAACCGTCTCGAGGTTCAGAACCATCCCCTTACTTCAAGCAATACCAAATGTCATGTGTTCATCCATGTTGGAGCATATCAAAGATACTCTCCTATTATGCATTAAATGTATTCCTATCAACTTCCATATTTTTTATTTTTGATGGACCATTATGTAAGGATGAGTTATCATTACTCTCAAGTAAATGGATCTCACGTGCAGATTATCGTAGCTCCTACTCACTAGTTATCTTCCGTGGACACTGTTGTTGTGTATGGCCAACTCACCTAGAATACTGGCAAAGGTTTTGAATTCCTTCATATTGGATTTTGTAAGGCATGCCTTTAATTATAACTGTATGTATAAGTGGTTTTGCAAGATTTATCTAGATGTAAATTCACACAAACCGTCCCTACTCTATATTTAATGCATACATGTCATATTAGAGCATTGGGTGGTATGCTTAGGAGCTCAGTTATCACTAAGACTTATCGAGGCGAAAGTGAACTGAAAGGGGTCCTTCAAGATATCGAAGAAATTTAGAGGGGAAAGGGTCCACAACCGAATAAGAGTAGCTGATGTGAAGCTGCTTAGAGGATATGACTCACCAACGAACACAACACAACTTAACACTACACTTCATATGATGCATATGTTGATATCAAGATCTACCTGCCACTAATCCTAAGCTACTCGACAAGATTAGATAAGAGTGCAGGAAATATGGACTTAGAGAAGGTTGTCTCACAAGAACAAAATATTCAATGTAAAAGTGTAAGTTATCTACGGCTTACAAAAGAAAAAGATTATTTATAGTAAGTCCTTAAGGCAACATTACAAATAATGAAAAACAAGAAAGTATATACAAAAAGGGAATTCCTAGTACATACCAAAAAGGATAAAAAGGACACAAGACCAAAAAATGGAAAAGTCATAGAATGTTAGACAAGGTGGATAAGTGGCAATGCAACATTGGTCCCATACAAATATTCTTTAAGCACAACAAGCGAGGGGGGTCAAAATGTTATGGCAATAAAGGGTTGAGAAGAGGGAGATGGTGGCATGTTGAGAGAAAAACTATTCGGCCGTTTAAGTGAGTCTCTCATCACTCAGTAGGAACTTCTTGATAGTATCGATGGGATTACTTAGCATAGGGTCCTTAGCGAGGGAATGGTCGACATCATTACTATTAAGTATACAGATCAACATACGACAATCAAGGGACCTCAAGGAGTTCAGCCACATTCCTTCAACGTAAACTTTCTTGTCGTCAGTAGGTTACTGAGAAAGAATTCACCATGTGAAGGATTGGAGTCCTCAAAGTCGTACGTGAGTAATGGGGTTGTTGGTCAGTAGTTCATCAGTTCCCCGAGGTTGTTGAAGATTTCCCCTCAAATCTTGGTCTTTGTCATCTTCGGGTACATATGGAGTTAAGTCGGCGATGTTGAATGTGGTAGACATGCCGAGAACTTCAAGTAGCTCAATTTTGTAAGCATTATCATTAATGAGCCTAAGGATCCTATAAAGGCTATCCGCTCTAGGAGATAGTTTGTTCATCTTCTTTCTAAGGAAGTGTTCCTTGCTAAGATGGATCTAAACAAGGTCCCTAAGGGCAAAAATGATTTGTTTCCTTCTATGGCTTCCTAATTCCTTCTGTCAGGCCACAATTTTGGCCAATTGCTCAACAATTATTTGATACAACCTATGAAATTCCTCGACACACTATAGGTTGGATTGACTCCCCCCTTATGTAGTTGATAAATCGGATTTTAAACATATTTCATAGGATGATTTTATAGTATTTTCCTCACATTTATGGTTTTCTTTAAAGAAATTGATACTTAATTGAGTAAAATTTTAATTTCTAGGTTTGAACGCGTTCTAGGATCGAAAACGAAGAAAAGAAATCAGATTTCACTGAAATCGGAGTTCAAATGAAGAAGTTATGAAGTTTTGAAGTTGTGTAGAAAATTTTGCCTTAGTACAGAAAGTTACACGACCTGGGGACACGGCCATGTCCCAGGCTGTGTCTGGTGATGAAAACAAAATCTTTATAATACACATATAAAAGGATAACTTAGGGTTTCAAAAGATATGAGAGACATTACAGAAACGGAGAGACATAAGAGAAGAGAAAGAGACTTAAGGAACAACATCAAGAAAGAAGCGGAACAACATCAACTTCAAGATTAGAGAGATTGTTCATCAATAAAAAGGGGTTTCTATGTTTTATTTTATATTATTGATGAAACTCATTTTAAGATTTATTATGATAGCTTAGAATTCGAGTATTTAGGATTATGGAACCTAGGGTTTCATGTGATTCTTGGATTGATTTAGAAATTTCAATAAAGTTTCTATTTTTACTTGATTCGATTATGTCGTTTAATTATTGATTGATATTTCTAGAATATCAATATATGATATTATGCATGTTGATTGAGAAATTACATGTATAATTAGATCTTTACATAATTGAAAAGGATTACATGTATACTTAGAGATAAGATACATGTTTCTTCCGGAAAGTTAATTAATTGTGTGGGAATTCATTATACATTAATGCAATTCTAAATTATATTACTAAGTGAAGAGATTCTGGTAAATAATTTAGGATTAGGGTTAATATACTTGAGAAAGGTATTAACTTTAGTTGTGAATCCCTCCAGTCAAGAAATACAGAAACCGAATTGAATATATTTTAAGTGATCACATGATTAACTCTAGGGGCAATAATTCTTAAATACGTTATTACTTTCTTGAAGTCGTTCTTGATTTTATCACTTTTTCAATTGCTTAATTAAGTCTTATAATTAAGTTAGTTTGTTAATTTTGGTGTTTTTAATTAATTTAAACTTTCATAATTTTTCGGTTAGATAATAAAGCTAAGGTTAATATTAGTACTTGAAGTCTCTGAGGGATCGACTCGGACTCACATCCGCTATATTAAAACTGATAGGTACACTTGCCTCATATCAGTAGTCAAACTACTAACCAAGTCTAAGGATAGGTTCAAGTTAAGTCCATAAACAACCTCAAATGGTGATGTTCCAATGGAGCTACAAGTGGAGTGATTGTAGGCAAATTCAATGATAAGTAGGCATAAATCCTAGTCATGAGAGTTCTTTCCAACAATTGCATATAGGAGATTATCGACGGCTCTATTAACTACTTCAGTTTGGCTGTCTGTCTAGAGGTGGCAAGAGGTACTAAACAAGAGCTTAGTGCCAAGTTTCCTCTATAAGGTCTTCCAAAAGAAGCTTATAAATCTAGAATCACGGTTAGACACAATACTCCTTGGCACTCCATGCAGTCGCACAATTTCCTGCAAAGAGGTTAGCGATGAATAAAGCATCATTAGTTCTGTAGTAGGGGATAAAGTGGCTTATCTTATTAAATTGATCGACCACCACCATGATCAAATCGTATCTTCTTTGCATATGGGGTAGGCCGAGCATGAAATCCATGCTTAGATTGGTCCACAACGGCTTGGGTATTGGTAGGGGTATATATTCTCCATAAGGTTCTCTCCTCCCTTTTGCATACTTACACACCTTACATCTCCCAAGTATTCGGTGTACATCCCTTATCATCCCAAGCCAATAAAAGTGTTCCTTCAATATCTTAATTGTCCTCTTTTCCCCAAAATGGCTAACCAAACCCTTAGCGTGAGCTTCTTGAACTAGTAGTTCCCTTGCAGAACCATTCGGCATGCAAATCTGTTTTCCCTTCATTAAGAACCCCTCGCTCAAGTAGAATCCGTCTAGAACTCTTCTATTACAGCACTTGGCTGCTAAAGGCCCAAAATGTGGGTCATGCTCATATCGATCAGATAAAGTGCCAAATCCAAGCACTTTAGCTTGCAACGTCGTAATTAGGGTATGTCAGTGAGAAAGTGTATCAGCTACTGTGTTGGTGCTTCCCTTCTTATACCCGATGACATAGCAAAAGGTCTCCAAGAACTCAACCTACTTAATGTGATGCTGAGAAAGCTTGCACTGCCCGCGAAGATGCTTAAGAGATTCATGATCTAAATATATAATGAAATCTCTCGGCAATAGATAATGTTGCCAGTTTTAAAGTATACGAATAAAGGTATAAAACTCCTTATCGTAGGCTAAGTAATTCAAGGCAGTACCTTGGAGTTTCTCGCTAAAGTAAATGATAAGTCAGTACTCCTGCATAAGGAAAACATTAATGCCAACACTAGACGCATCATATTCAACCTCAAAAACCTTCTCAAAATCAAATAGGGCAAGTATTGGAGTAGACGTCAACTTACACTTCACATCTTCAAAACTCCTTTGAGCCTTTTCTATCGACGTTCTTCTTAGTTAATTCAGTCAACGATGTAGTTATGGAGCTAAAGTTCCGGATAAATCTTCAATAGAACAAGGCTAAGCTATAGAAGCTCCTAACTTCGGCTACACTTATCAGCATAGGGCACTCATTAATAGCCTTGACCTTTTCCTCATCAACTCAAACTCCACTCCCTAAAACAACATATTTGAGGAATACAACCTCGCTTTGACAGAAAGCACATTTCTTTAGGTTGCCAAATAATTTCTTAGCGTGGAGTATGTTAAACACCAATCTTAAATGTTCAACATGAACGAGAAGGTCGGTACTGTAAACTAAAATATCGTCAAAATAAACTATAATGCATTTACCGATCAATGTTCTAAGTACATGATTCATGAGCCTCATGAATGTACTCAGTATGTTAGTTAAACCAAACGGCATAACCATCCACTCAAATAGACCATCCTAAGTCTTAAAGGCTGTTTTCCATTCATCTCCTAGTCTCATTTGTATTTGATGGTACCTACTCCTAAGATCTATCTTCGAAAAGATACGTGCACTATACAACTCATTTAGCATGTCATCTAACCACGGATCAGGTATCAGTACTTAACAATAATCTTATTGATGGCACAACTGTCAATGTACATCCTCCATGATCCATCTTTCTTTGGTACTAACACAGTTGGGACGGTACGCGGGCTCATGCTCCCATAAACATATCCACGATCTACCAACTCATTAACTTGTTTTTTTAGCTTGGCTGCTTGTTCAAGATTGAGTCTATAGGTGGGTCGATTTAGTAGGGTACTCCAAGTTAAAGATTGATGCAATGCTCAATCCCTTTTAAGGGAGGTAATCCTTTCGGCATCACGGTGGGGAAGAAGTCAGCAAATTCTTAGAGTAGCTACTGTACTTCGGTAGTCAAGTTCTTGACCTCTTTAACCTCTAAAAGTCTTCTAACCAAGAGGAGTACATAGCCTTCAACCTTAACCTCTTGTGCAAACTGAGCTCGGGAAATCACTAATGACTTCTACTGCAATGATCTAGCAACCTTTTCCTAGGCTTCTTGCACTTCCTTAGGACTCATAAGTGTCAATATAACTTTCTTCCCATCCTTTCAAAACATATAGGTGTTTCGATACCCATCATGTAACACTCTCAAGTCAAGTAACCACGGTCGGCCAAGTAATATGCAAGATGCACATATGGGAAGGACATCACACATCACCCCATCCCTATACCTATTACCAATAGTCATCGGCACTCTAACTTGCTTGGAAACGTGTAATCCTCCTTTCTCGTTCAACTAGTTAATCTTATACGACTTGGGGTATAGGAAAGTTGGCAATTTCACTGTGCCAAGCTTACCATTCACCTAACAATTCATATGAAAGAGGTTCTCTCTTTGCTCATTTTCATTACCTACGAAAGTATTGAGAGATCCCTAAATGACAAAGCAATACTCGACTCCACCCTTAAGGGGTATCTTAACCTCCTAATCTTTGTCAAATTCTTCCAACATCCGATCGATTGCCACTTATTCCTCTCCTTCACTCGTACTTTCACTTCAAACTAAGGCTTGTCTCCCTTTATTGTCATGACTCGACGATTCAGACATTAACTAACTATGTGTCCATAGCCAAGGAATTTAAGACATTTAATTTCTTGAGTTTTCTTCCTTGAATCTAACCCTGGTCTTATCGAATCTCAGGCTCCTTAGTCAACCTTCGTCTGATCGGCTTAGCACGTGACCTCGACATTCCATCTCGGGAATGTTTAATGCCCTATCATTCCCTGGTCTACTCGGTAGGCCAGTCCTATTCAACACAATTGTTCAATTACTCGACATTTGGCCTGCCTGGCACTGCTATTTCCTTTCAACTCTCTAAGTTACTCAAGTGGTTTCATCCAAAGTTGGGAGGCTTTGCAATTCCACGATATGACCAATCTTAGCTCAGAGTCCTAAGATGAACCATGCTATGGTTCGAGTCTCAGGCTCGTCAACATCACATCCTATCATGAACAACTGAAACTCTTGGACATAGTCGTCTACGGACTTGTTACCTTACCTCAATCTTAAAGTCGTTGGAAAGTATCCTATTTGTAATGCTCACGAACGAACCTATTCCTCGAAACTCTCTTCATCTCGTTCTATGTTCAGACCTCGCATCGGGTCTTTAGGTAAACATTTTATATCTTCTTCCACCACATTGCCACATATCCAAAAAATTCTAATGCAAGCACCCTAATGCGAACGACATCTTTATAATCATAAAAGTCAAATATCTTGTTGATCTTCTCTTCCCAGTCCAAGTAGTCATCAGCACTACCAAACCCGTTAAAGTTCAAAATCTGCACCTTAAGATGTTCGGCACCCTTTAGTGCTTTGACCTCTCACTCATCAATCCTAATATCCTAGTCTTCTTATTCTTCGTACTCTTCTACTTTATCCAACTCTAACCTTCTTCTCGCGACTTTGTTGGCATGTCGTGGTGGTGCACGGTTCACTGGAGAGGCTTTAAGAGCTTGCTCGTTCATCTGCCTCCTTGGCCTATCTCTTATTTCTCGACCCTACTCAGCGACTCTCTCATGCAGTCCATTCTCTAAGACCTTGTTTACTGAGATAGCTAAATTGGCTACAATAGTAGTAAGATCTTGTATCTGCTCATTAGTAGTACGTAGTATTTGTTGGGTAACTCGCCTATAACCATGAGCATCACTATCAACATCGTGAATCTCTATCTGTACACTAGGGCTTGACGTTGCTATCACAAAATTTCAATAACTACACTTTACTCAGATGGCTATAATCACACGCAATACCTCAACAACAGACTAACTATTACTATACAATTCTAGGTCTTAACCTCAACCTCAAGCTTTGATACCAGGAATATATGGTGTGCTTAGAAGCTCAGTTATCACTAGGATTTATTGAGGCGGAATTGAAATAAAAAGGGTCCTCCGAGATATCGAAGAAAGTGAGGGGGGAAAGGGTCCACAACCGAACAAGAGTAACTGACTTAAAGCTGTTCGAAGGATTTGACTCACTAATGAACACAATACGACTTGATACCATACTTGATATGACATACAAGTTGATGTCAAGGTCCACTTACCACTAATCCTGAGTTACTTAGTAAGATTAGATAAGACTATAGGAAATATAGACTTGGAGAGGGTTATCTCAGAAGAACATTAGGGGAAATAGTTTTTCTATTGGTAAAGGTAAAGGTAAAAAAACTCTATTGGTATGATTTATGATATAACGTTGTTAGGTCAGCATGAGGTTCACAGGTTTTAAGAAATGTTTTATTGTTCCTAAAGTACTTAAGTAGTCCCCCATGTGATATAATGAACATATTTGTTTTATCTATCTATCTATCTATCTATAAAGCGTTATTTTAGCAAATAGGTTTTTAACTCAACTTAATACCATAAGCAACTTTTTTGGACTAGTTGTAGGACTCATGAAACTAAGTCCAATTTGAGGGATATCTTAGGAAGATTTTCCTTAGTAGGTTAGGAATAGGAACCGTTGGACTAGTTTGTCCACTATTAGCCTTATTTGATTTTCTTACATGCAAAAATAAGCCTAGAGATTGAAGGCCTCTTGATGTTATAAGAGCCCCTTAGCAATGTTTCTTAAGCCTTAATATTGTGTTGTAAAAGACTCGTGCTCCCTTCTTACATCTTATTATAAATGTTAAAGGAGGCTTCATTCTTATCTTTGGATTGTTAGAAATAGTCCAACAGTCAGCATTAACGTATATGATCTCATGCATCCATCTCAAAGCCATCTAATGGTTGAGATGAGACACCAAACTCTATGAGTAAAGGGGTCCTCCTCTTAATTTGGAACATCCAAAGCTATGGCAAGCTTCTAAAAAATGTTAACACTTTATCGAAATGACTCTCCAAAGGATCAATGCATCAATCAATGTGGTTACGAATAAAAAACAATTAAGAGCATCATACTCAATCCACTGTACATGTACGCTTCGAGAAACTAAGTTTATTTATTCCTTCTCTTATGCCTCTCTCTAACAATATCCCTCCATGTATCATCACCTCAAGACTTCTTAAAGTCGATCACATACCTCCTATGTACCTATATCAACAAGGAGAACTATTTAAGAATTAGGAATGCTTTAAGCACTAAGTCCTAATAAGTTAAGAGTTATACCACTAGGAGAATTAAGCTTCAACAATTAGCAAATTGGTGCCTATGGGTGAGGAGTTTAAGAGTAAATCAGAGACATCCATCCAAGAATCATTGTCAACATTAGATGCCAAGTAGTGTTTAGGAGAAATGAAATTTGTAACAAGTATTGCAACCAACAATCATGGATAAGGCTAATGCTCTAGTATTATTGTCTACATCAAGCACAGTATCACCATTGTGAATATCAATCCCAAATAAAGCATTGCCAAAGGAGAGACAACTTCATTTAGATGTTCCATAAGTGCAAGTCCGTGCTTTAGAGTGCCAAGCATCACTTAAAGGAGTGCTATTGAGGAAGATCAATCATGAAGAAGCACCATGCAAGTAGGTTAGGCTTCATTTACCTTTTCTACAAGTGTAAGATTACAACTCAAAAAGGTCAATTATCATCCAAGCATGCTCATCCACACAAGTAAGGGGCATCACCTAAAAGGATTAGACTTCATTTAGTGTTGGTATCTAAAGGAGATGGCTTGCCATCACTTAGTAGTCAAAAAATCAAGTGTTTACAATAAGGAGCAAACTTCAATCAAGTGTTTAAAAGTACAATAAGAGAGCAGGCTTTAGTTAAGCATGTATATTAAGTATATAAGTGTATTGCTCAGGAGTGAAACAAAAAATTAGAGGACCATAAGACCAGTGCCATTAAAGAAGGCTTTTCATCATTTTTATGTAGCAAATTCAAAAGCCTCATCCTAACACCAAGTAAGAAGAATGTGCCATAACTCGAGTATTGACCATACAAGTAAGAAGACTTCTCACTCTTTTTTTAAGGCTATTCAAGATGGTCCTATTTACAACTTAACTTATCCATTTAATTGTAGGTAAGCCATTGAGGTGTAAAGAATCTTTATCTTATGCTAATCATAGAAAGCTTGGAACTTATCATTATCAAACTAAGTCCCATTATTCATGATTAAGGTGCATGGGATATTGAATATGCATAGTATGTAATTATGGACAAAACTTTGTATGTTGATCATGGTTATTTTGGCTACGGCCTCCACTTCCACCCACTTCATAAAGAAATCTAAGACCATGGTAATAAACTGTCATTAGTTGGTGATCTTAGTGAAAGGGTCTAAGATGTTGAGCCCCTATTAAGCAAAAGGCCATGGATTGGTCAAGGGTAATAGGGTGCTTGTTGGATCATGGGCCATAGATGCATGCTTTTAGCATTAAGGGAATCTAGAAGTCGTTTCCTTAGTGTCTTACGTCATGGTGGGCCAATAAAGCCCAAGTCATAAAGCCTTGATATAAAAAGCATGGCTCTTGATGTAGTTGCTACAAACCATGGCATATAGCTTAGTAAGAATGCATTGTACTTCTTAGGGTTGAAGGTGTCAGAGGTAAGGACTATTGTACAGTACTTCATCTATCAACATATAGTTTGTGGCCTGATACATTAATCTCCTAGCTTCTTTCTGATCTTATAGAAGGGCGCCATGTCTTAGGTAATTTAAGAGTGAATCCATCCAGCATAGTTTAATGGTTATTTGTCTCTATATCTAGGCATTCTTAGCGTAACTTGTTAATTCTCTTATTTAGGAGGTATGTGATGAGTATTTTCTTCTCTCCATTTTGGCCAAGGAGTCTACATATGTGTTCTCTTTCTAGGGAATCTTTGTAATGCTTTAGGTAAAGAATTCTATTTGGAGAGATTAAATAATCTCCTAATATTTAGTTATGCCAACAATTTTTGTAAGATACTCTCATTTTACTTATTGGATAACCAACTGCAAATCTAAAAGACTTCTATCTTTTCTACATCAATTGTTTTATCCAATTTTATGCCAGTAATAAAGGCCCCATATTCAGAATCATTGTTGCTAGCCAAGAATCATAACTTTAAGGGTTAACATATCTTTGTTCCATAGGGTTTCCATAATACCAGACCTACTCCAGCCTATCCTTCAATAGACAAACCATCAACATAGAGAGTTCACGTTAGTTTATCATACATGTCTAGTGTTTCTTCCTCCCAATGTATTTAGTAATAAAGCTAGCAAGGACTTATGCTTTAATAGCTTCTTAAGATCAATACTAGACTCCATAGGCATTGAGCTTAATGGCATATTTAACTACCCTTCCAGAGGTATTCAACTTATGCAAAACCTTTCTCAATAGTTGGTTAGTTAAAAAAATAATTTCACGCGATTCAAAGTACAACTTAAGTTTACAAGCCATTATAACCACTATAAGTGTAAGCTTCTCCAATTTCTTGTAGCATACTTCTAGCCCCTAAAGGATGTAGTTGATGTAGTAGATAAACTGATGTTCCTTTCCATCAACTTAGACTAAGACTAAGGACAAAGGTCCATTATTGATAGACAGGTAGAAGAATAAACCTTCACTAAGGACCAACTTTGATAACATAGATAAAGTACTCAAGAGACGTTTAAGGTCATCAAAATCATGTTCAAACTCCTCATTCCATTTAAACTTAGATGGATGCTTCAGCACCATAAAGAACTCAAAGCATCTATTAGCAGATTTTAGCACAAATCAGTTTAAAGCGGATGCAGCTTGTGAATCATTAGACGTCTTTTGTGAACTTGAGAAGTTGCATCTAACATGGCTCATATTGTCTGCAAATTATCTTTGATGCCATGCTAAGTGACCATATACCCTTAACAATTTCCTTAATGAAGCATGAAGATGCATTTATGGGGGTGGAGCTTCATGTTGGCACCGTACAATGTGTTTGATGTTTCTTTAAGGTCTTAATGTGATAGTCAACTTGTTTACATTAGAAATCATATTGTCAATGTAGATTTCAATGTTATGATGGGTTTATAGTTTGAACATCTAGGTTACTAAGTGTTGATAAGTCAACCTGGTATTTTTAAGTCCAAAGAGCATCACTATTATAGCAACAGTTGAAGTTGGCAATCGAAAATGTATGAGCTTGCTTAAACTCTTTCATCTTTATCTGGTTACATCCTGAGAAGGCATCCAACACACTCGAAAGTATGTGGCCTGAGGTGGAATCCAAAAGCTGATCAATTCTAGGGAGCCATAAGTAATCTTTAGGGTAGTCTTTGTTGAGATTAGTGAAGTTGATGCACATACATCATTTCTCATAAGACTTTTTGACTAAGTAGGTTTAGTTAGACAAGTAAGGTATGGTTCTTATTAGATAAAACCATCTTTCAATAGCTTGTAGACCTTTTCCTTAATCGCCAGTTATCTTTCACAAGTGAAGTGTCTCTTCTTTTGTTGCACCACCTTAGCCTTTTTATTAATATTGAGGTGGTGATCAATAATGTATGTCGGGCATGTCTGAGGGAGACCATGCAAAACTATCTCTATTGGCTTGTAAGAAGTCAATAAGCTATTCCTTGGGCAATACTTCCCTATTTTTGTAGTTTGTTAAGTGTTCTCTTTAAGCTTAATCTCCATAATTTCTTCTACGGGCTCTATGTAGATGCAGGGTTTCAAAGGATTTCTCCTTTGGAAAGAGCGTTGACATAAAGAGTTTGGGATTACTCCTTATCTCCTCAACATATGCTAACTGCAACTAATGTGTTAAACATAACCTTAAGGTACACTATCGAAGGAGTCATCCTTAAAGTGTCTTAGCTAGGTTGATGAAGAATAACATTGTATGGAGACCAACAATCTACAACTAAGGATTCAACAATATGGTTGGTGACATTATTGTTATCCCTTAACTACATGAGGAAGTTGATAATGCCTATAGGTTAGCTGTTGAAACTATATAGGTTTTAGCTTATTTCTTTTTCAACTTATCCTTCTTCCATTCATATATCGACTTAAAGATGATATCGATTAAACTTCCTATATCGATTAAAACTTTGTAAACTTTAAATTTTGCTTATCCTAGCTCTAATAACCAATGCATCTTCATGCAATGTTTGCATGTCCTTCAAATTATCATTTGAAACGGTAACCGAGTCATCAACCTTTGGGTTCTTGAAGGCAATGTTAAGAACCTCCTTTCTATAGGTTCTACTATTCTAGCTAGTTCAAACTAGGGCTACCTACAATTATATGAGGTAAACCATCAAAAGGTTTAAAAGCAATGGAGCTATTATCTTGCTCTTCCATATAGAAGCACATTCTTTCAAATAGTTGATATCTTTGATGGGACTGGAACATGTTTGCTCCAATATGGTAATTTGGAATCTAAAATTTTGGTTAACATACCGTTGGATTTGCACTGGCACAACCCTATCTATGGTCTTAGTATCTTCATGGTTAGAGTGTAACTTATACTCCATGGTTATAAGTAATTCACCAATAGATGGCACCAACTATTGATGATTGATTCTGGTTAAAGGCTAGAAGATTAGAGACAATTGTTGGACAACTCAAGGTAGCCCTTAAATTAGGTTGGTCTAGGCTTGTTGAGTTTAGCCTAGGCATTAAAAAGGTCAGTTTAGGCTTAGACGCCTTTGTGTAAAGCAACCTATCAACAAGTTGCTTCAACCTTGCAAAAAATGGACTGCTTTAATCTAAATAATATCAAAAGAGCATAGATGAAGAATAAGAGCACTTTGACCTCTCTTTTTTAATGGTACAATTTTTGAACTAATTGAACACTTCATGAATGGCAACATCATCAAATACCATTGATGTGATAATTTAAGAATTCAAATTTAAGATGCATTTTTTGAGTTCCTTCTTTAAGGGCACTTTTCACATGAAAATTAAATTAATTTTTAGAAATATAAATGACATAGTTTCTACTTCAATTGTTATATGCGCCTTATCATGTTCATGTAGTTTATTACATGAAATTATATTTTAAAAAATTATGAGTTTAATATTTATTGAATGTATTCTCAAATTGCCAACTTTTGAAATTAAGTGAATATGCAATTGTTGATGAAATTTCTTAATGCATATAGATGGATTCTAACATTTGGAAGTAATTTATGATGTAAGGGATATTTCCATATGTTTTTCATGAAAGATTAATTCTTTTAGCAATTATTTGTAACTATGATGTTAAAAGATATTAAGCGAAATGTAGGCCATGAAGCTATCTACTAATTATCGTATAAAAAGCTAGAAAATAGCCTAAAATGATAATGGAATTTGATAAAATAGCATTATTGTTTGATGAAATTAACTTGTTGTTTATGGATGATCATTAATCTAAACCATTGGACTTATAACAAATTATCACAAGTAATTATTCACCTAAGTGCAATAATAGACACAAGATTAAGAAGGAAGGGGGGTTGGCATCAATATCATCAAAATAACTTTCATATTATCTTTATTATTAAAGTTGTAAGGGACTTAAGTAACCACCACTTCTATCTCACCCTTAAAATGATAGGATTCCAGGTTCCAACCTGACGACATGCCATGTTTCAGACTATATGGGAGGCTTACTCGTGAGCTCCACACGAATGAATAACCTATTTATAAGTTATGTCAGCATTAGACGGCCCGCCCTACTCTATTAGGTCCACCTTGTAATATTGAATACGCCCTACTCTATCTTAACTAAGCAGTCCTAAAAACCTAACTATGATCTGTGGTAATATCGAAAGACCCAACACACTCTGCAAGTTCAGTCTTGGCCTACTATTTGTGCCCTGTTTTGCCATGTCTTCCTTACTATACTAGATTCGCCCGCATTACTCTAGTCGGGTCTGCTCTAGCCTTCTAAGTCTACCCTAATCAGTTTGGTGTGCTCTGCTCTAGTCTAATGGTTCGATCTTAGTTTGCCAACATCCTTGCATTACCAACCTATTCCACTTTATAAGACTATCCTACCCTACCCGTCCGCTCTACTTTGCCGAGATTGATATGCTTAACCAAGATCTGCTTGGTCATGTCAAGATTACCCAACTATTCCATATTAGCTCGACTATGCTGGGTCAAATCAAATAGGTCAACGAATTCCATGTTAGATCGATCACTACCATATTAAGTTGTCTTAGCCATTTGAGGTCAACCATGACAATGTCAGGTCAGTCCCAAACATGTCAGATCAACCCCACTCGAAAATCTCATTTAGCAATCTATTTTACTTATGTTATTTAGATTTTTTATTCGTAATTAGTGGAATGCCACTAGGACATCCTTTAGTCATTTAATTTACAACTTTACCACTTTGTATAAATAGAACACTTGTATAAGGTTTTAGACGGATTGAATATTAATGAAAAACCGTTAAGTCTTTTCTCTTAGAAAGCTCCTCTCTAGTCGCCTTTATCAATCCTTTTAGCAAGGATTATGGTAAGCAACCCTTGGCTTAGTGTTCATGCGTCATATCAGGTACTAGCTTAGGTCCGTATGTGGTTCTACAATTCATCATATCCATAGAGTTAGCATACGGAATGCTAAACCATCGATTTCTATTTACTTTTCAGGCCATCTCGTGGCCCAAACCTATCCTTTGGTTTTCGTGTGATACTAAGTTCGTATGTTCATCCACGAATCTATATCATCAAATTTCTTGTTTACCCTTTATGTAATATTATTTAATAGAAAAATCAACACCAAAATAACATTTTAAATTTATGTATGACTTACATCATAGATAACTTATCAACTTATTTAATTTGTCTTTCTTAACAATCTCCTCTCTCTCTCTCTCTTTAATATATTTCTCTTTTCCAAATGAATCCCTTTAACACGTAAATCACTCTATCATTTTACTTATGTTCACGAAAGTTACTTTCATAATACCATTCCTATAATTTTTTCTTTATGCATTTTTAAAGTCATTCCTACAATTTTTTCCCTAATCTTCTATTTTTAATATAGTTTAATTCAATATTTATTTTATGTTTCAAATTTATTACAAAGTTAAATTTAATTTTGGCACACGCATTGCAAATGCTGTGTCTATTAGTTATTCTATAAAAGAAAAAGTATAAACAAGGCATGGACATGGGATGAAAATATACAATGTATAACAAATATTATGTTATCGATTATATAGTGCATATTACATGTTCATAACACATATTACTATTATATGGTTTGAGTTTCATATATCGTAAGTTATATCTATAATATATTGTATTCAATATATATTGAACTTTATCTATAATTTATAATACAACTTACTATATATATTATATTGTATAAAATAGAATTGATATCTCTATGGTATTTTATATAAGTCGAATGTTATTTGATTATATAAATTGCAAAATACTTATCATTTAGGGTTTATAATAATTGATATGTGAAACAATATGAAAAGACAATTAGAAAAAGCTAAACTAATGGAAATTTCATGAAGAAAATAAGATAAACAAAAGATAAAAATAAATAAATAAATAAATGCGAAATGAATAAGTTTTGTAAGCATTTTTATTTTTAATTTTTGAAGAAGTCAAAGATAGAGAAAAATAGTAGGAGAGAAAAAGTGGGAAGAGAATATTGATTTTTAGAGAAGTTTAAAAGATTGGAAGTTTCTTAGTTCGAGAGAAGTTGGGTTTTTATGCTTAATAAACCAAATATGTGAGTCAATTTTGAAAGTACAAACCATTTAAAGACCTATTATACCAAAGTCTATCTTGCTCTATATAGAAAAATACACGTACACACACATAGAGAGAGAGAGAGAGAGAGAAGGTATCTTTTCTTTTTCTTTTGATAACATATTAGGTAGATCGTTGCTATCTTTAGAATAAGTTATGAGAGATGCAAATTACTCACTAAGACTTTATCACTTAAAATTTAGGGCAATCACAAAAGTTTTTCTCGTGAGTTTGGAAATTTTGATAAGGTCACAAAAATTAGTTAAAGTTACTTGTGAATTTTTATTTCAAAAATAGATTAATAAGATAATAATATAATTAAAAACTTAACTAGGGCCATATTACTCATAATAGGTTAGAAATGCAAAATTCGAATATCGATAACTTATAAATTCTTAGAGATAAATTATATAGGCAATGTAATCAATAAGTTGATATGAAATAATAATTAGAAAATATGTATATACTGAGTATATTTAATGTGTACAAATACGCATATGTAAATTAATAAAAGCCCTATGTATGCAATATAATTATATTAGTAAAATAAATGAAAAATGAATAGCATAAAAAGTTCAACTATGATATAAAAATTACAGAGGAAAGCGTAGCAACTCTAGACCCATTAAGAATTTTTAATAAGCTCAAGTATTTAAGGGACACATCACTACTAGTGAATAAAGTGTAAAAATATACTTAAGACATCTAGACAAGTGCGAGTGAATTTTTTTATTACCATCCCATGCTTATAAATTGACTCATCCTTAACAGAATTGGAGTAAAAACCCGTCTTCTAGGCATTTATTTAAAAGTTTTTGTCAACTTTTTAATATTTGAAGACAATTCATTACTGTCATCTTTAAGTTAAGGATAAAGAAGAATATGTGCTACACTACACTTAGCATTCAACTTCATAAACACTTGGTTCCAAATCTCTTCTTATATAGCATAATAAAATCACAGCAAAAATCTTTCACAAGATTGAGTCAGACCTAGATTATCACAATTGTACAACCTTTTGCGATACATAACTCCTTTAGAAAATTTGTGCATTATATCTACAATTTCTATGTTAAAGTCTTTACGTCATAGCTTAACAATCTTCTAGAAGAGCTTAGCTTCTCCTTAGGACTTTAAATCTAAGTATACAACTATTCACCTTATAAGGAAACCTATAATCACTTAGCTTTCTTAAGTGTTCTTACTTCTATGGTATGAGATCTTTGCTACCTTCTTTCCTAACTTAAGGATAAGATAACTTATCCCCTCAACTTTCTATAAATTGAGTGAAAGTGGATAGACAAATAGAAATACAAGCAAAATCATATCACAAATACTTAAACAATTGACCAATTCAGTCACAATACGATGTATTCTAACCAAGCAATGCAAATTAGCAAACTTATGCCATATTATTGTACGTAATGTGCATTGGTATAGTTATCTTACCTTAGCTTAAGTACAAGCCATCTAGGTAGCAAACATTGCTAAGCATCTGAATTACCTAATTCATGAACCAAAAAAAGAGTTTAATAATAACCTAACTAAAGTTATACAATTCTATATGCTCGAAAATCAATCTTAGAAACCAAGATGTTTGCACTACAAAACCAGGCTTCTAGAAACTTAGCTATTTGCATAACAAAAAGTAGGCTTTCAAAATAAAATTTAACTAAGCGAAATTCCAGTTTTTAAAAAACTTGACTCATAGGTTATTTTTGTACTATGCAATGAATGCATCAATCGCATATCATGAAAGACTAAGAAATTATCAAACCAAATAAGCAAGCTTATTCATTTATTTTTTAGCTAAGCTTTCATGTAATCTAGTTTACATTTCCATCTCTAAAACCTCGGTATCAAGTTCACTTAAGTGAACACCTTATTAGTTAGTACCTAATTTCTCATCCAAATTAAATAGAACAACATCATCAATTATACCAAGCAATAGCACAATTGAAGTCATTACAGTCAATATCCAAGCATAACTCATCTAATACAGTAAAAAGAGAGTTTAGAAGGCATTTCATAACTCATCAATCATGTCACATTTATACACACAAGATCAGTCACACGCACTATAGTTAGATTAGTTAAGAGTAGATAAAATCTACTCTAGAACATAAGCAATCCACTTACCAAGGCTACTTAGTAACTTTCCTTAAGCACTTAAGTATCACGTTGCTACTCTTCTTCCTGTAACTCACCTAAACATAAAGTACACAATACCCTAATTAATTATATAATGAATATAAACTAAAATATGAAATTGCTTGAGTATAAAGGTTAGGGTTTAAGCTACTTGTTTAATACAAATCCTTTTCTAAGGTAGTTTCTAACTAGGTTCCAACCAAATTTCTTATTCGTTTTGGCTACATAAGGGTTTTTTCTAGTACACTTTCTAACCAACATTTTAACCAACTTCCTACCTCATGGTTTAATCCAAAGGTGCCAAAAAGTCACTTCATATATAATGCTTAGTTTCTCACCCACCTTCTAACCAACTCCAGTTTATATGTTTCATTACAACCAACCACCTAACTCACTTTCTAACCAACTCAACTCATACATCCAACTTTGTATGCTACCATTTCACTTCCTTACTTGCCCTCATAACTTACAAGAATCACTTCATCACAACTCCAATCCACCATCTACTTATTTGAACATAATATAATATCACCCAAAACCATTTTCAATACTCATGCAAATTATTTAAGTTACCAAAACACATCATTTGAATAAAATTCTATATGGTTTTAGTGAAACACATGTAGATTCTACCTTAAACTTACATATCTAACTTGATAGCCAATTTTTCTTTTACTCTCAACTTATTTTGTAAATCATTAAAAACCATCATCCATACGGTCTATAATAAGAATTACACTAAGTTCATGCAAGACAACTTAAGAGAACATGCTTCGAGCCATTGTTTTAGCAAAAATCAAAATTTATCAAAAACCCAACTTAAAAATCTTTAAAAAAAAATTACATAGTATCAAAATATAACCTTAAGGAACTTACTCACAAAAATTTAAGCGTAAACTATATCACTTAGGTTTTTAAAAATTTATAAAAAAAAAAAACAATCAACGAGGAATTTTTATTAAGGAGCCTATAAAAACACTCAAGATTTTGAATGCTTGATTTTAGATTTGAATTCCATATATAAAATACTTAGGAATACCAAGTTTTATAATTTTTGAACATCAAATGATATTTTTAATAAATTTCTAGAAAACAAAGCAATTTTCGACACTCACTAACATAAGGAACTTGGCCACCATTGGCAATGGAGGGTATGCTAGCTAGCTTTGGTGCTACCTCTTCATTTAAGCTACGGTGGTGGTTCACTCCTAGGTTACACTTGGATTGGGGACCCTAAAAACCCCCCATTTTGCACTAGTTATTCCTATTTTCTATAAAAAATATTCTTCTTACTTTCAGAGCTTCCCTATGTTTTTTCCCACTCCCAATTTGTCAAAACTGAATCTTAGAAGTGGTCTTCTAAATTTATAGCTCTTTTTGGTTTTTGGAGAATTTTTTAAGGTAAAAATTATCACTTTATTCCACTTTCATTATAATATTAGGTGTCCCAACCCACATAGATGTGTTATCCTAATTCTTGAGTAGGAAATTGCCATGCCCTTATCTTGGTCAAAATAATCCACCAACTGTCCCCTAATTTTTTTTATTTATTTTACTTAATTATACTACTAAATTAAGTATATTTATATATTACTATTTTCAAATTTCATGTACACACTCATACATTTGATACTTATAGTTATTTCATTCTCAATTTATCTAAGTTATTGTTTTTATAAGTCAAGTAATTTTATTTTTAGGGTCTCACTACATTTTAGTCTCGCATCTATGGTTAACGATAAAAATATTTGCTACTAGATAAAACTATATTTTTATCAAGTTCAATATTTTGCATAATTCATTTTACAAAATAAAATTTACCAAGGTACTTCATTTAACTTTTGTGATCTTAAATTAAAAATTTATTTGATTCCAAGAATATTTTTCAAAAACCCTAAATTTCGAGCAATTACAATTACTTTACATAATAGTAATTATAACCGATACTTCTTATAAGCACTTTATTTCCTCACTTTTCAAGTCACATCTTTTAAGTTATATATTTATAGAAATTGACCATCATTCCAAATACTCAATAGTTGGTCGAAGACCTGATTTCAGAATGGGAGTTTTAAATAGTTACAAAAAGAATTGGAGAGCTCACAAAAGAGCTTAGGAGTATTTTAGGAAAATTAAAGAAAAGTGAGTATCTAAGCAGATTACGTAGTGTTCCAAGATCATATGAGGACTTAACTTAAAGTCACTACCATCACCTTAAGGAGCACCCTATGTCTTAGTCGCCTAACACAGCACATCACTACCGTCAACCACCAGAAATCTTTGTGCCAGTAAGTGTTTAATTTTGATTTGGTTTTCAATAATTTCTTGAAAATAATAAATCACATGGGAAAAATCTAGAAAAATTTATTCTTATGTTATTTTGTATGTAGATTCATGGAAAAAATATTATTTTATGAAATTTGATTGTTTATATATTGCCCTTAATAAGCCCTTAGTAAATTGCTTATTCGATGACTTTTGAAGTTTATTTTCAAAGACTTAAATGACGGTGTTTTGACTTTAAAATTTTTCTATGAGCTCCTTGTAATATCTAGTCTATTGATATGTAAAAAGTTTTTCCATAGCACCTTCTCTAATTTTTGCTAATTTTAGGTTTTTTAGAAAATTATATATAGGAACTTTTGAGAATTTAATGATTTTCCAAGAAAATCATGTTTTTGTTGATCTTAGTTTAACAATGATGTGTTTTGGTGCTATACAAATGATTTGAAATGGTTTTTTACTAAAGTAGGTGATTTTATAAATAAATAAGTTTATGAGGCCCAAAACCCTTATTATCTAACTATATGATTTTATGGTACTCACCAAAGTTGTTGTTCTTCTATCTGCCATCCATTTTAGTTAAATATTCACTAGAGCAATTATGATTTAGAAGTCAATTCGGGGCAAGTGTTCGGGATGATTATCAATTTTTTTAATAAGTCCTACTTATTAGCTATTTCCCATTTTCGGTTGGACATAAATGTGTAAACAAAGCAGACTTCCATTTATCTACATACTTTCTATACCAAAAATCAGATTGGTTTTTCTGTTATTTATACAAAAAAGATTTCAGTTACTACAATGATATGTCTAATGAATGTATTATATCTTGACTGGTTTTTTTGTATCTAGATAATGTGACTCTCTGAAATTACATCGATATTTCCACATATTGCAGGTAATGTAGGAGACCTCTTCATTGCATTTTTTAATTCAAATAACATTTATTTGACATTTTTTACTAACTCAAATCTATTACTTTTCATTTTATCACTAATCTTTTTTTTTTCTATTTCTATCTACCATTATCTAAAAATAATCAAGTTATTAATGATTGGATGTCAGGTTGCTTTCTACGTGACCTTAAGTAATAAAAATTGGAGAAGTATGTGTGATTATCGAGCATAGTATAATTTAATGGAAAATTTTGCAAAAATGAGCTAAAAAATTAGTCATGATGATTTCTTAAGTAAAGAATTGATACGATAGCTTAATTATGTAATTCTAATAAGGAATGAGTGGTGGTGACTATGTAACAATTTGATTTAGTCAGAAAAAGGTGAATCATGGACCGAAATGGGGAGATTTAATAAGGTATGTGGTAAAATCACAAGATAAATAAGATATTTCCCTGGATAAGAATCTAAACCTAAAGCAGCTCAAAGGAATTATCAGAGTAATCCTTTGGTTAAAGACCCTAATTTAAACTCACCTAGAAAGTAAAATAGAAATCTTTGGATGAGAAGTATAGATTGAAAACATTCAAAGGATAATTCAAAAGTTAAGTTAAGAACTATAGCTAACCTAACTCAAAGGATATAACAAAAGCTTTGATGAGTAAAATATCATATTAAAATCTATTCAAAGATTAATCAAAAGGTACCTATATGAGAGTTGCAAATTAGAATGAACTCAAAGAAGTCAAATGTTACCCTTTCAAGAAATCTGAACTTAACTTAGAAGATGACTCGAAAAGTGATTCAGAGAATAATTATGATGATATCCTAAGGAAGAATTTAGCTAAAATGACTCTAAAATTTAAACACTTAGGTATAAAATAACTTCCTAAAATAAGGTGAAAAACTCAATTCATAGAATAAAAATAAATTATTGATATCTCATAACTTATATTAACACCACAAGTGTTATTTATATAGGGATTTCTAACAAAGAAACGTTTGCAATCGAAAGGCAGAAATAGTCCGTAGGCTACCTAGGTACGAGTATATAAGTACACAGGTGATATGTGGGCCTTTTTTCTTTTTTAATGTACTATAAAAATAGTGTTTAATTAGTTTTTTTTTTTGAAAAATTATTTAATTAATGTACTTAGCTTTGTTTTAGCAAAAGTATGTATGTAAAATTTGACTTATTTTCATAAATATTTTAATATTATATAGATTATAATAAAAAATTTAACTATTATTTAAATGCATCTTAAATTTAAAATGTTTTTTTTTAATAAATACTTAAATGGTTAAATGTCATTATAATAAAAACTATAAATTCTCATTTACATGTTAATTTCTTAATAGAAGAAATGGGAAGTTCACATTAATCTTATACTTGTTGTAATGAACTTAACAAGGAGTATTAATAAATTTTTAAATTATTAATTCAAATATTGTAACTTTTTCTACTTAATTTATTTGTAATTGTCATAATAGATATAAACTTTTAAAATAAAATTTAATATTTACCTAGAAATTTAATTATTTTGCAAAAGTAATTTTTTGAAATAGAAATGGTAATTGTTAAAGTCACATGGAATGGTAAATCAATTAATTACTTGATGAAATGTATGTTAAATTATCTATTTTATTAATCCTTCTACAAAATGAATAGTTAAATCAACTCTTTTATTAAGATAATCCAATTGTAGGAAAAGCAAATTGAGGGAGAAAGTAAAAATGTCATTTAGAAATTTTTTTTTATAATGTTGCAAATTATGCTCAATGGAATATCTGCATTTAAAGAAAAAGAAAAATCCTTACAAAGACATGCTAATAGTAATCCTCATCATGATGACCCTCACCCTAATATGTAACCTCCTCATTATCTAACCAAATGCTCGATGGTGAATTCAAGCTATTGTCCCCATTTTGCTATCAACACCTCGAATTCAAGAATACAGACATTTCCCTTAGCATTAGTCCCCAGCATCAGTCTAATCCTTCGAGCACACACATGCTTTGGTGGTCTCAAGATTAAGCAAAAGGAAATGGGGGGCTAAATACTTGCTTACCTAAATTGAAAATTGGCTCAGATGAGACTATTGAAGCCGAAGGTACCGAAGTGACCAGAACCATAAGGAGAAAAATCAATATCATATGTAACTTACTAGACTAGCAAGTGAGAATGTCGAAATTATTCTTTCTATTCTCATCATTCTCTGTTTCCACTAATAGCTACTCTAAACCTCGCAAATCTAGCCTTCTAGGTATAGAATCAAACTCATGTACTGTAGATGATTTCTTTAAATCAATAAAGCCGATAAATTTAAAACTGATTAAAATCTTAAACTTGAAACTTAAAATGAATATAAAAAACCCTAACTTATTTATTGAAACCCTCATACAAAACCTTAAACCCTAAATATGTGTAATTATAAGAGATTGACCCCAAACCTAATAAAAACCTTAATTATGTATGAAAACCCTAAATTCTATATATGTATACATATGAGAGATTAAACCTGAACCTAATCAAAATCTGAAAACTAAAACTTTAAACTTATTAAACACATAAACTTACCTTAATAATGATAAAACCCTAATTGGCTATAATTATCGATCGATATGCTTAATCACATAAAATTATTAACGAACGACTAGAGCTAACTTTTAAATGTTAATAAATGTAAAGAGTACCAAAGTAATTTACAAAATTGATAAATATTATTATTTAATTATTAGTGACTATATATTTGTATATGTAAATGAGAATATATGTATATATATATATATTTAACTATTTGAATTTCATTTAATTACTTAATTGATGTTTATACATTATATAGCAATGTTGATTTTATATTTTATAATTTTCTTCGTAACTATATTATTTATTATTCTAGATATTATTTGTAGGATAAGAAATATTAATAAAAAATTCAAAAATTTATTTTACTTATTTACTCACTTGTTTCTTTATTTTTTTTCTTTTATTTTCTTTTCTTTCTTAATTTCTATGTGTTATTATATTATATTATATTATTACATGTTGACAATCAACATGTCATTTTCCTTCTTGAACTTTCTACCATTTTCTTTACTTTTTCTTTTCTGTTTCTTTTTTCTTTTTCTTCCTTATCCTCTTCTCCATGCCATAACCCATCCTCATCCTCTAGAACTCTCTCAACTATTCTAAAATTTACTCAAAACACATACAAAACTCATCAACTCTCTCTCCCTTCTCAAACCAAAAATTTGTCTCTCGCTTTTCATCCTGTTCATTTTCCTTTTTTCCTCATTTTCTCTAATCACTCATCCACTCTCATCTACATAGCAAAATTCCATCTTCTTACCAATATTTAGAGAAAGAAAGAAAAAGAATTTCTACACCAAATTATCTTCAAAACAAGTAAGTAAATTTCTTTTGTATTTTTCTTGTATTTTGGTTATATATGTTGTATTATGTACATTAGGTTTTAGGTATTTTCATAGGTATTTATGTATACTACTATATTAGATGTATTATACATGTAACTTAGTATTTGGTAAAGGAAATTTTATATACATATGTTATATTATATGTATGTGAAGTTGTTTCTTTTAGAAATTATGTTTATATATATATATATATATATATATATGATATTATACATATAGATACATACTTATATATATATATGAATATATTATAAAGATAGTAGGCATATGTACATATATACAAGTATATGTATGGTTTATGTATATACATATATATATATATATGAATACATAATATACATATGCATATAAGGGAGTAAATAAGAGAAAAGGATAAGGAATATATAAAAAAATACACATAAAATGCACTATATACATAAATTATAATATGTACATCAACTTACATAAAGGAAATATTAAGTATTTATCCAAATATATACAAAACTGAAAGCATATCTGTATGTATATATATATAACATATTGAAAATTCCTTAAAAATACATTAAGAAAATATAAATGTACATATAAATATATGTGTATAAGAGGATGTATAAAATTAAGTATAAATATGTGTATAAGCATATGTACATGTATATAAATATGTATAATTATAAGTATACTAAAAGTATAAATACGTGTATATAACTATATGTATACATGTATAATTATGCATATGATAATAATTTACATACAAATATATGTATAAGTACATATACTAGTATATTAAGGGTATATATACATATAAGATATGTAGATATATATGTACAATAGGAATACATATATACTTATAATATTTTATCTAAAATAATGAAAAGGAAATAGATATACAAATGTATACATATATATTTGATATGGGCTAAAGACCCATAAAGCTAACAAGGCTCATATAAATAATAATTAATTAATTTCTATATCATATAATCCATGTAATAATAAAATAAAATTTAAGAAATATAAAAAAATCAAAAAAATTCAACCAATTGCCATGTGCACCAATGAAATCATAGCACGTTAGCAATTTATCTGAAATAATTAATTAAATAAAATTTTTTTAAATAATTACAAAAATATTAATAGTTAATTAATTATGAAAATTTTAAATAATAAAAAAATTACAATAAATAGCAAATTAAGCTTAAAATGGAAAAAATAGTGAAATCTACATAAATTGGACTTAAAAATAAGAAATTATAAAAAGATAAAAATAAAAATATATATAATTTAGAAATTTATTAAATCATAAAATAATAAGAAAAAGCCTAAAAATAAAAAATAAAACTTTTTGGCTAAAACAACAAAATTCGTAACATTTTATACCCAAATTAAAAAATACGGGTTTTAACATTCAAAACGAACCCTGCTACTCAAAAATACATCCGAAAATAATAAAAATTAACTATTAGTCCATAAAAATCAGAGTTAAAACGAAAATGTTATTTGTAATTTAAGATTTAAGAGAAAACCGAAAGATATAAATAAATGAGTTACATTATTTAAGTGATGTGACTATATAAATAAATAATTAGGATAAAACTCCAACCAAATAAAGAAATATCTAAAAGTGATTATTTACAATTATACATATATACGAAGGCAAATTGATAAATACAAATAAAATATAATTGTAAGACAAAAGTTCTTCAAAAGATCAAAATGTTAAATTTACATACGCACATTTAAAAGTTAAAGTGTTTTGAAGAAGATATGCTTTTATATGTAATAACAATATATATTAATATAAAACAACAATGATAATGATAATAATAATAATATTATTATTATTATTATTAATAAGATGGAATCATACACTTACAGGAAATAAATTGAATATATATATATGTACACGCACAATATAAACTTAGAATAATACAATAATGTGATAGAGCTAAAGTTTTTAGTTATCTAAATATGTGATTTCAAGCTAATCCACATAACTTTATTATTTTATCTAATATATATCATTACACTAATATCTATTCCATTATACATGAATACTATCTCTAAATTATGTTATAGCATAATATTGATACAAAACTTACAAATAGTCGAATAATATGAACTTATATAATATTAAATAAACTATATATTATTACCTATAGGATAAAGTATTGCTTTCTAATTACTGTAATAAATAACTTAGGGAATGTGAAATATTCTTAAAAGTTTTAATTGAATTATATCAATCAAGAAATACACTCAAACTTGTTAAGAACCAACTATGAAAATATAAAGATTTAAGGTAAAACTAAAAAGTTATATGAAATTCAAAACCTAAGTAAAAACGAGAATTATAAGATAGATAACAAGCTAGTTAGGCTATTTACTATGATATCTAAATACTCATTAGGCTTCTTTTATTCCTAATTATCAGGTGATATCAATCAAAAGGGTAAGCTACCTGTTGACTATTAGGATTCAAATCGGTTTTGGTCAAGAGAATACTCGTAATAACTCTATACTTATTTTATACTTGTAGTTAGTACACCTAAATTTTATATATTTGTAAATTGATGCTTAAGGTTTGGGAACATGCATGTGATTGAATACTGTTTGCTTATTATGCAAAAATATGGTTAAATGTGGCAATTAAAGAATTGATTATATAATTAATCTTTGTACGATTTGAATGGTTTGTTAATATTGGTTTATCACCTAATAAATTAACTTAATCATATTCAACTTAACTTCAATTAAATGGTTCATGCATAAGCATGAATATTGCATAAAATGTTCCGACTGTCATTTAATGCGGTTGGTAATGAAGGGCCTTGTAAAGATGAGATTCCCACATGATTTGATTAGTATAGTGCAGGAGCACTAGTATAACCTGACTCTACCCTTGGCTTCTGGGTTTACTTAGCACTGGAGATACTAACTGTAAGTAGCTAGAGGTCAAGTCAAAGACCATCGCTATAGAACGTGGGTGTGGACTACAGGGGCTACCTTACTACCAGACCTAAGATATTGTGTAATATTGGATTTCTTTGAAATGAAAATGTATTTCCTAAAATATGGAATTTAAATATATTGTTAAAAACCTAGGTACTAGAACTTAGTTATGATCGCTACTAATGAATCTCTAACCCTTACTTTGGAAGGTATTAAATTCGATATTATATGCAGTACCAATCAATTGTATATATTGTTTGGCATACTTCTTCTTCATGCGTTCATATGTTTGTTAATAAATTATTTGATAACTTGTTTACCGGTATAGTATGTGGGATATCTCATTAAGCTCGTGTAGCTTACTCCCCAATAATTTTCTCTTGCAGGTTAGTCGATAACTAGGCATAGTGAGAGAGCCGAGTGTTAAGTACAGTGTCCAACTTGTCTAAAATTACCAAATGATAATTACAAATAACAAGATTAGGTGGTAAAGTTCTAAAATTTAAATTAACTAAAATTACAAACTTTGAGTAGAAGAACGATAATTACATTTAATAGTCCAAATTTTCTAAAATTGCAAACTCTAGCCAACTGTAAAATATTGGATTTCCATAGTTATGCATATTTTACAATGAGTTAATAAATTTAAAATTGGAAATTTTACCGATTAATTATTTAGAGTCTTGAAATCTCTTACTTATAAAGCGGTTTTCATATTATAGGTACATACATGATATGAAAATTTTGGCAATCCTATTAAGTCCCTTATAAGATCCTAATAGCTATACCTCATATACCAACATCTCATTGAATTTTAAGCCAACATCAATGTTGATCCTAGCATCCTTATTATTTCTTGCAATCTATTTTCTTCTTTTAGAATGCATGTCAGTCGATTGACTACTAAGTTGTAGTGGTTTGGATGAATGATGCAATCTTTACAAATGGAAGGTATATAAAGATTTGAGCATATTTTTCACCATAGCATCAAGTGCAAGTACTTAATATTTAGCATTTTCTACCCTAACACTTCAATAGAATTCCTAGAGAGGATTACTAGGCTAGCAAACTTATAACATGGATCAGGCATTGTTGCCATGTAGAAAAGGAAAGGAAATGACTAAAGTAATTCTTGAGGTTTTTTTATCATACTTTTCACGGTAGACTAAAGGATAAAAGAACTATGGTGTTGCAATAACACGTCCAATATGCCAACTAGGTTAATGATATGAGGTTGTTTGTGGGGTAATACGAGCCAGACAAGCCTTTTATTGTCATTAGGAAGACCTTGAGGATTATTTTCATTCTTATGCATATCTTCCAACCCTTCTCTCTTATTTGACAAAGGGTGGTTTCAAGGTTAGAAGATGCCAATATGTAGTCAAGTACGAATAGACCACTCCTGACCTCATAGGCCTCATCGAGCATTTTATATGTCGAATTCGACCTCATTAGGTAGTTAAGAGGTAAAACTTGCTCCTTATTGTTTTTCAGCAATTATAAAACTTGATGAGCTTCTTTTTAGAAGCATCCATGATATTTATTGCATACTGTATCCTTGGAATGTAAGGTTTTGAAGTAAAAACCTCAAGACCAGCATTTACTGCTAAGTTAAAAATATGGTAAACATATTGGACATGGAAGAAATCGCCATCATGGATCGGATTGAACATACTCTTCAACAATCTAATTGAAGCTATGTTGTTGGAGGCATTATCACAGGCAATGCTGAACACTTTTTGTATGTTATATGTGCAAGCAGTGTCAATGATGTTGGAAGCAATTTCCTAGCTCATTTAGGATTATGGAAAGAAAATAAAAGGTATTATCCTATTTTGAAACAACCATTCACTATCGATCCAATGCGCTATAATGCACATATATCATCATTAGTAGTGGTTACTTACTAGGGACTTCCACATAATCGATGTGAAAGAGACTACAAAGAAGGTATGATAAATCTATGGAAGTTATACGTTTCAACTAAAACAAAAACATGTAAATGATGGTTGTGAATGAAAGTGAATTATGCACTTGTATAAGAGGCTTGATAACTCTTCCACCAAAGCTTGACGCATTCTTGAAACCTACCATTACATCATGTCTTAGGGTCTGTCAACCTGCTATTGGTATTGATGTTGTAGCTTAGTCTTTGCCTACTTTCGATATTGGGGATGCTTGAGGCATAGAAAGATATTCCTATTATAGCCATCATTTGCATAAGGTTGTCTCATATATCCCTATTGTTGAAAACGAATCATGGAGGGTTACTTGAACCAGGTGTTGTTTCTTTGTAGTGTGCATCGACCCTTACTAGGACTTCACCTCTCTTTTAATGCATTCCCATGTATTGCCTCAAGTGACCCGTACCCAATTGAAATTCACCAAACAACTCCCTTTTGTAAGTCATACATTTCGCGGATTTGCCATCTAAGAGAACTACAAAGTATTGCCAACATTAGGCAGTTCACCTTCTACATCACCTACTTGAGAATTTAAGTTTGATGGAGAAAGACTCAATATTGCTTAAGGTGTTGGCAATAGAGGGAGTAGGTCCTTGACCAATAATATAAATTCATAATTACATATCATTCTTGCTCCATTTAGTATAATTATAAACTCAAATTTCAATTTTCATAAAGAATTAGATAAGAAACATACCTTACTTACATTATTGCTTTCCATGGAAACCAATCATATGTTTGGTGAGGTATTGAATTTAAAGCCAAATGTTCTATATTAGTACTGGGCCTTAGCTTCACTATAGGGTTGATTCTCGAGAAGGCCAAGCATAAGGTTAAGGAACCTGAGGTTCCTGAATTGATTCCGAAGGTTTCTAGATCCTTGGTTAGATAAGCCCAACATAGTTATTCACCATAGGAGTCAGTAAAAATCTGAGTCATTGTACTTGCATAAGGATTATTTGGTTAGTTTTTTCTTCTAGCCTACTTTTTTATTTTGGAAAAATTAATAGATTTAGATGGTGGACTTAATGTTTTTGAAGAGAGGAGAATGTATATATAATTGAAAAGGTGAAGCAAGAATGCAGCAAATGAATAGAAAAACATTAGCTTAGGTATGTACATACATTGCCTTGAATAACATGGGCATGTTAATATAAAATGTATCCACAATGGTCAAAATGTGGGCATGTTAGCTAACAACATACCCATGTTGATGCCTAATGTGGGCACATTGTTTTTCATCTAATGAAAAACCCAATTGGTGGGATGCTTAACTATTTTTGAATATTAAGCCACCAACATACCTAGTTACTACCTAACATGGGCAAATTAATTCTCACCTAACTAATTTTTGGTGTGGCGAGAACTAACATGCTCATGTTAACTAGTAACATGGATATGTTTGAGGCCCAACCTTTCAAAATAGTCTAGTGTTACGCCTAACTAATATTTTGCTAGGCAAGTAACAATGTGCTAACGTTCTCTAGTAATGTGGGTATATTAGCTGCCTAACATTCAAAGTTCCTTTTTTATTGTTGGGTAAACAACATGCCAACATTGATAAGTAATGTAGGGCATAACATACCTACATGCATTTCCAACATAGGCATGTTATGCCTAACATTCAAAAAAATTTTAACATTAGGCACCTATGAGTCTACATTAGAGCTTAACATGAGCAATTGGGCCCAACAATAAAAATAAAAATAAAAATGCCCCTTGTCTATATATTGTGGCCCACCCCTACTTCCTTCTCCATACTTTCTCCTCTTCCTCTACTCCTACACTAATATCCCTGCTTTCTAAACTTATCAATTTGTTACTCTTGTTTTATTTCTTTGGAAATCATAACAATGGAAAGTTCTTACAATTCCACGAACTCTTAGCAAGTTCAAGGTCGTTTACTTTCACTTACCCCATTACCATCTCCTAGCCTTGCTATTGAAGTGTTTATCAAGCACCTTCCCACCACCTCGATGTGAAAGCTCTTTAGAAGTGATTTCTACACTTACAACATTCTCCCAACCTAATCATATGATTTGGAGCAACTTAAGCAAGTTTATCCATTTTTAAGAAGTTTTGAAACGTACAAGTTTTTTAGTATTAGTGGAGTTGGATAGTGATAGCTATGTAGATGCTATGTTAAGTTTGAATTAATTCATTTTATCTTTTTTTTAAGGTGATCAACCAAGCTCAAAAAATTCAAGTACAATAATTATTATAGTTTTCACCTGTACCTAATTATTATAGTTTTATTATAAAAGTTATATTAGATTACCTAATATTAATGGGTATACATAATTATTAGTATAATTACAATATATCGTTTCAATTGTACCGAAACATACATTTTATCGGTCAAATTACGTTTCAATTATGAAAAAGTTGTTGTAGTAAGATAGTTCCCGTAATATTATAAAAATACCTATTTTATTACCTAAAATGATCCATTTTAGTAAAATTAGTATCGTTGAGTTTATATAATCTTGATGATACGTAGTGTGTGTTCTAGTTCAAATGATAATTTCTAAATGATATATATATTTAATTCTAATATACATGTATACCTACATAACAAGCAATATCACATCATTTCCATGTTGTCGAAATAAAGTATATTTTACATAATTTCCTTATAAAACATAGTAAAACATGTATTATCTAGCCTTAATATACGTATATCCTAGTTTGGGTCATAACATTACAACACTTCTATATATCCTTGATGTCCACTTTAATTTATCAAAATTGGATTCTAAGTCACTTTTTTGGAAAATTGTAGCTTATAATTAGTTAAGTACTAGTAGTTCTATTACTTAAAGAGTGAAAATTCTATATAAGTAATATGAGTAGTTTAAATAAAACCTTTTTTTTTTCACTATATAAAAGTAAATTTTATAGATACTTGATAGAAAAATATTGAATTTAAAATTACATCATTTGGTCTTCTTTAAAAAAAAAAAAAAAAGCTAAACTTGTCAAAATTGAGCCATTTCTTAAGAATAGTATATTTAGCTACTTAATTTTAATAAAATAACAATTTTTATGAAATTTACCTGCAAAATTGCTTAAGAAAAACATTTTTTTTTTTTTTTACATAGTCTTCTAATAACATTTAACACTTTTAAAGCATAATTGAAAATCAAAGGAGAAGTCGAACTCACCGAGACATGAAGCTCCAACACCTATCGATGCTAGTTAGTGATTGTGTCAAAAATTCTTCTTTTGACAATAGACTTGAGATGCCTAAGGATGATAGTAAGACCACGTATGATACCCTAACCATCATTAGCTAGATTCATCCTATGCTATAGCATTCATTCTTCTAAATTTTCCTATATTGTCTATAGTTTTAAGTGTTGTTACACTTTGTTCCTCAATTTTCTATTTGTGTAAACTCAAAATGGAAGTGGGATGATAGATTTATAACGATAGGGGTTAGTGGCTACATATGTTAGGCCATGTAGCTCACTATCAATTTCCTTTAATATTTAGTTAGTAATTAGGTGTCCTAATGATATGGTGTATTATACCATGCCAAGTTGCTAATGATACCGTACATGGATATTTAAATAGATATATGTATCTCTTGTCTAGTTCTAGTGTTGGTTTATCTTGCTAGGTGCTATTATGCCCTTCTATCTTGAAAATAACTCACCATAACCCATTTTTTAGTGTTAGTACAACAAGGATTAGAATGAATTTGCATTATTAAATATTATTTCTTGTTGTTTGGGCAAAAGATGTTGAATTACCTTCTGTTTGCTTATTCAAATACTTAACATTTGTTTAATGAACATATATAAGCTTAGTATCACTTTTGATGGAATCGTTACATTGATTAGCATGTTGAAACTATAATTGTTTTATCATGATATTTAATAGCATTAAAGTAGATATGTTTGTAACAATATTAATTTTATGATTAAAATGTTATATAAGATAGCAACTAAGTTATACTATATATATATATATAATTAATTCCTTAAAATAGTAGAAGATCTAAGGTAAGTGTTATTAAATTTAGTCATCTTCATGGAGTTATATTTCAATATCAACCATAAAATTCCTATAATTTTTTATTGCCCTAACACATAATGATGCTAGATATATGATCATTAATTTTAGACAATTAAGTGTCATCTCGTCAATTTGTTGTGTCTAAGTGGCATGTTGAAGTACCATATCTTAATTCATCCATCTATATTCAAGACGAAGCCAATAATGTACAATGTTTATTTATTTATTGATTAGTATGGTTGTTTATATATATATATACGAGCACCTAGGAGGAAATATACTAAATAGAGAGATTTTACTAGAGAATATATTAAATTAATTTTATCTAAAATATATATGTACTAAATAAAACCTTTCTCCATGTAAAGAATAGACCGAAATTATATAAAATAAAAATTCTATTGCGTCTTCTATGAATTGATTATATTCAATTAGATCTTCTCCGTTATTATCTTTAGTTTTTTAAGACATCAAACATTTATTATTATTTATTGTCTTTAGTAAATGGCCATATGTATCTAAGAACTTGTTTCCAGCTAATATACTGAAGAATTTTTTGATATATTAGAACATTTTGTGATTTAATTATTATGATCCAGAATATTTTCTACTCTCCTAAGTAACTAATATAATCTATGAAAACGCTCAAGAAAAGTAATGCAATCTTGTAAATAAGTGTAGAATAATTCTACATCCTATTTGTTTTCACAAAAAGGGTTATAATCTACAGACATAAATATTATATGAGAACAATTAATACCAATTACTATTAACAACCAAAGTATAATACCACTCAAGAAATTCTATTGCATTATCTAAATAGTTATAAACATGGATATCAACAATACATTTGTGACATAAATATGTAATCAATAAATAGAACCACTACAGGCAGCTGTTCAACTGACAATTAAATAAACAAATGAGATCTTAAGGAATTACACCAAAATTGATTGGAGATTCCCCACATGAGATGTAATATAAAAGCAAAAGTAATCAAACTGAAATTTCATTGATTAAAGCTGATTTTGTACAAAATACAAGAGCATATATTAATGCTAAGAAGAAACAAAAGAAAATATTTAGAAAATTGAGAGGTAATGATTCTACCTCAAGAACAGAGAGAAACAAACAATTATGCTTCTAGAATGAGAAAGTATTTGAAGCAAACAATATGTTTCTTAGGAAAGTATTTGATTATTTAAATAAAGAGATAGTTATCCCACCATCCTTTTAATTGTCTAGTAAAACCAGGAATTAAAGGGATTGCTATTTGGTAATCAGTAACATTTGGAATAGTTTTATTAGTATTTGAGAACATTATCATTTGATTAAGGACACTGACAATTTTCTACTCTAAGCAACCATCTATATTCTACTCGCATGTAGATCCTATAGAGTACCTATTTTAGTAATTATCATTTTTTTCTTCAATTAGTATATCAGGAGGTGTTGCTCTCTAATAATACAACTTCGGAGGTTCTTTCCAATTAATTTTATTAACTTCATCATTTGATTCATTAATATTTAAATTCTTCAAGGAAATATTGGACATTGTTTCATTCATTGATTCAGTATCTATTTCATCTAAGACATTAATTTTTTCTGAAGGTGTATCATCAATGACAATACCCTTCCTAATTAAAGTTGGTGTATCCATATTTAGAAAATTTATTGGTTTTGAAGAGGAAGTTTCTTCTTTTATTGTTTTAGTTTTTTAGTATTCTTTTCCTATCTTCTAAGGCTTTTAAAAATTCACTATTGGGATTTTTAAGCACTTCAAAAGGCTTAAATAGAGGTGTATGTTTATTGATTTTATTATCTAAGGGTTTTTCACTAATCTTATTTATCTTAGTGTTAATTGTATCTTCCATTCTATTTAATTGTTCTCCTATTGTATGTAAATGTTAGTTAGTAAAATTATTTTAACTTATTATTTTCTTTATTCCTGAGCCTTCTTCTTCTATTGCATTTTTGAAAGGAGTGAAAGTTATTTCACTATTTTTATGAATAGCTTCTATATTGCTAAGTGGCAGATGATTTGATTCTATTATCTGTCCATCACTTAGTTTCCATTTAAAACATCCATTAATTATATTAATTTCATTGGGTTTCAGATAATATTCTTCTAACCATTCAAAGAAATATATCTGAGTTCCAATTTCATTTATGAAACTATAATATTCATCTTTTATTTGCAATTTAACCTTATTAAATGTTTCAAAGTACCATTACCTAATTTTTTTCATTTTTGGATGAATTAAATTCTTTATTTATTAGAATCCTATCTGGCTCAAAAAGTTTTTCTATGACATTGAGTTTTGGATCACCTATTTCTGAAAGTAAAGGTTCTCTATGTTCTGGTTCATTGGGTCGGTAAACTGGTTGGGTTATACCAAACCTATTATGAATAATTTCAGAAATGGATGGGTTATCTTGAATATTTGGTTCTCTATCTGGCTGATCATTTGATTGAGTATGGAATGGTGTATAAATTATTGGTGGAGGATTTGGAAGATCTATAGATCTTCTAGAAGAAGATGACATTGATCTTATTTGTAAAGGTCTATTTAGTTGATCAAAAAATCTTCTATTGAATTGGATGATGACTTTACCATCTGGGTGTTAAATCACATTTGATGGTTCAGTATTGTATATTGGTTGTTTTGGAAGTGGGTTTTCTACTTCCCAATGTTTAGGCAAATTGACCTGAGACCATTTAATCATTTTTAGGACTGAAACATTGGCTTTGATTAAGTCTGTTTAGATAAGAAGAGTTTGTTCCCTTTTATCTTTTATATGCTTTAGAACCAAAAGCAGTTTTCATTAATTTGAAGTAGATTCTATATATTACGACCGTCGGTATTGATCCTTCTATCATTCGGTAATTATGGGCTTTAATTTGAAGGATTAAAGAGCTCATTATTGTCTTATCTCTAAGAGCAAGAATAATATCCGGATGACATTCAAATTGGATTGGTCCATTGTTAAGATTGGTTTCAATTGTTGCATGTATTGACCTTTCATACACCATCTAGCATCTCTAAAGACCATGAAGATAGAAGTATCTAGACCTAGCTTAGTGAGAGGTTTCGCTCCTACTTGAACTAAACCTAGATGCATATAATTCCATTCTTTTGCATTTTTTTTTATTGAATCTGTATTCAAAAGTTTTATTGTTGTTAAGCTATCTGAGACAAGGATATTTTTTTCATCAGTGGCTATCACATAATCATTTTTCCCAAAGATTTCCCATTTGGCTATTTGGTATATTTGATCATAAGAAGTTTTCGGTGCTTTCCATTCATCTATTGCTTTATCGAAATCTTTTAAATATATTTCATCTCTATTATTTAGCATAGATTCTTCTAATTTCTTAAAGGGAGCAAAACTAGAAGAGGACATAGTTCTTTTAAGAAAATTCATATTTTCAAAAGAGACTAATTTATTTAGTTTAATAAGTCAAATTCACAAGACTAAATTAAATCTAATATTGTGATTTCCAATTTATGACCCTTTTGCCAATCTTAAATTAAATTGGGATTTATGCCAAGCCTCAGTAGGCTTGTCACAATACTAAGGATTCTCTACAAAGGATTCATCTTAAGTTATTAGCAAATATGAGATTTAGATTTTCACCAAGAAAATCTTCTCACCAAGAAAATATAAACTTGCTTAAACTAACTATATATTAAACTTGATCCCTAGGTTGATTTGTTGATATTAACCACCATGCCATGACCTAGGGTACTCCAATGTATACAAAATACAACATCTCCTTTTGAAATTTTTTTTCTTGAGATGTTGGTTTGTATTCTTTCATAAAAGTGTTGAATCCATCTTTAGCATTTTCATGAATGATTTCAGGAACTGTACCGAATTGTTCCCACCAGTGTATAAACCAGTTGGGAAGGTTTGTAGAAGAACAATTATAAAAAAATATTAACCAAGTATGTGATCTTTTCAGATTCATTTGATAGAAAACATTCCACCAAGCTTACTTATAATCATAATAATTATAAGTGGCTTAATTACCTGGCTGTATTGAAAAAGGTTCTATATTGAGTTTTATTGGGGTTGTTGGATGAGTTTGCCATTCTTTTAGACTGATTATTCTCAAAATCCTAACTGATTTTGTACAGAATATAAGAGCATATATTAATGCTAGAAAGAACAGAGAGAAGCAAACAATTATGCTTCTAGAATGAGAAAGTATTTAAAGCAAACAATATGCTTAATTAAATAGAATAGAAGATACAATTAACACTGAGATAAATAAGATTGTTGATAGACCCTTAGATAATAAAATCAATAAAAATACTCCTTTATTTAAACCTTTTGAAATGCTCAAAAATCCCAGTAGTGAATTTTTAAAAGCCTTAGAAGATAGGAAAACAATACTAAAAACTAAAGCAATAAAAGAAGAAACTTCCTCTTCAAAACCAATAAATTTTCTAAATATGGATACACCAACTTTAATTAGGAAAGGTATTGTCATTAATGATACACTTTCTGAAAAAAATTAATGTCTTAGACGAAACAGATATTGAATCAATGAATGAAACAATGTCCAATATTTCAAAAGGAGATGTTATATTTTGTATACATTGGGGTACCCTAGGTCATGGCATGGTGGTTAATATCAACAAATCAACCTAGGGATCAAGTTCAATATATAGTTCGTTTAAGCAAGTCTATATTTTCTTAGTGAAAATCTAAATCTCATATTTGCTAATTACTTAAGATGAATCCTTTGTGGAGAATCCTTAGTATTGTGACAAGCCTACTGAAGCTTGGCATAAATCCCAATTTAATTTAAGATTGGCAAAAGGGTCATAAATTGGAAATCACAATATTAGATTTAATTTAGTCTTGTGAATTTAACTTATTAAACTAAATAAATTAGTCTCTTTTGAAAATATGAATTTTCTTAAAAGAACTATGTCCTCTTCTAGTTTTGCTCCCTTTAAGCAATCAGAAGAATCTATGCTAAATAATAGAGATGAAATATATTTAAAAGATTTTGATAAAGCAATAGATGAATGGAAAGCACCGAAAACTTCTTATGATCAAATATACCAAATAGCCAAATGGGAAATCTTTAGGAGAAATGATTATGTGATATCCACTGAAGAAAAAGATATCCTTATCTCAGATAGCTTAACAACAATAAAACTGTTGAATACAGATTCAATGAAAAAAAATATGCAAAAGAATGGAATTATATGCATCTAGGTTTAGTTCAAGTAGGAATGAAACCTTTCACTAAGCTAGGTCTAAATACTTCTGTCTTCATGGTCCTCAGAGATGCTAAAGAATTGGTGTATGAAAGGTCAATACATGCAACAATTGAAACCAATCTTAACAGTGGACCAATCCAATTTGAATGTCATCCGAATATTACTCTTGCTCTTAGAGATAAGACAATAATGAGCTCTTTAATCCTTCAAATTAAAACCCATAATTACCGAATGATAGAAGGATCAATACCGACGGTCGTAATATATAGAATCTATTTCAAATTAATGAAAACTGCTTTTGGTTCTAAAACATATAAAATAGATAAAAGGGGACAAACTCTTCTTATCCAAATAGACTTAATTAAAGCCAATGTTTCAATCCCAAAAATGATTAAATGGTCTCAGGTCAATTTGCCTAAACATTAGGAAGTAAAAAACCTACTTCCAAAACAACCAATATACAGTACTAAACCATCAAATGTGATTCAATACCCAGATGGTAAAGTCACCATCCAATTCAATAGAAGATTTTTTTATCAACCAAATAGACCTTTACAAATAAGATCAATGTCATCTTCTTCTAGAAGATCTATAGATCTTCCAAATCCTCCACCAATAATTTATACACCATTCCATACTCAATCAAATGATCAGCCAGATAAAGAACCAAATATTCAGGATAACCATCAATTTCTGAAATTGTTCATAATAGGTTTGGTATAACCAACCAGTTTACCAACCCAATGAACCAGAACATAGAGAACCTTCAATTTCAGAAATAGGTGATCCAAAACTCAATGTCATAGAAAAACCTTTTGAGCTAGATAGGATTCTTTTAAATAAAGAATTCAATTCATCCAAAAATGAAAAAAATTTGGTAATGGTACTTTGAAACATTTAATAATGTTAAAATGCAAATAAAATATGAATATTATAGTTTCATGAATGAAATTGGAACTCAAATATATTTCTTTGAATGGTTGGAAGAATATTATCTGAAACCCAATGAAATTAATACAATTAATGGATGTTTTAAATGGAAATTAAGTAATGGTTAGATAATAGAATCAAATCATCCGCCACTTAGTAATATAGAAGCTATTCATAAAAATAGTGAAATAACTCTCACTCCTTTCAAAAATGCAATAGAAGAAGAAAGCTCAGGAATAAAGAAAATAATAAGTTAAAATAATTTTACTAACTAACATTTACATGCAATAGGAGAACAATTAAATAGAATGGAAGATACAGTTAATACTAAGATAAAGAAGATTAGTGAAAAACCCTTAGATAATAAAATCAATAAAAATACACCTCTATTTAAGCCTTTTGAAATGCCTAAAAATCCCAATAGTGAATTTTTAAAAGCCTTAGAAGATAAGAAAAGAATACTAAAAACTAAAACAATAAAAGAAGAAACCTCCTCTTCAAAACCAATAAATTTTCTAAATATGGATACACCAACTTTAATTAGGAAGGGTATTGTCATTGATGATATACCTTCAGAAAAAATTAATGTCTTAGATGAAATAGATACCGAATCAATGAATGAAACAATGTCCAATATTTCCTTAAAGAATTTAAATATTAATGAATCAAATGATGAAGTTAATAAAATTAATTGGAAAGAACCTCCGAAGTTGTATTATTAGAGAGCAACACCTCCTAATATACTAATTGAAGAAAAAAATGATAATTACTAAAATAGGTGCTCTATAGGATCTACATACGAATGGAATATAGATGGTTACCTAGAATAGAAAATTGTCAATGTCCTTAATCAAATGATAATGTTCTCAAATACTAATAAAACTGTTCCAAATGTTACCGATTACCAAATAGCACTCCCTTTAATTCTTAGTTTTACTATACAATTAAAAGGATTGTGGGATAACTATCTTACTAAAGAACAAAGAATCAATATACTCACTTTCGTACAAAATTGATGAAAATGGTAGGAAAATATTAGATGATAATAATGAACCAATTTATGACATGGTCAATACTTCAAATATTTTCAATAAGTCAATATTTTATAAGAGACCCCTCACATATTAGGATCAAAACCTCAGATCTATTATCTAATATGAAATACAAATCCCCAGGAGAATTTAAACAATATAAAGATATTTTCTTTCAAAGAGTTTTCCTTAAGAATGATTATAATCAACCTTTTTGGAAAGAAAAATTTTTAGCTGGTTTACTAAAATTGATAGGTGAACAAGTTGAAAAGATGCTTAGGGAAGAAAATAATAGTGAAATTCCCTATGATAATTTGTCATATGGGGAATTAGCATCATATGTTAATAAAATTGGAACCAATTTGTGCAATACAATAAGATTACAAAAACAATTAAAAAATGAACAGCACTTAAAACACCAAAGCCTTGGTGATTTCTGTACTCAATATGACCCTTCTTTTGTTAATAAAAAATTGAAAATTAGTAAAAAATCCTCTTATACTTCTCCAAATTGTCCTCAGTGTTCACATAAAAAACTTCGAAGAAATTTTAAAAGAAAATCCTTTAAAAAATTAGAAAGTGAAAAAAAAAAACCTGAAAATAAAAAATATAAAGAAAAATCATACAAACAATTAAGATGTTATAAATGTAAAAAAATTGGTCATATAGCAAACTTTTGCAAAATAAATAACAAACTTAATAAATTAAATTTAGATGAACGAATGATGGAAAATATTTTACAAATATTCTATGATAATGAATCTTCTTCATCAAAAGATGATTGTGATGATGGAATTCAAGTCAATGACATGGACTCCACTTCATTTTCATCAACTAAAGAAAAGGATGAAATTAATGTTTTGACAAATGAAAAAGAAGAAGAAATTCTTAGGAATATTGATCAATTGTCTAACGATAATGAAAAACTTGAATTCATCAAAAATTTTAAATCTAATTCAATTCTTACACCAAATTTACCATGTAATCTTAACAAAATCTTTGAAAGAGGTAAATAGAAACATAAAAAATTAATGACAATTAGTAACCTATAAAATGAAATTAATATTCAAAAACTAGAAATAAAAGAATTGAAATTAATACAAATAAAATTCCAAAAGGACCTTTTTGAACTAAATCAGAAAATAATAACCCAAGAAAACCCTGAAACCTCAAAAGAGGAAAATCCAAAAGTTTTACCAATATTTGACAACAATGACTATTCTACACTTAGCATTGGTTTATTGATTAATCAATAAAATGATTATTACCCCACAAAGGTCCCAGTTTCCAGCTAATATAAAATAAAAATTCATTTTGAAATGCCAATATACTAAAGCACCCAAGAGAAAATATACTAAATAGAGAGATTTTACCAGAGAATATATTAAATTAATTTTATCTAAAATATATATCTGTTAAATAAAACATTTCTCTAAGTAGATAGAATGCTAAAATTATATAAAATAAAAATTCTACTGGATCTTCTAAGAATTGATTACATTCAATTAGATCTTCTACATTATTATCTTTAGTTTTTTAAGACATCAAACATTTATTATTATTTATTATCTTTAGTAAATGGCCTTGTGTGTCTAAGAACTCAGGAGGCCTTCGAAATCCTCGTCTTTTCTTCTAATCAGTCCTAGTTTTCAGCTAATATATTGAAGAATTTTTTGATATATTAGAATATTTTGTGATTTGATTATTATAATCCAAAATATTTTCTACTCTCCTAAGTAACTAATATAATCTATAAAAACGCTCAAGAAAAGTAATGCAATCTTGTAAATAAGTGTAGAATAATTCTACATCCTGTTTGTTTTCACAAAAAGGGTTATAATCTATAGACATAAATATCATATGAGAACAATTAATACCAATTACTATTAACAACCAAAGTATAATACCACTCAAAAAATTCTATTGCATTATCTAAATAGTTATAAAAATGGATATCAACAATAAATTGTGACATAAATATGTAAGCAATAAATAGAACCACCACAAGCAGCAGTGCTAAAACTAGTGTAGTTTTATACAAATATGAAACCTCCAAAAGCGGTAATACTGGCTAATTATGGGGTTTTGTTCAATTGACAATTAAATATACACCCAAATTGATTGGAGATTCCCCACACGAAATTTAATGTAAAAGAAGAAGTAATCAAATTGAAATTTTATACATTAAAACTAATTTTGTACAGAATACAAGAGAATATATTAATGCTAGAAAGAAACAATAGAAAGTATTTGGAAAATTGAGAGGTAATGATTCTAACTCAAGAATAGATTGAAGCAAACAATTATGCTTCTAGAATGAGAAATTATTTAAAGCAAAAAATATGCTTCTTGGGAAAGTATTTGATTATTGAAAGAAAATTGATTATTGGAAGCAAGATCGGAAGTAGGAAAGATATTGTGTGGAACAAGGAAGAGAGAGAAGACGAGATGAGAGAGAAAAAGAAGAGGAGAAGAGATGAGAGTAGAGAAGATGAGATGAGAGAGAAGAACAAGGTATGTGTGTTTTTTGACCTCTCTCAAATGATGAATGAGTTTTGCTTTGATAATGGACAAGTCTAACTAGTTATTGTTATGAACAGTAATATTGTAGCCAACAGGGTACGATGGAAATGATTAATTATTGAGACATTTTACTGTGTAAACAGTAATATGTCAAATAGTGTATGCTGATAATATTGTGCACTATGGTACATGTGTACAAACAAGTATCGTATTTCTACTGTATTTTATAGTACAGAATTACATTAAAAGATATTATTTGCATTATTCACGAATCTCCTAAATCTATCTCATAGTAATCATCTTCATTTGTATTCCCGTTGTGATGAGATGTTGAGTCCGATTCTAAACTTGATCCTTGGGTTAATTCGTTGATATTTGCCAATGCTATTTCTAGAATCTACTTCATTTGATCTAGAGAAGTTGCATTAGCTAGAGAAGAAATTAAAAATCCCTTATTGTGATATTGTGGGGTTAAGACCTTGGATGGTGATAATGAGGAATTGGTTTGGATCCAATTTAACATTGAATGCTTTTCGAGTCTATTCCAAATTTTGAAATTATACTACCATTAGACTTTATACATTCTAACCAAATTAGTTGTATTTGATGTTCGATCATGTTTGTAATCGAACCACCATGCTTTGACCTAAGATACTCTAATGTATACAAAATATAACATCTCCTTTTGAAAATTTTTTTCATGAGATGTTGGTTTATATTCTTTCATGAAAGTGTTGAATCCTTCTTTGGCATTTTCATGAATGATTTCAGGAACTGCACCAAATTATTCCCATTAGTGTGTAAACCAATTGGGAAGGTTTGTATAAGAACAATTATAAAAAAATATTAACCAAGTATGTGATCTTTTTAGATTCATGTGATAGAAAACATTCCACCAAGCTTGCTTATGATTATAATAATTATAAGTAGCTCAATGACCTGGCTGTGTTGAAAAAGGTTCTATATTAAGTTTTATTGGGGTTGTTGGATAAGTTTACTATTCTTTCAAACTGATTATTCTCAAAATCTTAGCTATAAAATAGCTAATCATCCCCTCTTTTTCAAAATGTTTAAATCTTATTGATCCAGTTTCAGTTAAGACCCTTTCATAAGACTAGATTGGCTTGTAAACATCATAGAGTACATAATAAAAATATTTTGTAAAGATTTTTCTTGCAAATTCAAAGGGGTCCTTTTCTGATAAGTTTTCTTTTACAGAGAAAACATATCTAAAAATAGGTTTTACAAGAAATTTTGATCTTTGATTTGCAGGTATAATTGCAGAAGTTGCTACTCTGTTATTTGTATATTTTGATTTTTTTCTCTGAGTTTCTATTTGCTGAGGAATCTCAAGCAATATTAGAATTTCATTTTTTGATTGTAGAACCATTGAAATTGCTTTAAGCAATCCTAGAGTAAGTTCCATATCTGCTAATTTTGAAAGAACATCATTGGGTTGAATATTGGGAATGGATTGATTATTTGAAGATATTGGTTTCAAGGTCTTAAAAGAGGATTCCTCTTTAATTTTTAAAGGAACGTTAGATGATTTACAAATATCTAACCATGTTTTGATATTAGTCAACCCTTTATTTAAGGTTGAAGGAATTTTCTCTTTTCCTTTATCCTTCTCTTTCTTGGGAGGCATCTCCCTACAAGAATTCACGAGTAAGGAAATCAGGAAAAGAATTGGAAGATCTATTAATATGCTCTATTTCAAAATCAAATACAGAAAGAATTGACCGCCATCTAGCAAAAATATGTTTGGACTCAATATTTTGAACATCTTTTAATAAAACATTTTTAGCAGCTTTGTAATTAATTCGTAAAAGAAATTTTTTATTTAATATATCTCCTTGAAATTTGGAAATTGTTAAGATAATTGCTAAAATTTCTTTTTTTGAATGTGGAGTAATTTCGTTAATAATCATTCCAACTCTTTTATATAAAGTGAACAACATATTATTTATTATTTTGTTTCTGTTTTAGAATTCCTCCGAATCCTATATCAGAAGCATCAATCTCTACTATTTTTAGCAAAGAAGGGTCTGTAATGTGTAAACAAGGAATTTCTTTTATCTTTTATTTAATTAATTTTACTGTATTCGTATGTTCAATTGACCATCTGGGTGGATTTTTCGATAGTCTCTAGTATAATGGTTTGCATATTATATTGAGATTTGGGGAAAAAATCTGCAACATAATTTAAGCTTCCTAAAAATCTTTGAAGTTGATTCGTATCCTTGATTTCATTAGGAAATTTTTCTATAAACTCTATGGATCTCTGAATAAAAATTATTGTTACATTATGGATATTAAAACCTAAGAATCTAATCTTAGTTTAGAAAAGACTAATCTTAGAAGGTGAAACAACTAAGTCATTTCTTTTTACTATATTAATGAAGAATTTTATATGTTTAAAATGTTGATCTATATTAGATGAAAATATTAAAATATCATCTATATAAATTATTATGAAATTGGTAAATCATTAAAAAATTAATTCATTATTCTTTAAAATTCAGAAGGAGCATTTTTTAATCAAAATTGCAGTACATTCCATTCAAATTAACCAAAAAGAACTATGAAGGCAATTTTATACTTATCACTTTCCTTAATCTATATCTGCCAAAATCTAGATTTCATATCGAATTTCGAATATATTTTGGCATTACTCAATCTATTTCGCAAATCTTTTTAAGAGCATAATTAAGAGGTTTATAATTGATTACTAATCTTATATATATACTTGAGGATAGACTTCCCTCCTTTTTTCCTCTTTCTAATGATATTTTAGGCTAAAATGTACATATATTTAACAATCACCACAGAGCTCAGTGATTTTCTTGTTTACTTATCAATTATTTGGCTAATTAGGTATTATATACTTATATATATGTATATATATTAAATTTATAGATATATATATTTTACACATTACCTACACAAAGTACGTATACATTATCTTGGAATTATTATTTTATACTGTTTTTAAAACATTTATTATATATTGTTAAAGTCCCATTAATTTTCAAAACTCAAAATCCCCAAATAAATAATAAATTTTAGTTCTTGTAATACCACTTGATGCTATTCTAAATTAACTTTTTATTAGTCTTGAGACAAACGCTCTTAATATCATTTTATTAATATTTTTTTTAATACTCAATATAATTTATGTAACATGACATATTTAAAATATCAAAACTCATAGTGTTACTATATCTTAACTTTGTCATGTACCAAAAATTACAACGCCAAATTGTAAGGCATTACATCTGACCCTCCCTTAATAAAATGTTTTGTCCTCAAAACTTAACTATCACCTTTTAGTATGTATGTGTTCCAAAATTTGCTACCACACTCCTCTATGCAACTTTACATCTCATATTTCACTATAATCATAAACTTTTCTCAAGGTCAAAACCTTATCATCTGCATTCCTTAATATATGTATACATATATATACACATAGGTAGCTATATGTAATAAAGTGTATATATATATAGATAGATATAGATATATATAAATATGTATATTAATAAGGTACTATATAATTATCTTTTATCTAATTATATACATGTATAGATTTTTTGTTCTTAGTGCAATTTTTTGAGTAGTCAAAATTTACACTTGAATACAAGATATCTATTTTATGGTTTCGTAAGATAACAAACATATATTTAACCATTTGATTACATTGTATTTTATCGATCCATTTCTAAAATTCAATTTACAAAATCACTTCAATTAATTCTTATGGCATGAGATAAACTTTGAGTGACAACAAGAACTTTTGTGGATGCCCTATAATTTAGGTACTAGTGCCTTAAATGCCAATTTGAGGGGAGTTACTTTTTTTATTATCTTAAAATTAGCAGCTCGTTCATTTCACTTAATGAAATAAAAGAGAATGTAATTGAAATTCTTAAGGAATATAATAACGGTGCAATACCTATTACTTTGTTTAGTTGGATTAATAAACAACTGAAAAATAGATACGTAATAGAACTTTAAAAACTAAATTACCCTTGATTCATTTTCTTTCTCAAGTAATTCTAAAGTAATAGGTGCTGGTGGTGGTAATGGAAATTGACTGCGAGGGTCGAGGAGATTGACTATAAGGGCGAAGGCAAAGGTGGTGGTAATGGTCGATGACAGTAGTGATGGTGGTAGTCAATAGTGGTAACGGTAACGGTAACGGCAATGATGGCAATGACAGTGGCGATAGCGATGGTAGCGGTTGATGGTAGCGGTTGATGGTAGCGGTTGATGGTAGCGGCTGATGGTAGCGGCAATAGCTGAGGTAATGGCTTGGAGGGGAGGATGGGGTAGTTACGGTGGTAGCGACAGTAATGCTAGTGATGATAGCGGTGGCGATGGCGGTGGTAGCGATGGCGATGGCGGTGGCGGTGGCGACGGCAACAACTACAGTGATGATGGGTGATGGTGGTAGCAACAGGGTAATGGTGGTGGCAGCAGTGTGATGATAATGGTGTTAATGGTGGTGACAGTGGCGGTGACATGGTGGTAACAGTAGCAGTGACGATAGGTGCTAATGGTAGTTAGTGGTTAGTAGTAGTAGCAATAGTAATAGTAGCAATAGTAATAGTGATAATGGTGGTTGCTACAGTGGCAACAGCGGTGATAATGGTAGTTGATCGTGGTGGTGGTGGTCGTCATTGTCGTTGTCGGTAGTAACGATGGCAATAGCAATAGCAATAGCAATGATAATGGTAGTTATCATTAAATTAATATGAGGTTGTTTTTGAAAAAAAAAATATATATGAAATTTTTTAAAGAATTGTGATTTTTTAATTAAATCAAGGAATCTCTATTACTTAATTTCACGTAATAGAGATTTCTATGAAATTATGATTCAAAGAAAAAAAATCAAGCGAATACTATAATAAAGAATAAGGGGGGAATTGAATTTTAATTCTCCTCAAGTAAACGAGATATAAATGTTTAGAACTAATTACTAAAGTATGGAGCTTACAGATCATTTGACTTAGTAACTTTTATAATCATAATACATCTATGTGCAAGATCTTAATTGTAAATTTTTTAGGGTCTCACATGCAACATTAGATGATGCTAGCCATGTAATAGCATATATGTTCAATGGGACACGTTGAACTGTCTAAATCAACAATTTGTTCGACTGGTCTAGAAGTGTCTATGTCAATTGAGTGGGACACGTTGGACGCCTTACAAGGCATCTTCTAGTGATTGATACGTCCAAATGAGACCGTAGCCCAATCCTTGAAACACATCAGAGGTTCAAATCTTCCCTTGCATTCTTAAATCCTCGACCGTACACCATATAATTTGTACTTCCATTGCGCCGCAGTTCGACATGGATATTTCGTCCAAAGAGGAACTTTTCCTTCTCAATTGAGGAGACCGGTCAATGTCATCCACATTATAAACTACTATTTTGTCCACACGATGTCGCGGGGGACAACCATCTCAGCTATGGCCGACTCATTACAGCCATCCATTTATCCTGCGACTTCGAGTTAACCGTCTATGCAACGACTAAGGCAGAGCCTATTTTTAACATGGACTTAGTGAAGAAAAAGCTTCACTACTATGACGATGACGTGCTCAAAAACTGGTACAAGCAAAGGTAATATTCGGACGGGGAGACCCCAATTATATGTTGCAGACTACGATATCGTTCCATCAGCCCAGGACTCGCGAGCCACCCTTGGGGGGGTGGGGTGAGGCCACGAACAATTGGAATATGTAGGTAGTGGTGGTCCCCAATAACACCAACCGGAACCTGGCGCCGACACCATGGAAGAATTTTTCAATCGGTTTGGTTAAATGATGATCGTTGTTGGAGATGTGCAAGATAGTACTAAAAACATGGAGACATGAAGCAAAGATTGATGAAATATATAGGCGACAACAAGCATTCTTCAAACGGTAGGGCTTTCAATATTGATCCCAGGCCCCTCTTCCTAAACCTGGTGATGGTCAAGCATCCGGCTTCCCATTTCTACCTTTTGATGATATTTAGGATTGTTTGTTTCCTTATTTTGTTTTCTCAATTTCTAATGTAAGCACTAGTAGTCTTGTATGAGTGTCATATGTAATAATATAATATCAATTTAGTTCTTTCACTTCTTGTAGCTTGTCAAATCAATAATATTATCTAATCTCAACTTTATTTCTTAATTTCCTAATTTCTAAAGTTAGAAGCTTTTTTATGTTTTTGGGTTGAATTTCAATGACCAATACATGTTACACTACACATATAATATATATGTGTTTGTATAATATAAGATCATAACATATAAATTTACAACTTCTAATTTCAAAGTACTAAATAACAAAAAACTAAATTGAAAAATTACGACTACTAATTGAAAATACCATATATCATACGTGTGTTTATATATATATATATATATATATATATATACATATATAATATATGCCACATGTATAAAATTCAATTTTTAATTGATTTATGACTTCTAAGTATTAAATAACATAAAAATATATCATATACGACTTCTAATTGAAAATCTAGAATAAGTTATAAATAAGGTATGTTAAAATTCTAAAATTCGATTTCAATAAACTCATACATAAAATGTTATTTGTTTATAAAATAGAAAAGAGGAAAATTGGAAGGCACCAACTATGTTTCAATTTACATACAAAAATTAAGATATTTTAAATGTTCAAATCTCAATAAAAATGCATTTACTTAAATGTCATTAAAGTAACATATTATAAGACGGATCAAAATAGAAAGAAATCAATATACATCATAAATACGAAAAAGAAAAGAAAAACTAATCCTGGCATTGAAATCGGTGAATGATATGCCTACCATCCTCCTTATATGCAGCATGGACCTGTAACTTGTGGGATGTGGAGGACCCGTTCCCGCCTGAGTGTATTTTGGATTAATTATATGAATGTAATAGTTTAGAAGCGCAACTAAGTTAAAAACAAGGGCATTATCATAATTTTCGTTTTACTCGGATTTGGGTTTTTTTTTTTAATGTTTGAATAATACATGGAATAGTAATTACAACGATATAAAGTACATTTAAAACAGATAAGAAGTATGAAGGTTATGACTATCAGAAATGATAATCCAAAAATAGAGAATAAGCAGTAAGTTATACTAATTATGTCTTAGTTATTATATTTTGACCTCTTGAATTGCATGTATACAATATGATCACCTAAGTATGTGGGTTAAAAAGGATTTCTTAATCCAGTTAAGCAGTTTTCTTATTAAATGATTTTATGATGTGTAGTAGTGGAAAGATTGTAAGTCACTCGCCTACTTTATGATTAACCCCGTGTATTCACTTGTTCTGAACATCGTTAGAGGATTTGAAGGGGAATTATCTAATGAAAGTCAAGTTTGCCTATCGGTAATAATCTTGAATTGTTCTTTTGTGGACTGAATGATTTGTGAGTGTTGGCAAAATACAATAGTGACAGGCTTTAAGCAACATTTATGATTACAGAAATTAATAAAAGTAAAATTTAAAACTATCAATGTAGGTACATATTACAAAATACAGTCAAGATCATAAAATACAGCCAACACATCAATGAATCAAACAGAGTCCAACAAGAAGATCATAAAACAAAGTCAGTATTAATTAGATAGCAGGAAAAAAAAAAAAAATTATCTAGATGGTTTGAATGCGAGATCTGATGGTGGCCTTGAAGTTGTCCCATGATCTCTACCTTCAAAAGTTCTTATACTTGTCAAAGTTTTTTGACATCCTCTTGGCTCATTCTACATGATGGTTGGTTATATAAAGAGGCTCCTGGAATAAGATCAGTCTAATGTTCAATACCTTGCATTGGTGATGATTTTATAGGGATCTGTTTGGACGAAGGTGCACTTTAAGAGGGTTGCTAATACATATGATATTTGGATAGAAGCCTCAAACATGGACTTTTATATGGTCTTATCTTTATTTTTTAAGAGATCAGTTCTGTCATCAGTCTCACTTTTGATTTATATTACTTTAAATTTGAACATTTAAACAAATTATAAATTCAACGGTTTAAATTTTAATAAATGAAAATAAATTGTGAAATGGAGTAAAGGATCAAACCCGTCAAACTGGAAGACGAAACCATAAAATCTCCCCTTAAACATTGTAAGAAAAATGAATATGGCTAGATAGCACCTCTTTAATGCTATCATTAGTTACATACATTGTCTCCCTTCATTTTCCCTTAACCATTGCAATCTAATCTTGTTACATCTCTTTTATATCAAGGGGTTTCAACACTACCTTTTGGCCATCCTTATGTAGAACATATCAATTGGTATAACATTATGATACAACATGACATTGTATCTTAGTTGAATCCTTTGAAACAACTAATAAAAATGGGTTCCTTTAAGGATTTTTAGGGGTTCTCTTACCTTTATTATTATTTTTTTTTTTGGTAAATAAAATAGAATAAGAATAAGTAATTAAAAGAGATATGAACAATTAGATCTGTTTGATATGATGCACCAAGAAATCAAATTGAATTATGTTTTGTTTAATTCTTAATTGATATAGCACACAATTAAGAATTAAGTAAGCATTCGGATTATTCAATTGATATGATATATAATTGAATAATATAAAGGGTTTCAAAATATTCAATGGATATCGTGTACAACTGAATAAATTGAAACAAGGTTGAAATTTTGTAAATTGATTTGCGTGTGATTGATTTGATTTTAATAAGGGTTTAAGAGAAGAGACTTTCAAAGTGTTTAAATCCATATTGAAAACTCACTTTGTCAATAGTAAGTCATAATGACATATCTATAGAAACCTTTAATAACCTTAAGGGAAAAACAGCTAATAACAGAATAATAATAAACCTAATCCTAGTTATTGGCAAATAATATGATGATGGTAGTCAATCATATCCTAAAATACAATAGAACAAACAAAATAAATAAAAGTGTTCATGCCTCAGTTATGGCACATATGATTCCTATCATCATCTTTGGCCTCGAAAAGATCCGCCCTCGAATATGTAATGAGGATCCTCTTAGATTAAAGATATATTTGCAAAAGAAAATCACAATGACCCTGCAATAGCTCAATCACATTTGGAATATTATCAATAATCTATGTTCCTTCTACTTAATGTAGTTCGTGAAATTCTCATGGTAAGTGCTCAACATCTCTAATCGCATGGTTAACGGACTCTCTCTACGCATTCATATTCACTTCCACACTCTCTTTTAACTAACAGTGTATGGGTAAGGGTGCTTCTTGGTTGTCAAACTCATATTTTCAACCATGCTTGTGAAGGTGATGTTTGTACAACTTTGACCGTCGATGATCGTACAATATATCCATTGGTTAACAAGACAATGAATATAGATTATGTTCTTTCTTTATGATCCATTAGCCTTAAGAGCTCATCAAAACTGAGATACGATCATAAAACCGAGAGGAATGCACATGGAAATTGCAAGTGCGACTTGCAGACCACTATCTGAACACAGCAGACCTCTATTCTTGCAATTTTATACAATTTTTCCTTAAACAGTTGAAACTTGTGAAAAAATGGCTATTTAGTGTCTAGAATTTTATGTTTTTATTGCAATTTAATGATTTTTCTTTTGGTTTCAATTTAGTATCTTTGTTAATAGCAAAATTAACGGTCCTTGCATTTTTTGCATTTCTGTATCTATACTTTAGTTATTATTGCATTTTGGAGTCTATATTTTAATTTTAATGTATTTTATAGTTTATTCACTTGTTATTTTATTTAAATTCAATTTTTTTATTTTCCTTAATTAATATATCATATTCAAAATTAAAACAATTTGTTAATATATCTAATAATTTCAATCATGCATAATTTTTATATGTGCTGTTTAATTTTAGCAAATTTTATAATTTTTTTTATAATAGCAAATTTTATAATGTTAAAATCTTAAGATTTACTTTTATTTAAAAATATTTATTACGTGTTAGGTACATAAATCAAGTAAAATTTTGAAATCATCATAACTTGTAAATCAAATCTTGTTTGACCTTATAACATGAATTTTCTAACGTGCCAAATAATACATTTCTATATAATAATATTTTGTTGTATATTTGGTAGTATCTTGCTACTGATTGTTATGATTGTATAATCTTATAATTTACAAATCACAGATAATACAACCGTAATTATATAGTAGTTGGAAGCTTAAATTATGTGTTGTTTGAAAAAATTTTTTTAACTCAAAATTATAAGAGTACTTGTTTAAATCTTTACATTTTCCATACATTACAATTGACCTTACTTTCGAAGCTCACCTTTCGGATACCAATAAGGAAAGGTCAATTTTAGTAGATAAGATACGAGTTTGATATCAAGATACCTTATAATTATCTTAAAACTTGTACTTTGAAGTATACATGATGCAGATTTTAAGATACACTACACTAACTTATAATTAAATCCTAACAGATTTTAGGATACATTATACAGATTGTGGGAATAGGGTTTGGGAAATGGTTAACCGATGGAGCAAGGTCCAGGTGGGTACCTTATATAGTAAGGTTACCTACTTACTCTTATTAAGAGGTATAAAAAATTGAAAATAATATATTGTTACAAAACGTTTTTGGTAAACTTACATAATAAAAACATGTCATAACATATAAAGGTTATTCAAAATAAAAATATATAAATTCATAAAAGTAATGTCAATTGTAATGTATGAAAAGTACAAAGATCTATATAAGTATACTTATAATTTTGACTTAAAAATAACAAGTTTGACTTAAAAATAACAATTTTGACTTAAAAATAACAATTTTTAGGTAGCATATAATTTAAACATTCCAACTACTATATAATTATAATTGTACGATAATTGATTTATAAATTATGAGATTATGAAGTTATAAAAATTAGTATTTGGACACACCATCAATTGTACAAAAAAATATTATTATATAGAAGTAGATTGTTTAGTAAGTTTAAAATTCATATTATAAGGTCAAATAGGACTTAATTGACAAGTTATGACTATTTAAAAAATTTTCTTGATTGGTGTACCCAATACATAATAGATCATGTTTTCAAATAAAAGTATATCTTAAAACTTTAACATTATAAAATTTTCTAAAATTAAATATCACATATAAAAACCATGCACGATTGAAATTATCAAATATAAACAAATTGTTTTCATTTTGAAAATGATATATTAATTATGCCAAATCAAAAAATGATTTTGAATAAATTAAAAAGTGAATAAGCATTAGCATGCATCAAAGTTAAAGTATAAATATCAAAATGTAATCATAATTCAAGTATAGGCATTAAAGTGAAAAAAAATATATATAACAACTGTTAACTTTGTCATTAACAGAGATATTAAAATGAAATCAAACTAAAAGAAAATGTACTAAATCGTAAAAAGTAAAAGTTTAGACACTAATTTACCTAAAGTTAAAAGTATAGACACTTTGGTTGCCTTTATCTCAAAAAAATATGCAATAACAATATAAAAATTATTATTATTATTGTCATATTTATGGGAAAAAAGGAACTATGGGAAAAAAATTTATGAAATCCATTCAAAAGTTCAATAAAATTATTATGACATAAATTTCACTAAAACAATATATTTCAACCAAGTACACACTACATATAAATAAAAGGCATCAAAAATAAAAATCGTAGAGTTAAAAACCCATATGCAACATCACATACATAGATATACATATATATATTTTAAGCAAAATGAACAACTAAACCAACAGTTAATAAAAGATTTAGTACAAGAAAAGAAAAAAGAAAAAGAAGAAGAATAAGAATACAGTTGAAACACTAAAAGACGATACATTCCTCCAATAGCGGCTAATTTTACCGTAGATGTATGTTACAAGTAAAATCACATATTAGTTAGTCAAAATTAAAAAAAAAAAAAAAGAAAGAAAGAAAAAGCAAAGGAGAGAGAGAGCAAAGAGACATTTGAATTTTTTTTTTTCCCCATAATACAGAAGAAAGAAATGACTTACACTATGTTTGGGGAAAAAAGGAGGATTAACAGGGAGGAAAGTGGAAAAAAGCAGTTAAAGAAGAAAAGAAAATGAAAGGAAATGTATAAATTTCTTTATTTAGATATAGGAATGAAAGAAAGTAGAAAAAAAGTTGATAATAATTTTTTATTTTGTTAGAATACCAAAAAGTAGCTATATATTTAAAATATATATTTTTGTTTTAGGAGTGAATTTGTAATTTTATTATAATTTTATCTAAATTGGAGAGGATTATTTTTAGTAGGCATAAGAAAAAACTTTCTTTACCAAATCAAATTTCTGCCTTTATCTTCCTTTTTCCAAATAGGAAAATTATGTTGTTTTCCTTTCAAATTTATCCCCTCCCTTATCCTTCCATTAGTTTAAACTAGGCTAGGCAAAAAAAAATGAATCGTAAATTGAATAATGAACTGAACTGAATCAAAAAGGTTTTTTTTTTTTAAATCATTTGATTCACAGTTCGGATTGATTATGTAGAAACAATTTGCAGCTTGATTTAAAAAAGCAAATGGGATCAAACTATTTTGAACGAAAGTAAACCATTTAGTTAAATAAAAAAATTTCATGCAATTGTTCTATGTTTTTTATTTTATTTTTTTCATTAATCTTCATAAATTTTATTAATTTTTTTATATCTTTCTTTTATTTGTCTTACTTTTAAGTCAATTATTAAAATCAAATAAAGTCAATTTCAATTGAAATTTCATATTTAGAAATTTTTCTTTTCTAAATTTTTATTTTTTTTATATATTTTCAAATCAAACGTTTGACCTTAGTTCTCTTTATGTGTCTATTGTCTCGTCTTTTTTCTAATATTTAATGTGTCCCTTTTGTCTTCTTCATATCGCTTTTGGTCGAGCAATCTTACTTCTCCCTCTTCATTGTTATTTGTTGGAACAGAATCTCTTATTTTCACCTAACTAAGTTAGATTTGTTAAGAATTTATACAATATTTTACTAAATATTATTATACATGATTAATATATGATAAATTAACTGAAAATTTATCAAAGTTTAATATAAAGGAGAATAAATTATTAGAAATAAAAATATTTAGTGAAAATTTAATATAAATGGTTTGAACTGTAGATCAAATCAATTTTAAATAAATTTAAAAAATTTATGAATCGAATCATATGATTAGATTTAATTTTTTAAAAAATATTTTATTAAGTTTGATGGAATAAAAAGATAAATTGTATTGAATCAAACCTCAACACCTAGTTTAAACATAATATTAAGGTTTTGATATATGGATTGGTTTTACGGAGATTTAAAGATTTTGACCAATGATTTTACTTCCGATCGGTTAGCTGTTGGTAGACACTCTGCCCGCCCCTTGCTAGTAGCCATACAAAGCAGTAAAATGTCATGGCGCATTTCAAAATTAACGAAAAGAAAAGATTATTTGCCTGATAATTAAAATTCCACGAAGCTCAATGCATATGCTTAAAATAAATGATCTGTACATTTATTTTTCTCAATTATTATTATTTATTCTCTTAAAGTATTATACGTAACCAATTGTTAAAATTATAAAATAAAAAATGATGTCATAATAATATTTATTTAAATGTGTTTTAAGAATTTAGGCAATGCAACTGCTGATCGAAACTGAGAACTGAGAGGTCCAAATGGCTAAAATTTGTAGTAGTGCCGATTCAAAAGGATCGATCAACCGTTGGCCATTCGATGGCGCAAACGTTAATATACAAATATCTCACGGTCCAATATCCAAACCCAAGACCCACCGATTCTCGTCGGAATGCTTGAGAACCACAAGCGTGAATGCGTATGAATGCGTGTTCGCAATCCGATGCCTCGAACCTTCGTCATTGGGGGCGCTCTCTCCTCTCTTGTCTGTACCTCTATCGGGACTGCCACGTGCAACGTTTCTCCAATTTTCCAGACTGTCCTTGTATCCACTTTCAGACAAAACCCATCACCAATTCACCCCTATATAATTGAATCCTACGCACCTTGCCACCCAGTTCATAACAAAAACAAAGAAAGACCGACCATGTCCACCACCACGTTTTTCTTCATCACTCCACAATGCTCATCATCCTCGCTATCCCTCAGCACCCAAAAGCAAAGCTATAAGCAAAATAACAACATAGCTTTCTCATCTTTACGGAGGACCCATCTTTCATTTTCTCTCGCTTCCAAACGACCATGCTGTTTAGTCAAACCAACTAAAGCTTCCAGGAAAAGTGAGCATGAAGAAAGTGACTCCACTGACTCCTCAGTAGCTGTGGTTTCTGAAAAGCCAAGCACCAGCGATGGTGATACTGAAGTTGCTGGATTGTCTAAGGAAGATGATGGCTTGAGAGGTGGGAGTGAAGAGAAAGAGAACCAACAAGAAGTGGATTGGAAAACTGATGAGGAGTTCAAGAAGTTTATGGGAAGTCCTTCTATAGAAGCGGCTATTAAGTTGGAGAAGAAGAGAGCTGATAGGAAGCTAAAAGAGCTTGATAGAGAGAGTGGTGATGGTAATCCATTGGTTGGGTTTTTTAATAGGTTGGTACGTGATAGCTTGACTAGAGAAAAGGAGAGATTGGAGAAAGCTGAAGAAGCTTTCAAGGCTCTTGATCTTAACCAGGTAAGCTTTCAAGCACAAAATGTCATAGAAAGAAAAGAAGAAGCATGGGAGTAACATTATGTTATCACCAGAAAATTGTTTCCACTCGTCATCTTAGAAAGTAAGACGTGCTCTTTGTGTGCTGAAGTCGCATCATTAATATGGTTTTATTGGAATAATTCCAGTTAAAGAGCTGTTTCGGGTTTGATACTTTCTTTGCCACGGATGTTCGGAGGTTTGGAGATGGTGGCATTTTCATTGGGAATTTAAGGAAACCTATTGATGAAGTTATTCCTAAATTGGAGAAGAAGTTGTCCGAAGCAGCGGGCAGAGAGGTAGTTGTTTGGTTCATGGAGGAGAAAGCTAATGACATCACCAAGCAGGTACAACAAGATGAACTGTTTATACGTTCTGTTTTGCACCATAAAGCATACACAGTGGATGAATCTTGCAATATGCGCATACTACCATGGCACACGGTTTTAAGCTCAGAGTCCATAATGGCAGAAACAAATTGTTGAAATATAATAAATACGGTTCCATGCTTGGATGCTTGTCGTCATGAATTGTTGCAATCCACTTTCTAAAGAGTAGAGTTAGTTTATTCACGTGTGTGTCGATTTTTTTGTGCTTCTGAACATCAAGCAATAGTACAATATGACTTAATGCTTTTGATCACAGGCTTGTGTAGTGCAACCAAAGTCAGAAATGGATCTCCAATTCGAGTCGACCAAGCTGAGCACTCCCTGGGGATATGTGAGCTCAATAGTTTTATGCGTGGCTACTTTTGGGACAATAGCTCTAATGAGTGGCTTTTTCCTCAAACCTGATGCTACATTCGACGATTACCTTTCAGATGTTGTGCCTCTTTTCGGTGGTTTCATTTCCATTCTGGGAGTCTCAGAGGTATGTGAACATGCTTTACGATACTATTTATGGTATCTAATCAGTACTTTGTTTACTTGCAGAGTTATCTAAACATTACTGAAGGATTTAGCTCCTTCTGACGTGCAGGTGGCTACAAGAGTTACAGCAGCCCGGTATGGTGTGAAACTAAGTCCATCTTTTCTTGTGCCATCCAACTGGACAGGGTGCTTGGGTGTCATGAATAACTACGAGTCTTTGCTTCCAAGCAAGAACGCACTTTTTGACATACCAGTTGCTCGCACAGCTAGCGCATATTTGACATCATTAGCGCTCACTGTTGCTGCATTTGTGGCTGATGGCAGCTTCAATGGTGGCGACAATGCATTGTAAGTATTGAAGTTTGACTGTTTGTTTACGCTTTTAGTTATGAAACTAGCTAAAAAAAATCAGTGGTGTCGTTTGCTTCTCTCCTTAAGATCAAAGAAATAACCGACTTTGGTGGTCTCTGCTTCAACTAGTTTGGCATTTCCAAAAGTTTCAGTGAAACATCTAGAAACAAATGAATAAATAGATGCAGAGAACCGCTTCGAAGCACAAACTATGCCATGTTAGTCCTCACATGGGTTGCCATCTCTGTATGCTTATAAAACCAATTAATCATTCTCTTTCTTCTGTTGTTGTGCAGATATATAAGGCCACAATTTTTCTACAACAACCCCCTGCTTTCTTTTATTCAATTCGTCATTGGACCTTATACAGATGACCTTGGCAATGTGTTGCCTTATGCAGTGGAAGGTGTCGGGGTTCCAGTTGATCCCCTCGCATTTGCAGGGCTTCTAGGTGAGATTAAGCCCTAAAGTTTTAACTTCATTTCTTTCTTAAAAGTCTTCCGATACATGTTTCTTTCTCTTGTGCAAGAAGATATCCATTGCTTTGACTCAATGTGCTTTTATGTTCAACTCAACGGTAGGTTTAAGCTTTCGTGTAGAGAGAGTCTTAGGTTAGATTAGATCTTATGTATACAAAGGGGAGAATTGCACGAATGAGTATCAACAATCAACATTTTGGTAAATTTAAATAGAGAATTAATCTTTTGAAAAGTTAAAATAAAATATTTATATCTTTTAGGGTAAATAAAATAAGGAATACATTATAACAGTATTAATATTAATTTTAGGTGATGTAATAGTTATTTATCATGTAATTCGTATATGAATCTGATATGATGCTTATGTGATATATATATTTAAATATCAATAAATAGAAAAAAATCCAAAAAAACATATTAAAATTATATGAAAAAATTTTAAAAAATAAAATAAACATAAACAAAACTTTATAAAATAATTAGATATTATATTTATATAATTAGAATTAGTTTTTCCTAAATATAAATATAATTAATTTTAAAAAATCCAAATGTTTAAATTTCTCGTCAGCCATATGAAATGAAAGAGTGGAGCCATCCTTATGATTATGACCAATGCACCAATGTAAAGCACCATTAACATATACCCCTTCTCGAACTTTGTAATTTGATTTGCAGGGATGGTGGTGACTTCTCTGAACTTGTTGCCATGTGGAAGACTTGAAGGAGGCCGAATAGCTCAAGCCATGTTTGGCAGAAGCACTGCTACTTTGCTGTCATTTGCTACTTCACTTTTGCTCGGCATTGGTGGTTTAAGTGGAAGTGTGCTGTGTCTAGCATGGGGATTATTTGCAACCTTCTTCCGAGGCGGAGAAGAAATACCAGCAAAAGACGAGATCACGCTCTTAGGTGACGACAGATTTGCTTGGGGCGTTGTACTCGGTCTCATCTGCTTCCTCACTCTCTGCCCGAATGTGGGCGGCACGTTCTCAAGCTCGTTCTTCAGCGATCCCTACTTCAGAGGCGATTTCTGAACTGTAAATAGTCAGTTCTTGTGGTTGTTAGTATGTTGAATTTACACCTATTCCTGTAATTATTAACCGTGCATATGTCAAAGTGTAAAGTTAGTTTACAGTTAAAAGTTCGATCTTGCACTAAGTTACTGAATGCCCCCTCCTAAAGGAAATATTTCTGGCCTACCAATTTTCATTTCCCCCCGTCTTGGTGAGAAAAGAGAGTAAAAATGAAAAAGGCTACCCTTTTCTTTTACCATTTTGGTTCATTTGTTATTAATTTTTTATAAGCATATTAGTTATTTTACATTAATCTCCTCTTCATCTTTAGAAACAATTAATTTTCCTTTACTATTCCTTCCGTTTATATATCATAAGTTTTTCATTTATATCCTTATATCAAATTTTTCTCTCTTTTAATTTCTTTTACCAGATAAGTTATATTGAATGAATTGATTGTTCTAAAATTTTACCAGATAATTGTTCTAAAATATCATAAAGTAACTATTGATTCAATCTATGCATATATTAACGGAGAAATAGATGGGTCTTTTTATAAAGGGTAAACTAATTCTTAAAAGAGATTAGTGGTGAAAATAATTTTTAAAATATCAGTTGCTACTAATAGGAAAAGATCCACGTGAAGTGTTTTTTACAAATAAATTGAATGTTCGGTGTAGGATTTAGAAATGGCATTATGGGAATGCAATTTTTGTTTTCGTCAGTTGCACGTGGGAAAGGATTACATTAATAAACAACTTGCATGTTTTTTAGAAAATCGTAAGATATATATATGCAATTCACAATTGTTGGTCCATGGCTTTCTCAAAAGCTAAACATGACGTGGATGAACATGGGAAGGATAACATGTCTGCTCTACACATTTTTTCCCCTAAAACTGCTTTCCCATTTTGCTGTCAAACCCCAACCCTGTCCCTTTACGATTTCACCTTTTCTAACTCGATGACTCGGCTCATCGGTTTCTCGTATTTCAGAATTACGATTTGTAAAATTGCATGCATTCTGACCATGCAATATTTTTTTTATTTTTTTTAAACTCTAGAAATGCGAAAATCTAAATTGCTTCGCAATGGTATTTTGATAATTAAATAATTACTATATCTGAGATAATTTAAAAAAAAAAAATAGTTTGCTCATAATTAACATTAAATATGATACAAAATGCTTATTAGTATGCGATCACATGTTCCTTCACTGACTTGTCGGGTTCCTTCTGCTAAGGGCCATGTGACAACGTTAATTTTGAATCCGACGGTAAACCAGAAATTGATGTAGCATGATTTGTGCAATAGAAAGTGACGATATCATTTTTTTTTTTTTTTTTTTTTTTACGTGTGGCGATACTAAAGAAATCTTTGAATTTTCATTTCAGTATTGCACATTGCTGATATAAACGACCAACTAGTTTGCACTTCTAACTCATCAGAAGGTGTCATTTGAAAGCATAGCACAAATTGTGCACTCACATTTGCATTATAATGTAATCCACTAGATCCAAGCTTAGGTGATATGTTGTATATTTTGCTCAGGTTAGCCTTCATAATACGCAATTAACAATGGCAGTTTATTCAGGTAATTATCCGACCTTTTTTCTCTTTTCCAATATCTGTCGTTTGCTGCACAGAAAATGAAAATAAGAGGGCAGAAAGTCATGGCATATAACAGAAATGCAGAAGCACAAGCATATATGCTCTCAAATCAATCAAACATCTAATTAGGCGAGGATGGACTAGCAATTTCCTAATTTATCGGTTGCAGCTAATTGATCGAGAGAACACCTGCTTCTCTTTTTATATAGTAACAGCCATGGGTATAAATCAGACAATCAAACTTCTATGTACTCAAGCTTAACTCAATAGTTACTTGCTTTTATTTAGAACATGGCTTGTAGAGTCAAACACAAGCTTCTTACTACTTAGACTCACTGAAAACATGAGCCTAATCAACCTGAAATCAACCTTTAATCTATACCAAACTTAAAAAAACAAAAAACGTTCCAAGTTGAATTCAACATCCAATATAAATATAATGTTTAGCTGTAATTTTTTGTGCATAGCATTTATTTTCTCCCTTTATTTTTCAGATAAAATAATTAATGATGTATTAAGTAGAGGTTAGTACATCAACTATGATTCTGACTACTACGTAGAAATTATCTATATATAGTAATACTTCTTATATTATATTGATCAATGAAAACATTATTTTCTTTCTCTTAAAGATTTCTTATATGATATTAGAGCCGTAAGGTTTTTTTCTAGGATTTCTTCTTTGAAGAGCAACCTTAATTGCTACCATTCCTCTTCACTTTTCTTGAAATAATCAATTGGGAACCCATAATTGCACCCTTAATTGTTGCCAATTTACAATCATCTTCCAATTATTTTTAGGTTTTTTTCAAACCTATCATTATGTCTACTTTTGCCATTACCAGTAGTTTTGCACCTCAAGCTCGCTTGATTGAGAAAATCAAGATTGATAAAGCCTCAAAGACAAAGGAATTCAATAGAAAAGAAATTGATAAGCTGGAGAACTTGAAAAGATCTCTTAGGAAGTCTTTTCAGGCAAGTTCATTAACTCCTTCAGATAAATCTTTAATCTTTTATGAAATGCATTCCTCATACAGATCTCATACCACCTCTTAGACACCTAACTCTAGAGCCACCGATCATATGACCTACTCTTCACATTTTTTTTTTTCCATTTTTATACCCTATGCCTTAGCAATAGAAAAATTTTAGCAACAAATAATGCCTTAACTACTATTGTTAGATTAGGAGATATTCATACTACCCCTTCAATTGTCCTCAAAGATGTTCTTGATGTGCCAAAATTGTCAACCAATCTTATCTCTATTCAAAAGCTTACAAATTACCTCAATTGTCATGCTGTTTTTTGTATGTTTGAATGTGTTCTTCGGGATTAAATATCAAGGAGAAATATTGGACTTGCTAAGGAAAGGAACAGGCTCTATTACCTTAAATTGTCTCGGAATACATGAGTAATATTTCTATCATTTCTTAGTCCTTCCAATGAAGATGCTATTAATCTTCACCATTTACTTTTAGGTCACCCTTCATTTAGAGTTTTGAAAATCATGCTTCCCAAATTATTTCAAGGATTAGATATCTCTAAGTTTTATTGTGAAGCTTATCAATTTGCAAAACATACTTGTATATCTAATACTATTAGTAATAAAAGGAGCCCTTTTCCCATATCATTTAGTTCATAATGATATTTAGGGACCTTCAAGTATACCAAATATTTCAAAAGCTTAATGATTTGTTTCATTAATTGATAATTGTACACAAGTTACATGGATCTTTTACTTTAACAAAATTCAAATGTCAACATTATCATTCAAAATTTCCATTCCATGATCCAGAACCAATTTAGGGTTAAAATGAAAACTTTCAAGTTTGACAATACTGGGAATTACTTCAATCAAATTTTATCATCTTATTTTCAAAAGGAGGGCATTATTCATGAATCATCTTGTGTTGACACACCTCAACAAAATGGGATAACTGAGAGGAAAAATGGCCATTTGCTTAACACTAATAGAATCTTACAGCTCGTTCACTTCACTAAATAAAATAAAGAGGGAATGTAATTGTAATTCTTAAGAAATGTAATAAGGGTGTAATACCTATTAATTTGTTTAGTTGAATTAATAAATAACTTAAGAATAAATACATAATAGAACTTTAATGACTAAAGTACTATTGATTCATTTTCTTTCTCAAATAATTCTAAAGTAATAGATGGTGGTAGTGGAAATCGACTATAGGGGTGGAGGCGATGGTAATGGTCGACGACGATTGTGAGTGATGGTGATGGTAATGGCCATGGCGGTGGTTAGTGGTTAGCAGTAGCGATAGTAGCAGTAGCGGTGGCTAGGATGGCGGCTTGGAAGGGAGGTGGGGGGTAGTTACGGCGGTGGTAATGATAGCAATGGTGATGATGATAACGGTAATGGCAATAGCGGTGGCAGTGGCAACAACAACGATAGCGGTGACTGTGGCGGTAATAACGACAGCGATAGTGATAGTAGTGGCAGTAGGGTGATGGTAGTGGCAGCAGTATGATAGTAATGGTGTTGGTGGCGATGATGGTGATTGGTCGTGGTAATGGCAGTGATGGTCAATAGTCGGCGGCGGCGGCAGCAACGGCAATGGTAATGGTGGTCATTGATGGCAATGGCAATGATGGTGGTAATCATTATCAAATTAATATGAGGTTATTTTTGGAAAAAAAAATATGAAATTTTGTAAGGAATTGTGATTTTTGGTTAAATCAAGGAATTCTTATTACTTGATTTCACATAATAGAGATTCTTAAGGAATTGCGATTCGAAAACAAAAAATCAAGTGAACACTGTAATAAAGAATAAGGAGGGAATTGAAGTCTAATTCTCTTAAAGTGAATAAGGCATTAGTATTTCAAGAGAATGTTCCTAAAGAGGTCATTCTCACTACTACACACGTAATAAACATGTTACCCTCATTAGTGTTAGATAATAAAAGTCCTATAGACATCTTCAATAGTTTTTTCCCCCATTTTAGAACATCGAGTGGCCTCATACTAAGAGTCTTTGGTTATACCACCTTTGTGTATGTTCATTGTCAATAGAGTAAAGTTGGATCCCCATGCAATTAAATGTATGTTTCTAGGTTATTTACCCACTCAAAAGGGAATACAAATGTTATCACCCCACCTCGAGAAAATTTTATACTCAACTGATGTCACTTTTATTGAAAATAAGCCATGCTTCACAAAGTCCCATCTTCAGGGGAGAAAGTCAATGTTAAAGATGAAACTTTTATGCCTTTGAACCCTCAACTTACCTACACTTGCTCCTAAATTCTCATCCAACAAAGTCTAATGACCTTTTTGGAAAGTCCTATACAAGAGTCAGTTAAAGAGAGCCTTTCTTCAAAACATAAATCTTCTTTAGAGTCAATAACTACAACTCAAGGTTTTTAAAGATTTTCATAGGTATATTCAAAAAGAACAACTGTTCGAGACTTGCAATAGGTTCAAAAACCTAACCTGAGCTGTGAAAATGAGACTATAGTAAGAAGTAATCTTTCATTGCAATTACAGAAAATTGAAAAATCCACAAACAATGATGATCTCCCTATTGCTATTCAAAGGGGCATTAAAGAATGCACTAAGAGACCCTTTTACCCAATATCTCACCATATATCACTCAAACACTTGTCACTAACCTACATAAAATTCATAATAAGCCTAAATACTATTTTTATACCTAATGTTGTGCCTAAGGCATTATTAAGAAGAGAGTAGAGAGATGCCATAAGAGAGGAAATGTGTGCTTTAGAGAAAAATAAAACATGGGAAATTGTCGATAAGCCAAAAGGAAAGAACATAATAGACTATAAGCAGCTATACACTCTTAAATATAATGTAGATGGGATACTTAAGAGATAAAAAGCAAGATTAGTTGCAGAAGGGTACACTTAAATGTATGGTGTTGATTATTAGGAAATTTTTGCTCCAATAGCAAAAATGAACACTGTAAAAATCCTATTATCCTTAGCAACTCACTTTGATTGGCTACTTTTATAGTATGATGTGAAAAATGCTTTCCCTCAATGAAGACTTAGAAGAAGAAATTTACAAAAATATCCCACTAAGTTTCAAAGAAGAAAGCTAGAAAACAAAGTTTATCAACTAAAAAAGGCTTTATATAACCTTAAACACTCTCTAAGAGCTTGGCTTGGTAGGTTTACTAAAGTCATGAAGGCTTCAAGTTATAAGCAAAGCCAAGGTGACCATACTTTGTTCATTAAGCACTCAGCCTCAAGGAGATTAACTACTCTCTTAATGTATGTTGATGACATTGTTGTTACTGGTAATGATAAGAAGGAGAACTAGCAGTTGAGACAACAATTGACCAAAGAATTCAAATTAAAAGAGCTTGGGAAATTGAAGCGTTTTCTTGGTATTGAGGTGGCTTACTCAACTAAAAGGATATCACAACAAAAATATATGCTTGATCACTTAAAGGAAATAAGAATGATGGGGTGTAAATCGGTCTCTACTCCAATGGATCCAAATTAGAAACTTACAAAAGCTAAAGAGGGGGCAACAATTGATAGAAAGATGCTCCAAAGATTAGAGGGGAAACTCATATATCATGCACATACTTGACTTGACATAGCATACTTTGTGAGTATGATAAATCAATTTATGCATGATCCTAGAAACTCTCATCTACAAGTAACTTATAGGGTTTTACACTATCTTAAGAGAAGTTTTGGAAAGGGGATTTTGTTCAAAAAGAGTGATAATCTCACACTAGAAGCCTACAATGATGCAAATCATGCAAGATCAATAGCAGATAAAAGATCAACTTCAAGCTACTGTACATTTCTCGGAGGAAATCTTATAGCATGGAGAAGCAAGAAACAAAATGTTGTAGCTAGATCAATTGCAGAATCTAAACTGAGGGCACTTGTTTAAGGGATCTGCGAGTTGCTATAGCTGAAGAAAATTCTAGATGACTTGAGAATCAAATGGAAAGGACCTATGGAGCTTTACAGTGACAATAAATCAACAATCAGCATTACTCATAATCCTATACAACATGCGTAAGCATTGTAAAATTTCCAAAGGCTAGGATCAAAGCAAATGCCTTGGTATTGTCAAAATTTCTTGAATCAGTAAATCAAATCAATTTATAAATCACTTTTCTTTTAAAAGACTAAAGTTTCTTAAGTATAGAATATTTAATCCAAATATTTAAAACACTTAAACCTAAGTTAGCTTCTTCTTAATATACTTTGGTTTAAGATATGCTATACCGAATCCTTAGACAAAAGCTTTATTGCATTATTACTATCTATTTTTGACATTATTTTCTTTCCGTTTTTAACCAACCATGTCTATTTTATCATAGTTAAAGGACCTATACCTTATCAAATCTTATTTATCAATCCATTCACTATTCTGACCACCTAAGACTTAGGAATCGTTGCCATTTATTATTTTATTTTTATATAGTCCAATTCCAGTTCAATTAGACTAATCAAAGGAAAGCTTCCTTTTCCTCTTCTTCAAGTTGCAATTTAACATTCCCCCCTACTACTAGAGTAACCACGTGTGTCACGAACTGAGGACGGCCTAGTCGTGGCAGACGCCGTATACTGTATAAAGAACCCCTAATTGGTTACCCTTCCAATCAAGAACTTTTCACACAATATACAAGGCTCTACAACCACTAGTTTCCAAAGAACATCCAGACTCCCATGATATCATTACACAAACATATTTATATAAAAATTTAAGTTACAAAGCTTACATTACGTAGCATTTAAGTATGTCTAGGTCTAATATAATAAGATAAACAAAAGTACATAAGTAGAAGTCTACATAAACTGTTCTCTCAGTACACATAGCTGCTCGCTCTTGCCCAAATCCTCAGGCTAACCTGTGGCATCCCTCGTCCTGTCTCTACGAACAGGCTATCTTGCAACAGAAGTCTAAAGGGGTGTAAGCCTAAGCTTAGTGAGCAAAACCCTCAGCCACACCACAAGCAAGTTATAAATACATTATATTCAAGCATATGAATGAATGATCAACCAGAATGCCAAACAATACGTATAATTAACTAGTTCATATACGTAACTCAGATTTAACGCCCTCCGAAGTCAGGGTTGGAGTATACACGGCACCAATCAGATCCGGGTATTATACTAGAACTTACTTTACTACGGAACCCCACGTTCCATACTTATATCAAATAATTCTTTTAATTTCAGAATACCCAAGTTCTAGTATAATTGTGAGTGGGCCCCCGCAGTCCACACTCACCCCTAAACAGAGGTCTCTAGACTCGACCCTTAGCCAGGCGGTTGGCGCCTCCAACGCCTAGTGTTCCCGCGGGCCAAGGTAAGGTCATTTTGTACGAGTGCACCGTACATAACCAAATAAATGAATAATATCAACCCCCGAATGGCCTCTCTTTACCTCCGTGTGATGTGACGGCCGGAATAGTATCCATGCTATGCATGTTAATGCATGTCTCAATTTCTTTTTATAGGCCGAGTATAATTAGGTTCAAATTATGCTATGACCATCCAATTGTGCACACAATCATTTTCTATACTACCATGCAACAAACATAACATTATCATTATTTAAGATAAGTTCACAATTCAAGACATACCAACATACACAGGCATTTTCCCCAATCCCCACACAATCATCAATTATCAATAATATTTAGGTCCACTATCTACAATCACAAGACAAGCATGGAATCATTAGGTAAATACTCACTCGGCCATGGTGATTTGCCCTAATCGTAGTAGTCGATTGGGAGGTCCTCACGCTCCTCAGAGTCACCTGATCATTATGATTTGATAAGACTAGTAAGTAACTAATTTAACTAATACTTCTAAACATTTAATTACCTAATCTACTTAGACTATTATCAACTTTTTCCCGGTTAGACTTTATTATTAATCGTATGTAACTTTTTCGTTTCATTTCTGATATTTATGAATTTATAGTCATTTTTCATCGTTTTCGGACGTATATTCATACAGTAATGTTTGTTTTGGACGTTAAAACCCCTATTTTATATTATGAACTAATTTTATAGAAATTTTTAGCTATAATACTTAAGTATTGCTATTACTTATATTTATAACATTTATTCCCTAAATTCTTATAATTAAGGGATTTACTTTGTCATTACTAATTCATGTATTGATTTAGGTATAATCTAGTTTACAAAGTGTATTATGATTTACTAATTTTAGTATCTAATTATCTACATTTTCTTATTTTTCTCATTTTCTAAACTTATGCTTATGTCATTGCTTACATCATCTTTCCTTTATGCCTTCATATGCTTATGTCATCTTTTCTTTATGTCCTCATATGCCTATGTCATCATCTACCTCATCATTTGATTACATAAGCATTACATCATGCTTATGTCACATGTACATGTCTTATGTACATTTATTTCTTACTTTATACTTATGTCTTATACTTATACTTATGTATATATACCTTATACTTATACTTATGTACATATACCTTATACTTATACTTATGTACATATACCTTATACATACATATACTTATACATCTACATATACTTATACCATATTTATACATGTATTTCTACTCATATACCTATACGGTTGAATACGTATTTTTATACTAAAATTTCGTATGCCAAATTTTCTCTTAAGAAAATTCTCTCAATTTTCATCCTTTTGCATTTCTATGTATGTAGTTAGTATAATATATGTATATATAGTTAGATATGGTCTTAAATTAGGTTATGTACATGATACATACTTATGTACAAAGGTTCATACACTTGTATTCCTTTGGTATTTCTTTATGTATACACATCTAAGAGTACATATACATGTATTCCTTCCATTTCCTTCATGATCCATCACTTTCTACACTTAAAGATGGAGACTTTGTTTTCTTCTCTTCAAGACTTCACTAAACACTTAACTACTTACCTAATCTACCTAATTAACTAACTAATGAATAACATAAAATAACATAAAACAAGTTAAGAACAGACCTTTAATTGTGTTGAAGTTTAAGGGGACAAAAGAAAAAGGATGAAAGTGAAAGAAGAAGGAGAGCTCACGGCATGAAATGGGGACTTTTGTTTTTGTTTCTTTTGTTTTGTTTCCAATTATGAAGACAACAAATGGAGAAGTCTAGAAGGATGAAAAGTGGACGGCAACAAATTGCAAAAAGAGGAAAGAAAAAAAATCAAAATGAAAAGAAAAGAAAATCATCATTAAGTTAATGAGATATTTTCCTTATCTCTTAAGACTTTTGACTTTTCAAAATGTTGACTTTAGTCAACATTTGTTGACTTGGTCAACTCTTTGACTTTGGTCAACATGCCTTACCTTAATCAACATTTGTTAAGTATGTTTAATTTTGTGAACATAATGTGGTAATTAAGGAAAATTAGAGGAAAAATGAAGGAAATGAGGGGAAATGAGATATTTGATGAATTGATTTGTAAACATTGTTAATGAGATCTTACTTTAGGTCTTTATAGCCTATATATCTCATTTGATAAACTACTTTGAATAACAAATGCAAAAAGTACCAATTTAAGTGTTAAGGTTCACTACATAAACATAATCTTCAACTATTACCCTAACTCTAAGTAAAACTATCTTAATCACTTACTTAAAATGTGAATATAATCTATGACTCATTATCTTAACTTCTAATGGATCACCTAAGGATTCAAAGCATATAAGTATGATTAAGGGTCATCTCTAACCCTTTACTAGTGAATTGGACAAAAGGATAAGCATTATATTATTAATTAGGGTTTTAGGGTATATCATGTTGGATTAGTACACATGTGTCTTTAAAATAATCATTTTTAGGGTTTCTATTACTTTTGAATAAATCTTTAGCATTTAGGAACATTTAGAGTAGAAAAATTCTTTACGCGATTAAGTAATTCTTTTAGAGTTTTTACTTTCATTAGCCTTGTCGACTCCTAAATGGTCTAACATAGTTGAGTCTATTACTAAGGCTAGGTTGATAATTTTAGGGGTTCACAACGTGTCCTTTCCAAAAAGTAGAGATTTGACAATTAGAGCCAAGGACACATCGACATCTTCACTACAGTAACTGCATCATCCCTCTCTTTTAGGTTTCCAACGGCCACTGAATCTTTTCCCCTAAGAGTATGAAAATCAAACTCCTAACTGTAGAATAACAAACACTCTACTATCCCTCTGGTTTCCTAATGTTACATAAACTTAAGAAAAGTAATGCACTCTCAACCCAACAATAAGAGAAGAATCAAAGAGGAGTCGGTGTAGAGAGTGGTAGCATTCTCAAAAGGAAAACACTGTTTCGAGCCTTTCGTAGGTAAGCCACATTTGACTCACTTGTAGCATTTCTATTATCCTTCAAGTTGTGGTTGTTTAGTTCATGTTTTGCCTAATTTAAGCTGTGTTGCACTGCTGTTGAGTTACAGCTTGCTGGTAGTGCCTTGATCAAGGTTTGTAGAGTAGACTTGAGTTTTGTCCCTATCAAGTAAAGTGCTGTTCGAAAATTTTTGTTGCTAGCCAAGAAGTTCTGAATCGTTCTAGCTACTGCTGTCCATGCGAAGGTTTAAGTGTTTAGGATTTCCTTGCTACTATATCACTACTGTAAGTAGTTGAAGCCACTCCAAATTGAAGAACCTAAGTCCATCCATTTAATCAATCAAGTATTGTGTAGAACCTAGCCAACGCATCCCCTATCCCACTTATAAATTCTACTCTACTGTCATAGTCATGTATGCGTGTCCCTCTGCTGTCGAATGCAAGTGTGTGTGTGTTCTGTCTTGTGTAAGTGTGTCCATTGTCGTATGTGTGTATGTGTCTACTGTCATGTGTGTGTGTGTGCAGTTGAGTTTATGTGTGTTTTGCTGTCGCTTGTGTGAGTGTGTCTACTGTCGTGCATGTGTGTGTGTCTACTGTCACATGTGTGTGTATGCAATCAAGTGTGTATGTCCTGTCGTGTGTGAGTGTGTGTTTATTGTCACGTGTGTGTACTGTCGTGTGTGTGTGTGTTCTGCTATCAAGTAGCTATGCTGTCGTGTGTATGCGTATGTTGTCACATGTATGTGTATGTTCTACTATTGAGTGTGTATGTGCGTGTATGTGTGTGTGTTTTGCCATCAATTGTGTATGTTGTCGTGTATGTATGTGTGCTGTCTTACGTGTGTGAGTATTCTTCTGCTGTCGAGTTTGTGTGTGCGTGCTCTGTCGTATGTGTGAGTGTCTTGCTGTTGAAGTGTACATGTGGGAGAAGTGTATGTGTACCTTGTCGTTGTAGTGTAGCTACCAAGTTAAAGCTGTCAAGTTGCTGCTGTCCGCTGTTGTGCGTAGATCTTCTACCGTAAGCATGGCAAATTGTGTTGTGTTTAGCAAACTCTAGGTGAGTGCAAGCTTTTGGTGTTAAGTTGTGTTGCTCGGTAGGTTATCTTTTATATAATCTTGGGTTAGCTCTGCAAAAGAAAACTAAGTATATATAACATTTTCTCTTAGTTTATAGTGATACTAACTAATCAATCTTAGCCAAGTTATGTCTCGTGTACCCATAATTCAAGTTATCCTTTTTCTTGTCTAGACTATTACCAACACCCAAAAATCTTAACTGATCTTCTTCCTTAAGTGAAAACTTGAAGGACCTAAACTAATAAACACTTAAGCTTAATCCATAATGATACAACCTTAGTAATCACCTTAAAGCTAAGATCAAGAGGAAACATTATTCAAACCACAACTAAAATTTTAACTATAGTTAAAAAGTTAAAGAATAATTTCTTTAACAAAGAAAATGTTGCATAAAAAGAATAATTTCTTCTTTCACTTATCCTCTACTATTTGATCACAATTAAAAATCTTTCTTTCTATCAAGTAATTTTGGTTAGGCCTATGGATTATTACGATCCATAACTTGCCATAGCTAAGTAAGTTTCCTATTATCCCATGTCTTGTGTGTGCTTATAACTTAGTGGCACTAAATTTTTAAATTAAATGGTAGATGCATGGGGAAAATTTAGGAAAATGCTTATGTATGTTATTGTCTTGTATTAAGTGAAGCGTAAGCGAGGAATTATATATCTCATCACCCGAAATGTATGTATTTGGATAAATTATTGAGTGTTTGAAGTAATTGATTGATCACCTTATAACGAATTTAATTGTATTACGCTAAAAACCGCACAAAATGGAACATGTATTATTATGACATATGCATATATATATATATATATAACTCAAGCCAATATATTATACGGCGGTAATGAAAAGGTCTTGCAAGGGTTATTATTATTATAAATATGAGTTATTTGTATAGTGCACTAGTATTATAAAGCTTTATCTTGGTCACAGGCTTACTAGGCACCGAAGACGCCAAGCATATGCTAAAGATCATTATTTAGAAACCTCCGTTTAGAGATAAGCGAGGACTATTAGGCCTCACTTACATACTACACCTGAACTTAAAAATCTTTGTATAATTATTTTCTCAATTGTAGTACTTAGATATGTTAGACTTAAACTCTCCAACCCCGATTTCGAAGGACAAAAATTTAAGTTAAATAAAATACCTAGACAATTATATATATTTGTTTGGCATATTGATTTCTTATGTATTTATATATTGATTTAAACTGTTTGATAACTTACTTATTGATATGATTAAGGTTTTTCACTAAACTATTGATTTGTTCCCTTACAGATTTTTGTTGTAAATACAAGATATCTTTACCTTTCCAAGGAAGGGTATGTCTATGGTGAGGTCTACCAAGCTTTTTAAAACCTTTAGGAAGGTTTTTGTTTTTGGTTTTGAGTTGAGAGAGCTACCATAAAGTCTTGTTGCAGGACTCTTATATTTATTCAACTATATTTATTTTTGCTCGTCTTTTATTAACTGATATTACAAAGAACTTAAAATACCAAAAGTTTGGAGTCCTTGATAATATTAGACTTAAATTGTATAAAAAAAATTTTGGTTACAGTTATGTGAATTTTCTACTTTTAATCATATGTATGATTCCAATTAACTTAATACAATTAGGAGGATAACTTAGGAATATAAAGCCTAATGTAACGTACAAAAACTATTGATCAACAAGGGAGTTGATCCTTAATCTTCTTACAGTATACCGTAACCTATCACAAATAAAGTATCATTCGGTGTATGACAGCATGATAAGATGAAATACATTAAGATCTACAAACATTTCATTAAGGAAAAGTTAGAGAAGTTAGAGGGTAGTTTAATTTATGTGTCATATATTTACTCTGTAAGGTAATTTGCAGATGTTTTAACAAAATGATTAAATATTATAAGTTTTTAGGAGATTATTTCCAAGTTAAGAATTATATATATCTATTTCTCAATTTGAGGGAGAGTGTTGAGCTATACTTTTTTGTACATAGCATTTATTTTTTCTCTTTATTTTTTAAACATGATAATCAATGATATGTTAGGTAAAAGTTGGTATACTAACCATGATTCCGACTACCATATATAGTGATATTTCTAGTAATGTTGATCAACGAAAATATTATTTTCTTTTTTTTCAAAATTTCTTACTATAATGTTTTTAACACAAAACAAGTATGAACAAAATTAATCGAACCTAACTTAAGCTCAAGATCTATAAATTGTGCTTCAATCTTGAGCTCAAGCTCAATCAAGCTAGAAACCATATAATCTAAAGCTTAATGCAACTCAAGTTGAGCTAGTGTAACAAAATTTCAAGCTAGGGTCATGCTCAAGCCCAAATATCATTATAACTTATAGCCTAAGAGTTGCTACTTTCAGGTCCATAGAGTTGCTTGAAGAAAATTATCCATTGATTGTTTACCCTGACCGTCACAATATACTGAATCTGTTTTAAGTGACTAGTTACAAGACGTCATTTTTCACTCAAAAGATGTGACATTCCATGTAAACTTACACATCGGACAACATTAACTATCCACTAATCCACGTCATATATTGACCGTTAACCATTTCTCAATAGAGACTACAGCTGAAACTAATAAAGCGGCGAACAAAAGGACCAACACATTTACACAAAGAAAAATAAAAAATAACAGGGTCAAAAGAAAAACAAAAAGCCTTGATAAGATAAATACAAATGTGTTTCATCATGGCCCAAGAAAAAAAGCACCAACAATATATGAAGGGTGTCAGCAAAATAGTAAAACATTACCCTTGTCTGTGCCAATTTCTTCACTGCACCCAACTCTCACCAGTAATCTCCACAGGAACAAACACCATCCTTGAAGTTATGGAAGCGATTTGCATCTCTCACTATAATCTCTCTTTCAGTTATCAATGAGATGAACTTTGTGGCATTATGACAATCACCACAAATTCGCAAATTCTTGAAAATTCGAATAGGAGTCTTTGGAGGAGAACTCAAGATTCCATACGCAATTGCCAGTCTTTCACTATGACTTGTTAGAATATTCTCTTTCTCATCATCCTCCACATCCTGCAACACAAACCTGTAATCCGGAACATAACCTAGACTTTTCATTTTTGCAGTCAAAGTTCTCAACTCCTTTTGGATCTCCTCAATGTGTGGATGGGATTGATTGTTCATGTAAAAGACATCAACCTTATTATTCATTTCAATTGAGCTCCAACCAGGAGTTTTCTTCAGTCCCCTATCTCTAGCTAATGACCTGACATCATTCACCCCCTCCCATTTTCCCACATTTGCATACATATTTGATAGCAAAACATAGTAGCCTACATTTTCAGAATCAACTTCAAATAAACGCTTTGAAGAATATGCACCTAGCTCTACATTACCATGGATTCGACAGGCACCAAGAATAGCACCCCAAATAGAAGCATCAGGAAGCACAGGCATGCTCTCAACAAAATGATAAGCCTTTTCCAAGTAACCAGCTCTAGCAAGCATATCAACCATGCAGCCATAGTGCTTTAAAGCAGGCCTAACACCATACTCTTTCTGCATCAGCTCAAAATACCTTTGACCCTCATCAACCATACCAGCATGACTACATGCTGATAATAAAGAAACAAATGTTATATGATCTGGCCTGATCCCCTCTTGTAACATCATATCAAATAAGTACAGAGCCATGTCACCATGCCCATGGATTCCAAAACAATATATTATTGCATTCCAAGTGACAGATGTATCCCTTGGAATGCAATAGAATAGGGATATGGCATCATCTAGTCTTCCACATTTTCCATACATGTCAATGAGGCAGGTAGCCACATAGACATCCATATAAAGAGAGTTTTTAATAACAAGTCCATGTATTTTCATCCCTCGTTTTGCAGCACCAACACTTGCATAAGCTGTTAGGATACTAACCCAGGTCCCCTGATTCGAAGTTATGTCATCACACTGTTCCATCATCTTATATACATCAATTGCCTCACTAGCAAAGCCATTTTGGGCATAGCCTGTGATCAGAGTGTTCCATGAGATGACATCTCTAAATGGGAGCCTCTCAAAAACTCTATGGGCAACATCAACAGATCCCATCTTTGCATACATGTCTACAACTGCATTTCCAATGACAACATCCTCTAAAAGCCAATACCTCCGAATGGCAAAACTGTGAATGGACTTGCAAGTATTAGTATCACTTATTTGCGCAACAGTTGAAGCTAAACTCACCAATGTCAGTAGATCAGGAGATACTTCAGCTAATTGCATTTTCATAAAATACTCAAAGGCAGTAACTGGATTATGATTCTGCTCATAAGCAGCAATGATCGAGTTCCATGACACCACATCTCTTACAACCATCTTATCAAAAATTCTTTTCGCACTACCCAAGATACTGAATTTAGCATACATATTAATCAAAGCATTGCTCACAAACAAATTGAATTCCAACCCATGCTTAATAACATACAAGTGGATCAACAATCCATAGAGAAGATCATTAGATTGAGCACAAACAGGAAGTATACTACAGACTGTTACAGCGTCCATCTTCACTCCCTGAGACCTCATATGAGACAAAACATCAAGTGCCTCATATGCATTTCCATTCTGGCTATAACCTGAAATCATTGCATTCCATGAACCCATATCTCGGAACGGCATCTCATCAAATAGTTTACGAGCAACCTCTAAATAGCCAAACCTAGTATACATGTGGACTAAGGAAGCTGCTACAAAAACATCAGCTCCAAACCCCAGCTTCGAAACTAAGCAGTGTAATCTTTTCCCATCAGTGATACTCCTGCAGGCTTTTAGTACTGGGGGAAAGGTATAAAAGTCAGGTTGAAGACCCGAGGTCAACCTAAATGTGTAGAAACAATCTATAGCTTCACATACTCGGCCATTACGAACACATGCAGACACCATTGAATTCCAGGTACGCACATCCTTCTCTTGAATCCGATCAAAAGTGGAATGTGATAATGAGATATTGCCAAGATGAGCATAAAGATTGACCAGCCTGGTCGATGTAAAATTGTTTTGAGCCTTTCCCGACACCAATAGGAAGGCATGGAGGCGCTTAACATGATTGATATTTGTACAGGATTTGAACAGGGCCTCAAAATCGATCTCATTCTTTTCATTCTCAAAGAAATCTGATGCAACTTCAAGAGCATTTGTTGATGAAAATGGACGATGGAGCAATGATAGTGCAGGCTGAAACACAAGTATGTGTCTAGCTTTGCACTTTGAGATCAACCTGAGATAAATAGATAAACTAAGCTAAGCAACAGAACAATATATACCTCCTTTCATCATAAATTCATTGCTAATACCCAATTATACAAGCAAGTAATTAAATAAATAGCAGAGACTCAATTCATTATTGCGCTTTCAATCAAACTTATAATTCTTAGCACATGAATATGTTATCACTAACCTAAACAGCTGTTATATTTTTCATAGAGGCTGAAATCGAATTAAAAGAAATGGAGGAATAATTTTCGCTGAAGCATTTCGTATGTATTTTTTCACCAGGGTTTTCTCGTCATCAGCACAACAAAACGAGAGAACTTAGAAACAGCAAAAAGGGTTGTAATTACCTGTACATCCATGCAAAGTTTGTGAATCATGTCAGGAATACATCTCCATACGATATGACACGACAAATCAAGTTATACTCCCATATCAGAATCTACTAAAAACAACACCTAGCTATCACTACAGTTCTCAAAAAGGAAACAAATTTTGAAAATCTGAAACTCGGGAAAAGGCAGTCCGTCTATACTTCATTCCGAAGACACAGATGTAGCTCTTAGTTGATATTACGTGAGAAGAAAAAATTCATTCTACTTTTTTCTCTTTGACAACGTATGGAACTTTTTACGTCAAGAGAAAGGAGGCAAGTTGGTTCAGAATCTAACAGAGAAATTACAAGTTTCGATTTCAAAAAATTGAAAAAAAAAAAAAAAAGAAAAAGAAAAAGAGCAGTATCTCGCATGAACTGTCCGAAGGGTTTAAGTAGGTTTTGTTATCAATTCTAGATTTTAGTGGAGAAGAGAGGAGGGGGAGAATCGTTTATTGGTCTGAGAGATATGGGCCCTTTATCTAAAGCCCATCTTACTCTCTGTTTTCTTAAGACGTGTGTAATTTATTATGGGAAATTTCGAGGGTAAACACAAAATACAGATGGTACACCACGCTAAAGGTGTAAAATAACTCTAATATTGTACAAAAAAAAAAAATCATATAGAAAAAGTCACGTTCAATCTAATTGGTTTAATGATAAATAGAGAAAAAAAAAAGAAAAAAAATTGTTATGTAGCCATCCTCCCGTAAGAATTGATAGAGTTTATTTTCATTATATTGAATTTTTTTTAAATTATGTGCTTGATAATATGGATTTTCAAATATGATTTTCTAAGAAAGGGGTATAGATACCGTAGCACTCTGTTTCAAACTTCAAAAGATCAAATGATATGATGCTTTAAAACAAAGTAGGAGTAAAAATTTATATTTCTCCAATGACTTGTATATTTATTGAAGATACTAAAAGCAAAATCTATAAATGCAACTTTAAAATTTATGATGGTTGATAATATTATTTTAATTACTAAAGCTATACGCTGAATGAAGATCACGTAGCATTTTCCCTAACATTTTTTAGCTTTAGATTATAACGTAATACATTGTTCATTTTAGATTACAACGGAATACATTGATTACATGCAATAGAATGCAAATCCACATATCGCTCTTATCCATGTAATAAAGTAAATGTCATTTTTATGAACGGTGCTCGAAACCAAATTAAAGAACTTTAATTTATATATCCGTTCTTGATGCACTCAACGTCTACCTCAATGACACCAGATAATTTGAAAGGATAGTAAACTCAAAAAAAAATTAGAAAAAAAGTTCAAAATGGGACTGAAGATCACAAAGACCATATGTTTATGAAACTATATTGTAACGGATAAGAAAAGGAAAAAAAAAAAAAAAAAAGAAACCACCATTCACGTTAGTTATCCACAAAACGGCCATGTTCTTAAGCTTCATAACCAATTAGATTTGCATATTTTATATATAAATGGTGAAAAAATAATTAGAAAACTTGTGATAAGACTTATATAAAGAGAGAAATGGTTTCAGTTTAAGAAAGAAACAAGAGAATATTATTGGGAAGAAAAAACGAATCTATGCAAAATAACCTACTGAAATTACATATTTTCTATATAAATCGTGAAAAAATAATTAGAAAATTTGTGATAGAGCTTGTATAAAGAGAGAAATGATTTTAATTTTTTTTGGTTAAAAATGATTTTAATTTGAGAAAGAAATAAAAGAATATTATTGAGAAGAAAAAAGAATCTATGCAAAATACTCCTTTTCACTAAAAAAAAAAAGGCTTAAAAACCTCTTGTATATGAATGTAGTTAAAAAATGAATTTAAATAATTAAATTGGATATCAAACATGCAAACAAAAAAAAAAAAAGCTATAACATTAACATTAAAGCGAAGTGGCAGAAATTGAAATAAATATTGGGAAAAATATGACAGATGGGCGGTGAAGGGAGGAGTACCTAGAGCAAAAAATAAAGAAATAAAACCACAAAGAAAGGACAATTGGTAACTGTTAAGTTGAAGCCACTATTACATGGAAAAGGACGGGCATGAGAAGTAAATGAAATAAATGAAAGTGCCTTGTTATTCCAAAAACGTGTGAAGATGAGACAACAAGATAAGATTTGGAGAAGTTATTTTTAAATGGATTATTTTATCGTTACGAAGGAAACAATCTAATTTTTTATCATATTTTTTATTTTACATCCATTAAATCTAAATTATTTAAATAATTATATTTTTAAGATTTGGATTTAATTAATATAAATTAAAAGTAAAATAAAAGATTGTATCAATCCCATTGACTATGAAGAATAGAAACATAAAAACTACCTAAAATTAAATATAATCCTATAGATTAAAATTATAGGATATAAATGAGAAGTCCCATGGTATTTATATATAATATTTTTATAATTTATTTCAATTTGAGTCAAATAATTATGTTGTTTGGAAAATATTGCATTGTTTATCTAATTATATATTATAAGGAATTAACAGTTTTGTTTATTGCAAATTTAAGGAGACATAGGCAATCAATATATAACCACAAAATAGACACACTTAATTTTATTTTTTTTTTAGAAAAGTAAAATGCATAGATTTATCATTTATCATATGGCAGAAATCTTTAAACACTTGGTGGTAAAAATCACTAATATATTCAAATCCAACACTAAAATCCTCATAAATAAGATTTAAAAATAAAATAGAAAACCAACTTATAATAAATTATCATAAAAAATAGTTTTCAATTTACCAATAAACAAACAACATGACTGATATTTGAAGAAATTGAGATTATGAAAAAGACAAAAAAAATCACTAACTTCAGGTTGATTGCTCGAGCATTTGACAGAGTTTTACCTTGTTTGACTCTCCGATCATGTTGGCTCATATGCATCAGTTTCGCAATAATTTATTAAATTATACCATCAACAACTATTACCTAAAATTGATCACTCAATTAATTGCTACTATGCGAGATAGTTCTCACTTATGAGTAAATGCTTCTGTAAATGCAACCGATATAAACCAAAATAACCTGATTTTTCGAGATAGTAAGCACTCCACATGAGAAATTTACCATGATATAAGAAATTTGAGCTCCTATTGTCGCATTGCAAATCAAATTCTTACGACGAAAAGAAAGGAATGAATTGTTTTGTCCCTATGTGACTATATGAATAACTAAACAACGAAAAAATACTTTAAAAATTTATTAAATAAATAAAAAATTCTCTTTTCACCCACTTTGCTTCATATACCTAAAAAGCACATATTCTAATTTAGGGTCATCATACTTGGTAATAAAATTTTAAAATAAAAGCACAAACTTATTTTCATTAGAATTTGTAAATGTAAAGGTCTAACTAAAGTAATCATGTGTATTCTACGTGAATAACGTACTACATATGACTTCAAAAAAGCGAAGTAATAATAATACCTAAAGAGATTATTATAAGAGAATGAGGTTGGAAGAAGGAACAGTCGATCTTGGTATCTCTAAAGTACGAGTGACAGATAAAGTAACCTTAGGGAATCTCAGGTATTTATCTTATAGCTTAAGTTAATAGAATTGGTTCTTTACTTAAACTGCTTATTTGATCTTAGAAAGCAGAGGTATTGTAGAAAATACAGTTTTCAATTCTCTTTAAGAGTTGTAAATAAAGAAGAAAGATTAGGTATTTATAAACTCTTGAGCAAGATAACATCCGTCAGATCATTTAAGTCATTAATGGATAGAGTGAGCTTTACTCAATTCATAGTTATCTTAAATGAGCTTTGAGTTATAAGTACATGAGCATGCCTAAGAAATGTTAGAGGTGGGCAAACTGATCTAATGATTCTTGTACTAAGCCCATAAGCCAAATCTCCCTTAATCATTTAGAAATATAGATTGGACACTATAGAGGGCTAAATCTAAAGTTGGGCTTTAAGCCCATTAATTAATTAAGTTTAACTCCTTAAGCTAAGATGACAAGGCCTAAAGAGTTAAGCTCATGAAATTTGGGATGATCATGGGAGATTTGTCATAGTGAGCTTTGAGTAGAATGCATTGGATGTACTTGCCCGATCCAACTTTTCTTGGTTTAACTTATACTAAAAATAATAAGCCTATTATTAGGCTTATTTTAAGGCCTAAATCGATAAAAGGAGTCCAATTAAGATATACTAATAGAAGGGTTCGATCCTGGCTATTGATCACCATCACAATCCAATCGATTGGATCAATGACCATTTCCTATAAATACCCCCTTCCCTTCTTCGTTTAAACAAGAGGAAAAACTTATTAATGTTGTTACTTTGCCAAAATCCTGCTTTAAAGATTAAATACTTGAACACCTCAATAACTCTATCTCGTTCTTCATTAATTATAGAGTTTGATGTCATTGCACTCCTCCACTCGTCACCGCACTCCTCCACTCGTCACCATATGTATTGGAGCCTTACTAAGATTGTCCGCTCCTCTTCCCTATCTTAACTCACTCGAGCATCACATACATGTGGTATGAGTCATTTCCTTAGTCACGTATAGTATAGGTAAATACTTAGTATGTATGTGATTATCATATTTTAACTTATACACTTACATTTTTTGTGACTCCACTGGGGAGAAAAGACTTGCCAATTACATCATGGTACTTCCACAAAGAAGACTTACTAATCATACAAACAACAATAATTAGGAAGAAGAAGGTACTACTATGACTAATGACCAAAATGTGCCTCCAGATGAAGGTATGAATCAAAGAGATGGTACGCAAGAAAGTGTCCCCAACGATATGCAATTAGCACATAAGCTTCAAGAGACCAATCAGAATTTGAATGAACTTAGGGTGATGTTTAATCAATGTGCACTTGCTCTAGCTGCTTTTGTTATTGCACAACAAGGGGCAATTATCTTGGTTCCCTCTAATATGGTACAACAACACACTATAAAAGCTCCTCAACTACTCAATCCCTTTGCTACCAATGAGCAAGACATTCCTAGGGTCGATGAGTAGCTTCCTATAGTGGAACCAACACCTATATAGCATTTCATACCCAAAATGAGAAATCAAGGAATTTATATTGGAGGTTCATCATCTTTATGTGATACCCTACCTGTCACAATTGTTGAATCTATATGCCCTACACCTATGAATTATGCCCTAGCAAATTTTATGCAAGTAAATTTCATTAACCTTACCCTTACAATGCCAAGAAGAGTAGAAACATATATGTAAAGGGTTTCGTTTGTGACCAAAGAAGATCTCAACATGTACTTAAGAGAAATACAACTGAAATCCATAAAAAAATGTGTTAGCACTAAAACTCCCGTGTCATTTGCACATCATTGGCAAACCGTATCCAAAAGACTACGTGAGTTTGAAATTCATGTTGTTTGATGGAGAAAAGGAAGTATCAAGAAGCACTTATTGAAATTTATTGAAACTTTAGAAGTGTATGGATTAGATGATGATTTAAAGTTGAGGGACTTTTTGAAATCTCTCATAGAGAAAGCCTATGCTTGGTATGTTAATCTCCTCCTAAGGTTAATTGATTTATGGGGTAGAATGTGCAAGATGTTTTTCGAAAAGTTTTTCTCTACTTAAGAAAGGGTTACCCTCACTAACATGAGAAGGATTCGCCAGAAGCCCAAGGAGGGTCTCTTAGACTATATTAGCACTTTAAAAAATGTTTTTTTAGATATACAAGACATTTGTGATGAGAGGGAGTTGGTTAAAATTTGTATTCAAAGAATGTTTCTTGAGTATGTAGTCTATCTTGAGAATCTTTTGTTGGTTTCCTTCAATGTTAGTTGAAAATGTGCATAGGGCCAACAAGTCGATGGCATGGCAAAGAAATGAAATCAGAAGATTCAACAGGTGCACTTTGTATGTGAATGCTGCTCAAGGTGAACCACAAAAGGGAGTGAAGAAACCTAGAAATGATAAGTCCAACAATTCTATGCCAACATTGACATATCTATGCCCAATAGCCGAGGTACATCAAATGCTTAACCAGTGGCTATACGATGGGAATCTTAAGCTTCCAAAGGTTGAATGCCTCTCTAATAATGAAGAAAAGAATGATCTTAAGTATTGTAGGTTTTATCGAATTGTCAATTAGTCGATGAAGGATTTCTTTACTTTAAAGAAAATATTCAACAAGCGAGTTGTGTATAGTGTGCTAATTATAGACAACAATGATGTTAGAAATAATTCACTTCCATCTCATAACAACCAAAGAGGTGTTATCAATGCCATTAGCTATGATCCCATCATGATTGAATTGATTAACTCATAGGCTTCTAAGAGTAAAGGAAAATCAACTAAAATTCATGAAGATGAGTGTCCACTTATTATTACAACACTCCTAAAGACTGCAAATTTTATAATTTTTTTTATTTATTGGGATTTGATTTACAACACTAAGGGTTAGTATGCAAAGTGTAGTGCAGTGTAACCCATGAAGAGAATGGCTAAGGTACATGAAAACTTCATCTTATTTACGGAAGCAAATGTGTGCATGAAGAACTCTAATCATAACCATCTATTATATATAGAGGGTATTCTTAATGGCTACCCAATTAAGAGGATATTTATCGATAATGGTTCTTCATTGAATATAATGCCAATGAGTACTTTCAAAGCTACTAAGATTGATGTCTAACATTTGATCAAATAACTTATATCAATAAATGACTTTAGTATGCTCCTACAAACTCTATGAGGTATGTCAACGTTGATCTTAAAGTTGAGCCTATTCACAGCACCACTACATTTCATGTGACAAACGTAATATCATTTGATTATGAGTAGAAAATGGCTACACGATTATAACTTAGCCCTTTCAACGTTGCATCAATTTATTAAAGGGTTGGGAAATACATATTTGTTCTAGCTACAAAGAATCCTTTTGAGAAAAATTAGTCATAGTTCACTGAATATGGTTTCTTTAATGAGTTTGCCAAGGATAGAGAAGTAGCCATAGCTAAGCCATCCGGTGCTCCCTTACTTACATAGGAAGAAGTCCAAGAGTGCTAACAAAAGAAGAGAAAGATGCATGGTAGTTTTGAGGAGAGAAAGAAGAACAAATAAACTAATAAGATTGAAAGTTTTATTAGAGAGGTTGGAAGGCATATGTACTGCTTAATGATAGTTTGAGGGCTTTGAGGAGGTATATCTCTCCTCTTCAAATCCCATACTAGTGTAAGAAGTCTAATTTGCCCCGTAACAACTACAAGACCAAATAAAGCCTTAAGTTAAGGAAATAGAAGAATTAGATCTAATGTGACCACGAGAATCATACACAACCAATCTTCATAAGCAAGACCCTTCCATAAGAAATGAAGATTCATATTATTGAGTTGCTAAAGAATATGGGAATGTGTTTGCATGGACCTACGAAGAGATGCCAGGACTAGATCCCAACCTCATAGTGTACAGATTAAATATAGCTCCAGGAGTTACACTTGTGAAGTAAGGATAAAGGGTCTTTTGCCTTGAAATCAATGTGTAAATCAAACAAGAGGTCAAGAAATTGTTGTAAGCTGGATTCATAAGGCCAATTGAATATCCTACTTAGCTAGCTAACATTGTTCCTATAAGAAAGAAGAATGGATAGATAAGAGTATGTGTGGACTTCCAAGATTTGAACAAGGCTTATCCTAAAGATGACTTTCCTCTGCTAAACGTTGATACTTTAATAGACAGTTTCAACAATTATAATCAAATCAAGATGGCAATAGGGGATGTAGAGTGCACTGCCCTCCGGACACTAACAGGAAATTTTTATTATACTATTAGGCCATTCGAACTTAAAAATGCAGGAGCCACATATCAGAGAGTGATTACCATTATATTTCATGAGATGTTGCAAGACTTAATAGAGGATTATGTCAATGACATAGTCATCAAGTTTAAAAGAGCACCCAATCACTTAATCTACCTATAAAGTGTTTTTAAGTAGTATTGAATATGGAAGCTTCACATAAACCCTCTCAAATGTGTCTTTGGAGTGTCTTCAAAAATTGTTCTTAGATTTATCGTCCATCGAAAAGGAATTGATGTTGATCCTATTACTTTAAAAGAACTAAAAACTTGTATATGAAAAGTTTTGTATATAGAAAGGTTTATGCTATCACTTGTTGAAATGTCATATCTATTGCACCAACTTTTGAAAATGGAACTTCATTTGTGTTAGATATCTCTCATATATTTTGATGATAACAAAAAAGGAATAAATACTAATGAATCATTAAGATTGTAAGCATTTGGAAGGGTTCTTAGAAAGCTTAAATTCGCAAAACTAAGTTATCTTCAAAAACTTATTTAGAAGGTCTAACTTAACTGAAAAAATGAATAATCTAAAATTTTTCAGAAAGTATTTTGGAAACTTTATAAGTAGAACTAGTATAGCATTTCATAAGCTTATTCAAAAACTTCAAAAAAAAGAAGAATTGATACTCTTCAAAAGGTCATTTAGAAAAGTTGATCTAGAAATATGACGTTGAATTTTAATATTAGATTCGAATTCAATAAGGCCTAGCTCCACTAAATTGGATGTATTAGGAAAATACACTTAATCTCATTTCACTTAAAATGGAATCATGATCCTTGGGAATTATTTTTTGAGCGAATTAATTTTTGATAAATCAAGATATGCAAAAATATGGATAAGAATAAGGTTGATTTGGATATTGTGGAATATCAAATCTTGAATATGAGTCTTATCTGGAAGTTGTTGATAAAGCATATCTCTTCATTAAATTCAAATTAGATGCTTATCTAGTAGTTGTGAATTAATGTATATCTAATTGAAACAAAATAAAGAGAGTTGTTTTTGAATTTCAAATGACCAAGATCTTTCCAAAATATCTAAGGAATTTTCTTTAACAACTAATGGTTGGATATATACGAAAGTAAAGATACTCTTCAACAAATTAGCTGTTAGAAGATTTCAATATAAAAAAAGAAAGGATTTAAAATGTCTTTTTTACAACAACATCAACTTTGGAAAAAGTTTTTGCTACATAAAAAAGTTGTGATCAAATTATACCTTCTAAAAAGTCATAGAAAGTTCTTCAGATACTTCTTCAAAAAATTGTACCAAAGCAAATAATATGGCAATCGTTATTTCTCTTTAGAGCGAAATTGATTAAGATTTATATTTTATTCTCACTTATAATTTTTAATTTTTATTTTGTTGTTTGAGTGTTGAGATAAGTACATCTATACTCTATAGATCTATATTAGCCCAAGTTGTAGAAAGGCTGATAGGTAGAGCAAAGTGTTGTAAAGTTCATGTATGATGAGTCCTTGTAATTTTTTGTAATTTGATTTAGTGGATCGAGTAGAACGGCACCAGTGAAGTAGACTAAGTCCCCAATAATGGAGCTAGAAGAGAGTAGTAGGTAAAAGGTTGAAGGTTGAAGTTCGAAGTTCGAAGTTCGATAAAATCTCAACCCAATATTCTTCATCCTTACTCTTTTAATTTGCTTTATTAATTGTTATGTGTTGAATTATTAAAATATCGCTATTTATCAATATAAGTTGTTAAGAGAGGTAACTTTATTTTTTCTTATATCGAAAATGTTTTCAACAAGTTTAAAGATATCAATTCACCTTCTCTCTTGATATCTTATATGAAACCAATAATTTGAATGAGAACAAATCTATGAGGAGGCAACCCAAAGGATTAAGACGATCTTAACCTCCCCTTAGACCAAAACCATGCCCATCAAAGGATTCCCATTAATCTTGTATTGTACTTCTACCGATAAGTCCATTGGAGCTTTACTCACGCAAGAAGTAGATTGTCAAGAGCGAACTGTATATTATTTGAGTCGAACACTTCAAGGGAGTGAGGTCAAATAATCAGCTTACGAGAAGCATTGTCTTATGTTAGTATTTGTCATATAGAAATTATGACACTACTTGCTTGTACATATGATCAATCTAGTAGCTCATTCAAATCTAATCAAGTACTTATCGTCATGACCAACTTTATCAAAACGAGTAGCTAAATGTTTACTTCTCCTTAAGGAATTTGAAATCTCAGTACAGTCCCCTAAGATCATTAAGTCACAAGCCTAGTTTGACTTGTTAACATACTTCTTAAATGCCTAAGAGGGCTCAACTATGGATATAATACTGGTTGAGTTCCATGATGATTCTTTAATGATTTAGATCAATGGGGAATGGACACTCCATTTTGATGGCCCCATAGGAAATCAAGATTGGGGAATAGGAATTGTATTAACATCACCTGATGGTCAAGAGTAGAAGCACGAGAAGTATAAGGCATTATTACTTGGTTTATTGTCTGCATGAGAAGTAGAAGCATGTTACTTATATATTTGAGGTAACTCAAATTTGATAATTAAATTGGCCATAGGTGAATTTTGATTGAAAGAACCTACACTTGCGTCTTATAGGGTAGTAGTATAGGCTATTGTCAAAAAGTTTAACTCTGTGCAATATAAGCATATAACTCAATCCATGAATAGATATGTTGATGCATTGGCATCTGAAATTCCAGTCCAAGATAAAAAATGATGGTGTAAATTTTTGAGTAATCAAGAAATCTATACCATGTATGGCTTTGAATTTTCTTAAGGAGGATGAAGAGACGCAAGATGATTGGCACATCCTAATTATGGAACAATTAGCGCACCCTAATGCAGCTTCTATTTCAACCTTAAAGAATTTTGTCAAAATTAATGGGATGTTGTATTATTAGGGCCTAAAAGGTGTATTGTTGGTTCACAAAACAATATTGAATTGACAAGCTCAAGCACCCGGATACAGGAGAAGAGAAAGAATTCTCGAATGTAAGAATTCTTAAGGAAGAAAATATTTTTGTGTATTTTCTGATACATGGATATGTAAATATTTATAGGTGATTTCTCCCCATGTAACTAAAGGTACTAGGATTAGTGCTCGCATGATACCTCGCCATACAGTTACAACTGTAGTAAGTTATTGAAGGAATACTACTATAATGGACTTAGACATATTTCAAACACAGTTATTCAATTAAGCCTTACTCATCTAAATTAATTGAGTTTTCCATCAAGGAAACATCTAGACCTCCTAATGTCTTCAGTAGTCTTATGTGTCTTTGACCAGTTAGATGTAGCAAACCTTAACCATGCATCACCCCTTCCACCTTTAAAATCCCTTGTCCACAAGGGTAGGTTAGGGTATCAATACCTTAGATCTGACAGAAATTCCTAAGTTACATCGCTACTCGGCTGATTTTTCCACTTAATCAACACCATCATATCTACCCCGTTCTTCCTTTTTATGAATTTCCTTTCAAGATTTTAGTTAGGTTCTAATTTTGCTTCCTCTTATGTAGGTGGATCATTGGTAGTGGTAGGAGTTGGACTACAATAGGGCTTTAATTGCGATACATGGAAGGTCAAGTAGACTGAAGTGTCATAGGGTAAATCAAGTTGGTAAGCTACTTCTCTAACTTATTCTTTAATTTTGTAAGGTTTGTAGTATTTGGGTAAGAATTTCTCTTTGAGTCAATCCTTCAAGTTGGTCTATCTATATGGTTATAGTTTTAACCATACTAAATCTCCTATTTGAAAAACTCTATCAGTCCTCTTTCTATCCACTAATTGTTTCATCCAATTTTGTGCCTTAATCAAGTGAAACTTTAGGACCTTAATGATCTCTTCACATTCCCTGAGTGTCAAGTCAACTGAGTTATTCCTTGAATCTCCAAAGATGTATGGTAGATGTATAAAGGGTAGATACCCATAAAAAAGTCTCAAAGAGAGTAATCCTTGTACTGGAGTGATAATTGGTGTTATACCACCACTCTACTAGTGATAGATAGTTGCTCCACTTCTCAGGGGCTTCACTAGTATACACCTTAAGTAAACATCTAAACATCTATTAACAACTTCCATTTGATCATTACTTTACGAGTGGTAAGTTGTAAAGTAATGTAACTCAAACCCCTGTAATTTGAAAACCCCCCTCCAAAAATTACTCAAGAATATAGAGTCTCTATCACTAATCATCCTTTTTGGTAACCCATGTAACTTAAAAACATGATCCATATAAGCTATGACTATTGGCCGAGTCATGTAGGGACGAGAAAGGCTAATGACATGGTTATATTTACTTGTCCTATCAACCACTACCATATTTATATCCTTCCCACCTAACTTAGGTAGTCCTTCTATGAAACCCAAGCTAACTTCCTTCCAACACTCATCCAGTATTGGTGTAAGTTGTAACAACCCAGGACTTGCCACATTTTCTACTTTGTGTCGCTGGCAAATCTCACATTCTTTGGTGTATTACCTAACTTCACATTCCAACTTAGGCCAATAGAACAAAGAGCTAAGTCTTTTATAGGTTTCCAAAGCACCTACATGTTTACCCAAGGGACTATCATGGTAAATCTTGAGCAATTTAAGCCTTAATTCTGATGAAGGCCAAGCTGCTATCCTTCCCTTCCTCTTCAAGATTCCATCTTTAAGGTTGAAGTGGCTAACATTCTACCCTTTCTTGAGTTTCTCTTGAGCTTCTCGATAATCTTTAGAAAGTTCGATGTTGGATTTAATCTATTCCATCATTTCTAGGGCTACCAACTTAATTTTAATGAAGTTTAGCACGATTGAAGGTAGGAAGGCATCAGTAGCTGAATTGGCTCTTCTATTCTTAAATTGGATCTCATAGTTGAGTCCTAATAGTTTAGTTAGCTATCTATATCAACTGGTAGTGGCAAGGTATTGCTCTAATAAATATTTTAAGCCATAGTAAGCCATTCATATCACAAACCTCCTCCCAATTAGGTAATGTCTGCACTTTTCCACTGCAGGTTATAATACCAAAAGCTCTTTTTCATAAGTTGAGAGTCCCAAGTGCTTAGGAGTTAGAACCTTGCTCAAATAAGAAATTAGGTGGTTATCCTACATTAATGTAGCCTTAATCCTGTCCCCACTAGCATTTGTTTTCGCTACAAAACTCTTAATGTAATCTAAACTCCATCTAAACTAGCCCTTCTTTAAAAGTTAGGTTAAAAGCTTAGCAATAGCACCATAATCCTATATAAATTTACTATAGTATTTGATTAAACCCAAAAATCCTCTTAACTCTTTTATTATCTTTGGAGCAAGCCAGTTAATGATAACCTATATCTTTTTTGGATCTGTAGCTAATCCACCTTGAGAAATAATGTGGCATAAGTATTCAAGTTGTCTTACACCGAATACACATTACTCTTCTTCAAATATAACTTCTCCTTCCTAAGTATCTTAAACACCAAGCACAGATGCTTCACATGCTCCCCCTTGTCTTGACTAAACAAGTATGTCTTCAAAGAAAACTAGAACATGCTTCCTCAAATATTCTTTACAGATGTGATTCATCAATCCTTAGAAGGTAGAAGGTGCATTGGTTAAGCCAAAAGACATGACCATGAATTCATAATGTCCTTCACACGGTCTAAAGGTCATCTTATAGATGTATGTAGGATGCATCTTGATTTGATGATAATTGGACCATAAGTCCAGCTTAGTGAATCTAGATGCTCCATACAATTCATCTAATAAATCCTTTATAATTGGATAGGGAATCGGTTTTTGATAGTACACTTGTTAAGTTCTCTATAATCTATACTCATCCTCTATGTAGTATCTTTTTTCTTCACAAGTACTATCGATGAAACAAATGGACCATGACTAGGCCTAATGTCCCCATTATCCAACATCTCATGAGTCATATCCTCAAGCATATTTTTTTTTGCATTACTGAATGTCTATAAGGTCAGATATTTATGGCCTTAGTCCCTTCCTATAAACAAATTTTGCAATTAAATTCTCTATCAGGTAGCAAACCCTTAGGTTCATAAAAAAGATCGTGAAATTCTTCTATCAAGTCCACTAATTATGGCCATAACAACTCATTGCTACCTTCATCACTATCAACCTTCTTGCAGCACACTACCCAACATTGAACCTATAATGGTATTTCAAAAGTCAATAATTTAGATAGGACATTACCTTCAATTTGCTGTAACTTTCTCTCTTTCTACCTTAAGATAACACAACTTCTACCTCTAGTAAAACTCCATAGTAAACTCATAGAAGTTCCAATGTATTGTCCTTAGTGTAGACAACCAAGGTATTCCAAGTTTCAAATCATAACTAACCAAACTAAGCAAATGTACTTCACACTTAAACTCTTATTCTTACGTGTGCCATTTGAATGATTCAATCTTATCACCACATGGTAAACTTTTACCATCAGCAAGGTCACACATAAAGAGGATATCGATGTAATCTTACATTAGAATCCTTGACCTAACTAGTCATCAATAAAGTTCAATGAACTACCATTGTCAATTAGGATATTTATTTTCCTTTTTTTAATAGTATCTAATGACATTCATGCAACTTCTATCCTCACCCATGTCACCCCTAAGAGCACAAAGGGTAAGTTTAGATAAATCCTCTTCAATCGCATAAGAAATATTCTTTGTTTCTAGATGTCAATAGAGTCTTCCTCATCTCTAACCACCAAAAACGTACTTAGTCCTTTATTTTTGCAATGGTGCCTTGGCCCAAAAGGCTCCTCGCACCAAAAATGCAATTTCTTCCTCTTCTTCTCTTCTATTTCCTTAAGAGGAATTTTCTTAGTGAACCTTAGGTTAGTAAGTTATTAGTGTTTGGTTTTGGGTTGTTCGGGTGGTTTGATGTATAGTGTTGAAATGGTGTTTTAGGTTCTACATGCAACGTAGGGTTTAAAATTGGTAGAAGGGTAAGTAGGTAGGTTGTAATGTGTTTTCAGGTTGTAACTAGAAGATAAAAGGTTAGCTTTTTGTAGTTTAGAGAGGGCTATGACTTCTTAAAATGTTTTTGGGTGAAACATTTGAATAAGGTATTGTATAGTGGAATTCAAACCAGTAAAGTAAAGACTTACTAAGTGGTGTTCAGGTAGTTGGACAAGAGTAGACAAGTGCTCAAATTCTTCTAAATTCTCCTATAGGCTTCTCATATGATATAACTCTTTTAATTTACCCTTAGGATCTTTAAACGCCTTATCTCTAAACCTAGCTTGCAAGGTGGACACTAATTCATTCCAAGTAATGTTTCATGCATCTATATGATTCTGTGTATAGTGGTAATACTACTATAATGCTTTCCCTTCCAAGTATATGGAAGTTACCTTGACCTTCCAATTATCAGGTATCCTTTTAAGCGCAAAGTACTACTCTACTTTGTATAACCAATCCTTCAACCCCTTCCCATCATAGGTAGGGAATTTTACTCTTGAAACCATTAGCTGCTATGGTTGCTCAGTTAAGGGTTGCACAAAGCCTTTAAGTTTTAGTAGGATAGCAATCATTGGAGTACGCCTAAACTTAGGAGTAGTCATACTAGAAGTAGAAGTTGGTTCAATTTTTTTGGCCTTAAGCTCAATATTGTCTTAATCGTACTTATTCAGGAATTCTTGCATTAATTGTAGTGTTTGGTTAATGGGTTTCAGGTTTTTTTTTTTTTTTTAAACTTAGCTTGAAGTTTGGAGTCAATGTCACCTATTCCAGTTGTCATGACCACCCTTGCCACCAGAGTGCTCTAATACCAATTGATTTATGAAACAATATTGAATTAACAAGCTCAAGCTTCTGAATATAGGAGAAGAGAAGAGAATTCTCAAATGTAAGAATTCTTGGGGAGGAAATTTTTTTTTTTTTTTTTATATTTTCTGATACTTTTCTGTTAAATGGATATGTAAATATTTAAAGGTGATTTCTCCCCATGTGACTAAAGATACTAAGGTGGGTGCTCGCATAACACCTTACCATACCGTTACAACTATAATAGGATATTGAATACTAAGAGAAATACTACTGTAATGGACCCAGACATATTTCAAATACAGTTATTTAAATAAGCCTTGCTAATGTTATATTGGGCCATCTTATTTGGCCTAGTGCAAGCTCGCGTCTTCCCCATCTAAGTTAATTATATTGTCCATTAAGGAAACACCTAGAATTCCAACTCCAAAACTCCTAATGTCTTCAGTAGTCTTTTGTATCTTCGACCAACTAGATATAGCAAACCCTAACCATATATTAGTTTCTTGTTTTGTTAGTTCTAAAGAAGCTCGCCTCAAGTTAGACAAATATCACCATAACTGGTGCTAGGGGGGAAGGCTACTATTGCATTGTCGTATTCAATGTATAGGCTATTATTGGCTATCAATAGCAAAAGACTCACTCTAAGTGCAAGCAAATTGCCTTAAATGTTCTAAGTCACCTAACCAAAGTGAATGCAATTTATATCTAAAACTAGAAACTAGAGATGTCCTTACATTGATTACTTGAAAAATAATGTTTTACCTATGAGTAATATGGATGCTAAACTTCTAAAGCAAAAAGTTAGGAAATATCTTATGCATAAGGATGAGCTTTTCAAGGTGTTATTTATGGGAAATCCCTTAAAGTGCATTGCCCCTCTTGAAATAGAAACAATTTTGACCAAAGCATACATTGGAGAGTGTAAGGAACATCAAAGAGGAAGGAAGCTATATTATTACTCTCTTGAGAAACGGTACTATTGGCCAATAATGGAGGCAGATGGTTTCAATTTCAACAAGAAGTGTTTCGTTTGCTAACACCATAACGATGCCATTCGTGCTCCCATAGTCACACTCCAAGTATTATGACTCCTTAGCCTTTTTATACATGGGTGTTTAATCTTATTGGACTTATACATCTGCCATTAAAAGGATACATTTGGATTCTAATGGTAACAAAATGCTTTACAAGGTAGGTAGAGGTAATTCCTTTAAAGAAAGCAACGGGACTAGCGGTTACGAGTTTCATGAAAGAGAATACCATATGTAGATTTAGAATCCTGAAGCATATTCTATCTGACAACAATACTCCTTTCATTCTCATGTCCGTTAACTATTGGCTTCTTATAGTATTGATCATGTAAAGTTCATACCTTATTACTTAAAAGGAAATGGATAAGCTGAGGCCCCTAACAAAAGCTTGCTAAAAGTCCTTAGTCGCATGGCTCACCATAATCATAAGGAATGGCACAACAAGCTACCATTAGCACTTTATGCTTATAGGAGATCAAAACGAAGGCCGACGTAAGCAACTCCCTTTTCCTTGGTATATGGAGCTGAGGTAGTGGTTCTTATAAAGGTCTTGATCCCATTTACTAAATTGGCCATAAATGCCGAGCTCGAACCTAATACATTACAAATAATAGATTTAGAAGCCCTAGACAAAAAGTGTGACACTGCTAAATGCAATCTTATCAATTATTAGCATAGATTTAGAGTGGCTTATGATTGCTTGTTGATAAAGAGATCATTTCAATAAGGTGATGTTATACTTCTTAGAGCTAAGCATGTACACCAAGGTATTCCAACGCTAAAGTTTACACCCCAAGTGGGAAGGGCCTTTCATTGTTGAGGAAGTACCTGAAAGTGGATACTGCAAGCTTAAGAATCCCAAAACTAATGCTATTACAATGCCTATAAATTTTCAATACATTAAAAATTTTCATGTGCAATGAGTATGATGTACTAGAGTTTAAATAAATGAAATATGTAGTTCCAATCATATGAGCTTTCTTTTAAACATTTATTTCTTATTCAATAATTATTTAGATTAAGTATTGAATCACTGCTACTTAGTAAGAGCCTTGTCTCCTAAGTACACCATGACCATAGATTCATGTCATGCTGATTAGTAAGAGCATTGTCTCCTAGGCACATGATGTGGCACCTTTTACGTATGATTAGATTTCATTATCTATATACTCCTTAGAAACATGATAGAATAGTTAAGAAGTAGATAATATTCCCTTAACACAAAAAAAAAAAATAGAAGAAGAAGTCAATTTGCTTTTAATGATGTTAGAACACAAATTACAAACAAATGTTGCTTTCAAATTAGGGCATCACTCTAATGCATAACATTCTTTTTTCTATAGTAAGTCAAATGAATCCCTAAAGTTGAATCTAAGCTTCCTATAACATTTATCATGATTGTGCTATCAAATGTAACGTATACTATGATTGCTATGTTATTGTTAATTCATATAGAGAATAAGGGCATACGATGTTTCATCCAATGATACGTGAAAGCACAAAAATCTCAAATAGCAAAGGAAAAATGTTCGTCCATTTAAATTCTAAAAGCATACGTAAAAGTCTAAGACATAAACAAAAAACTCAAATAATGATAACTTAATGTTGAATCACTGATCTAATGGAAGCATTATAATATAAATTTCCAATACATTTTTGCATCTCAAACCTAACTTCCTTAAGTTCCATCTTAAGTTGATCATGTCTCTCCATAATGTCTTGAGAGTCTAACATTTTTTTAGCTTCAAAAGCAATTATCTTTATGTTGGGTAAATTGAAATTCAAGCTACGTACTTCAATGACACTACTCACCAAAAGCTATAAATCAAGGGTAGGCACTAACTCCCAAGCCTTTTCTAAAAGCAAAGCAGCTTTCTCAAGAAAGTTCATTATGGTATTCTTCACTTAGTAACAAGATAAATTGAAACAACCCAGAAATCATCCTCTATAGCTCGTAATTCCTCTAACAATTGTAAGAGATCTAAGGAACTGTAAATCCATAAAATAAAACATACGTCCCGAAAGACCCCATCACCATATTTGGTGCTCCCCCTTCAGCCTGCTTTGGTATCTCAACAACTGAGGAAGGGTTGGTGTTAGCATTGGCCATGGATGAAGGGTCCTAACTATAGATTAGAGTAATATCATCAACTACAATAGTGCTTAAAGAAATACCATCAACAATATTGTTTATCTGGTTATAAAATAGTCATGCTACCTACAAAACCTCATTATATTCTTGAATAGCAACTTCCTCTAAATGTGTAGGCTTATGGTCATCTTGCTCAATAATATTACTCAACTCTTTTAGAGCTTGAGTCTAGTTCTCAATTGGAAGTGCTAGGTGATCTACTTCATTTTTGGTTTGGGTTTGGTTTTCTTCTTAATCATCAACACTGTCTACTAAGCTACTTCCTTCATCACCCTCATCTATATCTTTAGAAGATTCATCAGTATCAGTAGACTCATCATTATCTTCATCAATTTCTATGATCTTAACAGGACGATTGTTAACCTGAGCTACCTTCCAAGAGCATGTTGTATAGAAAAAGGAGAAACTACAGATGTCAATGACTTGGACGGCTTGTCATTCCCTAATTTGAGAGTAGCTGAGTTACCAACTCTTTTATTCATAATCCGCTTGATTAAAGCATTTGATACATTCCTATTATTCTCATCTTGTAAGGAGAGAAAATGAGTAAGTGAATAACGAGGTATGAAAGTATAAATATTAAGAAAAAAACATTAACAAGTATAGTACCTTAGAAATGCATGAATGCTTGACTTGTTTGATGGTAGGCAATTTAGGAGTGGAATGACCTTTCTTGTTTTTATCCTTTGCACCAAAAGGCGATTTTTTCTCTTCACTAAGAGCTTGAAATATAATTTATGCTTATAAATAGTCTTCACTGGAAGATTATCCTCAACTAATGTAGATACGTATTTTTTAAAGTCTTATAAGCAACTCATTTGGTATATAAGCTAACTAGCGGAAGCAATCCTAGAATGAGCCATGGATGGGAAGAATAATTGCCTTACCCCTAAGTGGATATTCCTAAAATTCTCTAGACTTAACAATCTACAACACTCATTAGAGTCATCATCGACCAATATCTTCAAAGGGATGCCTTGATCAAAACCAAATTATTAAGCGGCCCAGTGAGATGCATATAACATCACTTTACACTCTAAAAAGTGGTTAAAGGAGTTACCCCATTCGTATAGGGAAGGGAGACCTACAAGTGAACACCAAAGGATAAAGCTGGCCTCTGCGGCATCAAGTAAGTTTACTATATCTTTCAACCCTTTTGGATAAAAGTGTAGAAACCTCAAGTATCCAGGTATCTTGCTTGTATAAGGACAAGAATTAACTTCCTTATAATTGTCTAAGATATTCGACATTGTGCTCAAAGGTCTCCTATTAGCCCATGCCTAAGCTTATGACTCACTACACTTAGGTTTGTTTAGATAAGAAGCACAATATCCTTTATATCGCTCACAAAAGAAGATGTATAAGAGTATTACATTCGCATAAGATACTATGACATATCAACCCATTGACTGAATGGATGCTTCGTGATAGGGATTGAGGCACCTGTATAATGATCCCAAATAGAATAGCCCCAAGGCAAAACACTCCTTGCATGTTATATCGATCGCCAAATGGAATAAACAAGGACTTACACCATCCTCTGAGCTACTAGGAAACACATACAAAGATAGACAACAAGCTAAAAAAGCTTCGAACTCATACTTATATAAAGAAAGCACTCATGAGATGATTTAACTTTGAATTATCGAATCAAATCAAAAGTCAAAATGTTGATACTTACTCATATTCTTCATCTCCTTAAAGGAAAAGTTTCATCTAGGCGCTAAATGTGGCCTTCTTGCAAGTGTCAATGGCTTTCTTCCTTTCAGCTTCTAGAATTGAAATCAAGTCTTGGTCCTCTTTTGAACGGTAGATGTATTGATATCAGTCACGCCAAAATTGTTAACATGTAAGAGTGTATTGATGTCATCAAGTGTAGGTATGTTCTCACTCCATGCAATTATAAATATGTTTGGGTACTCTAGCGAGATGCTATTTCTCTCTAAATGTCCATGTCATTGGACTAAGGAAAACCGAAATTGCAAGAAATATATATAGGAAAGTATATATCTACTTTCTCTAGAACATCGGAATATGTGAAATTGCTCAAAATGTGATTCACCCAATAAGCTTAATTGGTTATGGGTATCTAAGGGAAATGAAATAAACTATTAGGTAGTGGAACCTCTTCCTTTCATTCCTAAAACATAGCATCTAGTTTGCTTTCATCTTTGTCCTCTCGTGCACCTGATGTTCTCACTTTATGAAGTGTAAAGGACCCTAGTTAGTGGGTTGCCTATACAAGTCTTGTCTCCTTACATCACTCTAAAAGGAGTCCTCCTTTATTGTTGTGTTGAGCCACTTATCCTATGGTGAGGGCATAGTCGGAAGTGTGACCATCTTGAATAGTTAGTACTTGTTTACCCTTACTCTTTTTGGGTATCTTTTTCTTGAACTCCTTACCCATCTTCGAATGTTACCTTCAAATGTTACCTGCAAATGTGAATAAAGAAGGTTAATTACTTACATGATGGAAAGAAGGAAATTTGGCTTCCCTTCATACTATTGTTCACAAAGTGAATTGAATGAATCAAATGGAGAGGTTACACTAAATGAAAATGAAGAGTAGCCAGTTGAAAAAATAGAACCATGTAATGAAATAGTTATAGGCATGAAGGAAGTAGTATGTATCAAATTTAAAGTTATATGTCGACTTAATGATGATCAACTTCACTACAATCCTATCAAGAACGTTCATGCTATCTTACAAGATGAAAGTGATCACTTATCCAATTTATTTTAACAAAAAAGTTAATGAGGGCATGAGGTAGTAACCCAAATGGATTGAATACAAGACTGCAATCTACTCGTATAGACAAGCAACGAGCCTATTGCAATGAAGCAACTTCAAGACTATTAAAAAAAATTTTATGAGATATAATTCTATTCAGTAGCCTTCCAAATGGTGAAAGACCAGCCTATGTGTGTGTAACATATATTTAACAAAAGCAAATATGTAACCATTCTGATGAATATAAATTTAAAACTTTACTCTTTAAAAAAATAAACTCCTATATTCTACAACACCCCTCCCTTTAACCATTCCCCCTTCACTACCCACTCTTCTCAACCCCCCACCCGCGGTTCTTTCTCTCGGGTGACTTAGTGCAAAGCCTTGAAAACTTAATCGACAACCTCATGACAATACAATATTGCAAACCCCACAAATTCTAGAACATCCTAAAAGCATGATATTTATCTAATGACCTCGTCACGTCTGCCTTACGCAACGTCCCTGCTTCCTCAGACATCTATCTCTCTAACTCAAATGCTTGTATTCCTCTCTCACTTTCTCGACTTGAAACTCGTAAGTTCTCTCTCTTTCAACCTCTTTCTCTCAACTTCGTAGAACCTACCCTATCGCGTTACATAAAGTTGAGACTTTGCTCCCTTCTTTTCTTTGTAAGCTTATACACCATCTTTATCAACTTGCATTTTCCTTCAAGCCTATACAAATCTCATTTGGATTTGGCTTTATAAGTGGGAGTATTGAGCAACACTACCAATGGGAAGTTAGGCTGAGTAAGTAATGCTATTTTACTGGCATATATCAATTGTTTGATGGATTGCATCAAAGGGAAAAAAATAAAATAAAAGAGGAACATGTACGACTCAATCATAGTAGTAAACACAATAATGGAGCCAACAATTCGATAGGTATTGACACATTTACAACAACATGTTGTTCAAAAAGAAGAAAAAAGAATGGAGCGAGACTCATATACTCAGAGCCCATTGAGTAAGTGCAAATACTAGTATGAAACGTATGAAATTGGTGGTCTACGAATTGGAATGTATATGTGGACAGCTCGCATGTTTATTCGATTTTGGACTCTACTCATTGTTTGGTTTTTGAACTCTACTCATCATTTGGTTTAGCTTAGCCCTAATGTTTTTTATGTACTTGGTACATGGCTAAAGTGTTGCAAGTTGAGGGTTAGGGGGACTCTAATTGAGGGCTGTATTGTTTGAAATTCAGTGAAAGCCTAAGCAAAGTGTTATCAAATGGAGTATATTTGTAGAAAGAATTGTAGGAATCAATTGCGTGGCTTTGGATGATGACTTGAAGTGTGCACTACAATTGTTCAACTATATGCCTTGAAGAGAATTGGTTTCGTAATAAACTCTAAAGAGCTTGGTCCTATGCCATGTTTGAACTTTGAAGTAGGGTTAGAAGTTGTGAATCGAAGGAGCTGCAACCAAATAACGAAGGATGAGCAGCCATGACTTTGTAAGAAGCAAACAACACACCACTCGAAGGCCCTACAGAAGTGGGAATGAGAAACGAAATGTAACCATAACGGGTTAAATGGTAAAAGCTTGTTTGGATAGGGTCATGCCGGATTATATTTCTTTGTTGGTATGTTTCCATTGTCATCTATAATATCTAGGATTTTACTATGAGAATTATCATTATTTTAAAATAAAAGATGGTCAAAAGTGGACGATACTGTTTACATTTAGTTATATTTCCATTATCATCCACCATTGAATATACACGCAAGTCTGCGGTTTGAAGAATGCAGCAATTCCAAGTGACAAATGCATAAACGAAGGGATGCATAATAGCAACAGCAAGATCGAGATGAGAGGTGAAACCCTTAGAGTACACATTATAATAGATGAAGGTGCTATTAAGGCATATGGGATATAGTTGTGTAAATTAGCATCTTATTGATCAACTCCTAATTATCAGAGCTAGGAGCAAGCACTGATAGAGAGGCAACCATGAAAACAAAGATGAAGCTCATAAAATAATGCGGTTTAAACCGTATATATATTTAAAGAAACAACAACAACAAAAACAAGAAGAGGAAATCATGATTATGCTGAACAAAGGAGTTCCCTCATACCGATGGTGGATTATTTACTTCTCAAGTTCTTTTCCAATGATTTCCTTGAATTAGGATTAATCCCTTGAAGTTGTATTGGTGTAGACGGACTTCATTATAATTGTTTCAGAGCATCTATTAAGAAAACAACAGGAGAAATTATAATTACAATTAGACAATATAGAGAAGCCATTATGTTTGCCAATTGGTCAAGGGAAATGGAGTGAAAAAGGGCAAATTAATAACTTTACTGGACTATCTTCTCGGTTTTCTTCCTCGTAGCTTTAACCTTTTAAGCTTCAATAATCTACTTTAGTTTCCAGATTTGGTTTCTATCGATGTGACTGCAATAATCTCCAAATGGCCCTCGACTTTTTCAACAATGGCTTCAGTCTTTCTCTTCAGATTTCTTCACCAGCATGGTTACTGATTCTATTTCTTATCGGCTATTATTTGACAGCTTCCACCATCATTGCAAACTTCTCTACAGTCTTCAAAGAGGAATAGCATTGGTTTTCACCAACAATAGGACTTCTTTTTAATCTTCGAGCTTCCTTGGTAGCTTTGATGTACTTCAATCGATATGGATTTAAAAGCTGGATATGTATGAATTCGTGAAGAAAGAAACTGATTATGTACAGAAAAGAAGAATGTGTATGGGTTGGATGGGAATGAAATCGAAAGATAATGTGTATGAGGTAATAAAAAAAAAAAAAAAAATGAAATCGAAGAAGTGTGAGAAATATAATGTGTACGAAGCAGATGAAAGCGAAATCAAAGAAAGTGTATATGAGTAAAATCGAAAAAGAAAGTGTATAGTTGGAATCTGTATTGGAAAAAAGAAAAAGAAAAAGAAAGAAATAAATGAAAGAGGGCAGATGTGGGTGTTTGTGAACGGGAACTGTGTACGAGGGATTGAAAGAAGAAAGAAAATATCAGACCTATAACAAGGAAATGAATGGAAGAAGGAGGATGTAAATGTGTATGACTGGAAGAGCGTATGAAGATGGAAACAAAAGTAGAAATAAGAAAAAAAGAGGGGAATGAAATATAGAAAGCAGAAGAATGAAACCAGTCTTACGTAAAAAAAAGAAAATGAATGAAAAGAGAGAAATGATGCAATATAGAAACGGAAATATCCCTTGCTGTAGTGTCTTCATCCAAGAATGTGGCACCTGTCCCTTTGTGAAATGGAAATATCCCGTGCTGTACTATACGCCTATCCTATGGTACCCCTTTTTCTTGATCATGTGCCTATAACAAGATTTGTATCGATTACCTAAGATGATGATTATCCTAGTAGCATTAGCAAACATCGTGATATGGATATTATGAGAACAGTAGTGACATTGGTTTGAATGGTTGTGTGTAAGAAAAAAGAAAATAACAAAGTAGTAACTCCTTGTCGAGCCAAATATGTCAACTCATGCATGGGCTCATTCATATACACAATGGAACCAACGTAAGTCTGAGATAACAGAAAATGTTATAAGGATGAGGATAGAAAAATATTTTCTGAAATTGTGTGAAAATATGACACCTCACTGTTACAGGACCATGTATATCAACACTGTCTTTTTCTTACGAAAAAAGAAATATATAAGTGCTACCGGCGTACATTTCAGTAGAGCGATTTGTAATGTGAAAAAGCAAGGGAGTTCCTATGCGGAAGGAAGTGGGCTAGGAGAGTTGTGAATTAGGCTTTTACCTTCATCAATTGAAATTAGTCTTTATGTTCTCATTGAATTCATGAAGGAAGGTGAAAGTTAGGCTTGAATATAAAGGGATTCAAATTCAATATTATATTAAAGGAAATTACATGAGTTTCTGTGGTATGCCTATATTAGTCCATAAGATTACGAAGGCTGACTTCTCTATTTTTATTGTCCTGCTCCCTTTGGCTTATGATTTGAACAGGAATTATCAGGTCATACGCATGTAATCGTGAAAAAACATGTCGCCCGTAGAATATACCTGCCATGTAAATGTTATACTTATCCGTTGTATGAGTTGACAGCTTGTGAATATGGGACTCTGTGCATGATTAGTTTGTGAACAAAAACTTGATGACGAGACAATTATGCTTCGTATTTTGGAAAGAAAGTCTAATAATATTATTCCTTTCAGTAATCTCATGAGGAGTTGATGTCGCTGTAATTAGTTAATTTATAATGGGTGTGCCCTGGATGGTAGAAATGGGCATGGATTTAATATTTTGAGGCTCGGGAAGTTTTGAAAGAATGGTATCTTATTAAAAAAAAAAAAAAAAGAAAAAAAGAAAAGAGAGAGAGAGAAGGTTAACGTAGAGGAATTTCACGCTTAGACACAAGAAAAGGAAAAGGAATATGATATTATTTCTAGATCAAATTTAAGGAAGTGGGCAAGGGTTGATATTAAATATATATACACGCACACTTAATGATCGGAGAAGGATTCATTCTTGGAAGAGCTTTTTGTTAGACTTCTTGGAAGTATATATTGGATGGAACAGGTGGTGATGCGAGATTCATTGTACAATGCAAATACTATCCAATCAATACCGACATTGTTCAAGTTTGAATGATCCAGACTTTTGCACAGTCGAGATAAAAGATTTATATGAAATTGCTCTCCTATGTCAAACAAAAAAATAAAAAAATAAAAAAAAAAAAAGAAGAAGGAAAAGATCGACTATTATGAAACTAGATGCTCAATGCTTCATTAGATAATGGAGTTTCAATAAGATTCAAAATAAGTGGCAAGACATGCGGAAGTGTCGTGACGTACATGAAGAAAATCTGTGAATTGCGTAAATATATATATATATATATATATATATATCTACTATACATTTGTCTTTCCCCTTCAACGCTAGTGAATGCAACTTTTGTTTGAGTTTTCTCGCTGCAATAAATGGAGACTTACTCAATGGCATATGGTTTCTTCCCAACGTCAATGGAAAGTGATATGAGGAGCCTTCCCCAACCCAACATTTGGTGGCCATTATTGGAAAATGGATATCCCTTCTTTATAATAATTTTTATTATGAGGGTAGGGCAAATTTCTTTCAAGAGAAGATGACAAAGCTATTGGCAGGTAAAAAAAAGTTAGCTCAAAAGGCAAATATTCTACATGAGTTAAGTGAAGAAGGTGGATAAACTTGTAAATATCATTAAAAGTGGTATGTTTAACTTATTATATTGAAGGCAAAGACACTCTACGTTAACCTAAGGCAATGCGCATAAGTGGCTGGTGCTACAATTTTGCACACTAAGGAATGCACATATAATAATTTTGTAATGTACATCATATATTATCAAGGAAATTGAAATGACATCACAATTGACATCTTCAATATAGATGAGTATGCTTCAAATTAACAAAGGAAGGTCAAGTCTAATATGAAGGCAATATGACAAGTTGCTTATGAAGAAGAGCTACTTGGCCCTAGAATATATCAACACAACTTGCCAAGGGAAGAAATTCACACAAGGAAAATAGAAGGTTAAGCTCATTAACTCGTGAAGAATTATTGACCTTATACATATATGATCATTACTTATGGAGACAATACAACTTTGAATAGCCAAAGCAAAACATACAATTGAATAGTATTACGAACTCTCGCATTAGGTATAAAAGATAGTAATTGTAGCACTAGTGCTTGGCTTCTACATTATAAGTTGTTAAGAAAACAAAAGTTCTTAAATACATGTGAACGTACTGACAGCAGTATAGTTGTTCTACAATGCGCTTGGACCAAGGAACGACTTAGCCTTTTCACAAGCTTATTCCATGCCTAAACCTCCTTTAACTTTGTCCAAAGGAATTTGGTTAGGAGACAAAATGTAGAAAGCTAAATCTAAAGTTGGGCTTTAAGCCAATTAATTAATCAGGTTTGACTCATTGAACTAAAGTAATAAAGCCTAGAGAGTTGAGCTTATGAAATTCGGGATGATTATTGGAGATTTGGCATGGCGAACTTAAAGTAAAGTCCGTTGGATTGGGTGGCCCACCCAATCCAATCTTTCTTAATTTTGCTCATTAAAAATAATAAAGCATATTATTAGGCCTAAACCTATAAAAGGAGTTCACTTGAGATACATTAATTAAAAGGTTCAATCTTGGCCATTGATTACCGTCAAGATCTGATGGATGGGATGAATGACCATTTTCTATGGATATTACCTTTCCTTCTTCATTTGAACAAGAGAAAAAAACTCATTAACACAATTACTTTGCTAAAATTCTACCTAAAAAATCAAACACTTAAATACTTTATCCCGTTCCTTAATGATTGTGGAGTTTGATGTTATCACGCTCCTCCATTTATCACCGTATATATTAAAGCCTTACCAAGATTGTCTATTCCTCTTCTTATCTTACCTCACACAATCATCCCATACATGTAGCGTAACTCATTTTTTTAGTCATTTGTAGCATGACTAAACATACGACATACATGTGATCATCATATTTGAATCCATATACCCATATACTCCTTAAGCTCTATCATCTAACTAAAAAAATCAAGTTCAAACAAATAATATAGCAAATTTCAACTCTCTATATTTTACATCTTAACTAAAATTCTTAGATACAGTGTAGGTACTTTGAGCATCAATCGTTTACCTTGAATGGTTAGGTCCTTACTTAGTGTACACAAGTTGTTAAGTAGCTATATTGCTGCCAAGTGCACTCATATAGCTAAAGACTTTATTTTGTCGATGGATTGGAGTATATGAGCCTAGGGCCATTGCTGTAGATTAATTTATTGTGTATATCAATGTTAGTTTGCAGTATTGTGTAATTACGCGTGTCACTTTTAGACTTGCTAGAATGATATTGCCATGTAACAATAAATTAAATAAACCTTCTTTGATAAATAACTTTCTTTATGTTAGCCTATTCTCTTCTTCTATTTGACTTTTTGTTAATTATTTGCCTCATTAGTCAATTCCCATAAAACAATTCCACATTAGTGAAATCGTAATGGACGTACAAATAATAAATCCAAATGTGAGGATTGCTACCATTCAAAGGAGTAAGGGCTGCTAACCTGGATATTATATCTCATCATGCAGAGGCATCATACAACTACTAACATTAGAATTATTTAAACCATTCGCATGTTCAATAAGCGATAAACTTACTGATCCAGAATTCAACTTTCTTCCGTCAACCATGAATATTGAGATGCTTGATAAATTACTCCAATAATGTACCTCCATATATTATCTTTAATGGTGAAATGAATCGAAGTATTCGTTGGCTTAGCAGAATAATTAGACGCCCCATATCTTTGTATATCAATTCCATTAATAGTAATAGAATATATTATTCATCGTGGGAAGGCACCTCGTACAAATTCATTTGAGTGGACGTTGTCATCAACCGATACATACATATATTTATGTGTATTTCATATGATATTCTACCCAATGACTAGTGGAGATAAGTGCATCCCTGCATCTCGAACGTTGTGATGTCCAGTCGTAGGGCTGCCATCCATCAACCGTTCGTTATTATCATTATTATTTTTAATTAATTCAAGGCGAGACCAAAAGCCAGGTTGAAACCGAAAAAAGAGTAAACGGTATTAGTAGCCTGAATGAATTCATCGGTATTTTCTATCAATAAAATTTTGATATATAATAATAAAATAATATATTTTATTAAAAAAATTTAAATTATATATAAAAATTTATTAATATTTATACGTTTCACATCGATCCATTAATATCTATATAAATTTCAAATCTCTTTGAAAAATTCTCTTTCCTATATAAATTAAAATATATATATATATATATATATATAAATATCTCATATGACCCTTTTAATGGGCTAATTCAAACATCACCAAAGTCCATCAAACCTTTCTTATTGAATCTACTCTTGTTGAACGCAAACCACAGCACGCATTCATAATTCACATGCCGCTGCTTTGCAATTTCTTCACAATCAATTGCATCGGGGCATGTTTTCTTGAACTTTTTCTTCTTTCTTTCCCCCCCCCCTAAATTCGTCATAATGATTCTCATACCTTTCGGACTTTTGCAGGTGATACAAGTAATCAGTTGCTCGACAAAATGAGAACAAAGACAAGGTGTGATCAGACTTTTGAAAGTGCCGCGCGTGACGCTCACTATCAGGTTTTTAATGATGTTCTGAGAGTATATGCTTGATGTGCTACTTGCGATCAGGTAATAAGCTCGATCCCTTATCCTTCACAACTACAACCATGCAATTGTACTTGTCCATGGTTATGTGGGGCTCGCCTCTCGTTAGACTAGGTCATGTTACTTACGGACCTCGTGTGACTTGGCATATTAAGCCATCTCTGAGTCTTAGTGATTTAAGTATTCGCTCCCGCAAGTTCTTTTATTACTTATCTAAGACAAGGTCATGTAATTCCTCTTACGGAACCTTCACCTTGCGTAATCCAACTTAAGATTACATATATTCATAAACGACGAGTGTAACCACAGCCTAGTTAGGGCTGCAATTTCAAGGAATGATGACGTGAATAATTGTCAAGATAATTCGGTTTTGATTCCTCAGGGCTTGTGTTCAGTTAGTTTAGAATAGTCACTCTTCGATTGATGTTAGCTTCCCTTCCATTCATTGAGTAGATATCACCGCCTTTCTTCTCCAAAGACAATTTTTTTTTCTTTTTTTTTCTTTTAATTAAGAGTATGGACTCTCATACTTCTACACTCAGGCTTCTAGCATGTTGTAGTGACATTGCTTCGTATCTTTGTAGTTTGCAGTTCCACGATAGCAGGTAGAGATATTTATAGGATGAGAGTGTTTTGGAGGACTTATATTTTTTCTTTGATAATTTTCCGTGTCCTCTTTTAAGTTTGTATCTAGGGCTTATATCAAATACTAATAGATTAAGTATATCTTTGCATTGGAGTCTTTGTACTTTTTTTTGGACAAAGAAAAGATTGTCTTTATTCATTAACCATCATCTAAGAAGCAACATTTACGTGATAAAACTAGATCTCTAAACAAAATCATATCTAAAGAAAGTAGCCTTTGGAGAGACAATGGGAGGTTCAACCACTAATACCCATGGACACATTCTCTTTCTAAAATTTAAGACCACCCAATCCGTAACGCTATTCAAAGAGTGACAAACAAAATATAAAGAAATTGAAACATCCAGAAAGAGACTCCAACAAACTAAGAGATAAAGAAAAATATGAGTTCGATGACCAGTGAACTTCCCCTTTTCTAGATTTAAAAACTTGAAAGAGTTAAAGGTAATCCATAAAGAGAGATACTTTATTCCACTTTTCCTTTCTAACACATTCCGGAGCAAATGGCAAGGCCTAAAATTTTCAAGCTTTTGGGCTAAATGCATTAACTAAGGTCGCACCCCCTTTTAATATTCTCCCTTCTTTATCATAAGCTACAAAAGCTGAATAGGCCTTAGTAAATGATCCAGCCTAAGAGCCATCAAAATGCACAAACATCTCAAGTATAAACTGGTTGATCCCCCTGCAATATGGAACACTTCTCACCAAAACCTATTTTTTAGACAATTCATTCTGAGCTGTCAAGAACTTGACTTAACAACATAACTTTGTTGAACTTAGGGTTTGTTAATTTGATTTTGATGAGAAAAAAAAAATGTGTATATCTAAACATATTGTTTTTTAAGAAAACAAAACAAGTGGATGATTAAACTAAGTATTATTTGATTATTTTAAGATAATTAAATAAGTTCAATTAGCTTGCGTAATGATTAAATCAATTATCTCTATAAGAAATTTAATCTTTTAAGTGATGATCAAATGATTTTAAAGTTAGATTGCAAAGAGTATTTGTTTGTTGTATGTTAAAAGAATTTTCAAGTGATATTTGGTCTACCAGATTGACAACTTAAGGAAGAACTAAGCTGACTGTAAAAAGCCTTGAAAAACACAAAGGAAAGCACACTAACTTAGAAGAATCGACTTATCAATTCACTTACCAGTAGAGTAAAAGTACCAACATGTCGGTGAGTCGGTTTTAAGTAGCCATTGGAGCATTTAATGCGCGGCAACGGGAAGAATTTAATAAGTTGTTATAAAAACTCAACTACTTGACCGAAGATTTTTAAGATTTGATATTCTACTGCAACTTAAAGACATTCTCTTACATTCTTGAGCTCATATTCACTTCTTTTTTGTCTTTTGTACACTTATTTGCTATCAAACAAAAAGAGACATAGTTATGTATTTGAAAGTTCTCACATTTGTAATCTTGAGTGAAGAAAGTGATTATCTTGAGTTAGTTGTATGTAAAAAAAATTCTATAAGGTTATGTAACTCTTGGAGCAATTGGATTGTGAAATCAATAAAGTGAAAGTGAAGTCCTCGGTTAGAGGCATTATGTATCCATGGAGACTAAAAGGTAATTCGAACTCCACGTTAAATCTGAACTTGGTCTTTTTTATCCTTATCTCTTTAATTTCTGCATTTATTATTGTTTTATTGTTGTTTTGATTACTATCATTATTGTATATAGTCATTTATATAAAAAAAGAATTGAAATTTGTCCTTAAACTCAATTCACCCCACCTCTTGAGTTTAGCCTAATGTTCATTAAACTTTACTTTAACTCTTACCTCTATCAAAACCTTAGAAACCCTCTTAACGTCTCCATCATCAAGAATCTTCTTTCCTTTATCTAACCTAGCTTACATCGAAGGGGAGGAAGTGGTTTGTTGTGTAGTTGCCTTAATTTGTGAAAAGTTAGATCGTGCTAAGCCAGCTCTTTCTCACATTGATTCTCTCTCCAAGAACCATAACTCAAGCTTTCTAATAACAGCACTAGGGTTAGGGTTACATTTCTTATAATAAGCCTCATACCTCTCCTTTTAAATAAACCATGCCGTCTCCATGATCCATCTCCCAAACTCTTTCCTTTCCTCCTTTGTTCAACCTTGTTTTAGAACCCAATTACCCTATCACTCTGCCACAGTAAAGATCCTTTGCCAGTTCACACGCTAACCAAGAAACCCCTTCATACATACATAGTCCAATTGTAATAGAGAAGAAGGTACTCAAAGGATTCTAGAGTAGAACAAAAAGGAAAAGAAGGTAAAGAGATGACCTTTCATTGATAAATGTTCAACATATACAAAAAAGTGTTAAAGAGTGCACGCTAAAAGAAATGTGCAATTTTAGGTAACGTCTACATATTTTATACCACCTTCCAAAGATCTTTAGAAATAGTTTGAGAAGTAGATGCTTTTTGATAAATTTCATTCTTTTGTGCATGTACCAAGCTATGGTAAGCAGTCTTCACCGAGAAATCACACTCTTTGTGTGCAGCCAGATAAGCTTATCCACTCCATCCACATTGGTCAAAGGCATACTCTTAATTGCTTTTACTTCCTCCTCCAATAAATCATCCCTATTGATTAATGAGCATACCTTCAACACTTTATCAATATTCATTCCTTGATATAGTCTACCCTCGATTAGGTTAGGAATCCATTTATCCAAACTAACCTTAACCTGCAATCCAAACTTCACACTCGAAAACGCCCCATCGATCATCACTCTAAGCCTTTCTAAGATACTTCTCCAAACCCAAGAATACCTACTGCTACTCTTAACATCCCTGAAATTACAATTTGGAAAATATATTCCTTTTAACATCCCATCCCATAAAGCTTGAGGATTTTGATGAATTCTCCATACCAACTTAGCCAATAAGCTTAAGTTAAACAAACGTAAGTCTTTAAACGCCATTCCTTTAACCTCCTTAGCTTTAGTAAGCTTATCCCAACTAAGCTAATGCACTTTTTTTTCTCCCCTTTGTTGTCCCTGCTAAAAGTTAGCTAGAAGTTCATTAACTTGTTTACACCAGGTGATAGGAAATTTGAAAATAGCCATAGAATATGTCAGAATTGCACATGTTATAGCATTGATTAAATTTCCCTCCCAACCTCAATCAATAAATTCTATTTCTACCTTCGTAACTTAAAAGCAATTTTGTCTTTAACAAAACAAAGGCCTTCCTTCTCGGATCGATCTTATAAGGTAAGGAAGCCCAAGTATCTACCTAGACATGAAGAAATAGAAATGCCCAAAAGGTTGCTCAGTCCTTCCTTTACCTTTACAGAAGTTTTGTTGCTAAAGAAAATTTCTTATTTATTGAAATTGACAAGCTATCCTAAAGCATAACAACACCTATCAATTAACCTTTTCAACCTCGTGTCAAGCTTGATTTTTCTCTGTTTTTAAAATATTTTCCTTAACCCAATTAATATTAAACCCTAACCTATTTAATATTTATCTTCAACTAAGAGTTAAAGAAAACTATGTTTTTAAAGGTATATTGAAAAAAGTACTTAGAATCACCACTCGACTAAAGTTGGGAAAAAAGAGGGTTAGACTTTAATATTTTCCTTAACTTGATTAGTATTAAACTCTAACCCATTTAATACTAACCCTCGACTAGTAGTTAAGAAAAGTTTGGTTTTCAAATATATTTTGAAAATCCTTTGGAGTCACCACCAGATCAGAGTCGAGAAAAAGAAGGCTAAGTTAAATCAATTGGGTGCATTGATTTAACCTAGCTACTGGTTTGCTTAAAAACCCAATTTTTAGAAAAAGGTTTGAAAACCAAAGATTTTGGGTTTGAAAGCTAATTTTTTAAACTCTTAATAGTACCATTATTTTAACTTTCCAGTTTTAATTTCACTTTTCAATATACCCTCATTTACAAACCATTCACATGTAACTAAATTAATTAAATTAAACAATTATTTACAAATTATGAAAAAAAAAAGGAAAACTTTCTATATTTTAAGTTACCCCATATTAGTGTATGAGTGCCTATGCACCCGCTATTTGGGATCAGACATACATAATCCTTTTATAAAACTTTAGACATATTGGTTTCTTTTAATTCTAAAAATTGTCAGCTTTATGTTCTTTAGCCATTTAAATTTATTTAAGAAAAACACTTAAGAGGAAAGGGTCTTAATTTAGTGTTCTTATTTTTGGGAAAATTCCAAAATATCCCCTCTCTTTTTTATATTGTCCATTTATTTTTACTTGTTTGAAAAAAAAAATATTCAGGGTAATGCAACTTTCCATAAAATGCATAATTACCATGGATAGAAAAGATACCTAAACTACAGTAGAGATGCCTAATTATAAAAGAGAAACCTAAATTATAGAAAAGAAACTTAAATCGTGGAAAAGATATTTGAACCATAGATAACATGCTTAAAGGGTCCTAGATTATGTTTTACTTTTATAAAATTCTATGGGAAGCCTTAAAATTTTATTAGAAAAAGTATTTTTTTAATTATTTATTTATATGATTTTTCTTATGATTATTTATTTATTTTTTGTTTTATGTTTTGCTAAAAATAATGAAAATAAATAAACTATGCCTCTCTATCCTTTTTCTCTTTCCTTTTGTTTTCTTTTTCTTAGTTACAATTATAATATATTACAAGAATAAATAAATAAAAATACAAAATATGGAGAACAAAATACAAAACAAAACCAAAGTAGAGTCAGACCAAGTTAGAGTTCTCATGGGTTGGAGTTGGGCGTTAGAACGATCAAGTTGGGTTGGAAAACTCTTACCATGGGAAGTTTCTAACATAACTTGTTGTAGCTCAGAAAGCCACGAGCTTGTACAAATCCTAGAAAGATAAATAGAAGGTATGTAGAGAAAGAGAGTAGCATTGTGAATGGATTTAAGTGATTGTGAGTGATGAGTTGATGGTTTGTAATAAAATAGAATCCCCTATTTATAGGTATCATGGTTGAGTTAAGGATGGAAAATATTAAATACAGTATGATTTTCTTCCATATTTGGGTTAAGCAAACATATGTGATACTAAATACAAAATTGCATGTGGAAAACATTATTAACACGCACCAATAGTATACCTATTACGCATAGGAGTATGTCCAACTCACATAAGGAAGATTAAAGACTCAACCTTCCGTCTTACAATATGCCTTATCTCATGTTGACCCGACCCCAGGTCCATGTGTGTACCTTGCACCAAAAAATCTCTTCTATACTAAATATTACTTTAATCTACATCCTTCTGAAACTTTATTGCTCTTCTGACATAGGCTTTCGATCCTACTGATCATCCAACGTACCAATATCATGAAAATCTCCAGCAAGGAACCATGGCTTAGTACATCTTATAGTTCTCTGCAAACTTCTCATGTCGAACAACAAAACCACGCCCAGTAACTCTGTATTTTGCCCTACCATGCAGGATAGTAGCCTAAAAATAATGTAGTTTAGTCCCAAGGAGAAAGTAAAAAAGACGAGAGCAAGCTGAAGCTGCATGATTATAATGCTGTTCTGAAACGAAACCTCTTTCTAATCCAATCTCCATGACCATGGGCAAGGACATTTAAAGACCAATCTGAACAAGGGACTGTGAACCTATGGCTGCCTTTGGTGGATCGTCTCCCCTACGCTTAGCATATTTGATGATTGAACCTTCCCGCTTGTACCTACTACACTTAAATGTAAGTTGGTAAATGCTGTAGCGATGATGTAGCATGTGACATAACAACGATGTGGCAATGATGTAGCATGTGACATAACAACGATGTGGCAATGATGTAGCATGTGACATAGCAACGATGTGGCAATGATGTAGCATTATGTGGTGATGATAAGGCGATGACATGGCAATGATGTGGTAAGTGACATGATATGACGTGGCAATGATGTATCAATAACATGGTGATGATGTGGCGGTGACATGGCATGGTGATGTGATGGGTGGCATAGATGCATCTACTAAGGAGGGATGGATAAGTGTCTAAATGAGAGAAGAAAATAAAAGATGCATTTTATACTTTCCATGGATTGAACCCAAGATCTTTAGATCATATACAATATCAAGTCAGAGTATGTTAGCATCAAGCTATTGGCATGTGCTTTATCCATATATGCAATCAAATTGTATATATAGATCAGGTTGACTTAGGTTATATTCAAATCTAAGTTCAGGCCTAATATCCCTCTTCTCTTTTAATTATTTAAGGCCCTAAAAAATACTATGGTTAAATTAAAAAAAAAAGTCTTACTCTATCTAAAAAAGTTTTTTTTTTGTACTTTTTTTTTAAATATTAGAATAAAGGAAAACAAAAATAAGGTGTCTACAGCTGTCCCTCTTTATGGTGAAGTTTGAGTAAAACTTTGCCATAAAGATAAAAAAAGACACCATTTTTGCTTTAGGAGGTGAAATTACTTTAGGAAGCGTTACAACTAGTTAGCTATCCTATGCTTAATCTATTGGGGATTGGTGAATGGTGAGAGGTAAAGGTCACTTTGATGTGTGATTCAAGTATTTTAAAAGATAATCAAAGCTTGTAGATTCGACTTAACAAAGGATAACAAGGGTTTCTTAAGGTTGACTTGCACATGAGCAAAAGATAACCAAAGCTCCTAAGTTTGACTTAACAAAGATAACTACGGTTCTTGAAGTTTCAAGGGAGGACGATTGAATGATCAAAATTCCTTATCTAAGGATAACTTTGATTCCTTAAGGTTCCTAAACTCCTAAAAAAACAGATTACTTGGTTTCCAAGACTAAGGACAACCTTAAGTTCCTAACTTAAGGATTACTTAGTTCTTGTGAAATAACTTAAACTCTTAAACAATAAGATTGCTTAGTTTCCAAGACTGAGGATAACCTAAGTTCTTAACTTAAAGATTACTTAGTTCCAAGATTGAGGATAGCCAGAGTTCCTAATTAAAGATAGCTAAGACTCCTATGTAGCTAAAGTTTCTTGACAAGAATGACTAAGGTTCCTACTGAATAGCTAAGTTCCCAAATAGAAGAATGACTTAGTTCCAAGATGGAAGATAGCCAAAGCTTCTTGACAAGAATAACTAAGGTTCTTATTAAATACCTAAGTTCCTAAAAGGAAAGATTACTTAGTTTTAAGATTGAATATAATCAAAGCTCCTAATCAAAGGATTGTTAAGACTCTTGCATAGCCAAAAGTTTCTTGACAAGAATAACCAAAGTTCTTATTGAATAGCTAAAATCCTAAAAGAAAGGATTACTTAGTTTTAGGATCAGAGATGGCCAAAGCTTCTTGACTAGAATAACCAAGGATCCTATTGAATAGCTAAGCTCTTAAAAGGAATGATTACTTAGGTTTAGGATTGAAGATAGCTAAAGTTTCTTGACAAGAATAGCTAGGTTCCTATTGAATAGCTAAGTTCCTAAAAGGAAATATTACTTAGTTTCAAGATCAGAGATAGCCAAAGCTTCTTGATAAGAATGACTAAGGTTCCTATTGAACAACTAGGTTCTTAAAAGGAAGGATTACTTAGTTTCAAGATTGAAGACAATCAAATATTCTTGACAAGAATAACTATAGTTCCTATTGAATAGTTAAGTTCCTAAAAGGAAGGATTACTTAGTTTTAGGATCAAAGATGGCCAAAACTCCTAATTGAGGATAGCTAAGACTTTTGGAGTTTCAGTATTTTTCCTAAATGGACTAACTGATAGCCCTAAGTTCCTAAACTTAAGGATACCTTGAGTTTTCAAGACAGTCTTAGGTTCCTAATCTTAAAGATGACCCAGGTATTCACAACTTTTCCAAAGATGGCGTACGAACTAAGTTTAATCTAATGGATGACAAAGGAAAATTTTCAATTTTTTGAAAAACATAAATTTATTCCATGATAACTTGAAAAAATTCTTTTTTTTTTTCTTTTTTGAAGAGTTGCTAACAAGTATGGATTCTTTATAGGTCCTTATCGTTGCCGAACAAATGATGAACCTACTCTTTTCTTTTCTTACCTTGGGAACAACTGCAAGATTGTCCAACAAATCCTTACTTTTAAAACATCTCTTGAAGCCTTCAAGGTAGTAATGTCATTAGAGCTCATGATTTCCAAATTATGTCAGAAAATACTATCTCATGATTGATTAGTTTAGTAAAAAAGGACTTCCTTACACTCTTGGCTTAAATTACACTCTAAACTACAATTCCAAAAATTATAGTTCGTCTTGTAAGTGATACGCTATAATCAATCTATTAGGTCTTTTTTGGACTGTAATATAATAAAGGTTTAGTCATCGGTTTAAACAAATGGATAATAATGTGTAGGTCCTTTTGAAAGAATTCATTCATCCAACCTAAGTTTACAAATCAAGAACTCTTTAGGAAAACTAAAATTCAAGGATAAGTTATCTCCTTCAATTAGAAGGGCTTTTAAGGAAGAGTGGAATTGTGGGTAAGCCATAAGCCATATGTCAGTTACAATTTCTTTAAGGATCATAAATTTTAGAAGGAAACTTTTGTATTTACCTTGGCTTCTTTAAAACTTAATTACTCTGTCTATATTTTTGGGGCCTTTATTTAAAATATGGGTCTTAATTCAAGAATTGGCTTCTATGCCCCATATCCTTTTAGGCTTTAGGGCTTTGGACTTCATCACCTCTCAAGCAAATTTTTCATTTTTCATTTCACATTTTCTCATTTTTCCTTTCTTTATCTCTCTCTCTCTGATGTGAATCGTGACTAAAAATAGACGAGGCCCGTCACTAGATAGGTCCAAGCTTGCAGAAAGCTCGAAAAGGGTTAGTAGAGAAAGGTACGAAAAGGGTAAAAATTAAAGAATGAAAACAGTAAGCAAACCCACAAATAGCACTAGAGGATATGATGCACCAATGGAACTTTCAAAGACTCACGGTACAATTCGATATGACGTACAAATTAGTCCAATAAGGTTACTCGCCACTTAACCTTGCTTAAGGAAAAGGATAAGAGTAGTGCCGAGAGTAAACAACAGTGTTTACGCAAGGAGGAAAAGTACTCAATTGTATTGAAGGTAATCTGATGATCTTACAACTACAAGTAGAGGGGTATTTATACCCGCAGACTAAGGCAACCTGCCTAAAGGGGAAAAGACAAAAAGAGCATTTCCTAAAGGGGCAATGTATACGTTACAAAGGGCAAAAATGAATATACAAGGAAAATAATCATCGGTGTTATAGATTCTACATGTGATATTGTACACATTGCGATACGACATTGGCGGGTTTGGTAGGAGATGCGAACAAAAAGTACAAACAGATGGGCTTGTCTAAGTAAGGATAGCCTAGTCATTCCGGTCTCTCTTTCTCGACTTTTCAGTAAGGAAGAGGCTGAGTAATCGTTCGACTCGTCAATAGAGAGTAATCGTCAACTCGTCAATAGAGAGTAATCGTCAACTCGTCAATAGAGAGTAATCATCAACTCGGCATACCAAACAATAATGGGCGATCATATAGGACAACATTAAAGGTAACTCGGCAAGGAGGTACTCGGCCTCGGTAAGGATTGGTTGTAACATAAGGATTCATCATACCAACCACTCTAGTCTTCAAGTTTGGCTACGGGTCAAAGGCCCCATAGCTTGATTCCCATCACTCTTTCTCTCTCTTTGTTTTTTTTTTTTTTAAATTCAAGATAAAGGTAATCATTTCTTCTTTTAGCTTACAACTCAAAGTGTATGGTGTTTAGGATATAAGCACTTCTCTATTTCAAAGGAAATAAGTTATTAATAATGAAAATTATAGTTGAATTGATGCAATTGGAGCAAGCACAAATTAGTTTTAACTTTTTCTGCCATTTTAATAACCCTAACCTCTAGATTTCCCCATTGTGGGGTAGTTCTCGACAGGATTTAATTTTTGAACTACTTCATTAAAAAGCTCAATGGGGTTAGCAAGGGATTTTGTGTTTTAGATATTGAAAATATGAATGCCTATCTTCATTTCGATTCGTATATCAAATTTAAGACAAACCTTCTTTAAGGATTATGTCCGACACTTGACACTCAAGTGTTTAAGGGTTGGTGTTTGAGATGTAGTTTAACTCTTTTCATTCTAAACTTTTAAAATGAGATACCAAAAATGTACATTCATTTGCTCCAACAATAAAAATTTCTAGATGAGCGCTGATACTAAAGAAAAAACAAAATACTTTTATTTCAAATGATCATCATTACGAAATTATGTCAATTTTCAAATTCTGTCTTTCAAAATGCCTCTACTCTATTTAACTTAGGGATACGCCGAACCACTTTAAGTGGTAAGCTAACTAGTTAGATGGTAGCAGTAAATTCTCAAAGTTGGGTGTAGTAGGTATCCCCTTTGAAGTCCCTTTACGACTTAGCTTACAACAAATGGCTTCTAAGGTATTAAGTTGTATCATCTTAGCATCATTCATATCTTGAATCTTGTTCTTTAACCTCCAACATCCTTCCATAAAATGCCCCTTTTGACCCATATGGTAGTCACATTGCACTTTTGGGTCAAAGTTTCATAACCTATAGTTTGGATAAGGGGCTTCGCAAGCTAAGAACTTAGCCTCCTTTAACTAATGAAAGATTTAGGTTATTGGAACTTCGAACTAGGTAAATTGTCTTCTTGAGGCATTACAAGTGAGCTTATCTTGACCCTGTCTTTTTTGGCTAAATACTGGCTCCTTCCCTTTTGGTGACATTTGAATATTAATGGGCACCGTTTAAAGTCTTTTGAACACAAGACCCATGGCTATTTCCAAATTTAAAATGCTCCTTTGTAATGTTGTCACTTTTTCTTCCAAGCTCACAAGTCTTTTTTTAGGACCTAGATCTCAAGATACTTGCAAGCTATTGTTTATGAAAACTAAGATCTGCAATTGTTAAGACATTCGATATACCTTTTTTTTCTAGAGACTTGATCTGAACCTGGTTTGAAAGAATCCTTACCCATTAGCAATTCTCAAAAAAAAAAAAAAATCTTTTTTCTCTCTTTTTTTTTTGAGAAACACTTAATTTGAAATGAAAAAGAGTTATTCTAACCCTACCTAACTTATTTAAAAGTGAGGTAATGGAAAGAAAAACAAGGATAAAAATATGATCCTAATTTACTAATGAAGAAAATTTACGTCTCATAAGTATTTAAAAGGTTACTTACAAGAAGTATAAGGAAATATTTATGGAGTATTTGATATTTATTGTTGACTATCGATTATTGACAAGGGTAAGGTATGATTGTTCCACAAGAGACAAGAGCGATTTAAGAAAGGTGATCAGTTAAAAGCGAAAAGGGAAACAAGTATTTAAAACTAAAAGAATTTATACATAGAAACGGTTTTGGATATTTATGAATCAGAGGACTTATGACATTCTACAAAGTAGTGAATTTACAAACAGGGAAAGAAAAAAATGATGGACTAAGTCCAATTCTCTTTTCAAGTAAGGAATACTACTTACAAGTTATTAGGTTTTTTAATTATTATAAAGGTTAGCTAACATAATCTACAAGTATTCATTTAACGACCCTATTATAAGATAGTGACTTAACTAGAAAATTATTTTACTATATAGAGAAACCCTTTCGATTTAAAAAACAAGATAAGACAAGAAAACATGAGAGCATATAGATGCAACTACAAAGGACCAGTATCTAAGTAGTAAAGTGGCAATATAAGAGGGTTTAGGGTTAAGACCTTATCGGAATTCCATTATTATAATACAATGAAATTGAATTGTTACATAAGAATGTTATTTATACTAAATTTACAAGGAAACTATAATTTTACAATGCAAAAGTCTTACACAAAGGATAAAATTATATTTGGTGGTATAGGGAAAGTATATTACAACTTCTTTTTTTTAATGGTATAATGGAATTCCAGTAGAGTTTCATCCTTTTGTAGGTGACATGCCCAATTACTATTTATTTGCTTGTCTAAAAGTTGGACTTTGTATTCATTTTGCAAAAATTACTAAAAAATAATGAATATAAGATAATATTATTACTTCTATCTTAGATGTCTTAAGCTTTGAAAATAAAAAGAAACAAATAAACGGGTCAGATTACAGGTTAAGGTTTCCAAAATACAAATCTATTTAGACACAAATATAAGATAGGGGAAGTTAATGTAAATGGTTAGCCCTATAATGGATGAGAAATATTCATAACTTTTTTGAAGAACCAGGTATGTTATGTATTAAAGCTGGAGTGTAGATTCCCATAATTCTACTTAGCTAAAATTTTGATTCTTCGGTTAGCATTTATTATCGAATTCATGTTGTAAGCATGTTTCCCTAAATATTGTCTCCTAAAATTTTTATCACTTCATTGATATGTTTATTAATTTCGTAAGTAAATAGAAATTCTTTATAATAATAGTACATTTAACTTATGAAGACAAAGTCTAATTGTTTCTTCCAATCGAATCCTTTTATTAGAAAGAAGATGTGCTCTATTAAAAATATATTTTTATCGAAATGATTTGTTTTCATATATTTGATTGAATGTATAAGAATATGTTGAATTCCATTAAGGAATCAATTAAACTTGAATTAAAACAATACATAACGTTATTGAATATATTTTACTCCGGTATTATGTCATAATTTAAAAAATAAATAAATTAAGTTAGTAAGTATCTTACACGCCTAATTTTGATAAACAGTAGCTCCTCTAACTCAAAAGTTGAATGTTCAGTGAAGAATTGGTGAGATATTAAAGTGAAAATGAGACTAAGAGAGAGAGAAAAGGCAAGAGGGAGAGGGTGGGAGGGTTAATAAATTGCATCTTTGTATGCAATAAAGATAAGTTTTAAAGGTTTTTAAGCTTTGTAACCTCATACGTTTTTAAGAAAATAGTTCATCAGTCACATTGAAGCTTAAGCGGGGTGGCTTAATCAATCCCGAGCGGTGGTTGCCCCATTACACCTAGAGCCTACATAATGGCTCCCTTCCTAAGGTCCTATGACAACTTAGGTCTGATCATATCTACCCTGTACATAATCATTCCCCCAATATCCCTAGTGTGTTACATGCAAAAATGAATATAATAATTTTAAAACAAGTATATTACATGAAATAAATAAATAAATAAATAACATAGGTATTTTGAAAGGCAAATTTAATTTCGAAAAGTTTTTAAGTAGCAAGCCTTCTTGACTTTCCCAATGAAGTTGCTATCCTATTAAGCTTGATTTTTTCCAATTTTTAAAATATTTTTCTTAACCCGATCAATATTAAACCCTAACCCATTTAATATTGATCCTTGACTAAGAGTCAAAGAAAACTAGGTTTTTAAAGGTGTATTGAAAAAAGTACTTAGAGTTATTACCCGATTGAAGTTGAGAAAAAAGAAGGTTATGGTTTAATATTTTCCTTAACCTAATTAATATTAAACTCTAACTTATTTAATACTGACCCTCAATTAGAAAGTAAGAAAAATTCAGTTTTTAAATATATTTTGAAAATCTTTTAGAATCACCACCTGACCAGAGTCGGGAAAAAAAAGGTTAGATTAAATCAATTAGGTGGGTCGATTTAACCTAATCACTAATCTACTAAAAAAACAAATTTTTAGAAAAAGGGTCAAAAACTAAAGATTTTGGGTCCAGGGGTTAATTTTTTTAACCCTTAACAAGTACTACATTTTTAACTTTCTGATTTTAATTTTTCTTTTCAATATACCCTTATTTATAAACCATTCACATGTAACTAAATTAATTAAATTAAACAATTATTTACAAATTATGAAAAAAAAAAGAAATTTTTTCATATTTTAAGTTACCCTGTATTTGCGTGTAAGTGCCTACGTACCCATTATTTAGGATCAGACTTATGTAGTTCTTTTATAGAACTTTAGATATGTTGGTTTCTTTTAATTTTGAAAATGGTTGGTTTTAAGTTTTTTAGCCATTTAAATTTATTTAAGAAAAATACTTAAGAGGAAATGTTCCTAATTTGGTATTCTTATTTTTTAGAAAATTATAAAATATCCTTTTCAAAAAAAGGTCCACTTATTTTTATTTGTTTGGAAAAAAAATATTCTAAGCGATGTAACTTTCCATGAAATACATAGTTACCATAAATAATATGCCTAATTATAGAAGAGATATCTAATTATAGAAAAGAAACCTAAATTATAGAAAAAAGCCTAAATCATGTCAAAAATGTTTAAATCATAGAAAAAATGTTTGAAATATAAAAAACATACCTAAAAGAAAAAAGGTCCTAGATTGGTGTTTTACTTTTATAAAATTCTATGAGAAGCCCTAAGAATTTATTGGAAAAAGGATTTTTTTTATTATTTATTTTATGATTTTTCTTATTATTATTATTTTTTTGTTGCTTATGTTTTGGCTAAAAGAAAAAGAAATTAATAAACTACGCCTCTCTATCCTTTTTCTCTTTTTTTTAGTCATAATTACAATACATTACAAGAATAAATTAATAAAAATACAAAATATAAAGAACAAAACACAAATCAAAATCAAAGCAAATGGTAACGAGCACAAAATACAATCACAACAACTCTCAATCACTTATTATAGTGCTTTCTTGAGCAAAAATTACAAATATGAAGCTTGACACCATATTAGGGTTTACAAAGGATTACAAATAATGAGCATAATACAATCGGAATAAAGTACAAGTAGACAAGAGGAATAATTGTAGTAGTATTGCTCTATTAATTGTACTTGAACTGCTTAAAAACTCACATTTATATGCTTTTGCAAAAATCCAACCATTGGCCTTGTTCATCTTGTATTAAATGCACTATAATGGCTAATTTCTATGTGGACCAACCGAATGGTTCAAGTGGGACTAGTCGAACGATCCATTTAAATTGGGTCACCATTCGAACGATCTTCAAGTCACTAGTTGCATGGTCTAATGTAGCTTACTAACTTTCATCAACCAGCCGAACAATCCATAAACAACCAGTTACATAGCCCAACACCTGCTATTGGTTTGCAACAACCAGTCGAACAGTCTATGTTACTGACCACAAAAGACCTAATGTAACTAATTGGACAGTTCATACCAAAATTGCTAAAAAGCACATTTACATACAGTAGACAGTACTTAATCACTTTTTCCTCTTTCAATAACATTAGAATCAATTTAATAAGTTGTAAAATATTTCCAAGTTAATTGTATTTCCTTAAAAGATATAGTTGATAAAGTTCTTGTAAGAATTTGAAAATTGGTTTATAATAATATTTGATTAGTCCTGACTTCTATAGATTTGTTTTCATCAAAATCACAAATAAGAACTAGGTTTAACAATCTCTCCCTTTTTAATGAGGATAAAATCTTACAAACTCCCCCTTAATAGATGCTCTCCCTCAATGGCGATAAAGGATGTAAAAAATAAACACTTATGAAAGAGACAATATGAGAAGATAGTAAAAATTAATTCCATGATTCAAAATTACAAGCTAATCTTCATTTTGCAAACAAATTCATTTTACAATCTCATTCAATTTGTTTAGACACTTAATTAGGTGACTTGAAATCTTCTCCCCCCTTTAGCCTCATCAAAAGGACGAGAATCCAAGTGATAAGGGGTAAGAGGAAACATGGCAAAAAGTTAGTTATGCTAGCAGACAAGCCAATAGGCAGACAAGAAAATCATAAAGAGCTATTCCTCATTATCAGCACAAGAACAATACCATGATTGGACAATGCCAATAATATAAAAGAGATCAAACTCGGCATATTTAAACAAGAACAACACCATGGCCAAATGCATATATCATAATAGTTATCACATAAACCTAACTAAGGAGCCAAAGGCCATACAAAGGATAACTAGAGAAGGCCGAAAGGCCAATAAACATCTAAAGGAATAACATAAGAGATGGCCAGAGGCCAAGTCTTAGTACAATGATGAGAAAAAGGAAACAAAAGATAAGATAGAAAGACTTCGAGAGCTAAGCTTCTGGAGGTGAAGAAGAGCTATTAGACGGCCCAAAAAAAAGGAGGTGGTGGCTGAGCATAAGGACCAGAAGTGAGTGGAGGGAAGGGGTATGATAGCTAGAAGTGCTAAAAAAGATGATAAAAGATGCGATCTTGTTGACAGGAGACCCATTGCTCCATTTGTAAATGCTATCATCAATGTGATGGCAAAGCCAGCCCTTCATTTGGTTAACATATGTATAAAGATGTCGGAAGACTCCTTGGAGATGGATTAGTAGGGGGAATGGAAGCTGAAGTGCCTAGAGGAATATCGTCGTTAACATGAGCTGCCCCTCCTTGAGGAACATTTTGATCAAGGGGTTCGACTGGTTTGGCATCCTCTTCATCAATGGGTTCACCAAGTTTGTGAGAGGCAGCACCAGTAAGAGGGGATAGGGGTTCTTTGCAAACTAACTAGCTTGTTTATCCAATTTCTACCCTCCTTTGCCAATGTGATGCATGGTAAAGGGTTCAATTTAGGGAATGATGCTAGGAGCATGAAAAATAATCCCCTTAGCCAATAGAAGTTGTATAACTAAGCAGCCACATCCAAGAACGACTTGCTTAGACTTGTTAGTGACCATTTTGAAACAGTAGAAAATCAAGTCAACATAATCAATTTGGGCATCATTATGAATGTGACTTAATATCCATAACTCCCCTTTAGTAACATACCCATGTCCACTACTCCATAGACAATAGTTCTAACAAATGAATAAGTGAAGGATCCAATAATGAAGAAGCAATCTAATGGCTCTAAGATTGCGCCTGTATACCCAGTTATGTTCACCAATGCAACATTCTTGAAAGATATCCTCATAGAGGGTTACTTTAATATTGCCAATTCCTTTCGGGTAACTTGCACCACTAGGTTTAGCCCCTATAATGGTATATATATCATTCCATATGATCTCAATTTCTTGTCCATATACATAACTATATAACCATAATCTCCTATGCTCACTAGTATCTATGCCAACCTGTAGTTTACCTTTGTGCATGGCATAATGTAGGAAGGAGATTATTGTCAAATTGAGCCAATGGAGCTTATCTCCCCCAACTCTAAGTATGGCTACCTTAAGCTCTATTGCCTCATCTAGCTTTAGGAGGAGAAGGTTAGGGTTTAGGGTTTATAGAGGGAGGGAGTGAAGGGAAGGAAAGGAGGGGTGAAGATGATAGGTGAAGAAAGAGAAGGAGGGAGAAGAAATGAAAAAAAAAATAAAAAGAAATGATTAGGCCCCCTCATTCTTTTTTTTTTTTTGGCAGTAACAATACAAACCATTTAGATGGTTCTAAGAGAACTGTCTAAACGATTGTAAACAGAAATTGGATTTTTGAAGCAATTGTTGGAATAGTGCCCATGGTTTAAGGTAACTGTTTGAATGGTCTGAAGAGGTATTTTATGGTCAGAATCCTTGATGCAACTATGCCCACAATTGGAGTATAACCATCCAAACAGTCCGAGCTAACATTCTGAGGTTAGGAGACCTAATGCAATTGTGTACATAGTTGACACCATTGGCCGATTGGTTAACTATATTTCAATGAATTCATTGCTATTTCTAGACTTAATGCAAACCCCAAGAAAAAAAAAAAAACTAAAAAGAGATAGATCCTAATGAGAAACAAGGAAGATGAGGAAGTTTGCACAAAACATAACAAGTGAGGGAATTCATATAACAAGCCTACTTAACCATATTTCTTAGATTGAAAAAGGTATTCTAAACCTGTTGTCCAAAAGAGAACCTCATTATACAAAAGTCACAATCTATGTTTATGAGTCCTAGCATTCACCTTACGTGATCATGCCTAATTCTCTTCTTAAAGTGGAAAAGCGATCTTCACTTAAAGGTTTAGTCAAAATATCAACTATTTGACTAATTGTATCAAAAAATTCTATGCATACATCATTATTTTGAACATGGTCTCTAATAAAATGATGCCTAATCTCAATGTGCTTAGCCCTTAAGTTTTGGACCGGATTTTTGGTAAGGTTAATGGCACTTATGTTAGCAAATTGAATTGGGATATTGGAAGAATTAAGACCATAATCTTGTAATGTTTGCTTCATCCACAGGATTTGAGTACAACAACTACTAGTGACCACATATTCGGCCTTGGTAGTTAAGAGTGCCATGGAGTTTTATTTCTTAGAGTGCTAAGATACTAAAGAGTTTCTTAGAAAGTGACATGCCCCTACTTGTGCTTTTTCAGGCTACTTTGCATTTGACAAAGTTAGCATCGAAATATCTTACAAGATCAAAAGAAGTGTATTTAAGATACCACAAGCCTATTTCAATAGTGCCCACTATATACTTGAAGATGCATTTTACCACATTCAAGTGAGATTCTTTTAAGCAAGATTGAAATATTGCACACAAGCATACGGTGAACACGATATTCAGTCTAGATGCGCTTAAGTATAATAGGGTTCCTATCATACCTTTATAAAGCTTTTCACAAACTGATTTACCATATTCATCCTTGTTTAGTTTTAGTGTTGTGCTCATAGGAGTAGGCCTAACTTTACAATTATCCATTTTAAAATGTTTCAAAAGATCTCTTGTATAATTAAATTGATTAATAAATGTTTCATTTTCGATTTGCTTAACTTGGAGACCTAAGAAGTAATTATGTTCTCCTATCATACTCATTTCAAATTATTTCTTTATATACTATACAAATTTATTTACAAGATCTAAGCTAGTAACTGTAAACACAATATCATCTACATAAATTTGAATAATCAATGTATAAGAATTGTGATTTTTAATAAACAATGTTGTATTCAACTTTCCTCTTATATAGCTATTTTCTATTAGAAAGCTACTAAGTCTTTCAGATTAAGCTCTAAGAGCTTGTTTAAGTCCATAGAGTGCTTTGTTGAGTTTATAAACATGATTGGGTAACTCATTATGCTCAAAACCCGGAGGTTGTTCTACATACATTTCTTCTTTGATATAGCCATTTAAAAAAAGCACTTTTGACATCCATTTGGAATAGTTTGAAGTCTTTTTGTGTTGCAAATACCAAAAGTATCCTAATGGCTTTTAGTCTACGAACCGGGGCAAAGATCTCATCAAAATCTATCCCTTCTTCTTGGTTATATCCCTTAGCAACTAATCTAGCCTCATTCCTAGTTACTATACCTGTTTCATCAAGTTTGTTTATATAAACTCATTTTATTTCAATTACTATTCTATTACTAGATTTAGGTACTAGATCCCATACTTCATTCCTAGTGAATTGATTAAGTTCCTCTTGCATTACTTGTATCCAACATTCATCTTTTAGAACTTCATCAATATTCTTAGGCTTAAGTTGAGACAAGAATACTAGGTTGCTTATATTTCTAAGGGATGATCTTGTTAATACCTTATTTGAAGATTCTCCTATAATTAGTTTTTAATGTGATCTATAACAAATTGCCATTCTCTAAGAAGCTCTAAATTTGATTGATCTGTCTCTTTATCTTCCCTAAGAACATCTTTATTAAGAGCATTGTTTTAGTCATTGCTTAAGTTTAGCCTATCCAAGTGAGCACTTATATCATTCATTTCATTAAGAGATACATTATGTAATGAAGACAATGAATCATCAAACACAACATATATTGATTCTTCAACAACTAATGTTCTTTTATTAAATGTTCTACTTGCTAATGAGTATCCAAGAAAAATAGCCTCGTCCAATTTAGAGTCAAATTTGCTTAGTTGTTCTTTACCATTATTAAATACATAACACTTAGTACCAAAAGGGTGAAAGTAAAAAATGTTAGGTCTCCTTCCTTTCCAAAGTTCATAGGGGGTTTTCTTTAAAATTGATCTTATGAAAATACGGTTTGAAATGTAACATGTGGTGTTAATGGCTTCCAACCAAAAATACTTTGGTAAATTGTTTTCACATAGCGTTGTTCTAGCCATTTTAATTAGGGTCCTATTTTTTCTTTCAACAACTCCATTTTGTTGTGGAATTCTAGGTGATGAAAAGGTATGTTCTATACCATATTGATTATAAAAATCATTCATTTCAAAGTTTTCAAATTTTCTCCCATGATCACTACTAAGAGAAGTAATTGTAAGGCCTTTTTCATTTTGGACTCTCTTGCAATATTTAAAGAATGCATGATTTGTTTCATCCTTACTTGCAAGAAAATAGGTCTATGTGTATCTAGAAAAATCATAAACAATGACGAAGATGTATCTTTTCCCACCTAAATTTAATGTTTATATAGGGCCAAATAGGGGTAGTAGTTGTAGTGGCTTAGAAGATGAGATAACATCTTTTGGTTTGAAAGAATTTTTAGTTTGTTTTCCTTATTGACATGCTTGGTATACTTTATCTTTTTAAAAATTGATTTTTGGTAAACCTTTTATAATATCTCTTTTAATAAGCTTAGAAATTACTTACATGCTAATATGCCCTAATCTTCTATGCCACAACCACTATCGTTATTTTGGATAGATAGACAAGTTTCATTTTGACTTGAAAAATTGTTAAAATTGATTTTATAAATGTTTCCTTGTCTATATCCTTTCGAAACTACTTTGATCATTATTAATTCTTTCAATGATACACTTATTTGCTACGAATTTAACCTTATATCCACTATCACACAATTGACTAATGCTAAGAAAGTTATGCCTTAGATTATCAACTGGCAATACATCTTTAATAACAAAATCATTATTAATAAGAATATTACCTTCACCTAAGATGGTTGATTTTCTATTGTCCCCAAAGGTAACATTCCTTTCATTCTTCAAGGTCAATGTGGTGAATTTAGTAGCATCTCCCGTCATATGTCTTGAGCATCTGTTATCCAAAATCTATTTATTGCTCTTCCTTGAAGGTTCCTACAAGAATAAAAAGTTTAAACTTTTGGTACTCACTTGTGTTTGGTTCTTTTTGGGTTAATTGTAACAATAAAACTATGTTCCTTAGAGACCTAAACCATCTTTCCTTTATGATTTAAGTTGGTATTTCTCCTAATTGCACAAGTGTGACTAATATGGCCATGCCTTCTATAATAGTTACAAGTCTTATTAGTTCTTTTTAGGTTAATTGTAACAATAAAACTATGTCCCTTAGTGACCTAAACCATCTTTCCTTTATGATTTAAGTTGGTATTTCTCCTAATTGCACAAGTGTAACTAATATGGCCATGCCTTCTATAATAGTTACAAGTCTTATTAGTTATTTTAACAAAGTAACTTTTGTAAAACTTGTAAAAATTATTTTTTTCATAGCTAATTTCGATTTTCTCCAAACCATGCCTTTGTTGTCCTAAGAGTTTTCCCAAATTCTTTTCACCTTCAATGAACTTAGCTATAGTTTGTATTGAATCATTCAAGCTAGATTTTAACATATCATTTTCTATTTCTAACTTAGCTAACTTATCTATACTTGCATTCTTATTTTTGATTACTTTCATCTTTGATTTTATTCCTTTATTTTCCTTAATTAGCTCTTTATTTTCATTCATGATTTCGTCATTCCTTTTGTTCAACTCATCATTTTCTTTCTTTAAACTATCATGCTCAACTTTCAACTTTTCATTTTCGATTTTCAAATATTCAATATCCTCTTCTAGGTTCTCTTTTTCCTCAGCTATCTTATTATACTCATGTTTGAACACATCAAATTCATTTCCTACATCATTTATCATTTGTTTGAGAATCTTATATTTCTTTTGCATTTTAACAAGATCTTTTAAAAGATCATCACATATTTCTTTCAACTCATCATAAGAGGATTAGGATGTGTTGCATACCTCATTATCCAAGGCCATGATGCAAAGGTCGTTATCCAAATTGCTCAAATCACCATTGCTTCAAGTGGCCACCATGGCTTTCTTTCTTGATGCTTTGTTGCCTTTCTTAAGGAGTGGACAATATTCTTTAATGTGTCCCGATTGATGGCAATTGTAGCACTTTATAACATCATTTTTCTCCCTTGTAGGCTTTAAGGTATTGCCACCATCAACTTTGTCTCTCCATAGCTTCTTGTTGAATCTTATAAACTTCTTAAATTTTCTTACCATGATTGCCATTTCATCATCATCATTATCACTTTCATCGCCAGTATTGCAATCGGTGGCTTTAAGAGTAATAGCTTTCTTCTTGGATTCTTCTCCATGTCTTTTGATCATCTTATGGGTCTTGAGTGTACCAAGAAGTTGTTCCTTTGATAGTGCTTCTAGATCATGTACTTCTTCAATGGTGGTCGTCTTGGCTTCTCATTCTTTTGGAAGAAACTTAAGAATTTTTTAATTAATTTCTAAGTTAGAAAATCTCTTACCAAGTACCATTAATAGATTAATAATATCAATAAATCTCTTATACATTTCATCTATAGTCTCATTAGGAAGCATTTTGAAGTTCTCAAATTCACCACATAATAGACTTATTTTAGTGTCTTTAACTCTAAATGCGCCCTCATACGTGCTTTGTAACTCATCCCAAATTTCCTTCGCATTTGTGCATGTACAAGTTTTATTAAAATCTTTTTCACTCATAGCACAGTGCAATATGTTCATTTCTATTTCATTTAGGTCTACTTTCTTCCAATCTTCCTCAGTATATTCATCATCTTCCTTTCCTTCTATTTTAATTAGTCCTTTTTCAATTACATCCTAAAGTTTTCTATTTTGTGCTTTAATAAAGATTCTCATCCTACACTTTCAATAGGGATAATTTCCACTAGTAAGAAGTGGTCACCTATTTATAGATTGAACTTCCATGAAACCTAGTGCATTTAGTGTTATATTCTTTACTCTATAATGCAATTAAGTAATGAAAACTATAAAAACTAGTTTTGATACAAAATGAAATACTACACTAAGAACTCAATAGTGTGGGTAAATTGAGTTTAATGACCACTTTTTACTTTGACAACAAATTCTTAATCAAATTGACAAATAGATGCAATATGGAAATATTTAAGAAACAATTAGATTACATAAATATAAAGAGAAAGGGATAGAGAAATCAAGCCCAGAATCTTAACGTGGAGTTTGGACTACCTCCTACTCTTTACGATCACCTAATGCCTTAATCAAGGTCCTTACACACAATTTTTATTGATGACAATCTCAAAAGCATAAATGCTTATACCCAATCTCTATCACAAATGATTGCACAACTACAACAACTCTTAATCACTTAGTATAGTGCTCTCTTGAGTAAAAATTGCAAATATGAAGCTTAGCACTATACTAGGGTTTATAAAGGATTACATATAATGAGCACAAGACAATTGAAATGAAGTACAAGTAGACAAAAGTAATAATTGCAAGGGTATTGCTCTATTAATTATACTTCAACTGCCCAAAAACTCGCATTTATATCCTTTTACAAAATCCAACCGTTGGCCTTGTTCATCCTACATTAAATGTACTATAATGGCTAATTTCTATGTAGACCAACCAAAAGGTTTAAGTAAGACTAACCAGATGGTCCATTCAATATGGGTCACCATTCGGACGGTCTTCAAGTCATTGGTCTCGTGGTCCAATATAGCTTACTAACCTTCATCAACTAGCCGGACAGTCCATCCATAGATAACCAGCCGCACATTCCAACACTTACTATTGATCTATAGCAACCACCTAAACGGTCCAGGGATTGCTAGCCGTACAGTCCATAACTTGCTGTTGACCATAGAACACTTGATGCAACCAACTGGACGGTTTATACCAGAACTGCTAAAAAGCATGCTTAGATATAGTAGACAGTACTCGATCACTTTTTCCTCTTTCAACAACATTAGAATCAATTTAATAAGTTGTAAAATATTTCCAAGTTAATTGCATTTCCTTAAAAGATATAGTTGATAAAGTTCTTATGAGAATTTGCAAATTGGTTTATAACAATATTTGATTAGCCATGACTTATATAGATTTGTTCTCATCAAAATCACAAATAAGAACTTCTAGGTTCAATAGGTACCACATGACCTACTTCTTTACAATTAACCACAATATTAAAACTTACACTAGACACACACTCCATGATCTAACTTATCTACTTATGGTGAAAACCCATCTTAACCATTACAGCTTCATAGAAATACCATTCAACTCAAGCGTAGGTCAGGATGAGAGGATGCATCTTGCCATGCTCTCAAGTCCTTGAGCATAAGCTTGGGTCAAGAGTCTAATGGTTTGATTCTTATCATTTCTCTTCGATACCTATCTTGTTATTCTCTTATTTGTTATTGTGATGTTTATCTCTTTAAATAGTTGCAACTTCTAACACTTAATTGATATATCTTTGGTAATAGCTAATGAATAGCCATTGTCCTTAATGTCTTGTGATATATGTCTATCTATCTTCAATTATACCTTACTATCAATTGAGTGTATTTTGATTATTTCCACACTCATCCGTCATTTACTTGTAGAAAGTTATCCTTTCCATGAAATCGTAACCTCTGCTTCCACTATTTACTTCATAAAAATATCTCTTGACATGACCAAATATATTACCTAAATATATCTTCTCCTTGGTGTTGGATTTTAACTTGTAAAATGCTTTCTTTTCACTTTGCACATAGTTTCATGTATCCTTCTATATTTCTAAACTAGTCTTGATCTTTCAACTTGTCTTTTGACCTTATCTTTTGATCTTTTTCTTCTAATCAAACTGTTCTTTTCTCTCTTCGTCTCTAAATTAATGTTATTTTGTCTTTGACAACTTCTAATGAATGATACATCTAAGTTGTAAGTTGTAATCTTTCATTATTTAGTTCTGATTGTTTGTACTTATATTAGTTTTCGTCTTTTAATAGTTTTAAGTACTTTCCTTTTTACGAATATTATTCCCTTAGATTCTAAACATTGCTTATGGGTTCTAATCTCATCCTTTCATGTTCTAAAGTTACATTTCCTTTTCTTACTTCTTTTCTTAATTTTGATCATTTTAAGTTTCCCTCGAATTTTAATGTTCTACTATATAGTTAATAACTTGAGTAGTGATTTTGACATATATATTTGCTTACGATCAAAAGACCTTTTGTTCAAGTCTTAACAATCTCCTTATTTTTTATGATAATAAAATATTTGTTCGAAAGAAAAAAATAATAATCATAAGATATAAAACATTGTAATCCTTCAATTCATTCATAAATTACATGTAAGATTAAACACGTTTCTACTGTACTTTATTACGATTGAATAGAAATATGCTTTGTTAAGTTCTAGTCTTTAATTATGCTTTTAATATGCTCAGTATACATAATATGCTCCCCCTTAATGTATGCAATATATTAATTTTGATTGTTTTCTCATAATTTTTTACTTTTCTACCCCTTTTTACTATTATAAAAAAATGAATGAAATAAGAGTTTGACAAAAATAGATAATAAGATCACATCAAATATGATGAATGCTCATAATAAAATGCTTCTGATCTAGGTGAATCAAAAGAAAGCACATATATCCCTGCAACATCTATGAATTTTAAGGATTTCGATCCTTTAACACTTTTTGCTCTTCTTATCTTAATAAATAAGAGTTTCTTATTTTCTTGCAAAAATTGTTAGATTTTGCTATTTTATTGTAGCATAAACAACACTTTTCTATATATAATATTTAGAATCATAGATTTTAATAGAATCAATCCCTACGTGAACTTGAAATATTCACTTTATTCTACATATCAAGTCAAATCATCCATAAAAAATATAGTCTTCAAAATGTTAACCAACATAAAAATTTAGCTCCATAAAACAAAATAAGTTTCAACAAATAGATGAATTCAGTCTTTTGAAAGAACTAGTTAAGAATTGAGTCTTGGTCCTTTCAGAAAACAATTGAGTCAAACTAATTCTTCTTCAAATTGCTTCAATGACTCACTTATTTTTAATGAATGATCAACACTCCAATGATTCTCTTTCTTCCTCCTTTCTCCTTCTTTTATATCTTATATTTTATTAAGGTCACATTTACCTTTTTTGATATTTCCTTCTCGTAGAGAACTTCTCCATTCATTTCTAAAAGTTAGTTCTCCCATTGGTGAAAAGAGTAAGGGATTTCTTGATCTTTCCATTTCTTTGTTATAATCAAATACTTTTTGTTATAATCAAAGACTGCTCTTGATCTTCCTCTCAAGATTTATTCTTTCATTCTGTTTTTCCCTTAATAAATTTTTTAATATAAGCACATATACCCCTTTGGAGTTTTAGCAACCTTCTAACTTTTTCATCTTACTAGATTTTTACCAAAATAAATTTCTTCTCACTCATAGATTGGGTTTTTCTCCTTTGTCCAGTACTTCTCTTTTTCTCCTAGATTGTTTTTGTGAAGTCTTCAGAATTAAATCATTCCCTAAGGTCATCAAGTTTTTAGCATAACTCACTAATTTTCTAATTTATATTTATGAAAGTGTCACTCCTAACGATATTTGGATAATTTACTGTATAGGTTATATGTTCGAATGCGAATCCTTTAAACTTCAATAGTTCCACAATAATATTTTCAAGTATCATAATGCCCAAGGACAAATGTAAGATTAATACGTAGTGTGTGTGTGTGGGTGTGGGGGTGGGGGCGCAAAACTAATATCGTCCAAATCACCAAATTAATGGCATTGTTATATAAAAGAAAGGAAAAGTCTAATATAAAAAAAACATTTCACTTATGACTATTCTTCTTATTGTCTATAAATATAAGAAAGTTAAAGAATGAATACAAATGAAAGAAGGCACAATACAGTATATTTAATAAAGATTTCTAACATAGTTATAGTCTTCTAGATGAGAGTGATAATCGTAACAAGTAACTTATGCATGTATGTAATAATGATGATGAAAGTCTACATTTCAATATTAAAAAAAAAAAACTTATAATATGTGATTGTGCATCTTTGTCTCAATAAATACTTTTATACATATGAATAGTTGTAATATTTATGATCAATTGCTTTCTTAAAAAAAAAACAAAAACAAAAAAGAGTGAATTAATAAAAAATATTTTTTACCGATGAATTAGATAGAATAGATGATAGATCTAAAATAAGAAACATATATAATAAGTTATACTTTTCAAATTGGATTAGAATTTATTCAAATGTAAAAATTTGTTTTTATTTTTACCTTAGAATAAATCATTTATGATAATTGCTTAAAAGTCATTAACAACTACCATTAATAAGACATTTTCTTTTAAAGAATGAATCAATATTCTATCTTTTTTTACCATTTAAACATACATGGAATAAATATTTATAATTATCATTAATAAGAAATTGGGTAGAGTATTTGTCAAACAATTTTTTTCTAATTTCAAACTTCAACATTTTTTTCTATTAGAAATACTTAGATATTATTTGAATTAATACTTCCATTTCAATAAAAATATTATTCAACAAATGATAAAGTTTTTTGAAAAAAAAAAATTCAAAGGGTTTTTCATTTGGTGATTTATAAGAGGGAAAAAAATTAGTATGTGTCATTAGGTTTTACAAGTACTAAAGCCATGTAACTAACTTTGAGAATAGGGGAAAAAAAAGTGCCAAACGTTCTCATAGATAATATATATATATATATACATATATATATATATATATATGTATGTATGTATCTTTTGTAGGGGGGTAAGGAGGGGTATTGGGTGAAAGTAGTTAAAAAAGAAAAGAACAAAGCCAACTTATAGCTTGCATAAAGAGATTGTTACCTAAAAAATTTATTTTGGGCTAAAAGACCATGTTCCCTTTAGGCCACCCTCGAGCCTATCCTAATATCACCATTTTCTTTCATCAAAGTGTATGTAATTGATTAAAATTTTGGTAAATTAAAAGTATAACCATATTATGGGGTAATTAATAACTTTTGTCTGATCTAAAGTCATAGTTGTTGGTCTACCAAACTTTAGTAATAAGCATTCGAATATAATTTTGTGAATTACTCTCATCACAATTGGAAAGAGTTTAATGTATGCTTCTTTGTTGTGTATTGGAAAGGGTTCTATCACTCATCTCAATTAACCATTCTTCCTTAGTCCAAATTCTTAAAAAATCATATATTTTAACTTTCTTAATCCCAAAACAACACTATATGTCCTCTTTTGTAATTTTTACTTTCTTATTTGTCACCCTTAAATCTAGCATATCCTTCTTATCTAAATTCACTTGACTAGAACTCTGCCATGACCTCTTTTATGAATAGGGTTTTTCAATTAACATAGACTTACTTAAGCATATACTTCTAGTAGGGTACTAACATTAATGTCATGCATTTTAAAGAAACTAAAATCAACATAATTTACATCGACTAATTATGCCACAGCATAGCCTTTTAGCTTTTCGAAAGGATTTTTCTTCACTTCATCCTTTTGGTAAACTTTGATTGATTTCTAATTTCTTTCTAAGGGTTCAAAATAAGACAATTTTTTGTTGGGTGCCATAATTATGAGGATTCTAGGGTTTTCAAAAACTTTGCGATTTAAGGGAGAGAAAAAGCGATAGTATACTAAGGTCTCAATTAGATCAAAAATAAAATGGCAATTATTATAATTATGAATTGGAAATGTTATATATAAGTGTAATGTTTCAAAAAATTAATTATTCCTTTATAATCTGAACCATTTTTAGTTTTCTAGAAATTTTCTTTATTTAAATTTTGACCTAAATGAACAATTTCTTTTTATATGACCAATCCTATTACAATAGAAATAAAAATAATTATTATTATACCTCTTTTAAGTCTGTCTCATGTTTTCATATAGCAATCATTCATGCTCCTCATTTTTTGAGTTGCTTTCGGTCTATATGATAACTTTTGACTTGAGGATTTCTAAATGTTCTTCCTTTTTACTTCTTTTCTTGGTTTTTTCAATATTTGACTAATCTTAATTTTTTTTGTTTGCATTTCTAAATAAGAGCTTTGATGTGTCTCTAAGGTCAAATATACGGAAAAACACCACAACGAAACAAACCAAAAACAAATAAAGAAAATGTTAGTAAAGTTTGAACAACTATCGAATAGATATGACATACCACTCAATCCTACTTAGTCTGCAATCCACCGGATATGACATATAACTTAATCCTACTTAGTCTACAATCCACTGGATATGACACACCGATCCGAACTAAATGGTCACTTGCCACTACTCTTTACTAAAGAGAATAGATAAGAGTTGAAGGATAATATGAACACTAATGTTACTTAATGTGAGTAAATTCTGTATTGATTAGTTAATTGTCTGCATATAAGAAAGTAGGGGTTTATACACCCATCTATTAAAGTTACTTTACATGTATGAAAAAATTAAAGGGTATTATATAATTATGTTATATAAACCATACTAAAATAGGGTAAAAGAGACATAGAATATTCAGTATGAAAAAGAAAAAATCATTCTAGAATATCATGTTAGAAGACATGTGTCACTCGGTGGTTAGATGGGAGAAATATGCTACAAGGTAAGCGAAAGCAAAGTAACGCTTACAGTTAAGGGCTGACCTAATCTAGGTCAAGTTAGGGGTCAATCAATCCTGTAGAGAAGTTAGTTGCATTGGCGTCAGGTGTTTATGGTTAATCCAATAGCTTAGCCCGGATAGTCTTAGACTATCTTCTAAAGTAAGGCATCGTTATTAAGTAAGAGCAATTTTGACACATGTAAAGATCTAACAATCAAGTTGGTAGGAAATTAGTTTGGCATAAGGATCTTTGTCTCGGTTTTGGCTTTAAGCTAGTATTTTATACATGAGTCTTTGGAGTCCTTTAGCTTGGCTACAAGTGATTAGTTTAGGGATTTGATTCTTATCAAGCTCTCTCCTTAATATTCCTCTTTGGCTTTTTATAAGCTTATTGAGCTCATCTTCACTTCTAGAGAACTCATCAAATGTTTCTTTAATATTGGTGGATATCTTGTCTGCTCATTCTTTGAAGATCCTAGTAGTTTCTTTTATTGTCTCTTTTGCATTTCTTGATTCTTCATTCTTTTGTACAATTTCTTCTTGTTCTTTCTTTAAAGCTTGATTCTCTTTCATAATGGTTTGGATGACTTCATTTAGATTTTCTTTCTCTACCTTTAAGGATCTATTTTTCTTTTTCAACTTAGATATTTTGTTTTTGGCTTAAGTAGTGCTCTTAGAAGCTTTTTTGTCTCTATATATACATAAGCAGAAATGCTTTCATCATCAGAATTTGAGATTTCTTCTATAACTTTGTTCGTCATAATTGATTTTCTCAAATCTTATGTAATTTGCATAATCATTTTCATATTTCTCAACTTGTGATTTTTGTGCATGATCTCTCATGCATTTACCAATTGCTCATTAAATATTGTTAGTTCATAATTTTTTGACATAATAACTTTTAACTACAAGATAAATTGTTTTTCTCTTGTAATATATTTCTTTAGTTGTATTTGAATTGATATACTAATCCCTTTCTTACTAAGCTTACTTTTAATATAGTTTTTTTTTTTTTTACTAAACATGCTACTGATAAACCAATTTCTTTTTTAACTAAACCTACTCTAATATCGAATGCCGATCTTAGTGAACAATTAAAAAGGGAGTTGAGTTGAATGTTAAACAACACTTCTAAATCCTAGTCAATCTTTACTTCTTAATGTTTAAGATTAATTATGATTATTAAACTTGTATTTTATTTTCGAGAAATCAGAATTACTTACACATTGTAATCAAAGATATGTGAGTAAAAGCTTCTTGATCTTAAACCTAATCTAACATTTAATTTAGCTTTTAAATATCACTAAAATATAAGATAAGTTTTACTTGTTGTTTTTATCTAATAATATACTCTTGATTAATTATAATGCTTTTGATCAGTTAGTTAATGCACAAAAAATCAAGCTTGTAATCAAGTAATAAATTACTTAAAATAAATAGATAAGGATAAAAAAATTGGACAACCATGGATAGTGGTTCTGCTTTGCGCATCAATCCACTCTTTTAACATAGAGAGAAATTGTAGAAAATTGGAGAGTACTATTTGAGAGAAATAATGGGTAGGACTTTATAGACTTGTGCTTACTTCTATGGTAAGAGACTCTTTTAAGGATTTATAATATAGTTCTTCTCACTTTAGCATGATACTCTATGCCACAATAGATTCTACTCTTTAGCTAAAATATTTCAAACAATTCTAAAAAATTATTAGTTACAAAAACATGTTATACCTTGTTCATATAATAGCTTATTTCTTTTCTTTTTCTTCTCTTTGATATCTATCTTGCCATTCTCTCATTTGTTGTTGTGATGTTCATCTCTTTATATAGTTATAACTTTTAATATTCAATTGATCTATTTTTGGTAATGCCATTGAATTACCATTATTTACAATATTTTGTAATCTTCATCTATCTGTCTTTTGAATATACCTTACCATCAATTATGTGTACTTTGATTCTTTTAATACTCATTCTTCATTTAGTTGTAAAAATTTATCATTTCCACTAAATCACAGCTTCTACATCCATTGTTTACTTTGATTATTTTCATACTTATCCTTCATTTATTTATAGAAAATTATCATTTCCATTAAATCATAGCTTCTTTTTCTCTTATTTGCTTCGTAAAAATATCCCTTAGCATGATCAAATATATTACTCAAATGTCTCTTCTCCTTAGTGCTAGGTCTTAACTTGTAAAATACATTATTTTTGTTTACATGTCTTTTAAATTTCTATTGCTTTTGCACATAGTTTCTTTTACTCTTTTATGTTTCTGAACTAAGCTTGATCGTCCTACTTACCTTTTCATCCTGTCTTCTTTCTTTATCTTTTACTATTTGTTTTCTAATTAGACTTTTCTTTTCTCCTTTCATCTTTAAAATAATGTTGCTTTATCTTTGTTAGCTTTTAATGAATAATCCTTTTAAGTTTTGAGATGTAGTCTTCCCTTTATTCAATTTTGATGTTTGTTCTTGAATCAAATTCCATCTTTTACTAGTTCAGATAATTCTCCTTTTCGGTGATATCCTTCCCTTAAATTCTTAACATCGTTTATAGGTTCCAATCTTGTCCATTTTTGTTTAGAAGTTACATTACACTTTCTTACTTCTTTTCTTAATTCTAATAATCCTGAGCTTCCCTTCTAATTTTAATCTTTTACTACACATTCAATAACTTGATCAGTAATTTTAACACATATATCTTATTATCATCAAAAAACCTTTTATTCGATTCTAATACATGCTCATAGCTCGACGCATAACTAACCTCATGAATTCTTTGTCCTTGGCATAAATAACATGCCTACCTCCTTCAAGCATCTCCTCCATACACTTCAACTCCTCTTCCTTCTCCTTTACTTCCTCATTAGTACAATCCACATCTAAGGTTGAAACCTCTCCCTTGATGAGCATAGTATGTTGATTAGCGAATTAAGTGGCCATGCATCCAAATTTTTGGTATTTGAAGCACTTTATTCCACTCATCTTCCTATTAAAGGTCTAACCTTTCTCAAATGTTCTTGTCTCATCATCAATTCTTTTCTATTTAATTCTGACCTCATTAATTCGTATCACCTACTCTTCTTACCTATTCGGCTTTGAGCTACTTAGTTTTCGAAAGCTAGTTTAAATAGGTTGATTAGATTGAATGAGTTAGCTTAGTAGAGTTCCATATGGGTTGTTTCTTCTCTATCACTTTACTCGCTAGATAATCTTAATAACCTCTTGAAGGGTGGCAAACCTTTACACTTCCATAATACTTTGTATCTGATACTCCAGGCTAGTTGAAAACTTGGAAAAAGTTTGGGTTTCGAGATGTTCCACTTCATATCCAATCACGAGCATTTGAAATTCTTGCACGTACTTATCTTTACTTTAGTCTCCTTGTTTCAACTCTTATAACTTTTCAAACATGTTGTACAAATTTGAGTCTAAAATGAATCTCGCCTGTATAGTTCTCTTCACCTCTACCCATGTTCTAATACCTTAGCATCCCTCCCTTCTTCAAGTGGTTAGGAAACTCTTTCACCACATTGTAGCATACTTAGAAAAGGCGGCTACAGGCACTTTTTCATAGTCTTCATGTTGATGATAATCAAATACGTTCTTGAATTTTTCTTCCCAATCTATATGCTCATTGACATCTCTAATTTCACTAAAGATTGGCATTTACATTTTGACATTATGTACTCCTTAAGGAGTTAGAACTACTTTTTCCTTTGATTTAAAGTATTCCTCATTATCTTTATTTTCTTATACTTCATCCAAATCAACTCTTCTACAAGCTCTTCAATCTAATCTTCTTTGGATATTCCAAGTTAAGTATTCTTGCCTTTTATTTTGAGCTTCTTGTCTTCTCTACATAATAATTACATCAGCTCAATAAGCCTTAGGAGTACCCTTAATAAGTCAGATATTAACTAAATGGCATAGAGTGCGAGTTAGCTTAGCCATCATGGTACGTTGAATCTTTCATCAACGAAAATGGGGGTGGTAGCCATTTGTCAACCACAGTTTAGAGCATCACTTCTGCTATCTCTAACTACCATATTTACACTTAGGTTTGTCATTTTCACAGCAAGGATCACAAAGCTTCCACTAAACACTAAGATCTAGTGACTCAATACTCAAGCAATAACAAAAAAAAAAAAACCATTAACAATCTAAAATAATGACATACCATTATTATACAACCACTAAAGTAACTGTAAACAAACCAGTACTACTCCTCAACGAAAATAGTAACTATAACTACGTCACTACAGCTAAATAGCCACTAAAACAATTTAACCTAATGAAATAACTACTAAACAATCTTATCTACTTCGTGAACACCTGAAAGCTACTTAAACAACTCTTTGAATAGCCTAACACTACTAATGCTTCAACCTAGTAACTTAACAATTTAAGTGTAACAACAACAACAATTCTCTACAAACACCTAAACACTTATGCTATAGCAACTAAAACTCTTGACACAACCAATACAGTAATAGAACAACCTTAACTACATAACTAATTCATGGTTAGCTTACAATAAACAAATGCTAACAATTTAAACATAGCAACTCCCTTCTTAGAACCTTCTTGCTCTAATACTAAGATGATATGCCACAGATGTGGGCATATGCCACACATGTAGCTATATCGTCCGAATACAAGGGTAAGTCAAACTTAAAACTAAGTTATGGATCAAAGTTAAATGGAAATTGAAGGTAAGCAAAACCTATACACTAGCGTTAGATATGATGCACAAAAGTCACATGCAGACTTAGAGGTAACTTACTAATACTCCTTACTTAAAGGGGTAGATAAGAGTTACAGATATCGAACTTGTATAAATATAAGGACAATGACAAAAAGAGTATATTCAATTATATGGGGGAAAAGATGATTTGTTGTACATGCAAGAGCATATTTATACCCATCCTTTAATGGGACATATATCTCACTAGTTAAGCAAATGTACCTGTCAAGTAATAATATAGAGGACTGCTAATATCTAGGGTTATCGATTCCACGAAAACTAAATACTTACTCACTTGTATTAAATTGTTGTAATTAAAATTAAATAGTAATAGTGATGATGAATTGAATAGATTTTGTGAAATAAGAACTAATTAAGAACTAACAACTTTGAATGCAATTAATTAACAAAAACCCAATTAACAATGAGAGGTGATATCTAGACTTTGATCACCAAGAGATTAACATGCAGTAGCCTAAAGTTTCTAATGTATTCCTTATTTTTATTAACCAGAGGAATTTAATGACTAATTTAATAGGAATTGATTCTTTATTAAATTCTAATCCTAATTACATTCTACTCGAATTGCTTCTAAAACAGAACTCCTTATCACAACATTGAGAATAAAAATTTCATAAGAAACAAACAAGATATAAATATTAATTCTAAAAGAAATCTATAACTTATCTCTAAGCTTATAGTAAATCCCTTTAATTATGGTAAATCTATTTATGTATTAGTTTCGTGACTTCAATACTAAAATCTAATAATTAAGTTGAAACCCTATAAATAACAACTTAATCAATACAAAACATGTAATTGAATTAATATGAGCAAGAGAATTTCTTTAGAATAATAAAAATAAAGTATGCGACATGTTACCTCAAGTTATAATTGATGCTTCTATGTAAAAGATATAATAAAAACAAAAAATGTCATGATAAAAATGACTAAAACCTTAAGAAAGTACTTCTCTTCTACTTATGACATCCCTATCGTGTGTACATGTGTTTGACATCTATTTACATTATTTGAACAAAACAATCTTCAAATGGCAAGTGTTTTTAAAAAATCATGGCAAGTCCATGGGTATAAACATGACTATAAAGTTGAGGCATGGACTTCTTCTTTCAATAATTATTTGAAAAATTAACTTAAAATTGGCAATAAGAGGATTATGCCACAAATCATAGCCGTAGAGGATGACTATGGTTATACTTGGCCAAATATTCTTCAAGCTTTACTTAGAAATTGAGGACGTGAGTTTCATTGCCAAGGAATGCGACCATAAAGATCAATCATGGTCGAGTTTTTGCTTAATCCTTAGATAAATTCTCTTTGACACTTACATTCCTTAATTCATTCTTCAAAATAAATGCAAATTCCTTAAAAAATCACCTAAATTCTCATATTTTGCTTTATTGCTTCATTTGAGTCCTAAAATCAATAGCAAATTCATTAAAATAACTCAAAATGTTCAACAAAACAACATAAGAGATGAGTATAAAATTACATTCATCTTCCTTCCAAGGCTATATTACAAGAATGATTAATTACTAAAAAGGGAAAAATGCTAAAAAAGGGAAATACTAGGTTTTAGGTAGTATAAAAGGGGCAAAATAAACGATAAACAAAAAAGAATATTCTTTGTCAATAGTACATGGTATGAAAATATTAGAGAATTGAGTGACAGAATACTTAGGCATTGTCTAATAGTGAATAACAATTTTCATACAGAAGTAAGATAGGTCGAGCTTGCTCAAACAACTTGCTCAAACAACTTGGAAGCAAGTTGGATGAGCTACTAATCAAATTGTTGAGTTGTTTTTGAGTGTTCAAATGGTTTGGAGCTTTAATTTGTTGTAAAGTGAAGGGATAACTAAAGCTTAGGAGGCATAACAGGTTGGGTTAGTTTAAGCCTTTGGCTTAGGCTCGAGTAATAGGTCTTCGACATTGATTCCTATCACATAACCATTAAACTTCAGTGTTATCATTTTGTCTTCTCAAGCTTCATGCTTCTAGAATTAATTCTATAATCATATTAATACTGCATGCCCTGTTTAATAATTTTAGAACCTCAAAGACAACATAAAGTATAGAGCAACTTACTAAGCATCACACCTATTTCACTTAAATCAGGTCATCAAAACATACTTTAAATGATTGATTATAGGTTACAACTAATAGTAGACTTGAGCAAAATTCAATTCTATAAGGCAATTCACAAATTGCACTTTAAGGTCACTTTTAAAATTAATTTCAAAAGCCATGAACTTCATGCATACAATGTCATACATTAATGGATCCAATAGCTAATAATCCTTTTCAAACACAACATGTACTTTTACCCTTACAATTGATAGCACAATTCACATAAAAGTCAACAACTATCACTTCAACTTACTAATATACATTTAATCCTTGAAATAACAATTGGCACTTTCTTCCCAAGCATAAAATGTATGATCAACAAGCGTACATATGAATCACACTCCTTAATTATAAAGGAAATAGTTGACCTACATTCACTATAAAACACTTAACACAATAAGTTTAGGTTGTAGCTTTCAAACACAGTATGTCCATAATTCACAAGATAGCCATTTAACTACCTAATTGTTCTAGTTTAAGAGCAAAAATCCACTTAGGATAAGTAATTTACTCACGATTTGATCAAACCCCTAGGTTGTTCAATCTCATGCTCAATTGTTCATTTCATTCCAAACTCACTAATATATACAAGTCTTACTTATGCCAAAACAATGACTTGTATAAATCTATACTTTCTTACCCTTTAGTTCACAATTACACCTTGCACTCTTAAATATGCTCATATTTGAACTTCTCTCTAAGATAATTGTCATGGTTTGGGCTTCTCTAATATATAAAAGAACCATGTAGTGCTTATTGTCCTCCTTTTACTGTAGTTAGCAAGTCTAACTCAACATAGTGGAGTCAATAGGCATAAATCTCTATAAGGAAATACACAAACAATAAAGAAAGGCAACAATAAGTGAGGGGACATAAGGAAGAATCGAAAATGAATAGCATAGTTTTATGAATCTATTGATGTTACACTACTACAACAATGTATGCACTAGAGATTGGTGTGTATAATAAGTCCCATTGGTCGTGATTAACTAAAGTGGTAAATAAGAGCTTTAATCCAAAAAAGTACCCATATCCCATGCATACATTATTGTAGCTTGTAACATCGACAAATTATAGAAGTTTGCTATTCATTTTCAATTCTTGCTTGTGTCCCTTTACTTACTTTGCCTTTCTTTATTGTTTCTATATTGCCTTAAAGATATTTAAGCCTAGTGGCCATCGCTGCATTGAGTTAGACTTGTTTGTTACTATAAAGGCAAGATAGTAACCGTTGTATGGTCTTTCTACATGTTAAAGAAAGCTTGGACCATGATAGTTGGTATAAGATCCTTTGTTATTGCATCGGGAATGACCATGACATGGCAAGAAGAAGTAAATAAGTGGTTAGATAATTTGGAGGTACTTCTTAAAGGTGTAAATGAGTAGATGAAAAGGCTAGCTTGCTATCCAAAATACAATCAAATATGAGAAGATAAAGGATGGTCAAGCGTTATATAGGCACTTTAAGCGGGGTAAACCTTTTGTCTTGTGATAAGTGATATCAAAGCAGTTACATTTTAGCTTGCCTAAATGCAACTGAGCGTACTTAATGAGTAGACAATTATTGTTAACAAGAGAAGGCTCATGTAAGTTAAGCTTTAGAGGAATGGTAACTAGGGAAGGATATTGTTGCAAGAAAGGCGATTATGTTGCTAACCTAGCTTACGTGGGTTAAGTTTAGAAGAGTAACCACTAGAGGGAGGACATCATTGTAGAGAGCAGTTGTGTCGAGAGGTGGCTTATAGCAAGATTGACCTCAATCCTTTATGGATGTACTTTAGCATGTTACCCTATCATTAGGCAACTTAGTAAGAGGCGATCACGAATGACGATGAGATGAGTAAAGGCAAAAGGATGCCAGTAGAGACTCAATGTCCTGGTGGAGAAGATCCTGGTTGGAGTCTAACAATGGGTGGAGGAAGGTTTGTAATCTTTTGGTTTGGGTAATGGTAGTAGTTTGGCTTCATGATAAGGGCATCATGAATTTAGGTCAGGCAAAATGTCACAATCCGAGAGTTTAAAGGCAAGTAATGGTATTTATCTCAAGCTTAATGCGAAGTAAGTGACATGAGCAAGTACTTTGGTCATGAAGCATTGGTATGCTCTAAAGGTAGTTTTGGCCTCCTGTGATCAAATTGGTTACGAACTGATATTGATCGCCAGATGATAACTACGACAGATCAAAACCGATTGGAATAGTTAAGACTTCTAAGCATATAGTGACCCGTGATAATGTTAGAGGGCATTCCATAATAAAGATGGGCTTGGAACAGTTTGGGTTAATATAGGTTGAGAATGCGAGTAAATATGAGAAGATAAAAGATAATTGAATGTCACACGGATACTCTAAGAGGGGTAAATTTCTTGTCCTGTGATAAGTAGTATCTGATTAATATTAATTTTTAGCTATTTGAAAATCAATCGAAGACCTTTATGGGATTTTAAATTTAAGTTAAGTGAACCACCTATTTATTTTGAAATAAAGTTTTAGTAAATATCTTAGAGATTTTAATGAAAAAAGTAAAGAAAAACATAGCTTTTTTTTACAAGTATCAAACTATAAGAAGATAAATTCAAGCTAAGAGTTTACCCTTATTTTGTGGAATCTCTTTAGACTTGTTTACTTTGATTCTAAACTAAAAAGAAAGTTTATATCATATGAAAAAGTTGAAAAAGAGAAAAATCAAGAGGGATTATTTTAACCTTATCCTCACTCCAATGGGTAAAGATTCATAATTTAACTTATTTTATAGGATTTGAAGGTCAAGAAGTATCTTATGTGCAATATTAAACATATGTTGGTTATCATAGCAAAAGAAGAAAGAAAAAATCTCAATTTCAACCCCTTTAATCTCTTCAACCTTACTTCCTTATATAAAATACTATTCATCTTCTCTAAGACAAAAATATCTATATAACTTAAGCATTCCTCTTAGTTTCTCCACCCATTAGATTGGACTAACCATTTGGAAAAGCCCTCAAGCTTAAGCTATCAACTCTTTCCCCTTTAGCCAATGATCAAATCTACTTTAACGGTATCATAACTTTATTGCATTGTCTCCTACTAACTCTAATTTTGTGAAGAAAGGAAGTGTTCCTATCATCATATTTCTATGATTTCACTCTTAAAGGTCAATAATGAAACTTTTCTTCTTCCCTTTCACATAACAAGTTTAGTTGGCTAAATAATTCCTCTTCATCCCACTACTTTGATTTGATCAACACATGGCATGTCATAAAACTAATGTTAGCAAGACTATTTTTTCAATTTTATTTGCAATTGTAAAACATAACTTCAAAGAATGGGTAAACATAATGCTAAAGATAAGAACTTTATTGTAGTAGCTGCAACATACATAGATGGTGAATACTCGACCATTATCTCTACTCTTTTCTTTCTTTTTATCCTCTAAAGAATATCACCACATACATACTTATTTAAATTTTATGATAGTAGTAGGTAAGTGAATGGCTTCACCATAATTAAGGTTACACATCCTATTGCAGCCCAAATAGAAAAAGTTGTAACAATCATGCCGTGTAAACTAACCTAAGATAGAAGTTGACCTCAAGTTGTTATCATAGATATAGGTTATACAAGACGTACATAATTCAACCAGATTGAAGTATCCATTCTGATACATGTGCATGATCAAGCCTATGATATAACTCTACAAAATAACCATTTTGTATAACCTTTTATCTAATAACACAATAATATTTACATTAATATTTCACACTTAGAGTTATAATTTACAATCAAAGTTTACCAAAAGCTAAAGGTCTTGAAGTCTATTTACAATAAGATAAGAAACTAATGGGTGTCCTAAGGAATTCCCAATTAGTTTCCTCAAAACTCAAAAGAAAAGTCAAAATCCTAGATTCAATGGATTCCCTGTTCCTCACTTTCCCAACCAACTATACACTAACTTGGGAGTGGTGATATCTAAACATCTTGACCTTTATTGATCACTTATAAAAGAGTCCATAGAGATGTGAGCAAAATTAGCTCAATAAATGGGATGAAGTTAGAAGAGTACTAAACAACACAAGCAAGATTATTAATTATAATGAAATACAATGTAATCAATCACTTGAGGTATCGTACCATGTTTTCTAATCTATGATTACTTTTGAACCATGGAACCTACCTTTGCTACGACTTCCTCGCCTATCACTTAATTTAACTAAGGGTAAGAAAGTGACCATTTCAGCTATCCTTATTGAAGGGAGTCGGTATTTAACCTAATACTCCTAATTGTTTCCCTAATGTTTACTATGCATGTCCAGTTAAGTTAGTAATCAAATCACTCTTATTTCCATTTAAGGGTAGCTAAACAAATTTACAACAAAACATAACGAAGTAATCATATAGATAGCACACTAAGGAGTTAAACTCCTATCATAATCAAAATATCAACTACACACATGGCATGCGTATAGACAGCTAATTACAATTACAAACAAAGTACTCTTAAGCTTTTAGATACTTTAATATAGTATCTCAACAAATGGTAAAATTATGATCCTAACTTACTTATTCAAATGCTTACTATAGAAGATCCATATCCTTAGCGTTCTATTCATCAAGAGACACTATATATATACAAAACTCAATTTAGTTTTTGGAAGAGTTATGAAAATATGAGAGTTTTATCTAAAGGGATTCCACTAAACAACTATATATCTTTATATATCTAAAGCATGTTATCCTTTTTCTTTATATAATAGAATATAGTTTTATGATATAAGTTAAGTTAAGTTATTAAATATTAATAATATACGTTGTTATCCTATTAAATATAATATATCATTTCGCTTGTATTGAAATACACTTTTAATCGGTTAAATTACGTTTTAATTACAATAAGGTTATCATAGTATATAAATATAAGTTATATTATTGAGATATAAGTTATATTATCGAGATATAGGTTATATTATCTAAAATTATTCGATTTTAGTAAAAGCAATGTTGTTGAATTTGTACATACCTAACGATAAGTATTATGGATTCTATTTCTAAAGATGACTTCTAAAGGATAGTTTGAATTTCTAATACAGTTATACATATCTAAATAATTATTATCATATTATACATATTTTATATAATTTGCCAATATAACTTAATAATATAAATATTATCTAATCCTAATATATATCTATAACATACCCCAATCATAAAATTATCATTAAATATGTTACAAATTCATTTTTACTAAGTTCGAGCAGTACGTATCTCTACACCTTTTATTTTAGTAATTATCACATTTTAATATATTATTACTAAAAATAAGCTTTGATTTGTATTTTGAGCCATTTTACTACGTAAATTTGTAATAATTAGCTCGAGTTACCAAATAATTTCTTGAAAATTTTTGCAGACTCCTAAAAAAAAAAGGGAATTCAATCATTACTTAGTTTCATACTAATGGTTTATTGCCTATATACTCGAAATTACAATTTACTTTTAAATTACATTTAATTACCCAAATGTTATTCTTTTTATAGAAAATTATTTTCAATATATCCCAATATCATTAAAAATCACCAAAAGTCAATATATGTCATTTTCATCAATTAATTTCATAAAAACCTATTTATTGCACATTTTTACCCTAATTCTAATTATTTTTGGGGTTAAAAATTACATTAATTATTGAAAATACTTAAATTTAAAATACAGCTACATAGCAATCAAATATATATCACATATATCCTATAAAAAATATTTGAGCTAGAAACTATATTATTTAATATATTTATTTTGAAAATCAAAATTCGGATAAATAATGACTTTTTAAGTAAGTGTATAAAATATTCTAAATTTTACAAAAATAAAAGTATCTCATGAAAATATATCTAAAATAACCTAAATATAAAATTTTTCCTAATTTTCTAGGTGGATTTAATAATTTTTAAAATTAAATGAAAAATGGGGCAAAAGTTTGACCAACATTTCTCTAAAGCTATAATGGCTGATAATCGATGGGTGTTTGTTGGTGGAGTTGGGTGGTGTTTGGATTGGTGGTGGCCATTCGGGTTTAATAATACATATTCAATTGGATTAGGTTCCAACTTAATATAGTAGCTCCCTTGTTTTTACTTCTTTTTTTCTTTCATTTTCTCCTAATTCTCTAAAATTTCCTATCACTCCCCTAGGTTTTACATTGCTAAATGGAATAAGTTTAGAGTCACTTACATTTTTATAGCTCTTGAGTGGGGCAAATTTATTTTTTCTTTCTTTATTTTCCCACTTTCACTAATTATGAGTTGTCCATTTAGGAACTCCTTAGGTGTAATTCATGTTATCATAGCTTGACGAATTTCTCCAAGCTAATTCCAAGTCAGTTTTGGTCCTTTGGATAATTCTTTCATTAGTTTTTAATTTAATTATTAGTATTATATATGTATTATACTAATATTTTGTATATTTGTGTATATATCCTATATATGTATTATATTTAACGTGTAATTGTACCCTTATAATTTTGTTTCTAGCATATCTTTTATTTTAAAGATATTTTTCTTACTTATTTTTATGAATTCATCGCGTATTATATATAATTATATAATTTTAGGTTAATTTACCGGTATATTTATAAGAATACGTGTATACTTATAATATATTATACTGTATTATTTCATTTTATAACTTAATTAACTTATCTCTAAGCCCTCATCGCATTCCAAGCTTAATTTTTGGGGTTTCGATCATTTTTACATTATATTGAAAATCACATTTCTAAGGGTAAAATTAGAATTTTGTGTCATTATTTTTTAAATCTAATTTCACTGGATTACTTCTACTAACTTTTTTATTTTAGTTATAAAAGTTGAGTTCAATTGGATAAACTTCCTTAAAAGACTTAAATCTATGTTCAGTTATCTTAAATGCGATTTCAAGGGCTTACACATCCTATCTACATATATATATATATTTATATTGTGATACTGAGATAATAGTGCATTTTAGGAACAAGTTGACCTCCTTTTTAGTTTGCTTTGCTAACCAACCTCCTAACATCTACAATTTAAAGTCTAGTGTTTTTCTTTCTTCAATATTAATTTCATTTTTTAGCTTATCTAAATTACTTTTTTAGAATTTTTAGCAATTATTAAAATTAAAAGATTATTATTATTGATTGACATCATAAGATAGCAAAAATTAAAGTATAGTGCTTTAGTACTACATAATATTTCAAAACTCCATTGCTATTACTTCTAATTAAACTACAATTAAAAGTTTCTAATTGCAAAATTTTTTTGTCTTTGAAACTATTTATTGCTATTTATAGCATTACACTTGGAGCTCTTATATAATTTTTCAATTAGAACTTTATGAAACTTGAGTCAGAAAGAAATCATATTATAATACATAGTTTTGAAAGCTCTTTCATTATTTTTTACATATAATTTCTTATGGTATCATTAATATATTTTTATAATTTTTATCATATTTAATATAATTTCGAAAGCACATAACTTTTATATTATATTATAGCAAATTACTACTCAATAATTCACTTTAAGTAATTCTTTATATGAAATTTGTTAAGCCCTGAAGAATTGAAGTTGCAACAACCCTACCGTATGAACTATTTTAAGATAGTAGTTGACATTACAACCGCTATTATAAACTTAATTCACATCAGATGAACTTAACTAAACTATTTTGAAACGTCCAATTTTAGATTTCCCTATTATAAACCAGTAGGTTAACCTTTAAAAATAATTGCTAAAAACATTTCTGTAGCTAAATTTTACCAAAAAGAAACAACTTTTGATTGGTTATATTCAACAAGAACTTCTAAATTTATAAGTAGTTACAAAATGATATTTGCATGGAAAATCATAAGTTCAAAAAGAAGGTTACAAAAGTCTATAGGTTTACTACATGCAATAAAACACATCTAAAATGAAAATTAGAAGGCTACAGGCCACCTAAAGGGATCTAAATACTTTTCTTAAGAGTTAGTAAAATCAACAACCAAATCACAAGGGTGACTAATTCTTTCTGAACCTTACTGCCCAATCCTATTGCTAGTCTTCTAGTGTTAAGTGGTGGGCTTGTAAATCTACTTGGAACCTACAAAATGACTGTAGGAGAATAAGTGATAACTTACTCAGTAAATGCGACGAAAACAGAAGTACATATTCAGCACAACACAAATAAGGTTATTGGCTAAGTTAGTTAGATGCAATACATGTACAAGTAAATATTATCACATAATGTTAACTGGTTCATAGTGAGATTAAAGAAATTTCGTTTACTTTAATTTGAGTTGAGGAGTTTGACACTATGCACTTGTAAATCGAAACCACACTCATGCAATTGGGAACACCCTTCGCCTAAAACTCCCTTTGAACCATAGCCCTTAACCTTACCATAACCTCTTCTCCTGCCACTTAATTCAACTAAAAATAAGGAAATGATCATTTTAACTATTCTCATTGAAAGGGTCCATATTTGGCCTAAGGATTTTAGTTGTTACTTTTAATGGGTTGTAATGCATATCGGGTTATGAGCTAGGTCAAGTTTGAGTTACTTCAGTTTTTGAGGTAATCAACCAATTCAGACAACCAAACAAAATAGAATACTTAGTACAATCATAGCATGGAGCTTACCTCTTATAGTAGCTACAAAGCAATATACAGGCACATGCGAAGCACACACATAAACTACTATATTATAATTACAAGTTAAATGCATGCCAAAGTCTTTAAGTACTTTAAAATACTCTAAAATGCTATAAAGTATTAATTCCCCTTATTTGGATATAAATGTTCATTCTCTTGTGTGTTGCTCTTATCTTTCTCTATTATCCTTAAAATTTAATATAACTTCTATAAGTTTCCATCTAGTATACAATGTATGTGTTCATTTTGACATTTAAGTTTGTTCTTCAATTGTGTTAAGTGAGTTTTCTAAAGTTTTTTTAGGTATTAGTTATGTAATATAAGTTTTGACCAAGGTTATGACTTGGTATATATTGTTGCTTAATAATTTCTAACCTAAAATCTGACTTTGGTAAGTTCTTAGAGATTCAAGACTTTGGTAAGTTCTTAGAGATTCAATGGACGACTTTTTAACCTAACCTCTGGCTCTAAGTGACTTAATATCCATTTCCAACCATCTTTTAACCAAACTTCTAGTTGCTTCTACTTTTAATCTCTTCCATTAAGCTACTTTTTAAAAAAGTTTCTAACTTAGACTTTGACCTAGCATTTTGATTTAGATTATTGTCCAACAAGTTTTTGACTTATATTTTAACCCTAATAAGGATGTGGAATCCAAGTATAAACTGCTTTTTGACATAAATCCAATTTTAGTGTATTTAAAATATTCTATACAAAACTACATTCTAACCTACTTTTTGACCTTACTATTATTAGTACATCTAACTACTTTACATATACTTTACTTGCCTTGACTTTTCAGATCTCCAAATCCTACAGATACAATAAGTATCAACTAAGTACTTCCATTATTTATGTTTTTTCTCACTATATCATTAACTAAATCAAAATTGCATTAAAACTTGACAAATTGACCTTAAGCCACTAAATAACCATTTTTTTTTTACTTAAAAACCATCATTTCTAAACTCACAAATATCTACTTTTAGTTGTTGCATGTAAGTAATTATAGGTGATATTATAGTTTTGTAAATAATTATTTATGCTCCTTTATAAAACACTTGTCCAGCATCTTATTTGCACAAAAATGGAATTTTCCCTTAAAATCTAATGACACAATTTTTACAATCTAACCACATAACATTAAATATTCAACATCTTAGGTATATAACCATAAAATTTTAAGTTGAAACTACAGTAATTGGTTTTTCAAAAACTTGATAAAAAATTGATGTATAGGACTTTTTTTTAAGAACCTTATATTTACACTCAAGATTTTGAAAACCTAATTGAAGATTTGAATTCCTCATACAAAAATATTTAAAGAAACTAAATTTTAAAATTTTTGGTAATTGTTCACTATTTTTCCAAACATTTAGATAAAAACGAGGTATTTAGAAACTCACCAACAATCTGATACTCCGACTATCATGAAGAGTGTCGATAGCAACCACTACTAGCCATTCTTTTAGGCTCATTACCTTGTTTCACTTCTAATTGATCGCCTTCTGTAGGAATCGCTAAACCTCTACTTTACATACTAATTTCCCCAATTTTTTCTTCTACTTTTCTCTATGTTTTTCCACTTCCTAAATTTTTCCCAATCTTCAATTGTCTAAACTTTGTCTAGGAAGTTGGTTCCATTTTTTTATAGCTCACTTTTGATTGCTTTTGATTTTTCCCACCTTAAGAACTTGTGGAAAAATACAGGTTAAGTGTCCATAAATCGATTTCTCCCATCCCTAGGCATTTCTAGATTATTGCCATGCCTCATACATGTTTCCTAGTTTGTCTATGAATTTTTTTATACTTTATCCCATTTTTTAATTGACTTATTTAGTAAATTTTACTCCATTTCGAGTATTTTTCGGTAAGTATGAGTGTACATATTAACATAATAATTATACTCGATATGTATATATATTTTTTATATATTATTTTATGTATAATATTATTTATATTGCTCCCATAATTTATTTCTAAGTATTTATTAATTTTTAATGCTTAATTTGTGAGTTACCAATAATATAATAAATTTCTATTATTTAGCTATATTTTCAATATTTTATTATATTTTTAAATTTTAAACTCACATAACACCTCAACTAATATTACAAAATCTCTTATAAGTTTTTGATTTTTTTGGGTTACTGTTTTAAACACTCTAAAATGACTATATTACTAATTGTATAAATACGTATCTCATAAAAATTATATATCATATTATAATTATAATATCCATTAGTAATTGAATTAAATATTTTATTGGATAATATGTTTTAGATAATAAATAAAATATTAAATTATCTTTCTATTTGTTATTTTTAAAAAAATAAATTTATAATCATGATTTAGACCTTTATCTACGTAAAGTGCGGGTTCTTAACTAATATAATGGATTTGGAGGATTACTACGTTATGTTATGCAATTAACTCCTACCAGCTACCAACAAAATGAAATCAATATGTTATTAAAATCCCAACAGTAAGAAATGTATTTAATTTAATTAGATTAATATCATAAATAGTATCTAAAGCTCACTAAAATATTCAATTTGCTATTCATGTTTTGAAAAGATTAATTTACAATCTAATTAAAATTTTTATAGTCATTTTTGCAACCTTAATTAATTTTAATAAATCTATTTGTAGAGGCAAAGATAAGATGAATTAGTAATTAAATGTACGGATCAACTCAAGGTTTGTTGATGGCTTACAACGAGTTACACGACACTTTTAGATGTTGTTTAAAGTGAAATGATTACGATCTACTTCAACAATACGTTAATAGTTATATATCAAATTTTGGCTTACTTTTACGTACACATTTACTTCACAAAGTTAGCTCAGTTAGATGACAACGAAAATTTCATAAGCAGTAAATTGATATTGAAAATTTAACATTTTAGTTAAATTCACGTACCGTTCACGAGATTGACCCGAATTAACCTAGTGCCACAGATCAAATACAACAGGTCAATTTAAAGAAACAAGTATTACGAATGCGTGATACAAACTGAAGAAAGACTCGGAGCCCTTCTTGTTTCCTGACTTCCCATTACACACGTAACTCTCCCTCTCCCTAAATTCAAATCCCTCCTAAAACCCTACAATCAGGTTAATCTTTGAATCCTCATAGCCTAAAAAGTCTCGCTTTTGCTTTCTGTCTCTCCACTTGGACATTGGGAATGCAAAAGTCATAGTGATTGCTGAAGATTTTGAGCGTTGCTGTCGAACAGGTGCAAATTTGATAGACCCCGACTGTCATTAATTCCCAGTTCATTTATCTTCGTCTGAGCTGTTTGAAATTTAATTACTTTTGTGTTCTTCAGTTCTTGGTTTTCAGTGTATCTGTTGATTGTTTATCAAGTGTTGGACAATTCTGGGCTAGTAGTCCGTCCCCTCACCCACCCCAAAATGTGATGCTATTGATTGTAATCATGTGTTTATTGTTCAAGTAAGAAAATATGTTCCTTGTTACTATTAGAGGACCGTCATAAAACTCGTCGTATGAAGTACTTGGGAAAATCAATCTGGTATGACAGCCAAAATATTTGGGTTTTGTTGGAAGGTTGTATGCTTTATTAATTTTCTGTTGCAACCACTGGAAGAATCCACTACATTTTGAATTTAATCAAGCTTCATGAATTGACAATGCTATTCGAAAGCACATTTTGGAATTGGTTACAGAGGATTGGATTTCAAAGAGTTGATATGTTTTTAGAATGTTGATACTAAGAAGGAGAATGTGTCTTGTTATAAACAAATTCTCTATCATGTGAAACCTGAAAATTGTATAAAGTACTACAAGAAATAATTTTATAAGGTTATTGGCAAGTTCATATTTGCACCGAAATTGTACAGGTGGATATCATCAAGATCACGGACAAAGGCCTTGACACTGACTAAAAGGTGGATCGTAAATTTGGGTTGTAGGAGTATGCCTAAAGGTTGATATGCACATGTAAAACATTATATGATAGAATGCTGTAGTTAAGCCTGTAACTGGGAGCCATTGCTGTGGGAATTGTGGGATTCTCCCAATGGCTTCTACTTCTTAGGTCATGGTTTATGTAAAGAGGTTGTGGTTTATGTAATGGTTGTGCAACCTGCTTTTTTTGTTGCGTGGATGGGTCTGCAAGTTTTTATATCGATTGAGCTTAGACTTATGATTTTGATTCACAAGGATTTGCTAAACATAGATTGCAAATTCTACTGTTGAGGATTTTTCAAGTACTTTTTGGTAGAATTTAGGTCTGGGTTGTATATTTGCCTTGTTTTGCACCCAAATCCTTTCTGAAAACATGGAAACCTTGGTAACATTGGAGTCAACTTTGAGTACATCGGAAGCAGAATGGTTTTTTTATTTTTTAATAAAAAGTTGCCCCTTTGCATCATGCTTCCCTTCACTTCTTTATATGATTGAAATGTTGCTTCTCGTTAATGGGATTGTCATTTTGGTACCTTCAGATGTTTTACTTTGAGATAAGGGAAAGCAATATGTTTGGGACAGGACATAAAATTAAGCTTTCAATCGATATTTTGAGAACTTCTGTTGACTTGCTTTATGATCATTAAGGTAAATGACCTTAAAATCAAATCTCAAGACAAAAAGGACAGGCATCTGAACAATTTCCATTTTCATCAGAATTAACATTATTTTTTTTACCAATGAATGCTCAGATATATTAATTTAACAGTCTTTTTTTGGCTGTGGTTTCTCTGATTGCTAGCAGTTCTCTATTAGAATTTGCTCTTTCAATTTTATTAGCCACAATTTCTTTTCTGTTCTGTGTGATACATTGAAATATTGCTGCTTACCATTGGTATTCATGACTCTTAACATGTGAAGGGATGCCTTTTCAATTTGATCATTACCATGCTTAGTGGTCTTTTTATATTGACAGTTATGTTCCTCTGTACCATATATAGTATGAGTGTCTGTAATATACATATCTGCTATGGTAGAGGACATAAGATATTGAAAGAAAGTGGAATACAAAATTAGCAAGAAAAGGAGGAAATGTAGTGGGTAACTGCTGTTCGAATTTCTTGGATCTTACCCCTCTGAGCAAGCCATTAATTTAGAACATTAGTAGATTGATTATAGAGATATTTATCTGAAGCAATAGTAGCATTGAATTATGTTACTTAGTCAACCTTTGAGTAAGAAGCATATTTATACCTTTGAATTCCGGATGAATGGCTAGTGCTGGATTTCTGCTACTGAACCATGATAACTGGTATGGTATGTGGTATAAAGGCTAGTCTTTTGATAATCTCCAATGGAGCATTGAAGCTGCTGTGAAGCTTTGGACTTCTGCTCTCTCAAATGTGGTGAGTGCTATTACAACCGGTGGATATGAATCCTGAAATTGATACCATCATAAAAGATGGCAAATCATGATTCAGGGAAATGATGAAATGGTCCTGAGGATGAGAACACAATTCTCATATACAAGCGTTGACCTGTTTCCATATGCTTTCTGATGGTTAGTTGTATGCATACACCTTGATGCACTATTTCTTATTTATGAAATCGCTAGTTTCACAACAACATGTTGGAAAGTTCGCATTATTATGAAAAATGTCTTTCTAGTTTGTCTACTGGAGTCCTTTTCCAATAATGAAGAGTTTGAGGCCTTGCAAACATGCAACTTCATTTTCTTTCCTAATCTATGATCCTCCAAAGATTTACAATGCAACATTATGGGAATTAGGTATGGGCTCTCACTATTTGCCAAACCTAGAAGTCTTATTGGTGATTCTCAAAATGCGATTGTGAGCTTTGGTCTCTATTTGTTTTTTCTTGGTACATGATGTATATTTTGTCGAAATCTTTTTGCAGAAGGGAAGAGATGAATAATCATTTTGGCAAGATAACATGTACAACTGCTATGCATATTAGCATGGAATGCATAGCAGCTGAGAATAAGAGTTAGCTGAAATGAACCTTTGTTTGGAAATGCATATTTGCTAATTCTCTAGTTAGAACATGCTATGACATGAAAGGAGTCAACTTTGTCTGGAAAAGTGCATGGAGGATTTGAAATAGGACCTCTTTGAAATGGATCTCACCAAGTACATGACAATAGAGCAAGTTGATGATTCTTTGCATCTTGTAATATTGCTTTCTGTACCCTCACGGATGTGTATTGGTGTATCTGATTCGTTTACAGCTATTTGATTTGGACTATGATGTTACTATGCATCCAAACTGACGCTTGGCTGTGTTGTATCATAAATGGATAGCTGAGATTTGCCTACTGGAGGTACTTGGTGCCAAGTAAGAAGGGGTATTCCATTGACTGTCACATGCTACAGCTCTAGGATGACCTTCGTTTTGTGGAAGCACAACACAAATAATAGCATGGAGGCATCTCTAGAGAATACCAACCAAGAAGCCATTGGCAAAATTTTTTTTTTTTTTTGTAATGCTGATTCAAGGTAGCACTAATGCAATTCTTGTTACACACACAATGCATGGATTGATGAACTAAGGAGTGGTAACATCAAATACCTGCTACTTCTGTTAAGTTGGAGTAGAAAAGCACCCACATTTGTTGTTCAGTGTTTGTTAAACATATGGGACCAAATAGTTTGAGAGGTAGGATCCTGAGTCAGTTTGGATGTAGTGGCCTCATTGCCTGGCAAATTATCAGGGCAAGGGGGCATTTAAAAGGATGATGGCATTTGCAAGGTCCATTTACTTCATATGGAGTGAAAGGAACTCAAGTAGAGATATTTGTTGAATGTTTTCCTATGTAAGATGAGGGGAGTTTTAGATTGATTTTGCAGTTTGGTTATGCAAGTTTCCATAAAGGATTGAAGAATAGCATTAGTAATGCTGAGGGATTAGACTTTGTGGGGGGTAGTTATAGAAGTAGTAACCCAGTTTACATACGTGCTTCTTTTGTTATTATTGAAATTCCTTGGTTTGTTTTACCTCATTATGAATATAAAGGAAAAGGGGAATTTAAAAAACTATGAATATTGTTGAGCATAAGTAATTGATTAATGAAGAGGAATGCCATAAAATCACTTTGTAGGTTAAGTATGTTCTGTTGGTTGGTAGGCCTTGTGCTTCATTCATATGTTCTTCTTGCTGTATAGTGATACAAGCACTTAATTCAATGAAGAAAACAGATCCTCTTAAAACCTTTCTAGCTATTGCTTTTCCTTTTCCTTTCTTTTTTGTTTTCCAGTCGCACGAGTCTGAAAAATTTCTATGTTTGTGCATTCATCAGTCAAGCTTGGCATGTTTTGCGTTCTTCTCTTGTCATCTATATGCTCTGAGTTTAATATATGATTTTTGCTTTAACTGGTGCAAGGCTAAATCGATCTGAACTGGGTTTCACTATCTCTAATTTTCTGGCTTTGCTCAAAGCCCCCTTTTTAATATGTATGATGTTTTCAGTGACATGCTCTCACACGGTCATATCCACACCTAGGTAACATGCTCTTATTCCTTGATATTGACATTTAGAGCACTGATAATGTGATTCTCATGGTGTATTATATGGATGTTCTGAGAACATTGTCTTTTCTTCTGTAGATTCTGAGTAGCATTGGCTACTTTTTCTGAAATGGCCAACAACCCACAGTTTTCAGGTTATCAGGTTGTTTCAAAATCAGAGATTCTTGCTTTGTGATGGTTGTGTTTTATTTAACTTCATGCGATACTATTTATGACATTTAATTTCTTCATTCACTTATTCATACAATTAGGTTGAACTAAGTTCTTTTTGATTTGTGTTAGTGGATATACGATTTAGGCACCCTTTTGTTTTGTTATGTGTCTAGATTGTGTTTTTCTTAGGCCTCGAGTTAGATCTATCTTGGCTCTTGTATATATCTTTCTTTTTGTTCTTGTAACTACATTAAAATTACTGGAATCTGAAATTTCACCCAAAAAAAACAAAGTTGATACAGTAGTCCTAATTCAGTTATATTACTCGGGCCAAATGTGTTTATAAAAAGTTGATTTGACTCGGGAGAGTTATCAAGCATTTCAATTTTATGAGTCTAGTAAAAAATAGATGTAAAATGTATTGTTATCTATCAGCTTAACTTTTGAATTAGATTTAAGATGCTTATTAGTTTATATATACATAAATACCAATACTAGAACTTAAGAAGTCCTCGAACTGTTATTATGTGCTGTGAGCACATCTGAGGACGGGGAGTTTATAATGAGTGCATGGATAGAAAGTTTTACTTATTGTTGGATCAGAATCACCAACTATTTGCTTTTATGCTATAGACTAGTAGTCATGCTTTAGCTAATTCACGACCAGTCAGTTCAATAAGTGTCCCTGCTTCTAGGACAGTCAGATAATATCTGCATGTTGGCTGAGCTAAATAGAATGAGTTAGATTGATGTTTAATAGGACTAACTAGATGAATCATCTATGTTGTCCCTATAAATGATGTGTATTGATCAGGATTTTTACCATGGATAAATAAGTAGTTCGTTCAATAGATGGAAGAATTTGCAACCATCAATAGATGGGGGAGTTTACACAGCTACTCTTGTTTACTAAAAAGCAAGAGTTACACAAAAACATTGAGGGAAACAATGGTAAACTAGTCTCGAAACTTTAACAAAGTCCAGAGTAGGCTATAACTTGATCGGCTAAGCCGTTTTTTTTTTTAATTAAGAAGAGCTCCCTTTAATTATCTTGTCTTGTCATCAAGCTGATTATACAGGACAAATGAACAATTACAAATAAATTAGAGAAAAGAATATGGGAAAAAGGAAGGCATTCTCCTGGTTGCTTATCAACCTAATATTGCAGCCTAGCCTCTTTTCTTACTTCATACTTAATAAGTGAAGTTGATATACTCTTTTTAGTTGACTGCCTATCAATGAGAAGCTTTCTGATAAAAGGGAGATTCTTTTAACTTAATGGGGAAGTGCTATTAGTGTTGGAGCTCCATTATTACAGAAGCAGATTTTTCCATTTTAGCCTTTTCCCGATCATTTTACCTGAGCAATCTTTGTACTTCTCTGAAAGGATGAATTGTATATATACCATAAAGGTGGCATTTTCAGCTTATATTCTTAACGACACAGGAAATTAAGAGATTTCTTCTTTGTTTTCATGTATTTTGCTATGCATGTAAATTAAGAGATTTATTCTATATTTTTTATTTTTTATTTTTTGAGGTAGCCTTTTTACCCACCTAATATTGGATCGATGGATCCTTCTCGAAGTTTCCCTCAATCTTTGCCTTCCCAAGTAAGCTTTCTTTCCCAACAAGTTGATGAATTTGTGTGTGTAATTTGTTAGTAAATTAGAAGCATTACTGTATCCCAAGAAATGGCAATGTGGTTTTTGTGCCTTGTCAAGTTTGAAATACTAGTAATATCCTTTGGGATGTTACTCCACAGTTGCTCATCATGCTTTATAATGATGTATTGCTGGCCTGGCTTTAGAAAAGGCTAAAATGGCTTGTCTCTCTCTGATTTCCTGATAGTCTTGGCAGCCTGGTCCACCCCAGCAATCTCAACAGTTTGCAGCAGTTGCTTCCCAACATTTTCAGCCTTCTGGCCATGTTCCTCCACCAATGAATATTGGCTTGCCATCTCTATCACAGCAGCCCCAGTTTGCACCACCTGTACAACAATTACCTCTAAGGCCAGGCCAGCCAATCCAGAATGCACTACCGTCACAGGCAATTCCTATGGTGGTATCCCAGCCAATCAGACTAGTTGCATCTGAATCTCTAGTGCTAAGGCCTGGTTGTCTTGTTTCAAACAACTTTATGCCTGTTGCAGCCTCTGGCCCAATAGCACCTCTTTCTGCACAATATACAGTAAGATTATGTGACTGCTGAATTCTATTTAGAAATATATCATGCATATGCTGTTAAGAGGCTTTCCTTTTACTTGCATTCTATAATGTCCACAACTTTCTGAGTCCAAGTTTTCTTTGAACTGCATTATTTTGCAGTTTTCTCATGGGTCTGGTCAGCAAATGAATGCCACTGCTGCAAGGCCGCCTACGCAGTATCAGCAAATGCCTTTACCTCATCCAGTGCATGTTCCCTCCTTGGAGCAACCCGGATTATCTTCTGAAGGCCTGGGCATAAAGCCGGTTACCCCCAGGAGTGCTGAACAATCTTCAATTTCTTCTGGAGTAGCAGAGGTATGGAATCTATTAATATTGGTGTTTTCATAATTTAATCTGCTTTCCCAAATAACTTCTGTAGCATTGAGCTTTTGAAAAATGGCATCTTGACATTATCAGGGAATAGCTGTACTGCATAGATCAAATGGCCTGACACAGACAGATTGGATAGAGCATACATCTCTGCATGGAAGAAGGTAACATGATACTAGCAGCTGTAGACAATTTTAAAAGCAATACTTGTTTTGGCATTCATTGAATGATGCACATATTTTGATATGGAAAAGGTAATGTTCAATTATGGATTGTTAGTTAGAACATCTTTGTGAAAATATGAAGTTATTTCTTGAATCAGATTGTTGCAAATAAAATGTGCCAAGAGATTTCTTATAAGGCTGCTTAGTTATCTGATTTACTATTTGCTGGTGTAAGTTTGACAGTGTTGAAAAAATTTATCATGACCTTGGATGAAATTGGAAGGAAATTTGTTATTAGGAGCCCAATGACATGAACTATTTCTGATGTCTAATACAGAGTGCAGTGTTCACATTAGTTAAAAGCCTACCTTGTTTGCATGTGCTTTTTCGAGTTTCTCAAAAGGTATACATTCATATAAGCTACTTTGATGAGGGTACAATGGCAATAGATGCTCCAGCAAAGACTGCATTATAGTATTATTTGTTATGCAGGATATCACTGGATTCAGGTGAGTGAGGAGGACATTCCCATGACTGTATTTCAAAGTTATTTGGGCATTATGAATTTCTTGTGATGTCATTTATCCTCATAAATGCTCTGGGAACTTTTCAATTGACAAGAAATGAGCTCTATTATCCATACCTGCAATGATTTTTTTTTTTTTTTGAGATATTGGTACATAGTATGGATTGGGATTCAAATATGGGGAATTTGAAGATAATCTTGTTCAAGCTGCACAAAAATCACTTCATGACAAACAGGAAAAGGTGTCCTTCTGGTAAGCAATCTTTGGAGTATTTAGGGCATTTATCTCCATCAAGGGTCTAAAGATGGATCTGAAGAAAGTACGGGGGTGCTTGACTGGACTTTGCCTAGTGCTATTATAGCTATGCATGGCTTCCTTGGTTAACTAGATATTATAGGAAAATTTCTAAAGAATTATGGAAAAGCTGTGAGGCTTCTCATGGATTTGTTAAAGAAAGATGGCTTTCATTGTTCTAATGATGCAATTGTTGCATATTTGACGTTGAAACAGGCAGTGACTAATGTGCCTTTCCTTGCCATGCGCAATTTTGATAAGGAGCTTGTGATTGAGTGTGATGCATTAGAAAGAGGTTTGGTTATGTTTCTAGTGTGAGAGGGATGTCCTCTAACGTACTATAGCAGAGCACTGGTTGATATAACTTTGGCTAAGTCCAGGTATGAGGAAAAATAGATGGCTCTCGTATTGTCCACATACAAGAGGGGAATCCCTATGTCTTCAGATGTAAGTTTGTGGTCAAAACAGATCAAAGGACCCTCAAGCTTTTCCTCCAACAATTTGTACCTCCCTTGACTGGATAAACTCCTTTTTTATGATCTTGATGTCCAATTTAAATCTGGTATGATGAGTAAAGCAGGTTCTTGAGTGTATGATGAACAAGTTTGTGGGAGTATTTCTGGTCAACATGGGTGGATTTGACTGAATTGGATGCAGCTGTGAATAATGACCCTCAGCTGGCATCATTTTCTCGTGGAGTACACAACCAGAGGCAGTCAAGGGGTTTGCGAAGTGGTAGGCTGTTTTATGGAGAGAGATGTTACAAGTGTGGCAAAGAGGAATTCCATGACCACCTGTTTTTCAAATGTAAATTTTGTAAGGAACTGCAGAACAAATTTTAGAGATGCTTTAATTGGACTCAGCAGGTGTAAACACTAGCTTTGGGCTTTCTCCTACAAGGTCCCCATTTGCTCCTTGCTCCAAAGGGAGAGAGGAAGCTTGCTGCATCAATTTATTACCTTTGGAAAGAACGAATGAAGGTAGAGTAGAAAACATGACTTGAGATTCCAAGTTGTATTTTTGCAAGAGTTTTATCTTGCATTTTTGTAATTAAAGGTACTTTGTGATTTTTAAGGAATATAGATGCACGTACCCTTTTGTTTGCTTGGTGCTTTCATTTATATTCCTATATGCTTTCTTACCTCTTTTTCACTTTTGTATAGGGGGCGATACCTTTTTTTTGTAATTATTCCAAAAATTTAATGAAATCATTTGATTTTACCTATCACGAACAGCACTACAACCAGTTGATTTAAAAGTTTAAGCTTGTAAATATGGTGTATGCTATAATATTTGTTATTTAAAACTCCCCTTCATTTGTGGGTCGGACTTTGACCGAGGCCTATTAAGTGGAAGACTAAATTGAATGGGAGTGAAATTACAAAATATGGTACGGAATGATAGTGTAGAGATTCAAATCTAAGATCACTTACTTTCATATCATATTATAAACAACACTGCAAATAGCTAATAAAAAAGCTTAAACTTTAAATATGGTGTGTGCTATAATATCTGCTACGTAATGTTGCCCATAAAAGGAATCAGGTGAAGATTACATGTGATATTGCCTTAATTTATCTTTATAAATTAGGATAATAATTTGAATGATTCTCCTGCTTAATCTTTTTCATTTTACTTGCTTGAAGAATTTTTACTATAATCCTATCTTTATTTTTCCTTGCTTTTTTTTTTTTTGACTATGTTCCCTTTTCTTTTGAACTAGTTATGTAACATGTTGATATGCAAAAATGTAAAAACCAGAAAAAAAAAAAAGGATACGCGATAACGTAAATGGGTAAGTTTGAGCAATGCATTCCCTAATTCAGCATTGTATATAAGATATGTGTTTGTTAGACTGCATTATGATGTATTACCCAGCATATTTGCTGTCTCTCCTTAATCTCAGATTTCTTACTTGCTTTTCTAGTCTTTCATCTCTTGCAAGATTCCTTGCCATTTATCTGTATTATCCTTTATATGCTGCACAACTTTTCTTACTTGCTTCTTGGTAAGCCTCACCTCCCTTTCCCCCCTTTTCGCCTTCTCTCACCATCTCCTTTCTTTTCTTTTCCTCCCACTCCTTTTTTCTTCGGATAATATGAGATTTTATAGAGTAAATAGCAAGAAAATTACAAGGTGAAGAAAGCTACAACTAGAGGGAAATATAGGGGGTACTGCCCACCATACAAGGCCGTGATAGAATCACACAAGGTGTCCTAAGATATCGATTGATCCACCAAGAAACAAAAAGATGTATAGATTGGTAACTTGGTAATACAAGATCAAAGTGATCCATCACTCTACAACAAAATGCATCTGGCCACAAAAACGGCAAGTTGTAGACTAAGCTCTGATTTGCACTCATTCTGTTCTTTCCATATGTAATAAATGACAAATGCAGTGGCCTTCTTCCAAGGTTTGTTAAGTTGGGTGCCAAAGGAGCGAAGCAACTCCAGACGGAGGATGCTCTAGAGGGAACAAGAGAAGGTTCCTGGATGTTTTGGTGGACTTCTTCCTACAAGCAACAAGAGTTTTGATGAGTAACTCCCCCTCCCACCAATTTGTCTAACTTGCATAGCTTTTCTCTGGCCATTGACCAAAGATAAATGCATGTAAGGGGTGCATTTTCCTTGTACCACACTAATCAAGCCAATTAACTGGTCTTCCTATTGTTTGAATAGCAACATAGGCTTCTTTGACTGATGAAGGCTTCTCTCTTTAGACAAGCTTTGTCACATTGATAACTTCTTGGGGTGAAGTTATTTCCAAAGTTTTGTGTAATTGCATCCCATAATAAGGCCCCAACTGGCCAAACCCACTCTTGGCCATTGATTGAAGAATAAAGTCTATATACCTTTTGCCAACCCTAACTATAGATAGCGTGGTCCCCAGTCCAATCAACTAGGGGGCCATTAGAATGTGAATCATTGTACCAAAGTGAGATGATATTCCCATCTCCTACTTCACATCTCAACAACAAGAGCTTTTGCCAAGACCAAGATGCTTCACTATAAATTCTAATGTTCCAAAAATTCTTACCATTGAGAATTTCATTATGAACCTAGCTTGTGTTACATGTAGTGGGAGTGACACGTGTAACATATCATGTCTTCTTTTATTTTATTGCTTAACTTGTATGTTGTGTCATTATTTTATTGATTGTAATTAATGTTGTCATGTGAATAGTATATGTCTGTAAATATTGTGTTTTAGAGTGGTTGTGTTTGTTATTGTGGCCTTCTGGCCATGTCTGTTGTTGTTGATCTGGTGGTCATGTAAGGCGATAGTGGGTTGTTGATCTGCAGGCCATGTAATGGAATAGTGGAGTCCTTTGGTTTGTGTAGTGGGTTATGTGTCAGTTATGTATTGTGATTATGGGTCAGTTATGTTGGGCAGTTAGGAGAAGTTTAGGAAGTGGTGCATACAGGGAGTGGAAATGGGAATGGGGCTTGTCTTGTAATTGCTACTTTGTATTATTTAAAGGTAGAAAATGAATGAAAGGAAGCAGCTTATTTTCTCAAATTAAAACACTAGAAAAATTTCAGAATTAATTCTAAAGAGATCGCCGGGTTCTCTCCAACAAGCCTATTATTTTAATATTCACCGTAGGTTGAAAGGGAGGAAATACCCCCAAATCTGATTTAATTGTGGATTCTCCTAAATATAGCTCCAGTACTTGATCCTATAACAGCTCGACCACAAGGAGTTGGCACCATTAGTGCAAAGGTGCCATACATGTTTTAGGTGGGCAATTTTTGCTCCAAGTAGAAAGATCAAAGATCCTTGTCCATCCTCTTTCTTTGGTTTGCACATATACTTCCAAGCTACCTTTGTTTTAGCCATTGCTTCATTGCTTTCATTCTAAAAAAAAAGGCTTAACATGATTAAATCCTTCAGAATGCTCTTAGGAAGCACAAGAATAGAAGACTAATGGACTTAAGAGAGAGCATAGAATGCTTTTTATCAATCGTACCCAGCTAGGACAGGAGAGAGCCTTACTTGTTAGCAAGTTGATTCTAGTAGAAAACTTATCGACTGGGCTCTAAGAAGTGTGCTTGGACTGCTTAGAAGAGGGAAGAGGGACACCAAATATCTCACAAGAAGTTTATCATAGCGTAAGTTCAATAATTGCAAAATTTCTTGCTTCATATCTGAAAGAGTGTGATGTGTGCATGGAATATTGTCTTAGAAGCCGTGATTAAAGAACCACATTTGTTTTCAAATCAAATCATTTCAACTTATCTTGAAGCCAAAGATCATTAATTTGAGCAAATACATGTGACTTGGATGATCAAGTGAGGCCAAAAGAAGGGTAGTCAAATGGGGCCAGGCAAGGGCAATCTATCAAGCCAGGCAAAGATGGTCAACCGACCTTATCTCGTGTCAGTTGGCTACATCTTGTGGTCAATTTGCTGGATTCTCCAAGTAACTTATGTCCGAGAATTTCTTTCATTTAATTGCTAGTTTTATTTAGTTTCCTAGTTTGTTTGTCTCCGTTTTATAGATTATATTTCATAATTTATTAGTTTCTCTTGTTGTTTATTTCCTATTGGATTCCATGTGTAATTTTTTCTAGTTCATTAGGTTAATGTTATAGAATCAATTTAACGTACTAATTTTTGATTTCGTTATAAAGGAAACCCAACAATCTTTTAGTTAGATCTCAAGTAAAGAAAAAACCCTACAATTTTTTTGAGCTCTGAAGTTCTGAAGTTTTTCTGAAGATAGGATTTCCCTTTTCCTTTTCATTTCTAGCCATAAAATAGAGTACAAGGGTAGCAGTTAGGTGTTAACTGCTTTCATATTTTAACTTTTTTCCAACACATACATATACCTGCACACTATTACTCCTAAACATGATAACTAGCACTTATAATTGCCATGCCCACCTAGCACAATACAACATATGCAACACAAATCAACATACATTCAATGGCATACATAATGCTGCTCCCTACTCTATTACTGATATATGCATAACCTGCAACACCACCAGACATCATGCTCCTTGTTTCTTTTTGCATGAATATGCACGCTTAAATAAAACAATCCTATATTCATTTTTTGTTGATAAATTGGGTACAACATTACCCCCATTTCTAGAATGTGCATGACCTCAAGGATGATGATCGGGTAGCATTGACTCGACATGTTAGCACTTTCCCAAGATGGATTTGCTTGTGAGTAAAGTGCTGCTGTGATCTTGCATGTGCATAGTTGATGAAAAACTGCTTAAGCTATTTCAATCAAAAGATTCCATACCAGATATATCAAGAATGCTAATGGATCTCCCAAGTTGCCATTTCCTTGCTGCAAGTAATTTGTTCATTTGTGTGACAAGAGATTCTTTAGCAGATTTGCTATAAAAGGCTAAAGAGCTTGTCTTAAAAGTTTTAAGCCAGGCATTATTGTTTTCTTCTTTGACTTATGTTTGGTCCTCTTCGTATCATCATGTCAATGCTCATCACAATCATTCCCCCTAGCTTCTGCTTCCAAATCTTCTATTAAATGATGTTGAGCAAATGCTTTAACTTGTTGCCTGTATGCTTTAATAGCAAAATCAGCATTCTGTCTGCTATTCTTGCCCAAGGCTCAACCTACTTTGGTTGTTGCCTTCTTCTCCTAGCTCCTCATTATCCAACTTATGCAACACAAATCAACATACATTCACTGAAATACATAATACTGCACTTCCCTACACTATTCTCCCTATATAAATAACCTGCACAACACTATAGAAACATATTACACATCATGCTCCTTGGTTCTTTTTGTGCGAATACATATGCTAAGGTGGAACAAACCTATATTCATTTTTTGTTGGTAAATCGGTTAAAACAGTTAATAATTTGTTTCCTTTTATTAGTTGTTTTCTATATTCCTTAGGTTTTACTTTAGCCAATAACCAGGTAAGAGTAATGGAAAAGAGTGTTGGTTTATTGAATATGAAATTTTGGTGAGTTGAATATTACTCCCTATTTATTTTAGAACTTATCAAGAATTATTTTGTATGGAGTTTAATCTTATCAGAGGTTCCCTACTCTTTATAGTCGACGCACCAAGGTTCTCTCTTTACCAAGGATCCTGATATAATTAGCGGATTGAAGGTTTCCATATAATCATATAATAGGTTCTTTGGTTGTTTAGTCAATGGGCTATGTTAATCATACCTCTAATTCTTGAGTGGCATTACTCACAGGCTTTGGGGCTGTTTCACCTGATTTTAGCATTATTAAGTTTTCTCATATTGTGTCAGAGTGCTGCTAAGCAAAACTTGGCTTTTAGAAATGCTTGCTGCTGAGCTAGAAGTGGAATAAAACTTATTCACACCTTCCTTGATAGGAAAGATGGAGTGTGAATACCTTTTTAAGAAGATCAAAAGGTCATTGACAAAAACATAGGTGGTTGAGCCTTTCACACTTGCAAATCTAGCAGAACGTAAACCCTATCTTGGACCCTATTTCCCTTATAATACAAGAGAAGAGTTCCATCACCAACACAAACAAGGAAGGTGATATTGGTGTCCCCTTGACGAAGTCTATGAGAGCTCAAGCCAGTTGATTCCCCATTTAAATTAAGCAAAAACTTGGGATTCATCAAATGTTGCATGATCCAATGTGTGAATTGGAGAGGAAAATCCATCATTTGTAGGAGTTGTTAAAGGAAACACCATCCTCCGTTATTGTACGCGGTTTGTTCTTGCCAATAAGGTAGTGAGCTTTTTTGATTCTTTTAGCTAAGATCGTGGAGATACCCTTACACAAAATGTTACAACAAGCAATGGGTCTCAACTTCCTTATAGAAGAGGTTTTTTTGACCTTAGGGATGAGGGTAAGTATTGCAGAGTTGATAGATTTAAGTAGTTGGCTAGAGGCAAAAAAGTCCTTTGTGGCCAAGCATACCATTGAACCTATCATGCCTCAAGTGTTTGTCAGAAAGTTTACACTATATCCATCAGTTCCAGGAGCCTTATCTTTGCCATTGACTAAAATGTATCTTTTATCTTCACATCAAAAATAGGCTTAACTAAGTTATTCCAATTTGGGTGGCATGCTATCTTCACAATCAACCCTTCAAGTTTGTGAAAGAGGTGAGATTGCTATCTTGATTCATGTAACAGCTTGTCAAAATAACTAATGGCGTAGGATTTCGGCTAAGAAAATAGTAGAAAGGTGATTACGTTATTCATCAACGAGGGAGTGAATCCCGTTCTTTTGGTGTGATGGTTTAAGACATCGAAATAAGCAGGCTGAATTTTGATCTCCTTGCTTAAGCCAATCAATCCTGGATTTTTGCTTCCGAAAGGACTCCTCAGCTGCATTCAAGAGATAAAACTCTTTGAACCTAAACTGCAAGCTGAGGATCACTTCTATTGAACTCCTGAAAATCCATCAATGAATCCCTAGAACCTTTAACTCTAGTAAAAATATTAGAGTAATCTGATTTATTGAGTTTGTGCAACTCTCTTTTCAATAATTTCAATTTAGAGACCTGTTGAAACATTAGAGTGCCTTCAATATGGATATTCCAGAGTTTTTGAATAGTAGACTTGAAGTTGAGGTTGTCAAGTATGCAATAAACAATTTGTGCAAGCTTCATCAATTGCAGTTTCATGGTAGAAGTCATTAAAATTCTTCATTTCTCTGGATAGCACTTCATTCCCCCTAAGCTTATCATCTGATGTCTGGCATTCATTCAAGTCAAAAAGGAGATCATTTGAGGGCCAACAAGAGATTGTTTAATCCATAACAGGTAAGTCCATCAAATATTTGTAGTAGCTTCATTGTAGGTAAGATTAGTGGGTAAACTTTCTCTTGTTGAAACAGTGTCAGGAACTTTTTGACTCTGATTCCATTCAAAGAAATTAAATGGCCTAATCTTCTAATAATGGAGTTTTTTCGCATGGTGTTCTTCTCCTATTCAATGGCAAATATGAATTATAATATCTTGCAATCTAGATGAGTCAAGTTTATTTTATCAGGTTTCAACTGCAAAGTGAAAAACTTTATATTAGAAATGCCACTACCACCACAACCCCCCCCAACCCCGCCAATACCCACAACACACCCCCCCGGGGGGAGGGGGAAGCGGACTCTCTATTCATTAGATGTAGAAGATTGCCAAGATTTCGTGCCTGTGCCCGCCTGCCCCACATAAAAGAAAAGGATTGTAAGACAGGCTTGGTGATTGGTTCTAAAAGGTTCGAATGTTAACAATTCGTTAACAATCATGTTATTTTGGTTGTATAGTATAGGTTGTTAACAGATTTTTATGTGTTCTTGGTACGAAGGATCATGAAACTATGTGGGTATACTTTGTGCTTGTAATTTGGTGGTATTTGTGCTGATAAAGCATTTCCATGACCAGGTTCGATTTGTAGGGAGATGTGAATCACTGAAGGTCAATTGTAATAATGCATTGGGAGAAATGTTGCTAGTCCTATAGCCTGGAGCTTCATTTCAGCTCCGGGGTATAATCTACAGTAGAGTAAAACCATAATGTTACATTCAACAAAAATTTGGTGATTTATTGTCAATATGAGGCAGTTTCTTTTAATGTATAAGGAATAACTGGAATGTGCAAAGGAGCAGGAGCTCCATGTGTCCTTTTTGACATGCAAGACCTATTCTTGCTGCATTGTTCTGTCTGCTTCTTTTTAGATACAAAAATGATGACGTTCAGCTGTCACATGATTTATGTAGGTATTATTACAATAAGAAGACAAAACAATCTGTTTGGGAGAAACCACTTGAATTGATGACACCAACTGAGGTGAGTCATACAAATAACCTTGTGCACGGGTCTTGAAACCATCATGGTGTTACCGATCATGATTCCTTGTTTTCCATATCTTGCATGAATCCATGGCATTATGTTTGTACTTGATTCATGGTGGTTATTATCTTTATGGAGCAATAAAAAAAAATTATTGATCTCATCCTTTGTACTATTTGTCTCTCTGAGGAGTAGGGAAATTCGAGAGCTTTTGAGAGATAAGAAATGAATCTTAGTGAGGACAACATTTGTTTTTGCTGAAATGGTAGAAATATTTTCTGAACCATCTAAAATCAAATACATTCCTATTCCTCAATACTAGTTTCATTAATTTATGTACCTAGTGGGTATCCTCCCTTAAGTATCTGTTACATATCAGAGTTATGCCAAAGTTAGGTGGGTTACTTGATTATTGGTAGAAATACATTATTGGTTACTAACTTGTCATGGTTGCTGAAGTATAATCATGAAGATTACATGCCTTTTTACAAGTTTTAGAGTGTTTGGATGAGTTTTGGTTCACTTTCAATGGATATAGTCTCAGAGTTGCTGCTATTAAACTAAATCTTCTGGTGGTGCTTAGCTTTTTCATAACAAAATGAAATATTTGTTTTGGATGCTGTCGACTTAAGCATGCTCAGACACCGTCTCCTTTTCTGAAATTCTCCCTGCATTTATCTCAATCTTTTTAGTTTTGATATCAAGTTCGTGGTAAGACTCTCCGTGGCATTAGGAAATTTGTCTTTTCTGGCATTGTTTAATGGCAATTCCTGAAAATGTTGATGGTAGATTTTGATCAATTAGAATTTTCTTCTTTGTGATTCTTTTTGTAACTTTCTGTATGTTCCATGACTTGCATAGCCTGAAAGGTGCTTACAGGTACATGCTGTGCTACTCTATTGAGAGGTGGGACATGCTATGGATCTTTTCTGCTTGCTCTATGTACTTTATTACTATAATGTTAGTACATTCTGTCATTTGTTTTACTTCCCTGAGTGTACATGTTCTATTTGCTTATTAATATTTGGAAATTCAAGTTTTTGTAGGAAATATGTTTCTTGTTTATCATGCTTTTACCATGGTAAGAAAATATTGCACTTGGACCTGTTTGATTCACAAGACATGCAACATTAACTCTTTAAGGATTCCTTTATAAAACAAAAAGGAGACAAATATCAGTAGAAGTAAGAGATACATCTAATCTATATGAGAGAACATGAAATTCTGGAAAGGAGTTATATTCACATCTGATATGCTTCTAGTGAAGCGCTTCTGTTTCACATTTGACAACAAGATGCAAAGTTCTTTGTTAGCATCCCTTGGGTATCTTTTCTGGTGTGCTTGAAGAAGTGTTTTCCTGTGCTCATTATATTTGATTCTCTCTTACAAAGTTAGTTACCTAAGAAAAAGAGAAATAAGCCCATGGTTACATTGAAAAGATTCGAGCTCAGTCGGGACAATAGCTAGATGAAAGGGAAGGAGAAAATTGTTATTGATGCATTATGGAAGTTTTGCTATCTGGTTGCTGTCGCTAGATTATAACCATAATGTTTGCGCCCCCCCCTTCTTTTGGAATGTATATGATAGAGTTCATGCAATTTGTCAATTTCATAATTTTCGGGTACAAAATTATCTCATCAAAGACTAACCATAGTTATGATTGCTATGCCAATTGTTCTAACTCGAAAACTAAAGATTCTAAAATGTTTTCCTCATTTCTTTTGAATTCAAGTGTGAACTTTAGCAAACTTGATTTACACCTTAAAGTTATTCCAACAAGTATTGGTTGTTCTCATAATTACATACTCATAAACTTAAAGATTAATGCTTGTAAAGAGGGAATAAAATGAAACTATAGATTCTGATTGTTAAAGTCATTATTACCATTTTTGTTTGGATTGTCATTATAGGAGGCATAGAAATTAAGAGGAAAATTCTAGAGATAATCTCTATGAGCCCCAAATCTCCAAAATGAGGATGTATTTCGCGAGAAGGTGCGTAGGATTCCTAAAACTTTGCAAAAGTGTTAAGCCTGCAATTTCCTTTTTCTTCTTAGTTTTTATTTTGAGCTCCACTCTGTTTAACAACAATACTATTTTCAAGGTGAAATTGCGATTATGTTGATCATTTTTTCATAAAACATTTTTCTCACTTTTAACATCTCTCTCCTGGCTGAATAGTATAAAAAACACAATTTTTCTTTCATGTATTTACAATCCTTTCTCTTTCTTTTCATCAATTCTTTAACCACAAGTTCAGATGTAGTTGATGTGGATGAATCGGCCAATAGGTTAATGAACTGGTGCCTGTAAAAACATGACTCTAATAGGGCTTTATGTTGTTACTAGTGGATTCTTAGGAGCTATTTCATTTAAAATAAGTTTTGACTGGGAGTTGACATTTCTCTAAGGAACAGCACTCCTGAATAGCTTGAGCCTCGACTCTTCTCTAGGGAATCTCAATGCTCATGCAATGGTTGTCTTTTTCGAGATCTTATTTTTGTCAAATTCAAATTGCTCTGCACGCTATTCTGCTATTGGTTCACTAGATTTCTTCAAGATCACTTTCACCAACTCATCCTTTAATTGGTGAATAATTACCTAGAGTGCATTACTTACAAATTTGCATGTACCTGATAAGATCAGGAACACACGCTTAAACTGTACGATATCTGTGATAAGTAGGATCTCTGGTTGTTTGGTTTTGCCTTTTGCTTTATGGCAAAAAGCTCCTTGTAAACTCAACTATATAAGATAAATATTTCATTTGGTTTGAGATAAATTTTCAATCTTCTTCATATTGTATGTTATCACCTGAATTCTTATAGTAATGTTTGAAAGAATTACATTAATAGTGCATGCCTTGATAGACCTGAGTTTTTTTTGACTCTTAAAATTTCCAGTTGAATGCTCTCTGAGCCCCAATAATATGTGGCAAGTACTGTGTGTTCTTAAACTTGATAAGGTGTCTATAAGATTTTAGAGGACATTCCTACTTCTTTAGATTCCTGGCAACTGGTATAAGCCACACTGCAAATGATGGATTTGAAAAATGAGCTACTAAGGCCTTTAGTTTGAGATTCCTATTACTTGGGTCTTTTTATAACTTGAAACATCTATAATTATTGCCATTGCACATGCAAATATATTCATCTGGATTCAATTTTGATTTTCATTGTATGATATTATTTATTCATCTTTTCCACCAACGTTGATAATTTTATTTAAATTTACCATTTACATTCTTTAACAAATTTTGCAGAGAGCAGATGCAACCACCAATTGGAAGGAATATTCGAGTCCTGATGGAAGGAAGTATGTAACTTTTACCATTTTTAGTCACTTATTGGATATATAGGCTGCTTAATTGTAATTTGTTGGTCATTATTGTAGGTATTATTACAATAAGGTTACCAAGCAGTCAAAATGGGAATTGCCCGAGGAGCTGAAGGTTGCCAGTCCAAAACCTTGATAAAATTGGATTTTTTTCTTGTCATTTTTCTAATTTCATCTTTTTTTCTAAATTTCTTCTGTCTTATTATTTTGATTAGCATGAATACTCTTTGCAGTTGGCACGTGAACAAATGCATAAGACATGTACAACAGGAGCACAGCATGAAAAATCCATAAATTCCTCGTCTATTCCTTCTCCTTCGATGTCTGCAGTCACAGAGCCATCTATTGCATCATCTTCTGCATCGCAGGGAGCTGTCTCAGCTCCACTTTTAGTGGCATCTACTAATACAAAAGTTGAAATTGAACCTCCTGTGGTCTCTGGATCACCGGTATTACTTGAGTCTACAACATTAAACACAGTTGCAGCAGAGATATCTTTAGATGATGCTAAAGAAGGCACTGCTGCTGGAGCAAGTGCTGAAGATGCTTTCAAAGGAGTGCATAATGTCGTCACGCCAAAGTATTCTCATGAAATGTCTATATGATTGTTGTCACAAAGTCCTTATTTTATTTGAATTGCCTTGATTTTATCTATGAAAATTTGCAGAATCAATGCTGAGGATATTCCGGGTTCTTCAGAGGGAGTTTCTGTTGAAGAAAATGTATGCCTGGAACTGATCACCTTGTGTAGAGGTTTCTCTGTTCACTGTAGTGTGTGTTTGATTCCATATTGGCTTGCTGACTTACTTTTCTTCAGGAATCTGGAAAACATTTGGCAACTGGTAGAAGTCCTGAAAAAGTTATTGAAGAGAAATTAGTCAATCCTGAGCCCTTACCTTATACAAATAAACAGGTATCTTATTGGGTTGTCAGTTGAATGGCCTTCCATGGAGACTACTCCTGTGGGTTGCATCCTCATTTTTTTTAACTTCATATATGAATAGGAAGCGAAAATAGCATTTAAGGCACTTTTAGAATCTGCAAATGTTGGTTCTGACTGGACCTGGGAGCGTGCCATGAGGGTAATTATTAATGACAAAAGGTATGGTGCTCTTAAGACACTTGGAGAGAGGAAAGAAGCATTCAACGAGGTAAATATTCTTGTTAGCTGCATTTCAGTCTTAATGCATTGTGCTATGAGCTATGAAATGCTATGCAATACATACTACTATATTTGTGTCTCAGTTTGTTGCTCAAAGGAAAAAACGGGAAGTGGAGGAAAGGCGCATGAAGCAAAAGAAAGCAAGGGAAGATTTCAAGAAAATGTTAGAAGTACGTTGATATTCCTCTTATTACTTCTGAAAGGACATAGGTTTCCTTATTCTCATATATTTCTGCTGGATTCAGGAATTCAAGGAGCTGACATCATTGTCTAAATGGAGGTATGCCTTCTTTCTTTCTGGATTTTATCTTTTCTATATTTCAACTCTCAATTTCAAAAGCTTCAGATTGTTGCCTTTTTATGATCATTTTATTTATTTGTACTTCTGAGCAATGATGCAGCATGGTTGTGACTATGTTTGAGGAGGATGAACGTTTCAAAGCTGTTGAACGAGACAGAGAACGCAAGGATCTCTTTGATAACTTTGTGCATGAATTGGAGAAAAAGGTTATACTTGTCCTGTCACCTTCACTGTTTCTTATTTGGTTTATAAAATTAAAAATTGAAGAAGTGCTTAAAGACTAGTTCTTATCACTTCATGATAATGTCCTAGCATTATGCTGCCTGAGAGGCAGCCACTTATGTGTTAATGAGTGTAATCGCCAAGCTATCTGCATAGTTGTTGGGCTTCATGTTTTCCTGTAATTATAGAAATGGAAAAATGACATAATGTTTCTATGGACCAGGAGGCCATAGGAAATAGGTGGTTTTTCATGAAGATAAATGCTCATTGCTTTTCTGTAGTCTTCATCTTAAAGATGGACAGATATATAAAATGTAGCTGGAGACTAGTATGTTTAGCAGTTTAATTTATTGAAGTTAACTTTGTGCTTTGTCTTCTTCTTCTTCTGCTTCATCATCATCATCATGTTCTCTCTCTCTCTCTCTCCATCCAATGAAAAGATTTTATGGAAAACGTATCTGCCTTCACCTTTGTTTGTTAGGCTAAAAGAAAAAGCCTTCTCAGTTGAAAATATTTTCCCTTGTAAGGGGAAACATTTTTCAACTAAAGAGAAAATTCTATCCTTTTTCACTCACAAGACTTAAGTTTTTGAAAATGGAAAGTCTTTTTCTGATTTTGTTTACAAATCTTCCAACTTTAGGAAAATGATCTCTGTTTGATTTTCATATTGATTGACCTAAAATTATACTTCAACATGAAAAAATTTGAGTGGAGAAAAAAGAAAATTCAAAAGACTAGCTAAAATGTAAACATAAGCTAAAAAATTGCAAATATGAATACAAAATACTCATCTACATTTTATACTTTTATTTTTTTTAATTAAATATTTGGGATAATGCATTTCTGGTAATATATTGAAATAACCGAATACATGAAACACATAAATTTTTCAGGAAAATATATTTAATGGAAAACATTGTCTGCTAACATGTGATTTTTCCTGAAATATATGGGGCCTTAAGCTGTCAAGGGATGGATAATAGAGATATTGGTTTTAATTCAATAGCTAATTCCATTAAGGGGAAAAAAAAGGAAACTTCTCTTTAGATATTGTTACTCATTGGTATATACTGTTTCTTATGTTTCTGTGATCTCTACATTGACTTTGAGTAGGAACAAGCAAAGGCTGCAGAGGAGCGGAAGCGCAACATAGCAGAATACAGGCAGTTTTTAGAGTCTTGTGATTTCATTAAGGTATTTGTCAAATTTCTCCTGATTGTCATTGCTTTAAATTTGTGATCAGGTTATCATTATTTGCTATATGTGATATGGATTTGCTCATTCAATGTAAATTTATATTTTTTAGGCAAACAGCCAATGGCGAAAATTTCAGGACCGGTTAGAGGCTGATGAAAGATGCTCACGTCTTGAAAAAATTGATCGCTTAGAAATATACCAGGTTCATACAATTATAATAAAAACTAACTAGCATCATATTGTTGCTTTTTTTCAACTAAATTTAAGATTTTTTTTTTCTTTCTCAGGATTATCTACATGATCTGGAGAAGGAAGAAGAGGAACAAAGAAAGTTGCAGAAGGTGATTTAATATGTTATCTAGTGTTGTAATAGATGCTTTCCTACTTTTGGTGTTGCACTTCCCTTTTACATTTAGTTCCCTTGTCAAAACAGGAAGAGTTGAGGAAAGCGGAGCGTAAAAATCGTGATGAATTTCGCAAATTGTTGGAAGAACATGTAAATGATTGCACTCTTACTGCCAAAACTGATTGGCGTGATTACTACATAAAGGTGAGAGTATGACTTTTTATAAGTGAGAATATGCAGATTTTGCATGGAATTGGTACTATATCTTTCATGCTAAACTGTGTGTTTTTAAGTTTTAAAGTTTTCTTGGAGGATTTCAGGTCAAAGATTTGCCAGCATATTTAGCAGTTGCATCAAATACCACAGGTGCAACCCCGAAAGAGTTATTTGAAGATGTTGCTGAAGAGCTACAAAAGCAGGTGAAGTATAAATCTTGCACATAGCAATGACCAATCATCAGTTGAAGTTGTAGCAAGAAGTGTCATTTTTTACGGAGCTTGGTTTCAGCTAGTTTATAATCTCTTCTACGCTTTCTGATATGGCTTAGGATGGACCAGCAAATACATGCTTCTTTGGTTTTCTCACAAGAAATGCCATTTTTTGTGGATTATTACGTGTGTAAACCCCAATTAAAATTTGTGTGTACCATGGAGCAAGCCTGGTTTTTTCCCCCCTTCCCATTACATACAAATTTATATCCAATGATTTAGCTGCTTTCTTCCAATTGTTGAAGGTCTCATCTTAAGTGAGCACACTTGAAAAGATAAATAATTAAAAAAAAGTTTCACCAATTTTTTCTTTTTCTAAAAAGAAAAACTGAGGTAGACCTGTTTGGTCTGAACTTTGTCAAGCCTTTCCAAGGATATGCAACTAAAGATTGAGTAGCTCTTATTATTGTGCCATTTGGTAGAGGTTAACAAATTAGCATATAAATGTAGCAAGGTGCTGATTTATTCTCTCTCTGTTTCTCTTCCCCCTCCCTCACTCCCCAAAATAGTATGAAGAAGACAAATCCGAAATAGAAGATGCCATCAAGTTTAGGAAGGTATGATGACTCTAATGTCAATTATTTGGTTTATTTTATTTATATATATATCTATTTTTTTTACTATATGGCTAATATATCTGTTCCTTAGATTACTGTGTTATCAACCTGGACTATTGAGGACTTGAAAGCAGCTATTTTGGATGATCTGCACAGTTCATCTATATCAGATACCAACCTTAAAGTATGCATCTTCTCACACAAACAACTATTGCATTTTCTTCTCTTTCATCTTAATCCTATCAGATTCATATAGATTTGATATAATGTTTTATCGTTTGTTTTCCTCAGAAAAGCTTCCTGGCATACAATACCCAACTTTTTAGTAGATCTATCTGGCATGTTCCGTTAACGTTATTTTTATGCACTGAGTCGTCATAGTACTTTCTTTATAAATTTCATCTGCTGCATGACTCAAGCATCTTGACATCATCTTTTATATTCAATCACATCCATCATCTGTTGAAACTTGGACGAGTAAGGATAGTAAAAATATGATTTTATCTTAACCAGGATCCACATAGGTACTTGGAACTTCCAATAAAATTTTTCACATCAATGGAAAACTGAAACATGCAACCCTTTTCAAAAATATGAACATGAATGAGAGAAATGAATGACTCAATATTACGACGGAAAGTGATAAGAGCAACACGATGTTGCTGGTTATGAATCATGACCAAGGAATTTGAAGCCTGTTGTTTTATTCTTTGTTTCATGGGCAGTTGGTATTTGATGAACTTTTAGGAAGGGCAAGGATAAAAGAAGAGAAGGAGGCGCAAAGACGTAAACGACTTGGGGACAAATTCTATGATCTGCTTCTGTCCATGAGGGTAGGGTAGCCTCATGCCAGCCAAAGATATATATCCTCCTACCTTATTTGCTTGGGTAGTAAATGTTTGTTCTGTCTGTTTGATTGATTGATTTTGTTGCAGGAAATAAATCCATCTTCAATGTGGGAGGACTGCAAAGGGCTTTTTGAGAATTGTTACGAGTATAGGTATTTTTTTTTTTTAAATAGCTTGTTCCAATAAGCATAAATGAGTGTGATATCTGATGTAAAGGTATGGCACTTAGGTTTTTAGAACAGGTTCAGGTATATTTATCCTTAGTTGCTTGTTGGAAAAGGAAAAGAAAGAAATGCAAGAAAGGGTGGACTTGATCCTCTCCCATCTCATTTTTGGGTAAAATGAGATATGTTCATTTCAAAATTGTACATAAGGAATGTGCAAAAGAGCACAATATGTATCTATAAAAGCGAACTAAATATTATAGTAAAACAAAAGATACTTAGTTTGATTAAATGGCCATGCTAAGTTGTTTAGTGCTCTAAACATCATAATGTACTGTCTGAGGTGTAGCTACAAAATACAAAGCAAAGCTGTAATAATAACAAATCAATAGGCTGGCCCCCACCCTTCTCCTATTTCTCTCCTTCCATAAATAATAACATCCAATAGCAAAAGCCTTCCTATCAAGGAGTTTGATACTTCTGACGTTGGATGAGATAAAAAAGTCAAGGACGCTTCTGATGGTTTTCTGGCAGTCCAGCGAGTGAGCTGTTCCATTGTCTTCCAAAATGCTCTCGCATATGACCAAACAAAGAATAAATGGTCATAATTTTCCTCCCTATCCCGACACAGATAGCAAGAATTGGTGTTAATGATGTCCTAACACATCAACTTGTCCATGGTTAAGAGCTTCATCTGAACAAGAAGCCAAAGAATCAAAGAGTATCTTGGAGCAATATCTTTCTACCAAGCCAGAGAGTACCAATCCACCATGGGCGTTTTATCTCGAGCTAAAGAGTAGGCATTTTTTATGGAGAGATCTCTAGATTTAGCTCCCTTCCAAATTAGCTGATTTGGCAATGAGTCATTGGGCTTCAAGTTTTGCAAACCATCCTCTATAGCCCTCCAACGTGGTCCTCTCGGCCAACACCAAGCTCCATTACAAAATTAACTTACTTAGTAGGGTCTTTTTCAGATGTCCTAATATACCACTTACCTACATCCCCATCTGTCTACTGGGTGCCAATCATCAAACCACAAGGAAATGAGGCTATTATCCCCAATTTTCCATTATAGAAGAGACCTTGCAAGAGGTCTAGATTGTAGAATTTTCCTCTAGGCCCACGAGGCATCTTGGTTACCCCTTAGTGGTTCATTCTTGACCCTAGATGGCTAAAGAGAGGACTCATAATCCATACACAAGGTCCATCTATGCTTTAGTTGTGCTTTTTTGTTCTACAATTTGATGTCTATAACACCTAATCCACCTTCTTTTTTGGGTTTGCAAATGTCCTTCCACTTGATCTTGCTTTGGCCCTTTCGTCTTCATTTCCATTCCAGAAAAAGCGCTTCAATTTGGTTTCACTTTGATATAGCACATTGCTTGGAAGGATGAAAATGGATGACCAAAAAACTTGAAGAGAAAATAAAAAACTTTATGGGTTGGAGTCTCCCTGCATAAGATAAGGATTTGGTAGTCCAATGGCTGATCCAAGCTGTAAATTTCTCCACCAAATCCATGCGCACCGATTTGGTAATCTAAGAAGGATACTCTCCCATCTTATTATCTACCATAATTATTTTTTCTTAAAATTCTTGGCTGCTGCTCCTACTGTAAAGATTCTAGTTATCTGGATACATTTTCCCCTATAAGGAATCACGAATTTGAAACTACTTGCCCACGGAACAGTACACAATTCAGACACTGGAAAATTTAGAAATTTGAATAGATTTCAGGGTGTTGCAGTCTCATGTTACCTACTCAAGAATTCTATGTGATGCTTGCATACTTGTTTCAGCCTTCTGCTTCATCAGCTATATATATATACACACACACACACACACACACACATGTATGTATGTATTTATATTGGGTAATTCAATAAACATCAGCAATATTTTTGAGGTGGACTTGAAAAAATCTCAAACCCCCCCCCCCCCAAAACCCCCCCAATCCACCCCCCCTGCTGTGTGCCACACCAAAACCCCCAAACCAAAAAAAAAAAAAAAAAAAACAGAAGAAGATGGAAAAGACTTAAGAACAATTGACCCTGGCCTAGGCTTAGGGTTCTCTTTGAAACTTGTTGCTGATGAGGTAAATGAGATCATAATATCAAGTTGGTGAGGATGCGATGTCCAGTCTGGCAAGTTTGGCTGTTTACTCTCTTATGGTTGTCCTGCACCTGTGTCCAGCAGCTGCTGCCTCCATTTATTCTTGTGGTTGCATGTGCTGTGGATGGGCTTCTAGTAGAGGTGCCTCTAGTGATGCCACTGATTTTTGGGAGACATGTATAATTGTTAAAATTGTGAGTTAACTTGTATGTTTTTATGAGATTATGCTTTTATGAGACTTTTCCTAGTTGAAATGGATGCACAATTGTTTAAGTAGACTCTTCGTGGAACTATGAGTTTACTTGTCTATAAGTTTATGATTATTAATTTTATAAGCTTCTACCAATTTTATATGTGGAAATTTCAAATAGATTTGCAAGTTAAAAAGCTTGGTGACATGGGTTTCCACGTGTTTTGTGGTTGGGAAGTGGTTGGATGATAGTGGTGGTTCCTTTTGTTTCCCTAGTGTGTGCTCTTGTTCTTTGAAGAAAATTTCTGATGAGAACTTTTTGTTCCTTTTCTTTGTATGAACCAGCAGGTTTTTTACATTGTTGCCTTGTTTGGTCATCCTGTGAAAAGTTTTGTCTTGTCATCATTTTGTTTGTTTTCTTCATTCTACATAATGATAGAAATTGTTGTATTAGGACCAAGTCTTTGGTTGTCAGAAATTGTCACTAATAGTTAAACTATCATCCATATGTTAAATGGATCAAATTATTCAACTTTCCATTGGATGGTTGAGGTGAATATTTGGTATGGAAAAGGAGAGTCATCGTGTAGAGATCCATTGGAAATAATTTTGCATGGTATTAAAGCTAGTTTTGCCATAATTGGCTGGCACTTGGGGCCTGTGACACAATTCCTTTTTCTGCTTGCAAGAGGTACTTGTCAAGGAGAGGTGTTAGAATCCTACATTGCCTCCTCAAGAAATTTGTGTCATGCTTATACAGCTGTTTAGGTTTTCTACTTCATAAGCTAACTTTTCCGAGGAGGATTTCACTTTAGGGTTGGCTTTTTTGCAATATATGTGCAGAAATCAAACTATGCTTTTAGTTTCAATTGCTTAGGCAAAAGTTCTCTATTTTCCACTCTTCAAATATGTGAATTCAAGCTTATTTTGTGGGATCCATGAAGTGGGAAATTTGGAAGGACCTCTGCTGATTTATGATAGAAGCTGAAATTAATGGAGGTCGAAGTGCTTTCTACATTCTGATATTTTGTTACTCCACACAACAGGGTTCTAGCACTTCCCATGCATAAATATGTTTCTCATAATAATTACTCTCAAGAGTTTACAGCTTGGATACCTTTGATTTGCATAATCTGAAGTTTTTCTCAAAGGAACTTGTAGTTCATTTAATTAAGTCATGTCTTTTTGTAGTTCGATTGGGGATGAGGACCATTGCAGGGAGATATTTGAAGAGTATACACAGAAACTGAAGGAACAAGCAAAAGAATATGAACGTAAACGCAAGGAGCAGAAGGTATTTTACATCCATATTTTGCAAATTCTATTTCTATTATGTTCTTATATAGCTCTGAAAGTTGTAGGTTACAAATAATTGACCGAAAATATATTGTAAAGCTAAAATGATTCTCTGGAGTTGTGTTTGGTTTGCATTAGTATTTGTTGTGGCTAGGGTTCTTGATTTTAATTCCTGTGCAATTTATTCTTTTTAAGGAGAAACGTGAGAAGGAAAAGAGAAAGAAAGATAGACGGGAAAAGGAGAGATTCCTGAAAGAGGAGGAATTGAATGAAGACGAAGCAGATGGTGATACTAATATGTTTGGGACTCAGGGTGCTGAAAAGAAGAAATCGGGTAAAGATCGCGAGAGGAAGCAACATAAGCATCATCATACCGCTGCAGATGACCAAAACAATGAAGACAGAGACCGTTCTAAAAAGTCACGAAGGCACAGCCGTGATCGTAGGAAATCCAAGCAGGTAACCACAGTTTTCAGTGTGCTGCCATCTAAATAGTTTATCTTCTGGCCAACATAAATGATATGTGGATAATCTCGTCAGCATCTATAGTACAGTAGAATGGTAAAGTGGGGTTTATGCATTTGACCCTTTACTACAGTAGATTCTTTGTCTATAAATAAATTGAGCACCACATCCACCGGCTCTGTGAGATTGTCAAACCTTCTTTCCCTTTTTGATGTGTTTAATTTACTAAACTACAACTTGTCTTACTTATCCATAAACACTACTGTCTCTGCAATTATGAACTTTTCATGCCATTAACTCGAGCCTCCTAAGTCCTATACCTATTGTGGAAGGGAATTCTTTCTCTAACAGAGACATTTCCATCCCCATCCAAGTAAATTAGCTTCAATTTCCCTTTGTGGAGGTTGTTCATGTGACTCTCATGTCTTTGGATCTTCTATTCTTCTGAGCGATTTTTGTGCTGGTATTGACATTTTCTCATACTCAGCCTGAACATAAGGAAATTATTCCTCATACTATACACTGTTCTTCATACTGTTTTTTGTTACTTATACAGGTAATTTTATCTCATTTTCTCTAGCTAGTCACTGGTCTTGCATCCTCTGACACTTAACAATTTGAGATTCAAATTAAATTTGCATTGGATAAGCTTTATCTCCAAATGTCAAATTCATCTATTAATAAACAATCAAGGACTCGTAAATAGCAGAAATAGAGCTGTCCTTTTCTGAATCTTGTGCCTGGATGAGTAGAATAATGTTTACGGAGTTGCCTTCATAGGATATGAAGGTCTAAGTCATTAAGATTCAGTACATTCTGGGCCTTGTGCTTCCCCTAGAGTGCTGCTATTCTGACTCCTCTGCATTTTCTGTGTAGCATGCATCAACTCCTGAGTCAGAAAGTGAAAGCAAGCGTAAAAGACACAAGAGAGATGATAGGAATGGTTCTCATGCAAGTCTTGATCAACGCGATCTTGAAGATGGGGAGTTCAGTGATGATGGAAGAAGCCTGTAGCTAGTTGGCCTTAGGAGTTCCTTTGCTTTGTAGATCCACCGACTGCAAAATTAGTTTGAAAGGTTGTGCAGGTAATTCTTTTGGATTTTTCTCTCTTTCTTTATTTGTTTTTTTTTTTTTTATAAATTTTATTTTAAATATGCTAGAGAAAAAGAGGACAAGTAAAAGGAGCATATCCAACTTAGAGCAAGATGTTGAATTGAAATTGTGGGATTGCTCCAACAAGGTCTTTTTTCAATGAGGGGGCTTTGCAGTAATTTATAAAAGTTGAGGCTTGAAAAATTCACTTGCTAGTCTTTCTTTGACAACTTCAGGTGTCAAGATGGCTTTTGACAGAATTCTTCTAGAGTTAAGATTCTCTATTTTGAGATTAACCTAGGTAAATCTTCTGTGTTTCTAGCTAGTTATTTGAGTCTTTCAATGTTAAGAAATCGCTCCGGACGAAGATTCCAGCAAGTCCTATGAAGCAATTCATAAAATTTGATTACCTTGTAACTCTAGAAGCCTTTTGGAGCACTTTATAATGTCGAAAACCTATTTGATGTACACAATAAAAAAAAGAGGCTTAGTTAAGTTCAATTCTACTTCAAACGTACGAGACTTCGATCTATACCCATGACATTGAGGTCGTTCCCCCGCGAAGGGGATTGCATGTTAAACCATGCAGAACGTAAAGACAACATAAATTTAGGTTTGGGGCAAAAAGCGGACAAATGGAATAATTCCTTCTAAAAGTGCACCGTAAGAAAAAAAAAACAAGAATCTTATACAACTGGTCTTTTGTGAGAAAACAGCTAATAAAAAGCCGGTTTGAAAAAATTCTTTTAATTTGCTAGATTGAACATTTTTGTTTTTAGAGTAATTTTTCCTTCTGCAACGTGTTGTCGATAGATTTTAGGTGGATTTTCTCCATCACCACCAACCCCCACCTCTCTCTTCTAATTTCGTTTCCTTTCTATGAATTTGGTTATCCACCACCCACACCCCCCACCTCTCTCTTCTAATTTGGTTTTCTTTCTACGAATTTGGTCATCATAACCTTTATTAATTAGTCGGTTACGGTTTTTATTTTAAGTGGGCTTATGTGTATATAATGCACCCACACACATATATATACACATACATATATGAGTAGATGCATGATGGATGGGGTATAACCAAATTTTAGAAATTTTAGAATGGAACTGAAACTTATACCTTATAAAACATATTAGGCATAGGGTCTCTTATAGAATTTGTAAATTTTTCCTTTAATCCTATATATTTCAAGCTTGTAATTCTAAAATGTGATCTATATATATGATATTACAAGTTATACTATGTAAAACCTATAGAGTTATATTAAAATTTGAGAAATTAAAAAAGTAGTATTTTACCTTAATCATTTTAAGTTTAAATGATCTTACTAAACAAATGGGACAAAGTAAAGGGAAAGAATGGAAAAAAAAAAATGAAGAGTGAGTACTTGTTAGTACAACATGAGAAGGTGTTGTATCGATATAAGAGTAAGTTTTAGAGGATTTATACCTAAAATCTATGTTTTGGTGCTATGGAATTTTTGCTTTTATACCTTAAGAGTATTAATCTTAGGGTTAGTATAAGATAAGAAGGTGTTGTATCGATATAAGAGTAAGTTTTAGAGGATTTATACCCGTTTTCGTATGGGATGCACCAAATTTGAGTTTCCCAATTATATTGTAATTTCAAAAAGTTTAAAAAAAATTGCAAATTTTGGAAGAAACCAAAACATTATTATTTTTTTCCCTATTGGTACTCCCATTTTTCAACTTAGACTCTATTCCATCTCTTTGTTTCAATGCAACATTCAACATCTTATCATTAGATTTCATTCTTTGATTGAAATGCCTAAACTATGAAGTAACCATTCATTTAAATCAATATAATATTACCATCTAAAACACTATCATAGTGCTATATGTAACAGTAATATTAACTTGACATATATATCATCTATTTATGCTCTAGTATTTTTATATTTTGTAAAAATCGATTTTAATCAATAAAATTGGTTTGATTCTTATCTTACATTGTATCTCGTGTAGGGAATCTCCAATTGAAATTGGGTGTAATTTCAAGAGATGGTATCAAAGCTCGGGAGGGAGTATATATAGGTAATCTAAAAATCTTTGTATTTTCTTATTGAGACGATTGTCTTTGTGGCGATCTTGAACTTATATTTCCTAAATTACTTGAGATGAATCTTTAGTGGAAAGTCTTAATATTGTGATAAGCCTACTGAGGCCTAGCGTAAATCCCGCTTTAGTTGAAAGGGTTGTATAAAGGTCATAAATTGGAAATCACAATATTAGATTAAATTTAGTCGCGTGATCTAGATTTATAAGATTAAGAAAAATTAGTCTTATTTGAAAATATGAATTTACTTAGAAAATCTATGTCCTCTTTTAGCTTTGCTCCTACGGAGCAATCCGAGGAATTTATGTTGAATAATAAAGATGAGATATATATAAAAGACTTTGACAAAGCAATTGATAAATGAAAAATACCAAAAACATCTTACGATCAGATATATTAAATAGGCAAATGGAAAATTTTTGGAAAAAATGATTATGTGATAGCCACAAAAGAAAAGGATATTCCTGTTTCTGATGGTTTAACAACAATCAAACTTTTAAATGGAGAATCAATCAAAAGATATGCAAAAGATTGGAATTATATGTATTTCGGCTTAGTTTAAGTAGGAGCAAAACCTTTTACTAAATTAGGTCTAGATACATCAATTTTTATGGTTCTCAGAGATGCTAGAGAATCAATGTATGAAAGGTCAATACATACCACCATTGAAACCAGTCTTAGTAGTGGTCCAATACAATTTGAGTATCATCCAAATATCACCTTTGCTCTTAGAGATAAAACAATCATGAGTCCATTAATTCTTCGAATCAAAACACATAATTATAAAATGGTAGAAGTATCAATACCAATAGTTATAATATACAGAATATATTTCAAATTAATGAGAACTGCTTTTGGTTCTAAGGCTTATAAAATGGATAAGAGAGGTCAGACTCTACTTATTCAAACAGACTTAACCAAAGCTAATGTATCAGTCCCAAAAATGATTCAATGGTCACAAGTCAATTTGCCAGAACATTGGGAAGTAGAAAATCCACTTCCTAAAAAACCAATATACAATACTGAACCATCAAATGTAGTTCAATATCCTGATGGTAAAGTTACCATCTAATTCAACAGGAAATCATTTGATCAGTTAAGAAGACTACTAGAAATAAAATCTATGACATCTTCTTCTAGAAGATCAGTAGATCTTCCTAATTCTCCTCTAATAATTTACACTCCATATCATATTCAATCAAACAATCAGCAAGAGGATCCGTCCCTTTTAGGAATTGTCCATAATAGGTTAGGTATAACCCAACTTGTTTATCAACTAAATGAACTTGAACATGGTGAGCCTTCATTATTAGAAATTGGTGATCCAGAATTAAATGTTATAGAAAAATCATTTGTACCAAATAAATCACTTTTAAATAATGAATTCAATTCTCAAAAGAATGAAAAAAATTAGAAATTGGTATTTTGAAACATTTGGTCATATAAAAATGAAAATAAAAGATGAATATTATAATTTCATGGAAGAAATTGGTGCTCAGATATATTTCTTTGAATGGTTCGATAATTATTATCTGAAATCTAAAGAAATCAACGTTATTAATAATTGTTTTAAAAGGAAACTTAGTGATGGACAAATCATAGAATCAAATCATCCCCCATTAAGTAATATAAAAATGGTCCATAAAAATACAAAAATCAGTCTTACTCCATTTAAAAATGCTACAGAAGAAGAAGGATCAAGAATTAAGAAAATAATAAATCAAAATAATTACACTAATCAACATTTACATACTATAGGAGAACAATTAAATAGAATGGAAGATACAATTAATATTGAAATCAATAAAACAAGCGAGAAAACTTTAATCAATAAAAATACTCCATTATTTAAACCATTTGGAATGCCTAGAAATCCCAGTCATGAATTTTTAAAAGCTTTAGAAGATAGAAAAAGAATATTAAAAAATAAATTAATAAAAGAAGAGTCTTTATCAACAAAGCCAATAAATTCTTTTCAAATGGATACTCCAACTCTAATCAGAAAAGGAATAGTCATAGAAGATACAACCTCAGAAAAAATTCATGTTTTAGATGATGAATCAGTAGATAAATCAGATAATGAATCAGTAGATAAATCAAATAATGAATCAATGAGTGAATCAATAAATGTATAAATGTCTAATATTTCTTTGAATAATAATATAAAAAATGATGATGAAATCAATAAAATAAATTGGAAAGAACCTCAAAAATTATATTATCAGAGAGCAATACCTCCTGATATATTAATTGAAGAGAAAAATGACAATTATCAAAATAAATACTCTGTAGAATCCACCTATGAATGGAATATAGATGGATACTCGGAACAAAAAATTCTTAATATACTCAATCAAATGATAATGTTCTCAAATACTAATAAAACTGTTCCAAATGTAACAGATTATTAGATAACACTTTTTTTAATCTAAGGTTTCACAGGCCAATTGAAAGGTTGGTGGGATAATTATCTCATTGAAGAATAGAGAATCAACATTCTTACATCATGTAAAATAGATGAAAATAATAGGAGAATTTTAGATGATAATAATGAACCAATTCAAGATATGGTTAATACTTTAATATTTTCAATCAGTCAACATTTCATAGGAGACCCTTCTCATATTAGAGATAAAACCCTAGATCTGTTACCAAAACTTATAGGTGACCAAGTTAAAAAATTACTTAGGGAAGAAAACAATGGTGAAATTCCCTATGATAATTTGTTATATGGAGAATTAGTATCATATATCAATAAAATTGGAACCAATTTGTGTAACATAATCAGGTTACAAAAATAATTAAAAAATGAACAGCGCTTAAAACATTAGAGTCTTACTGATTTTTGTGCTCAATATGATCCTTTTTTTGTCAATAAAAAATCAAAAAAATCATAAAAGGTCATCTCATAAATCACAAAATTTTCCTGAATGTATAAATAGAAAACCTCGAAGAAATTTTAAGAAAAAATCATTTAAAAAATTTCAAAATAAACAAAATCAAGAAAAATCTGAAGATAAAAAATATAAAAGGAAGTCATATAAACAATTAAGGTGTTATAAATGTAAAAAAATTGGTCATACGGCAAAATTTTGTAAAATAAATAGTAAGCTTAATGAATTAGACTTAGATGAAAAAACAATGGAAAATATATTACAAATTTTTTGTGAAAATGAGTCATTAGAGAATGATAATAATGATGGAATCCAAGTCAATGATATGGATTTTACTTCATCAGAATCAGAAAAAGAAGAAATCAATGTACTAACAAGTAATGAAGAAGTAATTTTTAAAAAAATTGATCAGATGACAAATGATAATGAAAAGTTTAAGTATATTAATAACTTCAAAATCAACACAAATCCCACTCCAAAATTATCATATAACCTTAATGAAGGTCTCGAAAGAGATAAAAAGAAAAATAAAGAAGTAATAACAATCAGTGATTTGCAAAAAGAAATTAACATTAAAAAACAAGAAATAAAGGAATTAAAATTAATGCAAATAAAATTTCAACAAGAATTACTTGAATTAAATAAAAAAATAATCCAAGAAAATGAATCAGATACTTCAAATGAAGTAAAAACCTCATCAAATAGAATTGATGATTATTTAATACATCTTGTTCAAATCACATCAAGAAAATGGATAATAAACATATCAATCAAGATTAATAATGAATTCGTTCTGCAAACACTTGCTCTATTTGATGCTAGTGCTGATTTGAATTGTATTAGAGAAGGCTTAATTCCAACAAAATATTTTGAGAAAACTAGCCAATCTCTAAGTTCTGCATCCGGTAATAAATTGAGCATCAAATATAAATGATCAAATGTTGAAATATTAAAAGATCATGCTTCTTATAAAACCTCATTTATATTGGTAAAAAATTTGAATAAAAATGTTATTTTGGGAACACCATTTATAAATCAAATTTAACCATTTGTTGTAGATGAAGATGGAATTAATACGCAACATCTGAAAAAAGAAATTGTGTTTAAATTCGTGACAAAATCACAAACCAAATATATAGCATCTCTTTTACAGTGCTTCTACTTTTACAGTACATAGAAGAGAGAGAGAGGATGAAAGAAGAGAGCTAGAAGAGGAGGTCTGTGGTTTTCGAATCCCTTTTCTGATTCTGAAAGTCCATATTTATAGAGGGATTTGAATTATTGTAGCTGACAGGGTACTGTTGCTACAGTGATATACAGACTTTCTGATTGACTGATTTTTGGTTAATTGTATTGTACACTGTGGTTAATGTGTAAAATACCGTAATTCTACTTTTATAGTGCAGTATGATACAAATGATACAAGTGATACAATTACGGATCTCCTAAATCTATTCCATAGCAATCATCTTCATTGGTATTTCCGCTGTGGTGAGATGTTGAGTTCGTTTCTGAACTTGATTCTTGTGCTGATTCTGATTCTGATTCTGATTCTTTGATATGTTCTAGTGCTTTTTCCAGAATTGCTTCAATTGGTCTAAAGAATTTGCACTTGCAAGAGATGATATTAAAAATCCTCTATTGTGATATTGCCTAGTTGATGATGATGATGATGGTGGTGATTTTGTAGAATTAGTTTTGATCCAATTTAAAATTAAATTTTTTTTCACACTTATTCTACATTTTGAAGCTGTCCCACCATTTGATTTTGTACATTCTGATCAAATTGGTTATGTTTGATGTTCGATCTGGTTTATATTCGAACCACCAAGCCATGACCCATGATATTTCGAGATGTATAAAATATAGCATCTCTTTTGGAAAATATTTTTCATGAGGTGTAAGATTATAATAATTTAGGAAAGTATCAAATCCTTCTCTGGCATTTTGATGAATGATTTCTAATGTAGCACCAAATTGTTCCCACCAATGATTAAACCAGGTAGGAAGATTGAAAGAAGAACAATTATAAAAAAATATTAACCAAGTATGTGTTCTTTTTGGATTCATTTGATAAAACACATTCCACCAGGCTTGCTTATAATCATAATAATTATAAGTAGCTCGATGACTTGGTTGTGCTGAAAATGGTTCTATATTGAGTTTAGTTGCTGTGATTGGATGAACTTGTCATTCTTTCAAATTGATTACTTTTAGTATTCTAGCTGTAGAATAGCTTATCATTCCTTTTTTTTTCAAAATGTTAAAATCTGATCGATCTAGTTTCAGTTAAAATTTTTTCATAAAACTGGATTGTTTTGTATGGATCATATGGCACATAATAAAAATCTTTTGTAAATATTTTATTCGCAAAATCAAAAGGGTCCTTTTTCTGATAGACTTTCTTCTACAAAGAAAACATATCTAGAAATAGGCTTTATAAAAAATTTTGACCTTTGATTAAAAGGGGTTGTTTCAACTAATGTTGGTGATGATATTTCTGTGATCTGGAAATTCTGATATCTTCTTTGGGTATCTTTTGATTGAGAGACTGTTTGAGGAATTTCTGGTAATGTTGGGATTTTATGTTCTGATTGTGATTGCAAGACGATTGAGATTGTATTAAGCAATCCAGGGGCTGGATCCATATCTATTAATTTTGCAAGGGCTTCTTTGGTCTGACTTTCAGAAATTGATTGGCTATTTGAAAACATTGGTTTTGATGATTTTGATGAGGATTCTTCATTGATTGTTAATGGAGTGTTGGATGATTTATAAACATCCAACCATGTTTTGATATTAGTTAATCCTTTTCCTGATGAGGAAATTTTTTCCTTACCTTTATCCTTGTCTTTTTTGGGAGGCATCTCCCTGCAAGAATTCACGAGTAAGGAAGTCAGGAAGGGAATTGGAAGATCCATTTATATGCTCGATTTCGAAATCAAATACAAAAAGAATAGATTGTCATCTAGCAAAAATCTATTTTCATGCAATGTTTTGAACATCTTTTAATAAGATATTTCTAGCTGCCTTACAATCAATTTTTAAAAGAAATTTTTGATTCAATAAATCTCCTTGGAGTTTTGAAATTGTTAAGACAATAGCTAAGATTTCTTTTTTGATTGTAGAATAGTTTGATTGGCAATTATTCCAATTTTTTGATACAAATTGAACAACATATTCTTTATCATTTTGTTTCTGTTTTAGAATTCCTCCGAATCCTAAATCAAAAGCATCAGTTTCTACTATTTTTGGTAATGAGGGATCTGCAATATGCAGACAAGGAATTCCTTTAATTCTTTGTTTGATCAATTTGATAATTTCAGTATGTTCTTTTGACCACGGAGGTGGATTTTTTTTTAATCTTTGATATAATGGTTTGCATATTATGTTGAGATTTGGGAAAAATTCTGTAACATAATTCAAACTTCCTAAAAATCTTTGAAGTTGATTTTTATCTTTGATTTCATTGGAAAATTTTTCAGTGAACTCAATTGATCTTTGTATGGGAATTATTGTCCCATTGTAAATATTAAATCTTAGGAATCTGATTCTAGTCTAGAAAAGACTGATCTTAGTAGGTGAGACTACTAAACAATTCCTTTTGATTATATTGGTGAAAATCTTTATATGTTTAAAATGTTGATCAATATTAGATGAATATATTAAAACATCATCTATATATGTAATTATGAAACTAATATAATCATTAAAAATTTCATTCATGATTTTTTGGAATTCTGAAGGAGCATTTTTCAATTTAAATGGCATTACATTCCATTCGAATCGACCAAAAGGAACTATGAAGGCAGTTTTGTACCTATCACTTTCCTTAATCTGAACTTGCCAAAATCTAGATTTCATATCAAATTTTGAGAATATTCTAGCTTGATTTAATCTTTTGCGCAAATCTTTTTTATTGGGGATTGGATATCTTATCCATTTGAGAGCAGAATTAAGAGGTTTGTAATTGATTACTAATCTTGGTACATCTCTTTCAATTTCAGCATTCTTGTTTACATAAAAAGCAGAACAACTCCAAGGTGATCTACTTTTTCTGATTAATTTTTTATTGGGTAAATCATTTATTTCATTTTTACAATGATTGAGAACTTCATGATTTATTTGTGAAGGTCTAGCCTTTGTTGAAATATTTTTCTCACTAAAATCATTTTCATATGGGAGATCTATAATATGTGATTTCCTATCCCAAAATGGATTTGGGAGTGTGGAACAGATTGAATTTTTTATTTCTGATTCTATTTGAGAAATTCTTAACTTCAAATTTTTATTATCAAGTTAGCTCTCAATTCTTTTAAATTCAAGATCATTTTTCAAGTATATCAAATGATTTTCTTTACATTGTATTAAACAATTTAAATCATTATTATTTAACTGATTTATATATTTGGTTTGTGATTTTGTCACGAATTTAAACACAATTTCTTTTTTCAGATGCTGCGTTTTAATTCCATCTTCATCTACAACAAATGGTTAAATTTGATTTATAAATGGTGTTCCCAAAATAACATTTTTATTCAAATTTTTTACCAATATAAATGAGGTTTTATAAGAAGCATGATCTTTTAATATTTCAACATTTGATAATTTATATTTGATGCTCAATTTATTACCGGATGCAAAACTTAGAGATTGGCTAGTTTTCTCAAAATATTTTGTTGGAATTAAGCCTTCTCTAATACAATTCAAATTAGCACCAGCATCAAATAGAGCAATTGTTTGCAGAACGAATTCATTATGAATCTTGATTGATATGTTTATTATCCATTTTCTTGATGTGATTTGAACAAGATGCATTAAATAATCATCAATTCTATTTGATGAGGTTTTTACTTCATTTGAAGTATCTGATTCATTTTCTTGAATTATTTTTTGATTTAATTCAAGTAATTCTTATTGAAATTTTATTTGCATTAATTTTAATTCCTTTATTTCTTGTTTTTGAATGTTAATTTCTTTTTGCAAATCACTTATTGTTATTACTTCTTTATTTTTATTTTTATCTCTTTCGAGAATTTCATTAAGGTTATATGATAATTTTGGAGTGGGATTTATGTTGATTTTGAAGTTATTAATATATTCAAACTTTTCATTATCATTTGTCATCTGATCAATTTTTTAAAGAATTGCTTCTTCATTACTAGTTAGTACATTGATTTCTTCTTTTTCTGATTCTGATGAAGTAAAATCTATATCATTGACTTGGATTCCATCATTATTATTATTCTCTGATGACTCATTTTCACAAAAAATTTGTAATATATTTTCCATTGTTTTTTCATCTAAGTCTAATTCATTAAGCTTATTATTTATTTTACAAAATTTTGCCGTATGACCAATTTTTTTTACATTTATAACACCTTAATTGTTTATATGACTTCCTTTTATATTTTTTATCTTCAGATTTTTCTTGATTTTGTTTGTATATGTCAAGTTAATATTATTGTTACATATAAGACAATGGTAGTGTTTTAGATGATAGTATATATATGTCATGTTAATATTACTGTTACATATAAGACAATGGTAGTGTTTTAGATGGTTATATATATATATATATATGTCACGTTAATATTACTGTTGTGCTTAGATTTTGATTAGTGGAGGTTATGACTTAGATGAGCCTTCTAAGAAAGTGTAAGTAGGCCTTCGAAACATAATATAGTTAGAGGCGTTAGTGTGCTATTTGGTATAATCACTTTAATATTTAAATAAGTATGGTGTGGTAAGGAATTGCCAACAAGGTAACAAGTAAGTGTATAAGAGTGTTGGGTAGATAGTTTATCATGGTAGAATTATCTAAATTTATTATGGAGGTTCGATGATATTTTAGGAAGTTTAGATAAGGATGAATTTGGTTAGATAAGGAAAGCGTATCTTTAGATGAAGAAAATATGAGGATTGGGTTTGATTATTTACTCATCTTTCTGGTGACAGTCTCCAATTTCGTATAGGGCTTCGATCCCTAATCAAGCTCTTGAGCTGGACACCCCATTAAGTATATTATAGGAGGTAGTATTGAACTTTAGTAGATGGGTTCAAGTTGAAAAGAAGTCAAGTCTTTAGGAAGAGCTTGGTAAGAGGTTTTGGATGCTTCAGGTATGCTGGTTAAGGGCCTAAATAGATCTACTTATGGCTTAAACAGGTCGACATATGACTCAAACATGTTGGGTTGGGCTTAGGGAGCTCATGTTTAAAATCTCTTATCAAGACCTCTCTTTATCTTACTCGTTCTTTTTAGTAAGGGTTAGGCAAGGAGAGTTCGAGAGTTAGTGGATTCCTAATGCATAACACCAAGATGCTCTTTATGTAGAATTGATAGTTCATTTGAAAAGTAGGCTTCCTCTAAGGTGTTCTTGAGATTGGAGATTCGACTTAAGTGGAGTGGCTAAGTAGGCGAGCCATCTAAGTTGGACATCGCCTATGCTAGTGAAATTGGGCAAATAAGTTGTTTGTAGTGGACATGGCTTGTGCTAATGTTGTATCGAATTGTTGAGTTGCGGTGGTGATGGGTGGTAGGTTAGCCAAATTATTTGAGGTATCTTGCTCATATGATCGAGTTGCAAGAGGTTTGTCCCCTTCGAGTTGATGGAGCTTTAAGTGGTTTTACCTCACTTCGAGTTGACCATACTCTAAGAGATTTTGCACCCCTACCCCTTAATCCGAGTGGATTTGTTGTGAGCTTTTGTCCCTTTATGTCGAGTTGTTATGGTGAGTAGCCCTTAAAGGTTAATACGTAAAAAGTCCTTAAGAGTGTTGGAGGTCTTTTGATTCGAGATGGTTGAGGCTTCTTAAGGAAGATTCTTTTTGAAATTGTTTTAGGCATTCAAATTTATGCACATGAGGGTAGAAGTACTAAATTCCCAAACAAGTATTAGAGTATAATCTCATAGAGGGAAGTAAAATACTATTGAAACTACATTATTGGCAATCATCCTAAGTTGGATTTGTAAAAGCCCTAACCTAAGACCAAATTGCATTGATTTGGGGGAGGTAATTATGTGTTTATGAGAAGGTTTCAAATTTGGGATATACTTCCCTTTTAATCTGTTTGAGGAGGAGTTCCTCATGTCATCATCTATGTTGGGCCCAGCTTATGCCAAATAGCCAGTGAATAATGAGGGCATTCCAAGCCTTTTGTGAGTATTTGATAATGCGGATGACACTGTAGCTATTTTGGTATTACTTTTAGGTGATGACAAGCAAAGAAAGTTGGAATTTTTTGTAAAGTCATCCAAATAAGGAAATCTTTGGGGGCTTGGATTTGTTCATTAAGTATTGGAAAAAGTTTATAATTGTTAATGCTTTAGTCGACTTAAATTTCTGGTTGCAGTAGATGCTACCTATCCAAACCATGGCTATTGTGTGGCTTAGATATAGTGATGGGGAAGCCTCCTATGAGATATGTGCCTTCATGAAGCTAATGTTAGATGAGTTAATTATATCGAATACCTCATCTACAAGTATTTCTCAAGGTATATTAGTAAATTATTTCTAGAAATGGCCAAGTTAATGAGGAAGAGGTGGTAGGAAGGTACTGGTTTCCTCCTCTACCCTGCTGATGGGAGCTTATCATAAGAAAGGTAGTTCAACCGTTGTTATTAAGGGAATGGGGTTCCTTCCAAGCTTGTGCTCAATATGGTAGTTTGTCTAAAGTACAGGAGTAATATCGACATTTTCATTGGAACTCTCTAACTCAATTTTGCCACACTTACAGGTAGGAAGCTTAAGGTGGAGGATGGTAGCAATCTCCTAGTGAAGAGAGTGGCAATATACTTTAGGCCTTTTTTCAGAACTTGATCATGATCTTCGACTTGTTCTTGTACAAGGACTTGAAGAAGTCCCCTAAAGGCCTGACTCCTTATGTAGCTGTGTTTACTGTTACTCCCTTATCTTGCTAAGCGATTTCAAACACTTTAGTGTTGATTCGAGTTATGTACTCTCGAAGTGTCTCATTGTTCTTTTGACAAATGAGGTATTGGGGTGATGTGTCCTTAGATAAGGGATTACTTGCTTAGAAACACTAAGTGAATTGACGAGTGAGCTAATAGAAATAGGAGATCAAGTCATTGTAGAGGTAGTCACATAATGTCTTAGTCATTTCCCTTAAGATATCCAGGAAAGCATTACATATGATTGCATTGCTTAGGCCATTCGGATTCGTCATGGTACAAAAGTGAAGCAAGTGGTTATCTAGATGTTTTGGTGCCATTGCATTGGTCCAACGATAATAGTTTGACATTGGGTGGGAGAACTTTTTGTACTGCCCTATTGAAGGGAGTCTTGATGGTTAAGGCTTAGGCAGCATCCTTGGTTACTTTAATTTCTTGTGTTTGGGATTGCTTCCTCACCATCTCTTTATGCTCATTGATGTCCACATTATTTGCAGGATGACGAGACCGGACTATAGACTGTTTTGGTCTTTCTTTTTGCATAACCACCCTAGGTTAGTGGCATGAGATGCTGAATTGGGTTGTTCTATCCTTGGATTTGGAAACTTCTCGTTTCCAGTAAGGGCACAATTATGATCTGTCGTAGATCACAATTGTTGATCTCGAGCATGCAGTTGTAGTGATAGTTTGTGGTTTCCCTTACGTCGTGGCGATGATGGGATGTACCCCATCTCACCACCAAGGTGATTGATGGAGGTATTCATCTAAGAAGGTGTACTGTTTGCCTTACTCGACTTTGTGAGCCTAAGTGCTTTGGCTTGCAACTCTTCATTTTGATCAGCTCATTTTGTCATGACTTCTACATTCTTAGCCTCCATCTTAGTGTTCTTAGCCATTAAGTTATGGCACATCTTCTTTAAATTCGCTAACCATTGTAGGTTGATAGTAGGTTGGTTTTGGTTGCCAATGCTAGCACCGTAGCTTAGCTACCACTAAGTGCATTGGAAGTTTTGTTGTTGCGTATTGTTTTTGCCATTGCTATCGTTGGGGATATGAATTATTAAGGCTGACTTCTAATAGACGTAGCAAATGTTGTGTTTAACTTTTGGTTGGTAGAGATTATGACTAGGTGGGCCTTCTAAAGAGTGTATGTAGGCATACAAAGTAGAACATTTTCAAGGGTACCAAAATGTTGTCTAGTGTAGCAACTTAGATGCTTAAGTTCGTACAATGTGGGAAATAATTGACAACAAGATAGTAAGTGTATGAGAGCATGTGTAGATAGTTTTGGCATGTGAGAATCACCTCCATTTATAGTAGAGATTTGACGATATTTTTGGAAGTTTGGATAAGGATGAATTTGACTAGACAAGGACAATGTATGTTTGGATGAAGGCAAATCCTGAAGAATCTAGAAACATGGTTTGACTATTGACTTTCCATTTTAGTGATAGTCTTTAGTTTCATGTAATGCTTTAGTCCCCAACAAAGTTGTTAAGCCGAAGACCTTACTCGTTTGAGGTTGGTATACTTTAGGGGTAGGCTATCTAGAACTTTAATGGATAGTTTCAAGATGAAAAGAGTTTTGGTCTTTAGGAAGAGGTTGGTTAGAGGATGTAGTGGCTTTAAATAGGTTGATTAAGGGACTAAATAGGTTAGCTTATGACCTAGACAGGTCAATCTAGGTTTAGAAAGCCCATTTCTAAATCTCCTATCAACAATTGGGATCACAACTTTCTATAATAATGAATGAAAGTTTTACTTCTAATTACTTTAAAGCAAAACATATGGAATTTTGTAGGTATATCTCAAAATTATTATCATTATTTACAATCATAATGTAATGTTTCGGTTCAAAAGTAGTTAATAATTATGCTAACAAATATTAATGAGTTTATATTTTTTTAATCACTTAGCTAAAAAGTTTCTAGGTAGTGTTAACATATTATCACATTTTTTCACTTTGGATATTTGTGTTATTATTTTTTATACTTAGAATACCCGTGTTTTGAAAAATATTGAAAAAAATTAACCCCATTAAGAACTATTAGTTCTAAAACAGAAAAACCAAAATAAAACCAGCTAGAGAAAGAAAAAAAGAAACTCTTTTCCAATCCTAACCCCATTCGCAGAAATTTAGTCAAATAAGCTGATGTATTACAATAGCACCACTAAATCTAGTTATCAAATTCGTTACTCAACATACTGGATTTGAATATAAATAAATAATATATGATCCTTTATATTGTTATCTAGACTTCCACTCGCTATTTCAATAGATAACAAAATTAAAACAATCCTAATTGGTCTGTGTTAAAATTATATTATATAAGTTTCTCATTCATTTAGCAATTATAGAGGAGATATTGGCTCAGAAGTAGTCCATGCAAAACTTGGTTTGGCATTGACTTCATGAATTTATTGGACGAGAAGCTAGAAATTTGTACTCCACGGCAGCTCTCCATCATTGGCTAAAACATTACAATCATTGTCCAAAATTAATGAAATTATTCACCACCTTAAATCCAAGACAGTTCTATGGTCATCGTTTTGGGCTATGCAACTCTCTCAGAAATCGAAGCATGGATAAACGACCAACATCACTGAAGAGGTCGGCTTAAACGCAAAACGGTGAGTTCTGTGCTTTTCTCCTGCAGAAGGGTCATATGATTAAGGGTGTTTTTTCATATGAAAGGATGATGGTGAGTTTGACTTTGAGAAAGTGACGTCTGGGTGTGTAAATAAGGTTAACTAACAGCGTTAATTTTTTCCACTATTTCTCAAAATATAGATACCCTAAACGGAAAGAAATAATAACACAGGTATCTAAGGTGAAAAAAAAAAATATTATAACACAGATAACCTAAATGTAATTTAGCTAATAATTTATTAATGCAATTTATCATTTTCACAGAACCCTTTAAATTTCAAATTAAGTGTAGTCATTTTATCATAAACAATTTCTTAAGAAATGATGTCTCTTTAATAAAAGCCTTTACATTAAATGTAGATTTATTTTAACATTTATAAATCATCATAATAATAGCCAAATAATAGAGCATTATGAATTGTTTATTTCCAAGAACTTAAATTGAATTTCAAATGTAAGTGAAATATATGAGAGGAAAGTGTGCCCTCTAACTTTAATAATAAAGAAGGTAATGGCACTAGAAACATAATAATAATTATGAAAAATATAGAATACATCGTATATAAAAGTAATATTTTTGCTAAGATCATTATAATTTAATAACATTACTATTGGTCTCCAATCAAAATAGATAAGAGTTTGGATCTCTCTTACTCCGTAGTTGGCAAAAAAAAAAAAAAAAAAGTAGTCATTTTCTATTCTATGTAAAGAGTGAATTAAGTAACTAACATTTATAGTTTCAGTGAAATAATATGATAAAATGTATTGTAAAATTAGAAATGTCAATTTAATTGAAATATTAACATATTAAACAGGAATTTTTTTTAAAGAAAACCAAAAGGTCAATTTGTGCTTTAATATTATAAATAATGACATCGCAAACATAATAATAATGGTGAAAATTATGAATGACTTTACATATAGAAGTAGTCATTAGTAAGAGTAAAGGATAAATTAAGACAATTGACATTTATAGCCTTGGTGAAATAATATTATTGTAAAATTATGAGTGGTAAATTATGTAAAATATTAATATTACAAAAAGGCAATTTTGCAAAATTAACAAATGCACCAAAAGTACTCTCTTATGTTTTAGTATTACAAGTATAGGCAAAATATGATGGACCGAAATAAATTATTACATTAAAGAGTAATAACTTGAATGGTAATATGCCTAACATATCAAGTATGCTCATCAAAAGCATCAAGGTTGCAATTTTATGCCAATGGCTTTGTAGTCTAATAACATAGACATTGGTCTCCCAAGTGGGATCCATTAGGTTCAAATCTCCTTTACCCCTTCTTCCTTTGTCATCTCAAAAAAAGAAGGTTGTAATTTTACATAAGCTTAAAATAATTATGTTTATTAATTTATAGTTGCAATTTTTGCTTTTTCATTTTTCTAATTATAATTTAGTCATTTTTCCATTTACATTTTTCCTCACCATTATATTTAATTGCATCTCCACATTTAGTGAGTTCATCTCAGATGAATATCTTACCAATTACTTAAACCATATATCCTATTTCAAATCAAGTCATCTACAGTATTATGCGCTTCAAACAAAGTTTGTACAGAAAAAAAAAGAGCAATGTGCTTCATTGTCAATGTACAGTTTCACTGGCTACTTTCAATGTTTAACATATAGATACTACTTTAAATATTTTCTTAAAGATTAATCTATTAAATGTTCTAGATATAGAATACGGGTAAGGATAGTTTTGAAGCTCTCTTTGGATGATCATCTCTATATAAATAAAAAATTATAGCTTGTGTAAACTATAGGAAAAAAGATTCTGTTGATAGCACGCGCTATATATAGATATACATGGTGTATAACTACCAATCTAACTTTTCTTTTGCTAATCTGTAAATGTAGTTCATTATATTATTGAAGAGCCCTCAAAGGTAGGAAAAGAATATATTGTTTAAACGGACTCTATTGAGTAAAAACTTGACAAATTAAATAGGCAACATGGGAGTTTAAAAACCTAATTATCTAGGCACATCCATTTTCTAATATGAATTGTAACCAAATCTGCAACCTTCTTTGATGATCTTTTAACTAAAGACAAAGAAATAAAAGAGTATCGTGCAAAAAGAATTTAGCTTGAGAAGTAATGGGTGAAGATATCTACAAAACAGCCAATAGATTGGAATTTAAGCTATTAAACATATTCAATGAATTCATCTCTATCACTAATTGTCTCCATCCTTTTTTCGAGCCCATTATATAGCACTTAAAAACTACTGAAGCTTTTGCCATCCCTGAATTAGCCACAAAATTAGTAAAGGTACATCTACCAAATGAACTATCATTCTCATCTCTTGCCACCATGGCCATCGTACCTATACCTCTAGAACTATCGAACAAGCCATCTACATTTATTTTCAAAACATTTCTTTGGAGGGCCCTCCATTTATTAGGAAAAGTAGAATAATTGAAACTAATTGAAGTAAAAAGGGAACTAAGAAACAAACTTGTACTTAAAGCAATATGTTCTTAGCTATATCCCCATTCTTACTAAGAGAAACAACAACTACAATTGATACCTATAACATTGTCTCATCAACCCTACCTACCCTACCATGCTCCTTTTACCCCTTTCGTGTAAGAGTCTCAATATGAGAAGCTCTTATTTCTTAGATGATAACGGATAAAGAATTATTCCTAACTTAGAACCATATTAGTGCATGAACTTGAGTAAAAAATAATCAATTATAGTGTTAAAGTGATATTCATGCACAAAATGGGCTAAGTGATTCAAAAAAAAAAATTTGATGAAGAGTGAAACTTTATTTAAATTAGAGCAATTTTATTGTGTGTGTTTAAGTGCATGGGGGTTATTGTGCACCTATTAGCCCCCGAACATTTGGTTAGAGGCCAAAAGAGGAATTTTGTGGCACAACCTAAGAGGTAACTAAGTTGTAGCAATAATGCCATATATCACTAGGAGATCCAAGACCAGTACCACTACTGTTTAGGAACCTTCATCATACTATACAATGCATCATAATAACTTTAGTATCCATAAGACAAACTAGCATAAAATAACATCAAAGCAAATAATTAAAAGTTCATCATATCATACTAAATAACATAAAAAGTTGGGTATACAGTTTCCCCCTTAATTGAGTCTTATAAGCCACGATAAAGTATTAGTAGTCTAACCTGCTGCAAACCTTTAAGAAATATAAACGATAATACTAGGGAGTCCAAACATATCATAGATGTCCACTAGAGCTCTCATCTTCTCTCTTAAGCATCTCTTGGCTTGGCTCTAGCTATAAGTAATGCTACAACAATAAATTACAAGTGGGTAAGCAACAATGGCTTAGTGACTAATCTTCATATCCTATCAACAAACAAATTTCAAGCAAATTATTTAAACATGCATATGCAATGCAGGCAAGCATATGAAATGCACACTTTATACACAACTTATCGATGACTATGTAAAGCAAGGTTTTATGCTTACTGTTGCTTGGGTTAGAAAGTATTTAGGTACATTAGGACCCTAGTCTATACATCTATCATCTAATCAAATATTATCTTCTCTTAGTAGACTCAAAGTAGCGGACCTGGCTTAGCCTCAAGCAGAAGGCGGTAGTTTTTAAAGCCAAGTAGATTCTAAAGGTTGAGGTAAGAACATGTTATATGATTACTTCATACGATATAGCAATAAAATAACATAAATATGGATCTAACATGCATGATCTCACACTCCACTGCACAGTGCTGATACTCTTTCTCATATAAATGCATAAACATGCAATGAATGACTTGTTATTAGTAAAGTTGAATAGTTATTATTTCGGGTCACAAGTGGTCAATGCATAATCTCCCTTATACTATGTTTGCTTTTTTCCATTTTTAGTATAGCTTTTTCCTCAAAAAGGACATTGTCCTCTATCACTTTAATTAATTACGTTGTCTTTTCTTCTTAATTAAACTTATCTTATTGTTAATTAAGATGTCATGGATATTGGTTAGGGTTTAGGGTGTAATTAGGGTGATTAACTACAATTGAGTCTAATTAAGCATATTAAGCATAATTAGGGAAATTCTAAGGCTTTGTTGCATTTTACTACTTTAATTTAATTAATTATCATGCCTTATGTGTACTTCTAGGGTTTCTTTAGGGTTTTGGGTCTGTTAATAGTTATCAATTTGCATACGTGTTTAGTACTTAGGTTTTGAGGTAACCGAGGTACTTGTTTATACTTAACAAATGATTTTCACTACATAATTTAATTTTTCTTATTACTTTAAGCTTTTAAGGAATTTGTTAGGGCTTGTTAATCATATTAGGGTTTCTTGCGTATTAGGATTTCTAAGGTTTTACTCATATAATTAGGGTTAAAGTTACTCTAGGGCTTTCTACCTTCTTATTTAAGGTTTTTGACTTAATATTTAGGGTTCAATTACTTATTTATAGTTTTGATTCTTATATTTTTGTAGGGCTTTAGGGATTGTCCACTGACTATCTCTCTTTCTTGTTTAACTTCCAACTGAGTTCAAAACCCACATGGTTTACAATTTAGCCTATTGATTCATCGATGGCCTTGTTACCCATCAAATGATGTACCCTTAACCATTAGGGGAAGACTTGTAACACAAGTGATCAATTGGCAAGGGTAGATGGGAATCAAATAAAGAACACTATAATGGAGTTGCTCATATCAATCAATCGGTAGTCTTAGTATTGATTGATTAGTACCTTAAAACCTTAGCTAAGGTTTCTCTAAAACATACTGCATCATTTAATGCTTAGTACATAAAGTTAACACACACCTACTAATCGATTGGTGGACCAAAATGCTGATCAATGAGTAGGTTATATATATATGTCTTTTTCTTTCATCTGTTAAGATTAAGGTTTTAGAGTTTCTGTTGTGCATTGCTTGATTGTTTTGAGTGCTCTAGGTGTTAATCTATGTTAGTTTGACATATTTTTAGTGACTTCAAGTATATTTCCTGATTGAAAACTTGATTTCATACTTGTTTCATCATTTATTTCAAGTAATCTCTAGTTTAATCATTTTGATTTCCTTATTCTTATTCTTGAAGGGAGTTTGGTACTTTATTTAATGTATTTATTACTGATAATGTTAAATTCATGTGTAGCTAGAGTAGTATTTGTGGGCTTGTGATTATGTGAATGGTGTAATGTATGGAGTTTTTGTTATTTTGATATAGGCATGGAGTTTATTTGGAATTTTGATGTATAGTGCTCTTGCTTGGAACCATTAGGATACTCTACTTAAGATTTTAATGTATTTTAGGATGTTAATGAGTGGTTTTTCTTAGTTATTAGGTTTAGAGGAGATTAGTCATAGGAGAACTCTTGAACTTACATTGTTTAATGCAATTTTAGGTGTAAATTATGAGACCAAGAAAAGAGTAGCCTGTATTTAGGATTAGAGCACGTAATTTATGAAAGGAGTTAAGTGTTCTCTTGATCGTATAAGAAAATGAGACTAAGAGGAGATTTTTCATTATATAGTAGAATTAAATGTCTTACTTGGAATCAAATCCAAGTGAGTTTTGTCAAAACCCACGATAAAGACCACCCCTAATATCTTGATGACATATTGTTAGCATTACGTTAGAGCCATATCATAAACCTACTCATCATTAATTGGTATTAGTTATTTATATTCTGCACTTGTATTTTGTTTTAATTAAGATTGCTCTTAATACCCAGTTTTGACTCTCCTAGATTAGGGTAGTAGGTCATGTTTGGTACTTAGTTACACCCTTCTCCTTGAGGAAATATGACCTGGTGACTACTGACTAGATTATTATCAGATAAGATTTGGTATACTGGTAGGTTTGCACAACATGCTTTCAAAATTATTATTTTCAGAAGCTTTTTAACTTTACTAGTGTATTGCAATGTGGAAGTCATCGGATTTTTCTTTATCATAGCTTTCTTTAAGTGACAAAAGCCAACAATAACCTATGATCAGCAACTCTAGAATTTAATTGCACACAACAAACAATAGCGCTATAATTGTGTTGCTCTAATTTTATAATAGCTTTGTTGGCCTTAGATCCTTCATTCTCAACTACTTGCCCTAGCTTCACCATAGTAGAACAACCACCAATAGCTACTTCCTTTGCCCTTTCTTCTTGACATGACACACCTCCTTTAACTCCACATTCAAAAGACATTCTAATTGATTTTCCATGAAAGAATCACTAAAGTCCATCTACTCTCATTGTTTTGACTAATTGAGCATTTTCTCTAGTAAGGACAAACCCAAGCACCGTTATGGATGGCTTTGGACTAATTTTCTTCTAAGGTATTTGTGGTTTGGATCAATTTAATTTAGGGGTTGAACTAAACCAACTGCCTCTGAAATAGTTCGATCTAAACTCTTAAATTGAACCACTTTTAATGATTCAGGGGTTTGAACCAAACTGCTGTAAACACGTTTAACTATACTACGATCTAGTTTGGTTTGATTTAGTTCAGTTCAAATCGCTTTTCAAAAGCACAATTTTCTTTTTGATAATAATAATAGTCATTGAAGCTTTCAACCAATATTGATGTTCAAATTAAGAAACATTAGGTAAGAATTAAAACCACAAAACATTATATAACGTAACATTTCATCTTCAATGATAGTGAAGATACATAAGCTTATTAGAGTTGAGAGAAAACTATGATGAAAAATGAGTGGATTGTAGAGGTTGAGAGAAACAAAGAAATGACAAAAAAAGAAAAGATAAATTGAGTTAGACTAAAATGCTAACAGGGTTTATAATTAAAAACTATCACTTTTTTTTTAATTTTTTGATAAGCAGCATTTCGGTTCAGGTTTAAGTGGTTTGGTTTAGTTCAACCCTCTAAATTTGAATTGCAAACTATTTGGACCCTCACTAAACTGAACCATAAACCAAATTGAAACACAAAAAAACTGCATTTTGTGGTTTGATGCAATTTGGTTCGGTTCATGGTTTGGATTGGTTTAGTTTGATGAATAACCTCGATTTTCTTAAATACAACTCTATACTACTTCTTTCATATACTCTAAAGGGCTAATATGACATCAACTCCATATTTTCTTTCATCTTCAATCCTACTCCTTTTCAATAAGTTCCTAAACCATCTACGTAATGAAGTTACTTGCTTGGCATTAATATTGATGCTTCAGCATCTCCACCACACATGCCTAGTTTGAGGGCAAAACAAGAGCAAATGCCAAACAGATTCATTGTTTTCACATCTATCATCATTTACAACACTCCTTGTAACAAGGTTCATAAACGAAGGAATAAAATTGCAATAAGCTTTCTAGACAAAATGTTTAACCCATGGAGCACATTTGCTATTCCAAATGAGTTTCCAAAACTATTTTGGGATCACATGTGAAGTAGAAGTGATAACATGAAATTAGCATATATTTCCCAAAGTGTGCTATTTTAGATATTAATTTAGTTAATTTTATAGTATTTTGAGTTTAATTAGTTTAAGTTTCGTTTTCAGGGACTCTGGGAGCACTTTATGAAGTTTTGAAGGTTTTCATAATATTTTGGAGCCAATTCGGACAAAAGCATTGATTGAGGAATTAAGTAGATGAAAATCAAGGGATAATAGAAGTCTAATAAAGACCAAAGTTAGGGATCACACCTATGGTACCTACTCGTGTTCCTTTAGTAATCTAATTTCATCAAATTTGAAGATTTTTAGAAAAATACAAGTATATGCCTACACTCCATAGCTATGTACCTAGCCCATGGACATGTAATATTTAGTGAATCTTCTATTTTTGTTAAGTTCTTTCTGTAAAACTAACCTTACTCCTTATAAATAGACTCTTATACTTAGGTTTTCAGAAAGAGCCCACTTGGGAAGAGTTGTAGATTAGAATTATAGTGGGGATCGATCAATTTATTTCTTTTGAAATATTTAGTGAGTTTGTTGTAGATATACGAGTCTTGTAGTGAACAAACAAGTGTAATGAAAGAGGATTAGGATTGACTAAACTATTTAGCAATTCGATTCTTTCGGATAAGGGTATTGATAAGAATCAACTCTTCAGATTGTTCATACACAGTCGAGCTAGAGGAATGCAAAGACTTGACATAGTCGAGCTAGAGGAATGTAAGGACTTGCATAAAGAATACTAGCTCGAGAACCCATTCAAGATGAGGATTCCTATTCTAATCTCAATCCTTTACATTACTGCTGACTTAAGTGCTAAGCTCTTACACGTGCCAACATAGTTTTTGAGTTTTTAAGTAGTCATGTTGACCTATTGAGCAACCATAACAATTACCAAGCTCTTACCATGATTAAGGTAGTGTCTTGGCCAACCAACTTCAAACATGAGATCGAGCTAACTTGTCAAGACAACTAACCTGGAGAGCAGTAGAACACCCTTAAGTATTCGAGCTTCAACTTGAAGTAGATTAGGTTAGCTTTGACTGCTGACTTTCTTCTAACCTCATTTGAGTAGGATACTGTGATTGACATGCAGCCTCAAAATTCATTGTAGCTTAGCTCATTGCATTGCAAGCTTCCTATCACCTCATGACACATGTTTTTGTCACAACATTTCAAAAGAATTTTTTACTTTTTTTAATAGAATAATTTGTCCTTTTTATCATGTCTTATGTAAATTATCCTCTCTATCTTTTCATGTATGTATTGTAACTTTATTGGAGTGAGTATATAAACCCCCCATTTGTTTGTACGCAGGCATTATTACTCTTCATTATTGAATATAGACATTACCCCCTTTTAAGAACACTCAGTTGTGTCTTTTCTATTATCTTCTAGCTCCTTTGGCAAGAGTTAGTAGAGAGCGACCCTAATACTACATTTGTGTGTCATATCGAGTGTTAGGATTAGGCCTAGTGAGATTTGCTGGTGTGTCATATCCATTTGGTAGCTATTCGGATTTGCTAAACCCCCCTTTTTATTTCTTTGTTTTTTTTTTCATTATGATATGACCTCTGGTGTATGACCCTAGAGATGCATTAGCTTCGCTAGTATTAAAGCACGATTCTAAGAGGGAGTGTATGAAGTTGCAGTGAAGTTTTGGTTCGTGTTTACTATTAGTGGCTGCTATGTTCCTTTTGTAGTTGCTATAGTGTGTTCGAGTGAAGTCAGTTTTGAAGTTATGAGGTGTGTAGTGAGGATCGTAGATTGGTAAGTGCTGCTCTTGTTGTTATGTTGTTTTACTCTATTTTTCATTGCAAAAATAGAGCAAGTTCATTTTTGTTATATTTAAGTGAGTGTTGGGCGTTAAAGTTATTAGAGCGTATTAGTAAGGTTTTGGGTAGTGAGTAGAAGTGTTTGTTGTGTATTGTGTTTCAATATGTTGGAGAAGTATCATACTATGTCAAATTTAAGTGTTCAAGGTGTTATTAGTGACTTGAATAGTGGTGCTGATCCTCGTCAAGGTCAAAATGGTAGTAATACCCTAAGTTAGTTGATGATAAACTTAATCGATTCACTTATCTTGTTGATAGTCTGGTTAGTGTGATGCAAGTTAACAGATAGTAACTACAGGGTGTACCTCAACATAACCTACCTAAGAGTATTCCTAAGAGACGATATGGCCAAGGTGGCTAAGCTAATCACCCAGTTTAACCCCAACGAGTTAGAGGAGTTGTAGATGGAGTTTCTAAATGAAGGTTAGAGTTAGAGGAGATTGAGGATGTGGATTTGGAGAATTATGGAGAAGAAGAAGAAGAAGAGATTAAATATTACTAGGCACAAGAGTAAAGACGTCGAGCTCCTTAATGACTTAACAATGTCAAGGTCTAAATCCCACCCTTTAGTAGAAGTGGAGATGCAGATGAATATTTAGAGTAGTAAGAGAAGGTATTTGACTGTTATGGTTATATAGATATAGTTAAGGTTTGACTTGCTGTACTTAAGTTCTCTAGATATGCCATCATACGGTTGAAGAATATGAATACGGTTAGAGCTAGAGATAGACGACGAGGTGTGTGAACTTTGGAAGAGATGTAGGGATTGTTAAGGGGAAGATTTGTACCTAAGACTTACTTACAGGATGCCTTTGCCAAGTTGCAAGAGCTTTGTCAAGGAAATCGATCTATTGATGATTATGTGAGAGAATTTTAGATGTTGATGATTTGAGTAGTGTGGATGAACTTGAGACTCACATAGTACTAAGGTTCATTTTTAGACTCAAATATGAGATTTGCAACATTGTAGAAGTATAGAGGTTTCATATAGTGGAGGAGGCTATTAAAGTAGCATAGAGGGTTGAAAAGTAGAGGAGAAATGCTCCAAGCTTACCTGTGTTGACTTTTTCTTGAGCTCCTATTTCGCTGTTTTGCATTGACCTGCTCATGTTGAGCTGAGGAAAAATACAATCGACCTGATGATAGTTGAGTAGGTGTGAAGAGCCGAGCTGAGGATAGGCCGACCCTGAGGCTACATGATAGACCTCTAAATGGAAGACAAACAAGGTGAAATGTTTCAAATGCTTAGGTTTTGAACACATGGTTGTTGAGTGTCCAAATCGATGTGCCATGGTGCTCCGAGAAGATATAATGGATAGCACCAATGAGAGTGAGCTCGAGGAAGAGAAGAATGCTAGAAGAGTTGAATTTGATGAGGAAACGGAGACTTGTGTCTACACTGATTAGGGAGGGGTGATGACATTAGTCCTAAGACGAGTGTTGAGCTCCTTCCTAAGCTTTGCAGAAAACCGGAGAGAATTTATTCCATACAAAGTGTACTATCAAGGGACAATTGTGTACAATCATTGTAGATGAAGGGAGCTATACCAATATCGTTGCATAGTCCTTTGTATAGAGGTTAGGGCTGTTGACCTGTAAGCTCCCTCGACCTTATAAGCTATACTAACTTTATGATAAGGGTACTTTACACATCAATGAAAAAGTAACAGTACCTTTTGGTGTTGGGAATGTGTACAAGGATGAAGTGGTGTGTGATGTCCTTATATGAGCTTTACATTTATTACTTAGAAGTCCCTAGTTGTTCGACCAATGTGTTACTTGAGATAGATAAAAGAACACCTATGCCTTTGTTAAGGGTGGAAAGAAGATTATGTTACAACCCATAACACCAACCCAAGTGAATGAGACTCATAAATAGCTCACTCGAGCTAGTGAGAAGAAAGCTTTAATGATTAGTAGAAGAGAGCTCTAAGTTGCTAAGAGGGTTGATGATACTATGTTTCTATTGATTAGAAGACTATTAGAGTTAAGAGATCTTGAAGATGTTCCGAATGAGATTCAAAGATTAATTGATGAATTTTTCGATCTGTTCCTTAAGGAGTTGCTTAAGGGACTACCTTTAGTCTGAGGCATTGAATATTGTATTAATCTACAGCTAGGCATAGCTCTGCTAAACTGACTTACCTATAGAATGAATCTTAAGTAGGCTATAGAGTTGAAAAGGCAAGTGGATGAATTGATAAAGCGAGGTTATGTAAAGGAGATCATGATTTAGTGTGATGTACCATCTTTACTGATCCTAAAAAAGGATGGTTGTAGAGTATGTGCATTGACAGTCGAGCTATAAACCATATTACAATCAAGTACAAATACCTAATATTGAGGCTTGATGATTTGTTGATGAGCTTTATGGTGCCAATGTATTCTTGAAGATTGATTTACACAGTGGCTCCCACTAAATTCGCATGAGACCTGGTGATGAATGGAACATTGCTTTCAAGATGAGGTATGGTCTCTATAAGTGGTTGGTTATGCCATTTGGATTTACAAATGCGTCGAGCACATTTTTGCGACTTATGAATCACTTGATGAGTCCACTGATTAGAAGGTGTGTGGTCGTGTACTTTGATGAAATATTAGTGGATAATGTTGACTTGAACAACCATGTTCAATATCTCCGAGTTGTTTTTGACATTTTATGAGTTGAGAAGTTGTATGGGAACCTGAAAAAGTATATGTTCTGCAAAAGTGAAGTAGTTTTTCTTAGTTATGTAGTATTAGGAGAAGGAATCTGAGTAGATGGGGAAAAGGTTTAAGCTATTTTGGAATGGCTGACATTGAAGAATATTTCTAAAGTATGAAGTTTTCATGGTCTTGCTTCATTATATAGGCGATTCATTAAAAAAATTTAGTACAATTGTAGCCCTCTTGATCGAACTAACAAAGAAGGGTGATGGATTCCGATGGAGTGCTAAGGAAATCAAGGAAAAGCACACTACTGCTCTTATCTTATCCTTACTAGATTTTGATAAATCATTTGAATCGGAATGTGATGCATTAGGCATTAGCATTGGTGTAGTCTTGATGCAAGAACATTAACCAGTTGCGTACTACAGTGAGAAGCTCGGTGGTGCTGTTCTAAACTATTCTATGTATGAGAAAGAGTTGTACTCCCTTTTTCGAGTTCTTATTGTCTAACAACACTGTTTATTACCACAAGAGTTTGTAATTTACACTGACTATGAGTCAATGAAGCATCTTTGAGTCAAAACAAACTTTTAAAAAGGTAAGTAAAGTGGCTAAAATTTATGGAAGGGTTTTCTTATATAATCTGACATAAGAAGGGTAGTGTCAACATGGTTGTAAATGCCTTGTTATGATGACAAACCTTGCTGATCATCCTGTAGATGAAATTACTAGGATTTTCCTTTATCACTGAGCAATATTAATAGGAATCAACTCCTTAGACTGGTCATACGCAGTTAAGCTAAAGGATTATAAGGATTTACACAAAGAATACTAGTTGAGAACCTACTTAGGACGAGGATTCCTAGTCTAATCTCCATTCTTTACACTATTATCGACTCAAGTGCCAACCTCTTGTATGTGCCAAAATAGTTTCTGAGCTTCTAAGCCATCATGCTGACCTAGTGAGTAGCCATACCAATTACTAAGCTCTTACCATGATCTAGGTAGCGTCTAAGCCAACTAACTTCAAACATTAGACCGAATCGAGTTGCTGAGATACCTAACCTGGGGAGGATTAGAACATCCTTAAGCACCAGAGCTCTAACTTGAAGCAGACTAGGTCAGCTATGATTGTTGATTTTCTTCTAACTTGATTCGAGTAGGATACTGCAATTGACATGTAGCCTTAGAATTCATTATAGCTTAGCTGACTATACTGTAAGCTTTTAATCGTCTCTTGATACGTGTCTTTTAACATAAACTTTTAGAAGGATTCTTCACATTTTTTTATAGAATAATCTTTGCCCTTTTTGCCCTTTTTTAGCACGTCTTATGTAAATTATCCTTTCTGTCTTTTCATGTATGTATTGTAATCCTAGTAGGTTGAGTATATAAACTCCCCATTTGTTTGTACGTAAACATTATCCTTCTTCATTATTGAATACAGACATTACCCCTTTTTGAGAACATTTAGTTATGTCTTCTCTCTTATCTTCCAACTCTTATCTAGCTCCTTGAGGAAGAGTTAGTGGCAAACGGCCTTAATACTATATTTATGTATCATATTGAGAGTCAAGATTAGGCTAAGTGGGATTTTCTGGTGTGTCATATCCAGTTGGTGGCCATTTGGATTTGTTAAACCCCTCTTTCTATTTCTTTGTTTCTTATTTGTTGTGGTGTGACCTCTGTATGTACGACCTTAGAGATACATTAGGTAACTTAGTTGACTAACTTAATAGTAGGATGTAATTTCTTAATTGGATTATATGGCACTACGTTTAGAAGCGATTCGAGTAAAGTGGGTTTCAAGATTAGGTACAAGTTAGAGATGCGAGCTGTAAACCTTATAAAGTTTTAGTTTAAATCCTAAATTGGACCTAGCTGCTCTAGATAACTTCATGGGTTGATAAGGCTAAATAAGTTAAAAATTTTATTAAACTATAAATTTGAATATATTATGAGTAAGAAAAACCCTAGAATCTTGATTGAAATCTTAATCACGTACAAAATATCCTAAACCCTATGTACTCGTAAATACTAGAAATTGAACTTGAATTTGACTAAAACTCTAGAACTATAACCCTAAGTTTATAAAATATATAAATGTATCCCAAAAATATTAAAACCCTAATTGAATACGATTATTGACTAACATGCGTAATTACGTAAAATTATTAACAAATGAAAAAAGATAATTTCTAAATATTTATAAATTTAACGAGTAATAATTCAATTAGCAAAATTTATAAAATTATGAATATTATTTCATTATTATTATTAATTCTATAATTTTACATTTAGAAAATTTAACCTTATGATTCTTAATTTTTCTTTTTCCCTTTTTCCCTTTTTCCTTTTCTTTTTTTTTCTTCTTTCACTTTTTTCTCTCTTCTACATTTTTTTTTCCTTTTGAGAAGAAGGTAGTGAATGACTTAGGATTAGATAAGATAAGTATGGGCCAAATCAACCTCCTTACATCTTATCCTTCTTTATATTTTGTTTTCTTTTACTTTTATCCTTCCTTTCTCATTTGTGTCCGTTGGAGTTGTGTTTGCACTTTATTAGTTCTTTCTTTCTTTTTTTTTTTCTTTTAACTTCTAGGAAACTAACACTCAAAAGAGCATATGCTATAGCCAATTTTTAAAATTGAAAAGCCTTTTTCCTTTTTCTTATCTTCATCCTTTTGAAATTCTTACTTACTTTCAACAAATTATTAGAAGAAGGATCCTTGGCTTACTATTTCAAGACATCACAAAAGAGTGATTATTTAGTATGTATATTATACTTAGTTTTTCTTGTAGCCATATGATATGTACTTATTTTATTGTATATTTTGTAGTATTATGTATTTAGGGAATATGTAATATAGTGATTTTGTAATTTCTTTTCTTTGTATTAAAGTATTTGTACATGTAATTAAAGTTAGATATATATTTTTCATTTTATTTTCTTGTACATGTATATATGTATATGCCTATTTATATATACAATTATACGCATATGTATGATAAGATAAAAAATATATAAATATATGGTACATATAGTAATACGTGTATAGTATATATGTTGATTTATTTTCATTATTTTCATATAAATACCTATGTACATACATCCAAGTATATATGTATACTATATATACATATGTATTGTATATAGTATATTTAGGTTTATATTGTAAATTTACATATGTATATATGTATAAATGAGTTAAGGAAACATAAGTATACAAGTGTATGTATAAGTATAAAAATATGTATACTAGTAGTATACTATAGTATAGTATAAGTATATGTATATGTATATGTATATATTTAAATAGTATAAGTATAATATACTAAAATACTAAATAAAGTAAGATAATATGTATATATATATATATCCATGCTATTGGTTTAAGAAAGGAAATTGGGTTAATTTACAAAATTTAATAAAATATAATATAATATATAAATATAAATATTAAGTAAAGTTACAAAATAGGAAAAATGGGAAAGTATGAAAAAATCCATAAAAGAACACGTTGAACCCTCATAAGTTGCCACATCAGCATATAAGTGTATGTATAAGTATAGGTTAGTATGAAAAAATCCATAAAAGAACATGTTGAACCCTCATTAATTGTTATTAATAATTGGATGATGTATAGGTTAGGATATACATGTGTATAATACCGTTTGATAAGTTGTGAAATTACTTTAAAGTATAATAATGTTCTGTTTGTAATGTAGTGGATCCAACAAGAATTGAATTGTTTGTGATTTTGATTGGTTGTATAATAATTGAACTTAATGTTATCAGACTTGAACTAACTAAATTGGAGCATACATAAAGATACTTGCATAAGTAATTTTGCCCATCACATCACATGAAGATACCGAAAGACTATATAGGGATTGATAAATTATGACTATAATGTTTTAGTATGGTGAACATATACGATATGACTTTACCTTAGCCCATGGGATTACTAGGTATTGGAGGCACTAATTACCTGACTAAGGATCAAGTCCAGAGGCTCTCGTTTAGGGGTGAGTGTGATTGCAGGAACCCACTCACAATCATACTTGAACTTTGTTTTAATTAAAATTGAAAATGGATATACCATTTATTTTTGAATACAAAACATAGAGTTTTATAGTTGTATAAGTTCAGGCATGATACCCGAATCTAATTGGTGCCATATATACTCCAACCTTAACTTTAGAGAGTGTTAAATTTGATTTGCATGTAGTGCTTGGTCACCTGCATGTATTTGTATGGCATTCTGTGTGTTCATGTATTCATATGTTTGAAAATTAACTATTGAATAACTTGTTCGTTGTAAGGTTGAGGGATAGCTCACTAAACTCTTTAGCTTACACCCCTATAGATTGCTTTTGTAAGAGTACTTTTTTGTCACACTAGGTTACAGGATGCTTGAGGTAGGTGGGAAGCTTTTGGGTTGGTGTAAGTTTGAGCCGAGAGTTAAGAGAGTATTATTATTACTGTAGCAAACTTTTCTGTAGAGATTTATTATTTGATATTATGTGTTACCTAATAAATCTATTAGATTATACCATAGTATATTAAACACTTAGTATATTTGCTAATATATATTATAATTATATTGTGACACTCATGTTAATATAACTATGTTGTGATATTACTTATGCCTGCATAACTGTTGGGTATTTAGTTGTAGTAGTAGCCTTATATGTTGTATGAAAGGTTGCCAATTAGAAGAGTAACCAATCTATGGTCTTTTATATGATATATGGTGCTTGCCATGACTAAGTTACCTCTCGGGTCAAGACACGAGCTTAGCTAATTTAGATTAGGTATCTCCATTGTTCAAAGAATAGTTAAGATTGAATGGTTGCACAAATTAAGCAGTAGATAACAAACAATTCATTAAGGATTACGTGTTATTTCTTTTAATTGATTCATACTTGTTCATCAGTTTTGTTTAAATTAGTTTAGTTTAGTTTATTATTTTTTATTCAACTTGCTTATTTAGTCACAATTATCTCTATATTGTTAAGTTAGATAATTTGGAATTTTTTGGGTAAACTGCTAATAACTTAGGGTTCCCACATACGTTTCCTTATGAGATGGATACTTGGATTCACATTTATTTTAACTATACTATAACTTGACTAAGTGTACTTGCCATATGCATACGATGAAGTTCTTGGCATCGCTAATGGGGAACCAAAAGAGTAACCTAGATAACATATTAGCAAAAGCCTTAATTTTCCAATTATTTTAACTTTCTTAAAATAATAATCCTCCTTAGAGTCCTTTTGGTCGTTTCTTCACCAGCATGCTTTTAACCGGTTAAGTGTGTAGCTATTAGTTAGGGAATTACATTAAGGGATGGATTCAACCATTAAGCCATCGACGTAAAACAAATAGGGCTCCATAGGAGGTAACCTAAGTTGTGTTTGGTTTATTCTAATTTCAGTTCTTTTTGTTAGTTTGTTCATTTATTTTGTTATTCTTCTATAAGTCAATTTAACTCTTAAGTTTTGAACAGTTTGTGTTTTCCTTGCTATGAGTAATTTATTGCATTAAAAACAGTTATTGAATTTGCTTATGTAATAGTCAAATTTAAAGTTGTCATCCAATTGAAATAATATTTAATCTACTTCTGTACTTCAATTCACTCTAATTTGGAGGTTTTCAAGAACAATTGCAGGAATTGTGTCAAGATAATCAAAATTGCATGAATTTAAGAATTAGTGAAGAATACTACCAAAGACTACACTCGTAGACTTGGCTTGATAGGGATCAAGGATCGATTACATGCTCCTGAGCTCAAAGGCTCTCTTAGGTGGTCCACTAAGTTGTTTAAGGTGAGTTAAGCGCCAAGGAGCAGTGCTTGTCCCAATTTGATCTACCAAGCTACTTTGCTCTCCATGTTATCTAAGGTGTTGCCGAGGTGACTAGCTGACGTGTTGAATCGAACCCCCCGCTATGCACTAGTCTATGTGCTAAATCTAAATATAGCAATCTCTACATTGCTAAGGCCGAGCTGATAACTATTAGGAGCCTACCATCTGAGGCTGACCCGATTGTGAGTTATCCCTAAACCAACCCCAATCCAGCCCTCGCAGTTAAGGTGCTGAACTTCTAACGACAAACAGATTTGAATAGAGGCTCACCCCTGCTTGGTTCACAACATTGTCAAAATTGTAGAGTAAAAATGTGTATGTGCTATCCTTTTTGACAACTGTATTTTCCTTTCTAACAGAGGATGTTCATTATGCATGATTTCATACTTTCCTTGAAAATTATTTTCCTTTTATTTAGCAAATAGGGCTTCATTTTTGTAATTTTCTGTAATGTAGAATTTGCCCTCACATGGTACTATAAATAATCACATAATGTAACAGTTGCAAGAGGATATACAGAAGAATACGCTGAACCTTTTCTTACCCTCTCTTGAGCTAAGTGTCCTCTTCCTTACTCTTGAGCTACTCTTATCTAGCCTATTTGAGCGTGGACTAGTGGCTAGTGACCTTTGGCCATACTTTTGCATCATATCAAGTGTGACTTAAGACCGTGTGAAGTATTGGTGCATCATATCCATCATTGGTGCACGGGAACCCCTACTTACCCTCGATTATCATTTACTTTTCAAGCCATCTTGCTGCTTGGAGCTACCCTTTTGGTTACGTGTGATATTGGGTTCGTATGTTCATCCATGAGTCCGTATTATCTTAGTGTTAAAGCCCTTAGTTACATTCGAAGTTGGATTCTGTTACTGTGTTCTTTTAATAGTTTGTCATTGCTTTCGTGTGGTAGAGGTTCTATTGTTAGCTTTGAAGTTTAGCAGTTGAGAAATGTTTTGTACTTTGTCTTCCCCTATTTTTGTTACACAAAATAGAGTGTGGTTGACTATTTGTTTGTTGTGTAATTGTCATTGTAAAGTGACCAACAATGTCAAATTTAAGTGTTTAAGGATTTTTTGGAAACCAAGAAAGTGGTACTTGACATGGCCAAGGTCAAGAAGGAAGCTTCACACCTTGAGGAAGTTTGAGAAGGGCCAGAGTTCAGGGAAGAAGATGAGTGAGATCAAGTGTTTCAAAAGCCAAGGATTTAGACACATGGCCACTCAGTGCCCAAATAGGCAAACAATGGTGATTTGAAGTGAGGCAAGGTACCGATTACTGAGGTTGACATTACTGATGAGGAAGTGGAGGGGTTGAAGGAGGACAGACAGACCAAATTGTTTGAGAAGAAAGTTATCTACAGTGAGGAAGGTAACTTTATGCCAACCGCTTTGGTGCTGGGGAGGACAATGAGTGTTAGTCCCATGCCTAAAGATGAATAAGGGGAAAATCTCTTCCATATTAGGTGTAAGGTGAATGACTTATTGTACATGCTAATTGTTGACAGTAGGAGCTACACTAATGCAGCCTTTGCATTTATGTTTCAGCAGCTGAAATTGTCGACCATGTCCTACCCAAAACCTTATAAACTTCATTGGTTTAGTGATAAGGGAGCCCTACAAGTGAACAAATAGGTGTCTGTGCCAATCTGCATTAGCAAGGATTGAGATGAAGTGCTTTGTGATGTGCCACCCATCAATGCATCCTACATTCTACGTGGATGACCATAGATGTTTGATTGAGCTGTTATGTACGACGGAAGGAGGAATATATGCTTTGTAGAACATAAGGGTAGAAGGATGAAATTGAGTCCTATGACTATCGAACAGGTGAAGGTCATGCAATCCCAACTGAGTCGAGCCCTGAAGAAGGAGGCTTTGGTATTGACCCGAGTTGAACTGAAGAGAGAGTTGGAGCTTGAAAGACCGATCTATTTGCTGGTTTAAAGGGTTTTGGAGCTGAGATCCGAGGAGGAGTTGCTTACTGAAGTAAAAACCTTACTGGAGGAATTTGTCGACTTGTTTTTAGAGGAGCTACCAAAGGGCATACCCCCAATTCGAGGCATTGAGCATGCAATTGACCTACAACTAGGAGCCGTACTGTTGAATAAGCTTACCTACAGGCTGAACCCTGAATAAGCTGCTGAGCTACAGAAGCAAGTAGATGACCTTATGAGGAAAAGGTATGTACGTGAGCCCCTTAGTCCTCGTGCCATTTTGACCTTGTTAGTATCATAGAAGGATGGTTCTTGGAGAATATGTGTTGATAGTTGAGCAATTAACTGAATCACCATCAAGTACGGGTATCCTATACCTAGGCTCAATGACATGTTAGATGAGTTAAGTGGAGCAAGAGTGTTCTCCAAGATCGACCTTAAAGCTAGGTACCATTAGATTCAAATGCGTGAAGGCGATGAGTGGAAGATCGCATTCAAGATACGACATGGTATATATGAATGGCTTGTAATGCTACTTAAGCTATCCAATGTGCCAATCATATTCATGCAACTTATGAATCATGTACTCCGAGAATTACTGGGAAGGTTTGTCATAGTTTATTTTGATGACATTCTAATGTACAATCCCGACCTAGAGACTTATCGAGAGTATCTCTAACAAGTGCTTGCAAAACTTTGAGTCGAACAACTCTATGCTAATATGAAGAAGTGCAACTTTTGTAGTTTCGAAGTGATCTTCTTGGGTTTTGTTGTGAGAGGAGGTAGCATCTAAGTTTATGAATAGAAGATAAGGGCGATCATAGAATGGCCTGAGTCGACTTGTTTTGTTGATGTGAGGAGTTTTCATGGCTTGGCATCATTCTATTGTAGATTCATAAAGAATTTTAATCGATTGTGGCCCTACTCACTAAACTCTTGAAGAAGAATGTTGAATTCAAATAGGGAGAGAAGCAGAAGAGTTTCGAGGATGTGAAGGAGAAGCTAACTATAACCCTTGTTTTAGCTTTGCTGAGCTTTGACAAGGTATTTGAAGTAGAGTGTGATGTATCCAAACTAGGCATAGGTGCTGTGTTCATGCAAGAAGGTCGACCTATTGATTACTTTAGCGAGAAACTTTGAGGAGCCATACTTGACTATTCTGTCTACGACAAGGAGTTCTACTCCTTAATATGAGCCCTAACAATATGACAACACTATCTGCTATCCAAGGAATTTGTGACTTACATCGATCATGAATCCTTGAGACATCTAAAGAGCCAACTAAAGTTGTCTCGGAGACAAGTTAAGTAGGTTGAGTTCATGGAGGGTATTTCTTATGTCGTAAAAATATAAGAACGGAAAGAACAATGTAGTGGTTGACGCTTTGTCGAGACGACATACCCTTTTAACCGAGTTGTAGACAAGGTTATTTGGTTTTTCAATCATCAAGAATTTGTATGCTGAGGACCCATACTTTAGTCCTATCTACGCCAATTGTGAGGAAGGATGGACATTGGATGACTATCACAAGGAGGACGAATACTTATTCAGGAAGAGAAAGCTATATATCCTGACTTGTTCCATGTGAGAACTACTAGTGTGCAAGGTGCATGGAAGGGGGTTAATGGGACACTTTGGCTAGCGCCAAACTTATGAGATACTATCCTCTAGATTCTCTTGACCAAGGATGAAGAGAGATGTCCAATCTATGCTGGAAAAGTCTACGACTTGCCGAAAAGCGAAGAGTCAAGTTGACTAAGGACATTACCAACCCTTGTTGATTTGGACCAAACCATGGTCTAAGTTGAGTATAGACTTCATGTTAAGATTGTCGAGAACATCCTAAGGAAAGGACTCCATCATTGTGGTTATGGATTGATTTAGCAAGATGGCACATTTCGTGCCCTATTCTAAAACTAATGATGCTTCAGCTATCTCTTTTTTTTTTTTTTCTTTCTTATAAGAAGTAATTAAGTTACACGGAATTCCCAAGACCATTGTTTTCAACAGAGACCCTAAGTTCATGAGCTACTTTTGGAGGATGTTGTGGAGGTGAATGGGAACTAAGCTGCTGTATAGCATGTCTAGCCACCCGTAGACTAATGGACAAAGCAAAGTTGTCAATAGAACCGTGGGTACTTTGCTGTAGGTTGTTGTCGGACGAAACATGATTGACTGGAATTTATGCTTACCAATCATTGAGTTTACTTGCAACAGGATTGCTTATGGTGTAACAAGCATGTCTCCATTCGAGGTTGCTTATGGGTTTAACCCTAAGCTGCCATTGGACTAAGCACCCCAGTCGATGCTTGATGATGATCGACCAGCTGTCAAGAGAGTTAAAGCCATCAAAGCCATGTATCGGAAGGTTGTAGAGCAACTGAGTCCAGCTAATATTAAGCTTGAGAAGTGAAGACGAGGATGGAGGAAGAGAGAATTTCAACTAGGGATTTGGTCTGGATATACCTTAACAAGGAATGATTCCCAAACTTGAGGAAGAGACAGTTGTTTCCTACGGCCAACATACCTTTCAAAGTACTTGAATAAATCAGACTTAATGCTATAGGATTGAATTTCCCGAAGGATATGGGGTCTTAGACTCCTTCAACATTGCTGACCTCCAACCTTACATTCTCAGAGACGAGTAACCTAGACCTAAAGCAGATTTGATCTCAAATCTCAAACAACTTGAAGGGGATGATAGGGATCAAGGACTGATTACACATTCCCAAGCTCAAGAGCTCTCTCAAGTGGTGCATCAAGCTGTCTGAGGTAAGTTAGGCATTGAGGAACAGTGCTTGCCCTAGTCCAATCTGTCAAGCTACTTTGCTCTCTATGCTATCCAAGGTGTTGTCGAGGTGACCAACCAACATATCGAATAAAACCCTTTGCTATGCACTAGTCCATGTTCTAAATCTGAATATAGTAATCTCTATGGTACTGAGGCCGAGTTGATAACTATCCATTTGAGGTCGACCCTACTGTGAGTAGTCCCTAAACCAAACTCAATCTAGCTTTGGCAGTTAGAGTACCGAACTTTTGACGATAAATAGACTTGAATAGAAGCCCATCCTTGCTCAGCTCACAACATTGTTAGAATCACAGAGTAAAAATACATGCGCACTATTCTTTTTGATAGAGGACATTTGCTGTGTATGATTTCATGCTTTCCCTATAAATTATTTTCCTTTTATTTGGCAAATAGGGCTTCATTTTTGTAATTTTCTGTAATTTAGAACTTACCCTAATATCGTACTATAAATAATTACATAATGTAATAGTTGCAAGAGGATATATAAAAGAATACATTGAACCTTTTCATACCTTCTCTTGAGCTAAGTGTCCTCTTGCTTACTCTTGAGCTACTCTTATCTAGCCCATTCGAGTATGGACTAGTGGCAAGTGACCTCCGACGATACTGGTAGGTCATATTAAGTGTAACTTAAGCTCACATGAGGCGTTGGTGCGTCATATCTATCATGAGTGTATGGAAACCTCTGGTTACCATCAATTATCATTTACTTTTCAAGCTATCTTATGGCTTGGACCTACCCTTTTGGTTATGCATGATATTAGGTTCGTATATGACAAAACTTAGGTACATACATAACCCCTCTCTATTTACTTTCTTAGATCATTGCTAGTTTGTGTAAAAACTGAATTTTTACTTAAGGTTTCATGAGAAAACTTTGTTATGCATGTATAGAAATTTGAGTTTCTAGATATGATTTAGCATAGACAATTTAATGAAACGCGTTATCTATTCATTATATACTAGAATTGTAAGAAAACACATGCTTTAATGTAATGGTGATTTTCCATAGGGAAGGAAAATGTAGGAAATAGTGAGAAAGTGATGGAAAACATAGGTTTGATGTTATTCTTGCAATGTGATGTTTATAATTCATGTTGAAAAATTGGAAACTTGTGATGGAAAATTTGTGTAATTAGAAAAATTTCATGAATTCCTTAACATCGATTGAAATTGTTAATGTGGAATTATGTTAATATAACCTAAATTCATTTTAGAATGACAAGAGTTGCTATTAATGATTGTACATGAATTGGATTGTGAGACAAACAAGTTTTCAACTAATTGCTTATTGAATTGCTAATGTTCATGTTAACCAAGATTATGAAATTATAGGATTATTACTATCATTAAACTATAATTTCATCAATCCATGTCTTAAGAAATCAGCAATTCAATATATAGTATGTGCTACTTCAAGAATTTTTAAGGACTTATATGTCTAATGCTTATAGATGTTAGTAGAGATCATGCATAAAACTAAGATTAATTTTTGAAATCAATCCTATAAATACATTAATTTATGGTGTTCATAAAATTATTATTATAATAATATACAATCTCTTTGTTAATTCAATCATTACCTAAATTGCTTAATTGAATAAACTAGCATTGAACCAGCAATGACAATTAAGTTGAGTTGTTGAATTAGTTATTGTCCATATAACATGAATTGTTCTTTTTATCAAAATTGAATTCTTCTTTCTTTTGGATTGTTGAACATGCCTAGAGAAAAGCACACAACATGTGAAAACTCAAGCGCTCTCCCCTACACCCACTCTTGACATTCTACGACTTGCAGCAACAGAAGAGATACTCCTGCTTGTCTAAGAAAGGATTTAGCTAGACTACCTATTGAATCGAGAAGGCCTTGCCCAGGTTAGTTGTAAAGCCAAGGTCAAGTAGTTAGTTGAGTATGGAGGTTAGGAGAGGCTGCTGACCATAAATGAGCTGGTATACAAGGAGTTAACATTAGATGTGCTTAGCACATTCAGGTTAGGCTTTGACAACCTTGATAATGGTGGGCAAAATACAGTTCACTTTAGGTATAATGACACTAAGGTAACCATGCTACATGATTTAGCTATACATATGGGTCTTTATTCTATGGACTATGTCATGACTCGGGAGTACATGGAATTACCATATAAGCTCCCTTAAGGTGTTCTTAAATATTTTTTATGGATAAATTTAACTGGAGGAGATAGAGGATCTTACGACCTAAGGAGGTTAAAACATTTAAGCTTACTGATCTTGTTATGAGGTTAATATATTATGCATTGGCTAGGGGATTAATTGGTAGATGGAATAGCTAGGGTCTTATAAATGAGAGGGACATATGTACTTACACATCATTGCTAATAGGTGATCCCTTAACTTAGCTATTAAGATGGCTTAGTTCCTTAGGTACTAGTCTGTTGATGGTTGTTTAAAGTATATTTTTGTAGGTCCCTTTATCACTCACCTGGTAAGAAACCTCTACTATTATTGAAATGTACCTTGCATGTGAGTATTGAATCCTCCTACTCCCTTGACTTATGACTCCATTAAGGTAATGCAGTTGCCTTTAGCATCTGAAGATCTTCTTAAGCTAATTGGTGAGGCTACTTCTTCATCATTACAGTAGTGACTTGGCTCGTCTTCTTTAGTAATCGATGTAATCAAGAAATTCGTGGGAAAAATACTAAAGAAGCAATGGATTTTGACACGTAAGGTAGATCATGCTTTAAAAAGGTAAGATGTGATCTTGTTACATTTAGAGATTCAACCGCCATCTCCACCACCCATGCTTAAGCTTAACTTAGTTAAGGAGTTAGATGGAGAGAATGAGATTGAGAAGGAGGATGAGGATGAGGAAGAAAATGAAGAGTGATCTTTTCTTTTTCACTTTTATTTTTAAAGACTTAAGTTGCCTTCTCCATTTTAGATGACTGTAATAATAAACTATTTACTATTGCTCTTTCTTTTTCTTTAACTATTAAATCTTTTTATGTTTTGTAGGGTACTAACACTTTAGTGCTTGAATTATTAGCAATTTTATTTAGTTTATTTTATGTAGTTAACGTCTTATTTTTATTTTTTAGTTAATTCTTTATTGATACAAAGAAAACCATGCGCTTAAATGGTTAGATGGAATTTAGATTCCAGACTTCAATTTTTCTCATGGATCAATGCTAAAATCGGGGAAATCCCAGTTTCTTTTTATTTTTCTTTCCCTCCTTTTCTTTTTTTTTTTTTTTAAATTTTGATTTGCATTAGAATCATGCATATTGGGGATAATGTACAACTTTAGGTGTGTATTGGGGGTGGGGTGGTGGGGTTTGGGGAAGGGGCAAGTATATGTTTTGTATGCTAATATTCTAGTAGATACTCATTTAAGCTTTTCAAGACTTTTCTTAAAATCTTAGAAATTTGTACGCCTTATATTAAGCAAGCATAATTTTTTATTTTTTGATTTTTTCTAAATCCTTTATGCATTTAAACACTTTACTAAATTTAAGTGATTAAATTGTCATGATTTAGATTTCCTCATTACTTAAGCTTAAACTTAGACTAGGGATTAGGATAAATATGAATGGGTTAAGGACTAGTTATTTTGATTTCTAAGCTTGATTTCAAAGTATAGTTATCTATCCCTTCTTTCTAAAGAAAAAAAAAAATTTTTAATTTGGGTTAACAAGGGAGATTTTTCCTTTGAAAGTCGCTTGAATAATTGCTAAAAATTGGTAAAGATTGATTTCGGTCTCTCAAAAGAGCAAGATTCTTTCCTGCTGCCACCTAAAAAAGTGAAAATTAATCAAAGTTGTTAATGATTGGCTTTGGTCCCTCAAAAGAGCAAGGTCTCTCCCTGTTGACAACTATAGAATAATTAAACAAGCTAAATTAGTAAAGGAGTGGCCTTGATCTATCAAAAGAGCAATGTACCTTCCCAATGCTAATCAAGGTTTAATAAATAAAATTGATTTGACTTTAAAAAGCCTCCTAATGAAAATTAATAGAAATAGAGGGACAATTAGAGGATGAATTAATGTAATATGTACTTAATCTAGTTTCTTAATTTAAAATAATTAGGGATAATCTCTTCTTGAGTTAGAGTGAGGAAATCTCTATAACATTTTCTTATTTGATTTGTTTGTTTTAATCTCTAGTTTAGTTTTTGTTTAAGTGATATGGCTAACTTTGAGTTATTTAGATTGATTATTGAAATTCATTAGTTCTTAAGATATTGTTACCCAAGTCTTTTAAAAGCATTGTGAAGTTAAGGAAAAAGGTGATTCGAAAAGATTTTTGTTAAGTTATTCAAACTTAAGGGTGCACTTTTGTAAGAGCTACTTATACTCATCTTGTCCTTAAGATATTTTTACTCTGGTTTTTACTGTTTTGCTTGAGGACAAGTAAAAGCTTAAGTATAGGAGTATTTGACAACATGAAATTAGCATACATTTTCTAGGGTGTACTATTTTAGATGTTAATTTAGTTAATTTTATAGCATTTTGAGTTTAATTAATTTAAATTTCATTTTTAGGGACTCTAGGAGCATTCTATGAAGTTTTGATGGTTTTTATCATATTTTGGAGCCAATTTTGACAAAAGCATTGATCTGTAATGAAGTGATGGAAATTGAGTGATAATAGAAGTCCAATAAAGACTACAATTGGGGATCACACCCATGGTCCCTACCTATGCTCCCTTCATAATCCAATTTCATCAAATTCGAAGATTGTTGGCAAAGTGCAAGCACATGCCCACATTCCATGGCTATGTACCTAGCTCGCAGACATGTAATATTTAGCGAATCTTTTATTTTTGTTGAGTTCTCTTTGTAAACCTAGCCCTACTCCCTATAAATAAACCCCTATGCTTAGGTTTTCAGAGAAAGCCGTTTTAGGAAGAGTTGTAGACTAGAATTATAGTAGGGATTTCTCAATTTACTTCTTTTCTTTTACTTTTATTGTTCTTTTGAATTATTATTAGGAAATTGTTGTTGAAATCTAGTTCTTCTTGCAACAATCCTTTATTCAATTTATGATTTTGTTATTTAATGACTTAATTACACTGATTTCATTGTCGTCAATTAGTATTTACCTAGGTTGCTCATTTGATGTGTGACTTTGCTGTAGAGACATGAGTTTTGTAGTGAATCGAGAAGTGTAGTTAGAGAGGATTAGGATTGACTAAACCATTTAGCAATTTGACTCTCTTGGATTAAGGTAACTTAGGCAGCTGACCTAATAGTAGGATCCAAGTTCTTAATGTGATCTTACATGCTCTGTTTAGAGGCGATTTGGGTAGAGGGGGTTTTAAGATTAGGATGAGGTTAGAGACACAAGTCTAGCCAATTCATATTAGGCATCTTCATGGTCCAAAAAATAATTGAGATTGCATGGTTGCATTAAATTAGGTAGTAGATAATAAACAATTTACTAAGGGTTATGTGTTATTTTGTTTAATTGATTCATGCTTATTCATTATTTTCATTTAAATTAGTTTAGTTTGTTTCATTATCATTGTTTGTTTATTATTCTTCATTCAACTTACTTGCTTAATCACAATTATCTCCATATAAGTTAGATAATTGGAAATTTTAGGGTAAATTACTAGTAACTTAAGCTTCTCATATACATGGTTCCCTATGAGATGATAGTTGGATCTATGTTTGTTTTAACTATACTATAACTTAATCAGGTACACTTGTTCTACACCAATTAAGAAGCATGAGAAGTAACTTCAAACTTTTGGGGGGTTACTTCCTATGGGTATATAGGTAGATTCAACTAAACAAAACCATTTGTAGAATGGTGTTAGATAAGATGGTCTTGAATACTTCCTAAGGTAAGTTGAATTTGCCTATTCACTACCTCCTCCTTTGGGGATAGTACATGAGAAACAACCTCCAAATTCTTAGCACCAATATTTTCAGTTATTAGATAACAACCATTAAGTTTTTATCTACCTCTTCTATTGATAGTTAGTTTTCATCTACTTAGCTTGACAAGCATTAACTTCGCTTACTTGTCCATTCGACTGCCAACAAGCTGGGTAATTTACATTATCAGAATTTTGCTAAGTAATTGACACTTGGCATTCTAACGAGTAATACAGATATGCTCTTAATTTGAATTCAAGTTTATGGTGCAAACATTTATTACACGCACGATTATATTACATAACTACTTGCTCTCCTTATATTTTAGGGAAGGTATTCGATTAAGAAGCTTCTACGTATCTTGACAGTTATTCCGATAACATGATAATCTCCTATAAATATGGGAAAGAAACTTTGTAAGAAACATCTGATAAGTCTTAACCTCTTTACTTTACCTTTCTCATTCTTGCTTACTAACTTAGGCATTGGAATGGTTATATCGGACTGGCCCATTTACCAAGCATTTTTCTTATCTTTGCAGGATATTCCTAACCCTTAAAATTCACCAACAACAATCAGCGCCATTTTTTTCCCTAAACACGTCCATATGGCTAAAACTAAGTTGACCATGAGTGTAGGTGCTAGTACTTCCTCTTAACACCATGAAAGGGCGAGTCGGCATATTGATGAGCAATGATTGGCTAGACTTGAGCAACTATGCCTTGATTTGGTTAAGGAAAACTCGGAGTTAAATAAAAAACATGAACAAATCCTTAACCTACTTCACAATAGTATTCATCTAAATCTAAACCAAGAGCATGGTGATAAAAATACTGATAATAACGATGATTCAATTTATTCACCAAAGTTGTTGAAAAAGCAAGTTGAGGTCATGATAGGATCTTCGGTCCTACTTTCAAAAAGAATAACAAAGGCAAGCAACCGTAGTAGCTACACCATGCGGGACCTTCGCATGTCAGCACCCTTGTTGCAATAAGCAAGCAATACCAAATCAAGAAGAGTCCCTTTATTCTAGGGATTTTAAAGGAAGGGATACCTCGGCACATCAAGTTGCCATAGTTTGAAACTTATGATGGAACAAAGGACCCCGAAGACCACTTGGAGTACTACTGTACATTGGCTAAGTTGCATGGTTTAAGTGATGCAGTGGCTTATCAAGCTTTTCCCTTAACTTTGAGAAATACAGCCAGCACATGGTTCAAACACTTAAAACCAAACACCATTTCTTGTTATTGAGCCTAGTTTTTTACCCTCTTAGTTCTTTTATAAAATTAGGTTTTCTTTAAACCAATCAATACTAAACCCTACCCATTTAATACCGATCCTTGATTAGGGTTTAAAGAAAACCGTTCCTTTTTGTTTTGAAAACAATTTTGGAATCGCCATTAGACTAGGGTTAGGAAAAATAGTTAAGTTATAACAAATTGGGTGAATTGATTATAACTTAGACACTAGTGTAAAGATTAAAACCAATTTTATAAAACGGTTTTTGAAACCAGAGATTCAGGTTTGAGGGTTAGGAATTTTAAACCCTTACCGGTACCATTAACTTTCCAAAATTAGAATTAAACTTTAAAATCACCTTTTAATTTTGAAAGACAAGTCTTAATTTTAATTACTTTAATTGGATAAACAAAATAATCTAAACTAAAGGAAAAGGGAAATTAGGTTTTTTCCATTTTTATCTTCGTCCTGTAGGTGTTTACATACCTGCTATTTAGAATCGGAAGTAAATAGTTCTTTTAATGAAAACTTTAGTGGGTTGTGTTGATTTTAATTTTGAAAACAATCGAGTTTATGTTTTTAGTTCAATTGGGTTTATTTAAGAAAATTTTTAAGGAAAAAGGTCTTAAACTGGATTTTTCCTTTATTTTTGATAAAATTCTAAAATGCCCTAATTTGAAAAAAAGGATCCATTTATTTTTATTTTTGAAAAATCAATTTTCTAAGTGATAAAAAGAAATGAGAATCTTTATTCTTTTTCTTTACTTATTTATTTTTATTTTTTTATTAGTATTTATTATTTTATTTATTCTATTTATTTTTATTAAAAATAAATTACTAAATAAGCTACTTTTTCTTCTTCTTTTCTTTCTTTCTTTTTTCTTTTCTTCCTTCTATTTTTTACGTTTACGATACATTTTACATGGATAAATAAATAAAAAAATACAAAATAAATAAATAATAGAAATAACTAACTAACTAACTAAATAAAATAATAGATAAATAAATAAAAATTGAATCGGATTTGGTAGAGGGTTGGACTAGGGAAGAGAGTAAGTATTGGAGTTCAGATCGGGTTGGACGCATAGATCGGGTTGCCTCTACTGGATTTGGGTTGGACCGAGTTCTTCTTCAATAGTGGCAACGAAGTGCGATTTAGCTCGTTTCAACCACCAAAACGAGTGAGTGAATGGTTTTTCAATTGTTTTGGATTTGGGGGGGGGGGGGGGGTGTTGTAGAGCTAATGCCGTGATTAATGGGCCTTGTTTGCATGGTTTTTAAAAGTAGGTCATAGGTGGTGGTGATGGTTTAGCCGTGTGGGTATAAATAGCTAAAATTACAGTTTTTTTCCAATTTTTGAAGCTTGATTTGAATAGGTTTTTGACTGAATTTAGACTTGTTTCTTTTGCCAATTTAAAATAGGCTATGTCTAGTTTGTAACGTTGCCATTGATTTGGCGAAATTTCAATGAAAAGTGATTAAAAAATTGAGTCAAAGGTAGTTGCTCGAAGAGGAAATTGCAATAAATATGGAGAAAATGAGGGAAGGAGGGGGAAAGAGAAGGAAATGGAAAGGAAAATGGGGTACACATTGTAGTTCCTAATGTGAGAAAAATAAAAAAACTTATATATGCCTTCTCCAAGATTCGAACTCCTACTCTCATACTTATCTCAATGCTAATGTTCATATGCTTATACGTTAGGCCGTTGGCCTGTGTCTTGTCCATATGTGCAATTTGGACTCGGTCAGCCTAGGCTAGATTTAAATTTAAGCCCAAGTTCAACGGTTCAACTTCTAAACTTATTTGAAAATTAAAAATCTACCATAATGAAATATTATTTTCTAAAATCTTTTATTTTTTTTTCAAATTTTCAATTTTTTGTAATTTTCCAATTTTCTAACTTTTTCCCCATTTTTTTGTACTTTTTTTTTTCTAATTTTCTAATTTTTAAGGTTTCTTTCTAGACTTCCTATTTTTGGTATATTTCTAAATTTCTTATTTTTTGTGTTTTTTCTTATTATATATATATTTTTTTGTATTTTGCTAAAATTCTCAATTTTTAAATTTTTTTAGGTTTTCTTTAATTTCCTATTTTTTGTATTTATCCTAATTTAGGGCTTATAAAAAAATAAAAATAATGGGGGTAAAAATTGGGTCTCTACACTTGTTTGGATGAATTAGCAGAAGTGTTTCTTCAACACTTTCTTGCAAGAAAACTTCTTGTTAAGGATTCCTCAATTCTTAGTACAATTAAACAAAAATCAGATGAGTTAATCAAAGATTACCTAGTCAGGTTTACAGTTGAGATGGTTCAAATCCCAAAATTAGATATGAGTGTGGCTCTCAACATCGTAATCAATGGAGTTAAACCCTATAGAGACTTTTTTAAGTCTCTTGCAAAGAACAAGTTGAAAAATTTCGCTGACTTCAAGACTAAAGCTACCTCATACATCTATCAGGAGGATAACATAAAAGCCTGGTGGGTAGCCGATCAAAACAGAGGAGAGAAAAAATGACAAGAGCAAAAGTGCAAAGGATAGACTTGGCTTAGATGATGATCAAAGTTCGAATGCCGAGGGAAAGAAAGTAAGGATTTTGACATTTTCATCCCACACATATAAACCCCTAGAAATTTCAACCTAATCCCCAAAGTAGACCCTAGTGTGCTTGAAGACTCTAAAGGTTGACAAGGCTAATTAAGAAGAAAACCTTAATATAACAACCGAAGATTTAATCGCATAGAAAACTTTTATACCCTAAATGTATATAAACACTAGAGGTTGCGCTTGAAAGTGAAAAAACCTTAAAACTATAAATTTAAGGATATAAAATCACTAACTCACTATAATTTACCCTAAAACCCTAATTGATAATATAACCTTAATATTATACCAAATCATTGGTAAAAGATTAAAGATAACTTTCAATCACTCATAAATACATAAAATACTAAATTAATCAATTAGAAACTAAGATATTACATCATAGATCACATTCATCTTCTAAGTATATAACTAGGTTGGTATTACATAGAGTTAAGGGTATAGTTGATGCTTAGGTTACATGTAGTGAACATTAATACCCTAAATGACATTTTTCATTTTAATTATACTAAGTAGCTTACCAAATGGTGTATATGGGATATAAATACCTAATTGAAGATCTCATTATCTATTTTTACTAATCAATTCACTAGACTTCTTATTTCCTTTCATTTCCTTAATCTTTCTCCTAATTTTCCCTAATTACTTTATTATGTACACAAAATGACATTTATTTTTGGAAAGTTGATCAAGTCAACACATGTTGAGTAAAGTCAAAAGGTTGACTAAGTCAACACATGTTGACTAAAGTTAACATTTAGAAAAGTCAACAAAAACACTTTCACTTAAGAAAATATCTAAGTCTTTTAATGATTTCTTTTCTTTTCCTTTTCTCCTCTTCTTTTGCCATCCATTCCTTTTCCTTTAGGACCCCACTTGCTTTCAGTTTCAAAAAAAAAAAAAAAAAAAACACAAAACAACACAAAAATCAAGTTCCTTCTTCTTCCTCCATTGTCGTGGCCTTCCCTTTCCCTTTCACTTTCCAAATTTTTCTAAATTTGCATCCATATTTTCAAGAACAAACTAAGGTATGTTATTATGTATTGCTTTATGTTATCTACTAATTAGGTGAAGAGGTAGATTAGATGAGTAGTTATGTGTTTTGTAAATCTATGTTGAAGAAGGCATAAAGCTTTAATCTTTAGGTGTAGAAGAGTAGAAATCATTGTGAAGTGGAAGGAGATGCATGTGTATGTCTTTAAGTATGTGTATGTAAGGATATACTAGAGAAATACAAGTATAGAGACCTTTATACATAAGTATTTTTTATGTACATAACATAAACTAAGACATATACTAACTATACAAACCTATACCATGCTAAATACCCCCTTAAAATGCAAAAAGAATGATATTAGAGAAGTTTTCTTAAGAGGAAATTTAGGCATACGAAATTTTTATAAAAATACGTATGTAACCACATATATATATGGGTATATGTATAAGTATAAATACAATATATATATAAGCATATGTATAAGTATACTAGTATACATATAAGTATAGTAAAGGCTTAGGTATATAGTTAACATATGTATAAATGTACATAATACACTTAGGCATGAGGTAAGGCTTTTGTAAGCAAATGATGAGGTAAGCAATGTGCAATTAAAAGATGACATAAGCCATGACATAAGCAAATGATGACATAAGTGATGACACAAGCGATTGATAATGTAAGCGATGACATAAGCATAAGTTTATAAAATAAGAAATAAGAAGAGTACATAAGAATTAGGTACATGAATTAGTAAACCCTAATACACTTCCTAAATTGGATTAAACTTAATTAAGTACATGAATCACTAATACCAAGGTAAAATTCTCTAAGTGTAAGAATCTACTGGTTAACTAAATCATTAAGTACAAACATAGGATATAAATATAAGCAATAAGAATAATTAAGCTTCAAGAGTTAAAAATTCCATAAATTTAGCCCATATTGTAAAATACAGGTTTTAACGTCCAAAACGGACATCACCGTGTGAATGTACGTTTAAAAATGATGAAAAACGACTATAAATTCATAAATATCGAAAATAGAATGAAAAAGTTACGTACGATTGGCAATTAGGTTTAATCGAATAAAGGCTGAGAATAATCTAAGTAGAATTAGGTAGGTAGATATTTATAACCATTAGTTGAGTCAACTACCTATTATCCCTGTTATCTCATAATGATTAGATGATCCTAACGAAGGCGAGGATTTTCCGATCGGTTATTACTACTAGAGCGAGTTGTCATAGTCAAGTGAGTACATTCGATGACTCTATACTTATTTGTGCTTGTAGTTAGTGCACTTAAATTGAATATTAATAACTTGATGCATGGGGTTTCGGGATATGCGTATACTTGATATTGATTGATTATTGTGAGAAATATTGTTAAATACTTTAATTGATGATTTAATTGTATGATTGATTTTTATATGATTTGGATGGTTTGTTGATATTGACTGATCACCTCATAAGTTGACCAATTATATTTGCCTTATCTTAAATTAAAAAGGTTCATGCATTATCCATGCATTGCATTACTTATTTCTGCCGTCACTTCACGTGGAGATAAAGAGAGCCTTTACGGGGGTTGTTTGTATATATTAAAGTGTTTCTGTACGGTACATTTGTACAACATGACCTTACTCGAACCTACGAGCTTACTAGGCGATGGAGACGCTAACCATATGGTTGAGGGTTAAGTCTAGAGATCTCCGTTGTAGGGTGTGAGTGTGGACTGTGGAGGCTACCTCACTACTAGGCCTGGGAATTTGTGTACTATTAGATAGCTTAGAAATGGAAATATATTTTATGAAATACGATATTTAAAGTTATGGGTAAAAACCTAGGTGCTATAGCCCGGTCGTGATTGGTGGCAATGAATCTCTAACCCTTATCTTGGAGGGCATTAAAATCCGATATTATATGCAGTACCGGTCAACTGCATATATTGTTTGGCATACTATGTGTACATGCATTCATATGTTTGTAACAATTTATTTGATAACTTGTTTACCAGTATGGTATGAGGGATAGCTCATTAAGCTCTTGTAGTTTATTCCCTAATAGTCTTTCTTTTGTAGGTTTACTTACGATGAGATTGGGATAAGTCTCGAGTGTTAAGTGCGGATAAAGATATGTACATTAGTGTTAGAGTTAGTTGAGATCTATATAAGTGATACATAAACATTCTTTGGAGAAAATATTTATATGTTAGAATTTAATATAATTTAATTTTTCTTGCAGTTTTCTAATGTTGGTATATCTTATCTTATTATTTGGTAGGGGATACCGATTCTCTACGGTTCTAAGGAATTGTGGGATATCGGATATCTATAGTTATTTATATTTATATGTTATGTTATGTTACAATAAATTAAATACTTGAAAATCAGTAATCTTAGTGATTTACTATTTAGAGTCTTGCAACCTCTGACTTGCAAGGTGGTTTTCATATCATGGGTGCATACATGGTATGAAAATTTTAGATAATCCTATTAGGCCCCCTTTAGGGTCTTGACAATACACCTATCAATCATCCAATTTTGGACATATTGATGGAGGTACGTAAGTAGAGAGGCATTCTATAGTGGTTGAAAAGAATGAGAGGAAATCCTTTAAGGAGAAATTCCAATAAGTATTATGACTTCCATTGCAATAAAGGTCACAACATAGATGAGTGCATATAGCTTAAGAATGCGATTCAAGATGCAATTCAATGTGGCCATTTGTAAAAATTCCTAGTGCATGACATTGAAAATTTTGAGAGACCATCCTAGAGGAGATGTGAGGAGCAAAAGAATGACACTTGGCTAACTATAGTCGGGAGAGATATAAGGGATGTGAATCCTAGTAGAGCACCCAACGGAGTTATCAACACCATTGTTAGGGGACCTACTATAGGCCAGTTAAGCTCTTTGAGCTTGATGAACGCCAAAAATTACATTTGCAAAATCTAAGGTAAGAAGGTCAGGATCAACAACATAATTTCTTTCATGGAGGATAACTTTAAGGGCATCCAACAACTGCATGATGATGCACTAGTTATCAGTGCAAGAGTTGCCAACTTCGAAGTCAAGAAGATTCTTATTAACATAGGAAGTTTGGTTAATATCATTTTTTAGCATGCGTTAGACCATATGAGACCTAAGATCAAAGTACAACTAAGATCTTATAAGTATGATCTGTATGCATTCAATAACCAATCAGTTTAAGTAGCTAGAGTAATTTCTTTGCCGATACAGATCGGCGATGATAAGCATGTCGCAAAGGATGAAGTGGACTTCCTCATCGTCAAATGTTGGTCCCTAAACAACATGATAATGGGATGGCTGTTTCAGCATTTATTTGGCATTATCTCTTCAATTGTACATCTTAAAGCCAAGTTCTCTACTCCTACAGGAGTTGGTGTATGCAAAAGGGATAAGCAATTAGCAAGGTCCTTATCTATAATGGCTTTAAAATGAGAAGAGGTATTTTAGGTGGAAACCTGTTCGGAAGGCAAGTTAGTCTGCATTGAGAATGCCGAGAGTGATACTCAGGAAATTTCTTGAGGAGATGACCTTAAGAAAACAACGAGGATAAGGAAACCTTTGTCAGTAGATATGTGGTAAGGTTTGATTAACTTCTTGCATTCCAACATTAACATGTTTGCATGGTCCCCTTTGGACAAGCTGGGTATCTCGAGAGAAGTTATGGTACACTAGCTCCAGATTGATCCAAGTGTGAAGGTAGTCCAACAAAAGAAAAGGCATCTTGCACCAGAGAGACAAGCATCAATAAAAGAAGAGGTGTAGAAGTTATTGAAGGTAGGATTTATCCAGGATTTGACTTAGCTAGCCAATTGTGTGCTAATCAAGAAATCTAACGGCAAGTGGAACACAGATCTCAACAAGGCTTGTCCCAAGGATTGTTTCCTACCGCCGGAAATTGATCAAATGTTAGATGCAACTGCTGGAAATGCGTTACTTTCTTTTATGGATGCTTTCTCTAGTTATAACCAAATTAAGATGGACAAAGAGGGTGAAGTTCATACATCTTTTGTTACCAATTTTAGAACTTATTATCACCCGGTGATGCCCTTTGGGCTGAAAAAGGCCGATGCAACCTATTAGAGACTTATTACTAAGATGTTCAACTTATTATTAAGATGTTCAACTTATTACTAAGACGTTCAAACCCCAGATTCATAGAAACGTTGAAGTATATGTCGATGACATGACTGTGAAGAGTGTGAAGGAGGATCGGCATCTTACTGACCTTGAAGAGACATTTGGTACATTGAGGAGATATAACATGAAACTCAACCTATAGAAATGCGTCTTTGGTGCAACATTAGGAAAATTTTTAGGATACATGGTTACTTGGCATGACATTGAGGCTAACTTGAGAAAGATTGAGGCAATAAGGAACATGAAATCCCCTTGTACGATTAAGGAAGTGTAGGAACTCACCAAGTGAATAGCCACCCTCAATAGATTTGTATTGAGAAGTGTAGATCAGTGTGTGGAATTCTTTAAAATCTTAAAGAATCTGGAAGAATTCAAATGGTTTGATGATTGTGAGAGAGCTTTTAATGATCTCAAAGAATTCCTTGCATCACCACCAATACTCTTGATACCCATTTTAGGAGAGAATTTATATTTATATCTATCAGTCAGTTATCGAGCTCTTTCTTTTGTATTGGTCTGAATTGACGGCAAAGAGCATGGACTCATTTATTACGTGAGTCATGTTTTGCAAGGGCTAAAGCTTCAGTACACGAAAATTGAAAAATTTGTTTTAGTAGTGGCTCTCTCGACAAAGAAGTTGAAGCCATATTTTGAGGCTCAATAGATCATTATGCTTACTGATCAGCCATTGCGGTAAGCATTGTAATGGCTTGACTCCTCTAGAAGGATGATGAAATATGCCCTAGAGCTAAGTGCCCATGGTATACAATATAAACTCAGAATGAGATTGAAGGCCCAAGTGCTGGTAGATTTTGTAGTTGAATTCATTGGTGAGGAAGATAGTGTGGAGTTTTTTGAGAAACTTATCCAGTTCCTTTATGTGGGTGGTTCTTCGATGAGAGAAGGGAGCGATGCCGGCCTTGTTCTTCAAGGCCCTCATAATGACAAAGTTCATTATACTTTAAAATTTAGATTCCTAGCCAACAATAATAAAGCAGAGTATGAAGCTTTGATTGTCGGAATGAAATTGGTAAAAGAGATTGGTATCAAGAAACTTAAAGTGTTCTTTGATTCATAATTGGTGGTAAATCAGGTCATAGGAAGTTACGTGGCAAGGGAAGAAGAAATGAGCAAGTACCTATTAGTGGAATGAATGCTTGCAAAAGAATTTGGATCTTCTTACATCCACAAGATTCTAAGTAGTAAGAACATTGCGGTTGATAAATTGTCAAAATTAGCCAATATGGCATTCCCTGATTTGGGTGACAAACCATTTGTTGAATTTATTTCACAGAAAAGTTTATTTGCTCTTTCACAAAGCTGTGAGTTGGCTTCTTGCCTGAGAGAAGAATCATGGATGGATCCCTTAGTGGAGTATTTGAGACATGGTACTCTCCCTAATGACAAGAAAGGAGTTTAACAACAATAAGTTCTAGGCATTTTGTGAGAAGTATGGCATTTGCCTCAAACATACATTTGTAGCACACCCTTAGATGAATGGACAAGTTGAAGCCGTAAACAAGATCATTTTGTATGGCCTAAGAAGGAAAGCAAATCAAGTTAGAGGGAAATTGGTTGATGAACTGTCAAATGTCTTATGAGGGTACCAAACCACCTACAGAACTGTAACTGAGGAGATGTCCTTCAAGTTAGCATACGATATGGAAGTCGTATTATCGATTGAGTTGGATTTACCTAATTTGTAGATGTAGAACTTCGATGTTATGGTTAATCAAGCTGGATTAACTGTGAATTTGGATACCATTGATATAATTAGATATATTGCAAGAGTTAGGGTTGTAGCATACTAGCATAGAGTAGTAAGGTATTATAATCAGAAAGTGAAGCATAAGGTTTTTCAACTTAGAGATCTGGTTTGCAAAAAAACAGAAGCTATTGGTGTGCGAGTGAGTCAAGGGAAGCTTGGTGTGAATTGGGATGATCTTGTTAGGATCCGAGAAGTCGTTGGCAAGGGGACCTATTGACTAGAAAGGTTAGATGGATCTATCATCTCTTAAGCATGGAATGTCAAGAATGTGAAATTATATTTCAATTGATTGATTAAATGATTTTTATCTCTAACTGTTTGTAAGGTGACAGCTTGCTTACTTGTAAGACTATAATACTTTTTTGTGAGAATTATGTTTGAAGTCTTATAATGTTTCTTGTTCTTATTATGATTGCCGTAATAATGAGTTCTAGACTGCATGACAAATGAAATGACCTAAGTTTTAGTCTATCATGGTCAACGAACTACATAAATTAATCTTATAGCTGAGTAATGTGGCTATTCCATGCCTCAAATGACTAACGGATAAAGTCTATAAAGAAGTGCAAATTGGGTGTATAAATAAAACATACCAAGAAATAATTGGACATGTGAAATAAAACATGTCAAGAAATAATGAATAAGAATGTGTGAAATGAAACATGTACATCATACATGCCGGAAAAGAGTGGTGTGTAAAACAAAATGTACTCGAAGTAGTTAATATGAAAGATACTTTTCATTCAGTAAAGTATTGATTACAAACACTCAGCTTAGTAGAGAAAGCATTGAATAAAGGATACAAAGAAAATCCTAAGACCTATCCTCAGAGTCAATAGAAGTAATTTTTGGATCGGAGGCTAGGGCTTTCTTTGAGTGAATTTCTTTCTCGACGCTTTGGGTCGTAGAGCCGACATATTTCTCTTTCTACACATAGGGGGTTTCTTTTGATAGATGTTCTTTGTCTTCCCTTAGATCCTTCGCATGAGCTTCATCATTACCCTGATTAATAATCTCGGCACCTACCTCATCGTCATCGTCATCGTCCTTGTCCTCGTCCTCATCAACACTACTAACTTTGTTGTTGACATCAATGAAGTTAAGGTAGGAGAGATCATAATCAGGGTGAAGCTTCAAGATCTCTTCTCTTACCACTTAGACGCCTTCCAACAACTTCTTTTGTAGAAGTCTCTTGTGCTGTTGACTAGGAGTGACTATATCGAAAGCCTCTTTAACAAATGGTCTTCTCTTTACAGTTTCCTCCAATTCAATAACATGGCTCTGTAAGTTCGAGTTGTTGGTCTCTAACTCTTTAATCTACATTTTGAGCTTATATTTCTCATTGCTCATTGTGCAAAGAGTTCAGCCTAAGCCCCAGTAATCTTCTTTCTTCTTCTGTAACTCCTCCTTTAGGCCTTTGGACTCTTTGTATTGTTCTTCAATTTTAGCCTTTAGACTCGAGACTTCATTGGTAGTAAGGGTATGCACCAACTTTTCGATAGCAAGGTTTTCTTGAAGCTTTCTTGCCTCCATCTTGGCCCTTGTCCTTATATTATCGGTAGCAACAGTTTGGGCCTTGGAACCATTATATGCATCCTCAATTTTTTGTAATAATTTCACTTAGTATGTTGAGTACTGGGAGTGATTCCACAGAATACATAGACTACTATGGATCTTACCTTCTTAGTTTCTTTATCAACCTCATCTAAAGCCATTATAACCAAGTAAATTCAATAGCTAAAAGATAGTTGTGGATACTGACGTCGTACAACTTGGCTGCGATATGGGCATTATTGCAACCGTCAAACCTGTTGATATCCTTCATGGCAATCTCTTTGTCCTTTGGAAAAATAATTCCTTCCATTAAGGCCAAAGAGTTTGTCTTGTTGCCTAAGGCCGAGTTGGTATCCAAAACGTTTTGGCCCCAACATGAGACCAAGCACTTGTAGACCTCCTTATTGGGGGTGAATTCGGCGCTGCTGATGCCAAGAGCTTTAGATCGCATTGCCTCATTTATCCTTATGTCTAAACCCTTGGACCTTTTGGTAGGTGATTAGTCGGTGAGTTCCTTCCCTAGTCTCATTTTAGCACTTATCGCCACTTCCAACACCAACGACAACCCTTCGATAGCAATGGCTTCTTTAGCATCATTATAGGGTAAGGTCTCTCGGTTGCCCTTCCTTAGCTTGGCAGTAAGTTGAATACTTTTGACTGGACGCTCCCCAGAATGAGCAACCTCGGTGGATAGAGTCTTCTCACCTTCCTTCTACTTCCCGGTCGGGTAAGTGGTTTTCTTCTGTATTACTGCCTGCTTGGATGTGTATTCTTTTGTTGTTTTCTTTACGACAGTAGGTTGAGTAGTAGTGGTTGCCCTCTTGTTAGCCTTTGATTTTTTGGCCTTAGCCTAGGCTAACGGCTTGGCGGGATTGACCTTATTGATACGCATATCTACAATATGAACAAACACATTAATATTAATGTAGGGGAAAAGAATAAACATACATTCTCCGTAATAAGTAAGGCTTAAAGGCAACAATTCTCCCCCCAAGTCGCAAGAACGACTTCCCTCTTGTAGCTATACTCGGTATGGTGGTAATTTATTAGTGTACCTTCTTTTTTAGAAAAGATTGGGTCTTCACTTTCATAACGCGGTATAATTCTCTTGGCATCCCAAAAGAACATTTTGTTCTTCCCCTTTTCCTGAATTTTCTTCACTACTGTAGAGTCATTGGCATCGGTTCTATAGCTTTCGTGTGGATCAGATCAATCCATTGAGTCCAGAAGTCCAACTCTTTGTCAAACACTATTGATACGAATTTGTCATGCCACTTATAGATCTTGGACTCTAACCCATCCATGAACTTACGTTTGTGCCTTGTAGTGGCAAAGTACCACCAGTTAGGTTGCCTTTTAATGGTGAAGAAATACTGAAACAATTGAGGGGTAGCCATGACTTTGACTTCTTCACAAACTATTTTGAAAGCTGCTAGAAGTCGGTATGTGTTTGGTAAGAATATACTCAGCATGACTCTAAAGTAGTTGAAGAAGCCCTTTACAAATGTCGAGAAGGGGAAGTGCAACCTAAAATCCAAATAGTTTAAGTATATGTGGAATTTGTGCTCCCTTGGGAAACATACCCTCTCTTCCTTTCTTGGCCTCCTTAGATTCCACCTTCCAGGAAGATCTTGCTAGTATTGGTTGTATTTTGTGATGAGAACTTTGTTGGTAGAATTGATAGATCCATTTAGAGAATCGCAGAAGTAAGCTATGTTGTTATACAGATATCTCGCCAAGGATCTCCCTTCTTTGTCATTAGGATAATTATCCACAGCAAGAGTGCTTATCTAGGTGAATTTATTCTACCTTTCCTCAATACTATCGGCCGAGCTACCAGAAGAATATGTCGCCTTGCTCCTTATTTGGTGGGGAGAAGTGGCCTTAGTTTCTATCACTTCAAAATCGGAGAGGACAAGTCAACGGACAAAGTTGTGAATGATACTTGAATGTTTATAAGTAATGATATCACAGGAGTTGAAGACGAGAAAGCAAACGAAAGTTTGTCTGAGATGCAAATGGAGAAATGTATTTTTTGAATAATCCTTTAAATATAGACTCGTAACTACTAATTTGTTTCTGACGGTAATGATGCACTGGTTTGACAATGGCGTAGGTTGTTGATGTATGTTTCGAGATAGAAATCCAATGGTTGTCAACTTTTTGACAGTTATTAGGCTTGTGGTGTAATGATGACTGTGGTGACAGGTGTCATGCCTCCTACCTTTTGGTTTCTTGAATGGGCAGGATTTTGAAAGTTATGACATTTTGATTAGGATGCGAACCATCTTGCTTCCCACTTCGCTTAGCATCTAAAGAACAAATCCTTACTTAGCTTCTAGTACATTATGTATTACTTCCCTTATCGAATCCTCGAACATGGGAGTTAGAAGGCAAATGTTGATAGTCAGTTTTTGTTCACACGGCTTGACAAGCATTAGCTTCACTTACTCATCCATTCGACTGTTGATAAGTTGGGTAATCTAATTCTTGGCATTTCGGTGAGTAACATAGATCTGCTCTTGATTTGAATTCAAGTTCATGGCGTGGACAGTTATCAAAAGTACGGTTATATTACATAACTGCCTGTTCTCCTCATTTCAGGGAAGGAGGGAAGTGTACTTAGTTAAGTTATAGTATAGATTGAAATAAACGTAAGTTTAAGTATCGATCCCATAAAGAGCCAGTATGTGAGAACCTGATATGGAGCACGAACCAATTACGTGCTTCGAGGCTCGAGGACTCGCTCATTTGGTATGCCTAGTTGTCCAAGGAGAGTTAAACTCAAATAACAATACATTCCCTAGTTCTACTTGTTGAGTTACTTTGCTCTCCACTTCATCCAAGATTGTTGAGGCGATTGACCTCTTGTCGAGCTTACCGACCCCCAATACATTTATCTAAGGCTAAGTACCAAATCAACATATTGCTTATTTGATATATTACTGAGGCTAAGCTGACCCCGATTCTAAGCTTACTTACCGAGGTTGACTAAACATTAGGACACCTATAGGACCAATCCTTTCTCAGTCCCAAACGTCTAAGCTGCCGAGTTGTCAAGGACCTGATGCCGACCTAACCTACTCAGAACCTGCTCTACTCGACAAACATCATTGGGACCATAGAATGGATAGTTGACATGCACCCTGCTTTCTTGACATCCGTATGTTTTGTCACTGAATATTCTTTTTGCTCGTTTATAACTTTACCCTTATAAATTATTCTTTTTCGTTTACAAGTGGAAATCTTTTTTTGTAATTTACATTAACCTAAGACTTACCCTAATTGGGCCATATAAATACTTGTAAATTGCAATTGCTGCATAGTTAATGCATTCGATATTCAGACACACTCTTACGAGTTAAGTGTTTTCTACTTACTCTCATTAGCTCTTATCTAATCCTTCGTGAGCATAGATTAATGGTGAGTGCCCTCCAATCACACCTGCGCTTCATATCAAGTGTGATTAGAGGTCATGTGAGGTGTTGGTATATCATATTCATCATGGTTTACATGGACCCTTACTCAACTATCGACCATCATTTATCTTTTGGACCGTCTCAAGGTTCAGATCTATCCCCTTGGTTCATGTGATACCGAACATCGTGTGTTCATTTACGTCAGACCTATATCATCTTAGTATTAGAGTTTGGGTATGTTTGAGCTGGTTTCTATTACTTTATCCTTTAAGTGATTTGTTATTGCCTTTGTGCATGTTATAAGTTCTATTGTTATCATAGGAGTTTGGTAAGTGAACAGTGTTGAAGAAATTTTATGCTTTATTTTCCCTTGTTTCTTATATGCGGAACAGAGTGTAAATGTTTACCTATTTATCGTGTATAGTTGACATAGTGGTAGGAGTGTTAGGTATTATTTTGCTGTTGTTATTGAGAGAGAGAACTTTTAAGTGGTATTTTTAACTGTCAATCTCGTAAAATAGTTGACAATGTATGATCCTAGTGTTTAAGGGGCCTTTGGTAACCAAAAGAGTGGTGCTTGAAATGGCTAGGGTCACCAAGGAAGTTCTACAACCCATTCTGTAGATGATTGACTGGACCAACTTACTAAGCTGGTGGCTAGTTTGGTGAGTGACATTAATGAAGATAGACGAGTCATAAATGATCCCTAAAGAGGTTGAACCAATGAATGACTAGAAAGAGGCCATGGTTAATATGGCTGAGTTAATGCTCTAGTTCGATGACACTGAGTTGAATGAATGGGTAGAGTTGCTAGACATGGACTAACTTTAGAAGAGATTAAAGAGGAGGATGAGGAAGAAGAAGATGAAGTGAAAGAGTATTATGAACCTGATGAGAGGAAAGTCCATGCGTTGAGAGTAGAATGATTGAGAATACATATCCTTATTTTTTCTAGTAATGGTGATGCTAAGACTACCTAGAGTTCGGATGAGATGAGGTACTTGAGAATACTAAGGTTAAACTTGCTATGCTAAAGTTTATTGGTTATGCCGCTTTATGGTGGAAGAACATGCAAGCCATACGGAAAAGAGAAGGCGAATGTGAAGTTAAGAGTTCGGATGAGATGGGGAGAGTCATGAGGAGGAGGTTTGTTCTAAGCTCCTATTTGTAGGATGCTTTCAAGAGGTTACAAGAGTTAAGACAAGGAGGATCGAGTGTTGATGCATATGTAAAGGAATTCTATATGTTAATGATTTGATGTGAAGTTGTTGAGATTAAAGATTGAACTGTGTCTCAATTTATTAGTGGGTTGAAATATGAGATTAGAGATATTCTCGAGACCATGGATATTGGGTCACTTGATGATGATGCTATTCGAGCTGCCTAATGGATTGAGAGCTGCTGAACAGGTAGATTCTAACCTCTTGTTAATTGACCTGCATACCTGTGCCATCGGAACGAAGTAAGGTTGTTAAGACTCGACTTCCTCAAGCTACCTTAGAAGAAGAGAAGGAGATCTCAAGGAAGTTTGAGAAAGGCCAAAGCTTAGGAAGGAAGACAAGTGAGATAAAGTACTTTGAGTGTGAAGGTTTTGGGCACATGACTGCTCAGTGTTCGAACAAAAGAACCATAGTAATTTGAGGTGAAGCGTTAACTATGGAGGTAGACAGTACATCTAATTTGTTCCACATTGGATGTAAGGTGAATGGGTCATTGTATGCAATGATTGCTGATAGTGGTAGCTGCACCAATATAGTGTCTACTTTCATGGTCTAACAATTAAATTTGCTAACTAGGCCCTACCCTAAGCCTTATAAACTACACTAGCTTAGTAACAAAAGAGCCTTACAAGTAAAGAAACAAGTGACTGTGCCGATTAGTATTGGAACCTATCGAGATGAAGTGTTCTATAACGTGTTGCCTATGAGTGCATTCCATATTCTGCTTGGATGACTATGGATGTTTGATCATAATGTAATATACGATGGATGAAAGAATATATGTTCCCTGGAGTATAAGGACAAGAAGGCAAAGTTGATCCCTATGACTACCAAACAAGTTAAAAGCATGCAAACTCAGTTAAACTAGGTTCTAAAGAAAGAGGCTTTGATGATGAGGAAAGAGATGGAGCTTAAAGAGTCAACTTATTTGTTAGTCTGAAGGTTACTTGAGATAAGGGGATTCAAGGAAGAGCTACTAACTACCGAGGTGAAAACCTTGTTAGATGAGTTTGCTGACTTGTTCCTAGGTGTGTTACTAGAAGGTTTGCCTCCCCTTTGAGGTATTGAACATGCAATTGACTTACAGCCAAGAGTCACACTGCCTAACAAACCTACTTATAAGCTGAACCCTGAATAGGTTGTTGAGCTGTAGAAGCAAGTATATGAACTGATGAAGAGAGGGTATGTACGAGAATCCCTAAGCTCTTATACCATGCTAGCTTTATTGGTATCAAAGAAAGATGGGACTTAGAGGATGGCTGTAGATAGCCAAGCAATCAATCGTATTACTATCAAGTATAGTTACCCTGTACTAAGGCTTGATGATATGTTAGATGAGTTGAATGGAGCAAGAGTATTCTCTAAAATTGATCTTAAGTCGGGATACCATCAAATTTGAATGTGAGAAGAAGATGAATGGAAGATTGTATTCAAAACTCGCCATGGGTTGTATGAATGGCTTGTGATGCCATTTGGACTATCAAATGCATCGAGCACATTTATGCAACTGATGAACCGTGTGCTCTGAGAACTTATAGGAAAATTTGTGGTGGTTTACTTTGATGAAATCTTAGTCTACAGTCTTGATTTGGAGACTCACTAAGAGCATCTTTGAGTAATCTTTTTGAAAATTCGAACTGAGAAGCTCTATGCCAACATGAAGAAATGTGACTTCTACTGACTTGAAGTGATCTTTTTAGGGTTTGTTGTGAGTGGAGGTAGCATTCAAGTAGATGATGAGAAGATAACGGCAATTATTGAATGGCTTATGTTGACTTGTTTAGAGGACATGTGGAGCTTCTATTGCATGGCATCATTTTATCGCAGGTTTATAAGGAGTTTAAGTACGATTGTGACCCCACTCATCGAGCTATCAAAGAAGAATGTTGAGTTCAAGTAGGGAGAGGAGTAGAGAAGTTTTGAAGATGTGAACGATAAATTGACTACTACCCCTATCTTAGCTCTACCAAGTTTGACAAAGTATTCAAAATGGAGTGTAACGCATCATGACTAGGCTTAGGTGCTGTATTGATGCAGGAAGGTCGACTTATTGCTTACTTTAGCGAGAAGCTTCGAGGAGCTACACTTAATTATTTTATTTATGATAAGAATTTTTATTCCTTGTTTTGGGCCTTGACTATATGGCAACACTATCTGTTGTTGAAAGAGTTCGCAATCTACATTGATCATAAATCTTTGAGACATCTAAAGAGTCAGCCCAAGTTATTGCAAAGACAAGCCAAATGGGTTAAGTTCATGAAGGGATTTTCTTATGTCATGAAGTAAAAGAATGGAAAGAATAATGTAGTGGCTGACACTCTATTGAGACGACACACCCTTTTGATCAAATTATAGACCTCGTTATTGGGTTTTTCAATGATAAAGGATTTGTATGTTGAAGATCCACATTTTGGATTGAGGCCGGATGAGAAGAGGGTTGAGCACTAGATGACTATCATAGGGAGGACGGATACTTATTAGGAAGGGGAGATTACGTATCGTAACTTTTTCCATGAGAGAGCTGTTAGTGCGTGAAGCTCATGGAGGAGGATTGTCTAGATACTTTAGCAAGACCTAAACTTATGAGGTATTATCCTTAAGATTCTTTTGGCTAAGGATAATGAGGGATGTCTAAGTTGTATTGGAAAGGTGTGCTACCTGTAGAAGAACAAAGAGCTAAGTAGAGCATGGAAAAAATTTACCCTTATTGATTCTAACCAAACCATGGTCTGAGATGAGTATAGACTTCATGTTAAGGTTGCCGAGGACATTTTGAGGGAAGGACTCCATTATGGTGGTTGTAGACCACTTCAGTAAGACGATACACTTCGTGCCCTACTTTAAGACTAATGACGCTTTGGCTATCTATTTTCTTGTCTTGTAGGAGGTCATCAAACTACATAGAGTACCTAGAACTATTGTTTTGGATAGAGACCCAAAGTTCATGAGTCACTTCTAGAGAACGTTATGGAGGTGAATGGGAACTAAGCTATTGTACAAAATGTCTTGTTACCCAAAAATGGATAGATAGACTGGGGTTGTCAATAGGATAATGGTAACTTTTCTCTGGTTTGCTATTGGTTGAAACATGGCTAATTAGGATTTATACCTACCCATAGTTGCTATTGATCACCTATAATAGGACTACCCATAAGGCCACGAACATGTCACTAATTGAGGTTGCCTATGGGTTCAACCCTAAGCTGTCATTGGACTAAACACCCTTTCGGAGCCTTGATGATGATTAGTCAGTTGTAGAAAGAGTGGAAGACATTAGAACCATGAATTAGAAGGTTGTACAGCATTTAAGTAGAACTGCTACTAAGCTCGAGAGGATAGGTTGAGGGTGGAAGAACAGGGAATTTTAGCCTGGTGATTTGGTTTGGATCTACCTTAGTAAGGAATGATTCCTGAACTTAAGGAAGAGCAAGTTATCTCCTAGACATAGACCATTTAAAGTGCTTGACAAGATCAATCCTAATGCCTATAAGATTAAACTACCTGAAGAATATGGAGTCTCGAATTCTTTCAACATTGTTGACCTCCACCCAAATACTCCTGAAGATGAGCGATGTAGAGCTGAGCTAGATTTGATCCTAAATCTTAATTAGCCCAGAGGGGATGATGGGGAGCACAAACCAATCATGCGTTCCAATGCTTGAGGACTCCCTCATATGGTACATCAAGTTGTTTGAAGAGAGTTAAACTCAAAAGAGTAATGCATTCTCCAGTTTGACTTGCTAAGTTACTTTACTCTCCACTTCATCCAAGAAGTTGTCAGGGTGATTGATCTCTTGCTGAGTTGACCCTTCCCCAATACATTTGTCTAAGACTAAGTATCGAACCATCATACTATCGATCTGATACATTGTCAAGGCTAAGCCGACACCGATTTCGAGCCTACCTACCAAGGTCAACTAGACATTGGGGTACCTATAGGAACAATACCTCCTTGGTCCCAAATGTTCGAGCCACAAAGTTGCCGAGGACCCGACATTAACTTGACTTGCTTAGAACCTAGTTTGCTCAGTAAACAATATCATTAGGACCATAGAATGGACAATTGACACGTATCTTGCTTTCTTGACATCCATATGGTCCTTTTTTGTCATCACATATTTTTTTTTGTTCATTTACAACTTTTCCCTTATAGATTATTCCTTTTCCTTTACTAGTAGGAATCTTTTTTTATAATTTACACTAACCTAGGACTTACCATAATTGGGCCACATAAATACTTGTAAATCACAATAGCTGCATCAGTTAATACATTTGATATTCAGATACATTCTTGTGAGCTAAGTGCTTTTCACTTAATCTTATTAACTCTTATTTGTTCCTTCGTGAGTGTAAATTAGTGGCAAGTACCCTCTAGTCATACTTCTGCATCATATCAAGTGCGATTAGAGTTCGTATGAGGTGATAGTGCATCATATTCATAGTCAGCACACGAGGACCCTTGCTTAATCTTCGATTATCATTTACCCTTCGGACTGTCTTAAGGTTCGGACCTATCCCATTGATTCGTACAATACCGAACGTCGTGTGTTTATCTATGTCAAACTCGTATGATAACCTAATTAGTAGTAATTTATCTAAAACTTCCAATTATCTAACTTATCAATATGAAGATGATTGTGATTAAATAGGTAATTGAATAAAGAACAACAAGTAAAATAAGAATAATAAACTAAACTAAAATAAGCAAAACTAATAAAAACAATCAAACAAGAATCAAGTAAGAGAATAAACATAATCCTTACTAAATTGTCATTATTTACTCTCTAGTTCTTGGCAACATTTCAATCTCAATTATTCTTTGGATAATGGAGATTTTTAATCCTATTGTTATCGAAATCAGATTTTGAATTAGCCGGACTCATGTCTCGAGCTAATTTCAAATCTTGAGTCCCGCTCTACCCATATCGTTGCTAAATAGAGTGTCACAGGATCACATTAAGAACATAGATCCTATTATTAGGTTGCCTTATCCAGAAAGATTAAAGACGCAATCTCTTAGCGTACTCAATCTCTTCTAATTACACTTGTTTGTTTATTGAATGCCTTATGAATTTATAGTAAACTCATACATCAACATAGTAATGGGAAAATACTAATTGAAGACAATATACTTTGAGTAATTAGATCATCAAAGAATAACATCATAGATAGAAAGAAGAGTTGTTGCAAAGAGAACTAGATTTCAATAATAATTTACAAAGAATGATTCAAAAGAAGAACAACATAATTTAAAGAAAAAGAAAAGCAATTGAGAGACCTCCAATAATATTCTAGCTTACAATTCCACCAAAGGGGGCTCTCTATGAAAAGCGAAGCCAAATGATCTATTTATATGGAGTAGGGTTAGGTTTACAAAGAGAGACTTGAAAAAAATAGAAAATTTGCTTATCATAGGATGACCATGCCTTAGGTATATGATCATTGAGTGTGTAAGTGTTCATATTCTTCATGTGAAACCTTTAAATTTGATGAAATTGCTCAACCTAATGAGCATGTGTAGGGACCATGGCCATGTTCCTTAATCATGGTCCTTACTAAGCTTCATTCTTCAATTGATTCTTGTTTGCTTCACTCCTTGATCAATGTTTTTAATTCAAAACACTTCAAAATTTTTTAAAAACCTTTGAAAAGTCTTTGAAAATGAAATTTAAATGGATTAAGCCCAAAACAACACAAAATTAGCTGGATTATTGTCTAAAATAGCACAAAATAACCATAGAATATGTATGCTAAATTCCACCATACATAAGCTAGCTTTTGCTTGTCCTCAAGCAAAACAATGAAAGCAAAGAGAAATATTTCAAGGACAAGGCGATTAACTACAATCTTAGAAAAGTGCGTGCTTAAAATAAAATTGCTTAGAAAAAATTCTTTCCGGAATCATCCTTGTTCCTCAACTTCATAATGCTTTCACAATACTTAAATAATAATACATTAAGAACTACTAAATTCTAGTCATCAATCTAAATGATTCATTGTTAACCATAATGTTTAAGTAGAAACTAAACTAGAGATTACAATAGACATAAACTAATCAAGAAGAAGTTGCAAGGATTTCCTTGCTCTAACTTCAGAGGAACGAAATCTTCCTTATGTATTTTTAACTTGAAAACTAGATTAGATGCATGTTATATTGATTCATCATCCGATTATCCCTCTACTTCAATCAATTTTCATTTGGAGGCATATCTATTCAATTTGATTTTTCTTATTTGATTTATTAGCATTGGAAAAGCACTTTACTCTTCTTGGGGGTTGAGATTGATCCTTACTAATTTAGCTCTATTTAATTACTTAAGCAATTCTCAGTGAGAAAGCATCTTGCTCTTCTAAGGGACCAAGGCCAATTCTTAATAACTTTCATTAGTTTCTTCTTTTTCATATTGATAGTGGGAAAAAGGGTCTTGCTCTTATGAGGGACTAAGGTCGATCCATACTAATCTTGGCAATTACTTTAAATTTAATTCAATTATTCAATTTACACCTCCAATTACCTTGATTTTTCAAAGGACACATCTCCTTTGTTCATTTAATCTAAAAAAAACTGAAAAAGAAGGATAGATAACTATCCACTAAAATTAAGTTTAGAAGTCAAAATAACTAGTTCTTAACTCATTCATTTCTATCCTAATCCTAACCCTAAGTCTAAGCTTAAGTGATTGGGAACTTTGAATCCCAAAGATTTAATCACTTAAATTCAATAAAGTGGTCTAAATTCAAAAATGATTGGTCAAATTCAAAAAAATCTGCTTGCTTATGTAGGGGGTGCAAATTTCTCAATTTTTAGGAAATATTGTCAAAAACTTAACTGTATATCTCAACATACATAATCTAATCTCTCCCTTACACTTACATTGTACAATGTCCTTAATGTTCATACTACAATCCAATTCAAATACAAAAGTGGAAAGGAAAGAAAAATAACAAGAAACTAGAACTTCCCTAATTTTTTGGCATTGATCCTAAAAAATGTAAAGTCCAGAGCTAAGTTCCTTTGACCAATTATGTGGATGAAGTTTTCTTTGCATTAAAAATAAGCTAACTAAGAAAAGAAAAGAAAAAAGTTAAACTAAACATAATAAACTAAATAGGATTACCAATATTAATTCAAGTACCAAATGTTAGTCTCTTGTAGAACTTATAAAATAAAAAAAATTCGTCCCAAATAAAGAAACATCAAACCAAGTCTTTCGGAAAAAAGATGAATGTGCAAAAAAAAAAAAAAAAAAATTCATTCTTCATCTTCATCATCGTCCTCTTCCTCAATTTCATACTTTACATTTGACTCCTTATTTGAGTCTGGCTCTAGCATAGAAGGTGGTGATGGTGGTTGCACTTGTAAGTGTACTATGATTAAGTCCCACCTCTTCAAAGCATAGTCTACCTTATGTGTTAAAATTCTTTGTTTCTTCAGTATCTTTCCCATAAATTTCTACTAAGAATATGAGGAAGAAGCCTTATTAGCTGGCTCAAGTAGGATTTCAATTGGTGGTAGAAGCTATGTAGCCTTAATGGCATCATATGTGATTAAGACCGAAGGATCTCGTATTCGCATTAGTGGCTTGTTACGAAGGCTAAGAGAACTTGTCACTAGAAGGTTGAGGAAAGAACCTACAAAAATGAACTTCGCGTACCCATTAGTAGCCTAGTTCTTAAGGAACCAAGCCATCCTAATAGCTAAATTGATGGGCCACTTGTCATTAACGCTATGTAAGTATAAATTGTATCTTTCATTCACAACTCCTTGGCTATTCCCTCTACTGGTAGAATTCCTAACTAAAACATAATGAATTAGCCTTAAAGCAAGGTTAGTCAGATTTGAAGTTTTTGACTTCCTTAGGTTATAGGTTCCCCCCTCTTAAGTTAAGTCACCTTAACAAAAGATTTAGACAGTCCTTGAGGTAGTTTATAAAGAATTCCATATATCCCCTCATCCTAATATAATCAACTAAGTATAGTCTCATATGGACACTTAGATCATCAATTTACATGTTGACTTCATTGCCAAAACATCTAAAATATGTAGAATTTAGCCATTCATAGAGAGGTTATTAATACTTAGCTTGAAGGTGCTAAGGAATTTCAAAGTTAGCTCTTTGTATACGAACTTATTGATGGTTAGAAGCTCGTCCCATCATCCAAATTCTATTAGTTGTCTAATTCTAGCTTTATAGCCAGCTTAAGCCAAAGCCTCCTAGTTAAAGTATATAAACTCACCAAATTCCTTCTAGGATAGGTATGAGTATCTCTTCTATTGCTATAAAGGCCGAAGGTATAGGAGGGGATGAGTAAGAAGTAGGCCTAAGTTTTTACGGTATGTGTGATTTTCTTGAGGCATTTGTTTGCATTCAAAAGGGAAAAAAAAATTAATTTTGATAAGAAGAGCAATTAATGTGATATAGACAATAGCTAATTCAAGAAATTGATAAAGCTTAATTTTCATCCCTAGATAATTGCTAGTTTACCCAATAATTGACATATGCAATGATTCAATTAACAATAGAAGATTTGTATATCATGATGCTAACTTTGCTAAAGTCCTTTCCAAGTTAAAAGAAGGAAGGAATTGCTTGATTTTGTTTTCTTGATTGATACAATTTTGATAGTTTCTATAATTACATGGATTACACCAATTCATACAAATACCTCGATAGTCAGGTACTTTTTTGAACAGGCAAACATGTACTTAACATACTCTAACCTTAATAATTCGAGTAATGCCCCATTCTTCATTTAGGAGAAGGGTTGGGGGTTGACCGGGGGGGTAGGGTGTGGCGGTGTGCGGTTTGGGGAGGTGAGTGGTGGGATGGGGGAAGACTAGACTCATTACTTCATACTGGATGAGAGGTATGAAATCCAGGATTTGAGTCAATATCCTTTCATGGAATTGGAATGATTTATCTAGAAGGTTTCATTTTAATTGGAATTTGGTTATTCACCATGTATGAGGTTTTGTCTAAAGAAATGCATTAAAAAAGGGAAAATGTATAGAACCTTTCAATGAGATAGTGCTTTTTAACTCTCTTAAAATGGAATTCATTCCAAACACATATGCAAGGTTTCTTACCTCAATAGGGTACGAAAATCTAAATTTGGTGTTTTTAGATACTTTTTTAGACCTATTTTAAATATTGAGTAGCAATAAAAAATTGCTTAGAGCATAAGATAAAACTAAAAACAAAAGCACATTGTTGATCCATTGAACATAGATCCAACTTTTCAATTTTTTGATTCTTGGATTAATGTATTTATAGGGTAGATCAAGTCCTAGTTGTATGATCCTATTGACAAAAAATATTAGCATTTAGTAAATATAAATTCTTCAAACATTGCTTAGATCCTTGAAATAGCAACATGCAAGATATTAAAATAATAATTTCTCTAAACATAGATTAATGAAATTAATAGATTAATAAGACATTCATTTTTTCAGTCTTTAATCTAACCTACAATTTCATAATCTCATGTTGCAATGATCATTAGCATTCAACACATAATCATTTGAAAACTTGTTTTTTACAATTCAATTGTGCAATTATTAATACCAAATTTCCTAATTCTAGCATGGCTTTAGGACATGTGATAAAATAAATCCATGTTAATAATTCTAAAAAAAATTTATGGATTCACTAATTACACAAAAATTTCAACATCTACGAGTTTCAATAATGTCAACATGAATTGTTTTCATCACTTTCCTTCACTTTCTCACTTTTTTCCCTTACTTCCCTCAACTTTCTCTCACTTTTGTTATTCACAAAACATGCACTTTTCATGGAGTTGCTAGCAAATAATGCATAGAGAACACAATTCATTACACTAACATTCATAAATCACTCTAAAAAATCAAGATCTCAATACATGTATTCATGTATGAGAACCTCATCAAAGATCATATTTTCAAACAATCTAATTGTAGATCTAAGAAAATAACTAAGGAAAGATGATGTATGTATGTTCATTTTGTAATGTACAATGTTAGATTGTGGTGTTTTGTGATTATTTGGGGTATGTATAGAGAGATAAATAAAGAAAAGGGGCATTTAGAGAGAGAATGTGTGTGTTTTAGAATGGATGTCAATAATTTTTCCCAGTCTTTGAATTACATCAAACCATAGGTGTCTATGGTCGTGTAGTTTAGCCATGGTCCTCATTCTATAATTTTTTTACGTACCTGATTGCGACCACATGTGAGGTCTACGAGTATAGTTCTTACCTGTAGTCCTCATTCATAGTCCTATCATCCATAATTCCCTTATAATGTTTTTTGAAAATGATTAGGTAGGGAACATCGGCAAAATCCATGGGCATGAACTTTGGTCATGCTCTTCTCTAAATCTTTAAATTCAAGCAACTTTGATTCCAGCGACTTGATCCTTGCAATTGCTCTTTAAAAATTCAAAATTAGTATGCATTAAGGTACAAGGACAAGTCAAATAGCATGCTGAATTGGATGATAACTTGAATTTCCACTATTGTATAAGCAAATCAATAATTGTGTTAAGAATGAATTGTTTAGGTAAGGAAAAACACTTATTGATGTTTCGGAGTTTGATACTTGAATTAACCTTAGACAAGATAACAAAAACAACAAAATAGATGAAATTGAAATAAACCAAACTAGACTTGGGCTACCTCTGAAGAAGCACTGTTGTTTAACGTTGTTGGCTTAGTGATTGAATCCTTCCTTTAATGCAATTCTTTGGCTAATACCTGCACACTTAATCAGTTAAACTAATAAAGAAAATAACAAAAGAATTGTGGGAAAGATTGTTATAAAAATGTTAAAACAATTGGAAATTAGGGTTTTTGCTAATTTTTAACTAGGTTACTCGTTTTGGCTCCCCTAACAACGGCTCCAAAAACTTGATTGGGCATATATTGTGCTAGTAGGCAAGCGCATCTAGTCAGGTTGTGTTGATGGTCAAATTTCACTTACTCTGCTACTTAGTTGCTGACAAATCGTGATAAGGATCATGGACCGATCATTCGCTCTCGAGCTTGAGGGCTTTCTCAAATTGTTCGATGAGATATCTAAGGTTAGTTAAACACTTAAGAACAGTGTTTATCCCTATTTGAACTTTCGAGATACTTTACTCTCTACACCCTCCAGGAAGTTGTCGAGGTGATTACCCGACACTTGGAGCCGACCCCTCCGTAGCACCCTAGTTTAAGTAGCAAATCAAGAAAACAACCATCTCCTTAGTGCTGAGGCCGAATTGACATTTGTGAAGAGCCAACTAGTTGAGGTTTACCTGAATGTGAGTTACCCTTGAGCTAACCTTTGTTCAGCACCAACCATTAACGTACCGAACTACCGATGCTTAACAGACTTGATGGTGTGCCTAGGAGCTCAGTTATCATTAAGACTTACCGTGGTACATCTGACTGAAATGAATCCTCTGAAATATCAAAGAAAATTAGAGGGGAATGGTCCACAAACGAACAAGAGTAGCTGACGTGAAGCTGTATGGAGGATGTGACTCACCAATGAACATAACACGACTTAACACCTCACTTGATATGACGTACAAGTTGATGTCAAGGTCCACCTGCCACTAATCCTAAGCTATTTGGCAAGATCAGATAAGAGTGTACGAAAAATAGACTTGGAGAGGGTTGTCTCACAAGAATAGAATATTCAATATTAAAGTGTAAGTTGTATGTGGCTTAAAAGAGAAAAGGACTATTTGTCATAAGTCCTTAGGTAGTATTACAAATGAAGAAATTATAAGAAAGTATATTTAAAAAGAGGATTCTAGTACATACGAAAAGGGTAAAAAGGACAAAAGACCAAAAATAGAAAAGTAATACAATGTTAGACGAGGTAGACAGGTGGCATGTAACATTGGTCCCGTACAAATATTCTTTGAGTACAATAGCCAAGAGGGGTCAAAATATTATGGTAATAAAGGGGCTGGGATGAGAGAGATGGTGGCATTCTAAGAGAAAACTATATGGCCGTTTAACTGAGTCTCTCATCACTTGGCAAGAACTTCTTGGTAGCGATTGGTTGGATTACTCGGTATAAGGTACTTAGCAAGGGAATGGTTGGCATCATCATTACCAAGTGTATTGATCAACGTCAGGTAATTCGAGGAGCTCAAGGAGTTTAGTCGCATTCCTTCAGCGTAAAATTTCTCTTCATCAGTAGGTTATCGAGAGGGAATTTGTTAGGTGAGGGATTGGAGTCCTTCGAGCTATGCATGAATAATGGGATTGTTGGTCAGCAGTTCATTAGTTCTTCGAGGTTATTGAAGATTTGCCTTCAAATCTTAGTTTTCGTCATCTTGGGTACATATGGAGTTAAGTCGGCAATGTTGAATGTGGTAGACATGCCGAGACCTTCGGGTAGCTCAATTTCATAGGCAATATGATTAATTCATTTAGGATCCTATAGGGTCCATCTGCTCTGGGAGATAGTTTTTTTGTTCTCTTGCTAAGGAAGCGTTTAATTCTAAGGAAGCGTTTCTTACTAAGAGGGATTTAGATAAGGTCCCCAAGAGCACAAACGATTCATTTCCTTCTACGGCTTCCATTTCCTTTTGTTGGGTCACAGTTTTGGCCAATTTTTCGGCAATCCTATGATGTAACCTATGAAATTCATCGATATGTTGTAGGCTAGATTGACTCTTCCCTTGTATAATCGGACTGTTAACTAAGTCCAAGGGTAAGTTTGGGTTAAGTCCATAATAACCTCAAATGGTGATGTTCTAATGGAGCTGTAAGTTGAGCGTTTGTAAGCAAATTCAATGATGTGTAGCCATAAATTCCAATCATGAGAGTTCTTTCCAATAGTAGCGCACAGGAGATTACCAACGGTTCTGTTAACTACTTCAGTTTGGCCGTTTATCAAGGGGTGGCAAGAGGTACTGAACAGGAGGTTAGTGCCGAGTTTCCTCCATAAGGTCTTCTAAAAGAATCTCATGAATTTGGAATCACAGTCGAACATAATACTCTTTGGCACTCCATGCAATTGTATAATTTCCTACAAAAAGAGGTTAACGATGAATAAAGCATCATTAGTTCTGTAGTAGGGGATGAAGTAGCCCATCTTGCTGAACCGATCAACCACCACCATGATCAAATTATGTCTTCTTGGTATGTGGGGAAGGTCGAATATGAAATCCATGCTTAGATGGGTCCACAGCCACTCGGGAATTGGTAAGGGTGTATATTCTCCATAGGGTTCTCTCCTTCCTTTTGCATACTTACATACCTTACACCTTTCAAGTATTTGGTACACATCCCTCATTATCTCAGGCTAGTAAAAGTGCTCCTTCAATATCTCAATTATCCTCTTTTCCCCAAAATCACCAGCTAGACCTGTGGCATGAGCTTCTCGAACTAGTAGCTCCCTTGCAGAACTACTCAACACATAAATCTACTTACCCTTCGTTAAGAAACCCTTACTCAAGTAGAATCCATCCATAACTCTTCTATCACTGCACTTAGCTACTAAAGGCCCAAAATGTGGGTCATGCTTATATCGATAAGGTAAAGTGCCAAATCCAAGCACTTTAGCTTTCAACGTCGTGATGAGGGTATGATGGCAAGAAAGTGCATTAGCCATTCTATTAGTACTTCCCTTCTTATACCTGATGATGTAGCAAAAGGTCTTTAAGAACTCGACCTACTTGGCGTGATGCTGAGAAAGCTTTTGCTGCCTATAAAGATGCTTAAGAGATTCATGATCTGAATAGATGATAAATTCTTTCAGCAATAGATAATGTTGCTAGTTTTAAAGTGTACGGATAAGGGCATAGAACTCTTTGTTGTAGGTTGAGTAATTTAAGGCAGCACTTCAGAGTTTTTCATTGAAGTAGGCAATGGGTCAATGCTCTTACATAAGGACGGCACCAATGACGACACCAGATGCATCACATTCAACCTCAAAAACCTTCTCGAAATCTAATAGGGCAAAAATTGGAGCAAACGTCAACTTACACATCATATCTTCACAACTCCTTTGAGCCTTTTCTGTCCATTTAAACTCAACATTCTTCATAGTCAATTCAGTCAATGGCGCAATTATGGAGTTGAACTTCCAGATAAATCTCTGATAGAACAAAGCTAGGCCTTGGAAGCTCTTGACCTCGGTAACACTAGTTAGCATAGGCCACTTATTAACAGGAATACAACCTTGCTTTGACAAAATGCACATTTCTTCAGGTTACTAAATAATTTCTTGGTGCGAAGTGTGTTAAACACCAATCTTAAATGTTCGACATAAATGAGAACGTCGTCACTATAGACTAGAATATCGTCAAAATAAACCACAACGCATTTACCTATTAATGTTCTAAGCACATGATTAATGAGCTGCATGAATGTACTCGGCACATTAATTAAACCAAATGGCATAACCATCTACTCAAATGGACTATCCCGAGTCTTAAAGGCTGTTTTCCATTCATCTCCCAGTCTCATTCGTATTTGATGATAGCTACTCTTTAGATTTATCTTCGAAAAGATGCATGCAGCATGTAACTCATCGAACATGTCATCTAACCGCAAGATCGGGTATTAGTACTTAATAGTAATCTTATTGATATCACAGCTGTCAATGCACATCTTCCATGATCCGTCTTTCTTTGGTACTAACACGGTTGGGACAGTACATGGGCACATGCTCTCACGAACATATCCGCAATCTACTAACTCATCAACTTGCCTTTTCAGCTCGGTTGCCGGTTTAGGATTGAGTCTATAGGCAGGTCGATTTGGCAAGGTTGCTCTAGGTTGAAGATTGATGTAATGCTCAATTCCTCTCAAGGCAGGTAATCCTTTCGACATCTCGGTAAGGAAGAGGTTAGCATATTCCTGAAGCAGTTGTTGCACTTTGGCAGTTAAGTTCTTGGCCTCTCTTACCTTTAGGAATCTCCTGACCAAAAGGAGTACATACTCCTTAGCCTTAACCTCTTTTGTAAACTAAGCTTAGGAAATCACCATGGACTTCTACTGTAGAGATCTAGCAACCTTTTCTTAGGCTTCTTGCACTTCCTTAGGACTCATAGGTGTCAATATAACTTTCTTTTCGTCCCTTTGAAACATGTAGGTGTTTTTATACCCATCGTGTAACACTCTTAAGTCAAAGAGCCATGGTTAGCTAAGTAATATGTAAGATGCACACATGGGAAGGACATTACACAACACCTTATCCCTATACCTATCACTAATACTAATCGATACTTTGGCTTGCTTGGAAATATGTAATCTCCCTTTCTTGTTCAGCCGATGAATCTTATATGGATTGGGGTGTGGGAGGATTGGCAATTTCATGGCCTTAACTACCTCTTACGAGATGACGTTGGTACAACTCTTTCCATCAATGATCACGGCACATAGCTTACCATTTACTCAGTAATTCATATGAAAGAGGTTCTCTCTTTGCTCATTCTCATTAGCCATAAAAGTAATAAGAGATCATCGAACAATAAAGTAATACTTGGCTCCACCCTCAGGAGCTATATCGGCCTCCTGATCTTCCTCAAATTCTTCTAGCATCCAATCAGTTGCCACTTCTTCCTCTCCTTCACTCATACTTTCTACTTCAAATTGGGGCTTGTCTCCCTTTATGGCCATGACTCGACAGTTTGGACATTGACAAGCCACATGTCTATAGCTAAAGCATTTAAAACATATGATTTCTTGGGTTTTCCTCCCTGAACTTTGACCTTGGTCTCTTTGGATCTCAGGTTCCTTGGTCTTGCTTTAACTTCGACCCTTGTATGGTCGATTTGGTATGTAACCTTGGCGTTCCACCTTGGAATTTTTTGAAACCCTATCATTCCCTCATCTACTCTGTAGGCCATTCCTATTCGGCATTAGTGTTTGGTTGCTCAGCATTTAGCTAGCCTGGTTCCGCCATTGCCTCTTAACTCTCTAGGCTACACGGATGGTTTCAACTAGAGTTATGAGGCTCTACAGTTCCACGACGTGACTAATCTCGGCTTTGAGTCCTGAGATGAACTTGCTATAATTAGGGCCTCAGGTTTGTTAACATCACATTGTATCATGAGTAACTAAAACTTTCAGACATAATTGTCTACAAATCTATTATCTTACCTTAAGTCTGGGAGTTGTCGAAAAGTGTCTTGTTCGTCGGGTCCTCAAGCAAACATTTTGTAGCTTCTTCCACCACATTGCCGCATATCCAAAAAATTCTAATGTATCTACTCTAATGCGGATATCATCTTCATAATCATAGAAGTTGGATATCTTTTCGATCTTCTCTTCCCAGTCCAGGTAGTTATCAGCATTACTAGACTTGTTGAAGTTCGGAATCTGTACTTTAAGATGTTCGGTACCTCTTAACACTTTGAACTTACGCTTATCAATCCTAATATATTGGTCTTCTTCTTCTTCGTATTCTTCCACTTCGTCCAACTCTAACCTTCTCCTCATGACTCTATCGGTACGTTGCAATGGTGCGTGGTTCATTGGAAAGGCTTCTGGAGCTTGCTCGTTCATTTGCCTCCTTGGCTTATCTCTCATTTCTCAACCTTACTCAACAACTCTCTCATGCGGTCTATTCTCTAAGACCCTGTTTACTAAGATAGCTAAATTGGCTACAATAGTAGTAAGATATTTTATTTGCTCATTAGTAGTACATGGTATTTGTTTGGTAACTCAACTACGACTATGAGCATGACTTTTAAGATTGTGAATCTCTCCCTATACACTAGGGTTCAACATTCCCAACACAATATTTTAGTAACTATACTTCATACAGATGGCTATAATATACATAGTATCTCGAATAGTAGATTGACTATTACTACATAACTCTCAGTCTCAACCTCAACCTTAAGCTTTGATACCAAAAATATATGGTGTGCTTAGGAGCTCAGTTATCACTAGTACTTACTGTGGCACATCTGATTGAAATGAGTCCTTTGAAATATTGAAGAAAATTATAGGGGAATGGTCCACAAACAAAGAAGAGTAGTTAACATGAAGCTGCTCGAAGGATGTAACTCACTAACAACACAACGCAACTTAACACCTTACTTGATATGATGCACAAGTTGATGTCAAGGTCCATCCGCCACTAATCTTGAGCTACTCAGCAAGATTAGATAAGAGTGTATGAAAAATAGACTTGGAGAGGGTTGTCTCACAAGAACAGAATATTCAGTATTAAAATGTAAGTTCTATGTGGCTTACAAGAAAAAAAGACTATTTATAGTAACTCCCTAAGACAACATTACAAATAAAGAAATTATAAGAAAGTATATACAAAAAGAGGATTCCTAGTACATATGAAAAAGGGTAAAAAGGACAAAAGGCCAAAAATGGAAAAGTAGTACAATGTTAGACGAGGTGGACAGGTGGCAGTGCAACATTGGTCTCATACGAATATTTTTTGAGCATAGCAGGTGAAAGGGGTCAAAATGTTACAGCAATAAAGGGGCTGGGATGAAAGAGATGGTGGCATGTTGAGAGAAAACTATTCGGCCATTTAAGTGAGTCTCTCGTCATTTGGTAAGAACTTCTTGGTAGCGGTTGGTTGGATTACTCAGCATAGGGTCCTCTGTAGGGGAATGGTTGGCATCATCACTACCGAGTGTACAAATCAACGTATGACAATTTGAAGAGCTTAAGGAGTTCAGCCACATTCCTTCGACGTAAACTTTGTTGTCATCAGTAGGTTGTTAAGAGAGAATTTGTCGGGTAAGGGATTGGAGTCCTCGGAGCCATGCACGAGTAATGGGACCGTTGGTTGGTAGTTCATCACTTGATCAAAGGACCACCCCTATTCAGCTCATAATATTGTCAGAATCACAGACTGAGTAAAACATGCACGCGCTGTCCTTTCTGACATCCATACCACCCTTTCTAATAGAAGATGTTCTTTTCACAAGTTTTCACACTTTCCTTGTAATTTTTCTCATTTTTTCTTAGCAAATAAGGATTCATTTTTTTGTAATTTTTGTAACTTAAAACTTACCCTAACAGGGTACTATAAATACTTACAAATGTAATAACCGCATCATCAATACACAGAAGAATACACTGAACTTTGTTACTCTCTCTTGAGCTAAGTGTTCTTTTTGTTTACTCTTGAGCTATTCTTATCTAACCCATTCAAGCATAGACTATTGGTGAGTAACCTTCGGCCATACTTGTATGTCATATCAAATGTGACTTGAGCTTGTATGAGGCATTGGTACATCATATTTATCATCGGTGCATGGGAATCCCTACTCATCCTTCAACTATCATTTACTTTTCAAGCCATCTCGCGGCTTGGACCCACTCCCTTTGGTTACATGTGATATTAGGTTTGTATGTTCATCCACGAATCCATATCATCTTGATATTAGAGCACCTAGTTATGTTTGAAGTTGGATTTTGCTACTGTGTTCTTTGAGTAGTCTCTTACTGCTCCTATGAGATAGTGGTTCTATTATTAGCTTTGAAGTTTAGCAGTTGAGGAGTGTTCTATACTCTGTTTTTCCTTGCTTTCAATACAAAAAATAGAGTGTAGTTGAATATTTATTTGTTGTGTAATTGTCATTGTGAAGTAACCAACAATGTTAGATTTTAATGTTCAAGGAACATTAGGAAACCAAGAAAGTGGTACTTGACATGGCTAAGGATAAGAATGAAGCTTCACACCCCAGTTAGTAGGTGACCGCTTGGTGCAAACCTTAACCAAGAATAGATAGGGTTGGTTGCTAGATGGGTCTAAGCTTGCAAAAAGCTTGAAAGAACTAATGGGAGAAAGTGTGAAATGTATTAATGATGAATGAATATACAAGAAAAATAATCATTGGTGCAACGGATTTTACACATGATACTGTATACATGGAAATGCTACATTGACGAGGTTGTTAGAAGACGTGAACAAAAAAGCATATAGTTAGCTTGTCTGAGTAGGGTGGTTTTGAGAGTTTGGAGTCTCTCTGTCTCGGCTGGCAAGGAAGATGTCGAGTAATTGATCGACTCGAGCACGAGTGAGTAATCTTCAATTCAATGCAATATAGAAAGATGGGCAGTCATATGGCTCGGCATGAGGCGTGATTCGGTAAGGAAGTACTTAGCTTCGGAAGGGGTTGGCTGGAATGGAAGGATTCGTCGTGCCAGTCCCTTTAGTCCTTGGGCTTAGCTGTGAGTCAAAGGTCTGGTAGCTTGATTCCCATCATTCCTTCCGGTTGTTTTGGATTTAGGATCAAATTCAAATGGTTTTCACTTAGTTCTCCGTCAAGGTAATACGAACTGAGGTTAGCAATGTTGAAGGCGTTATAAACTCCATAGTCCTTAGATAATTCCAATATGTAGGCATTATCATTGATCTTTGGAGGATTTTAAAAGGTCCTTTTGCTCTTGCAGATAATTTGTTCTTCCTCTTGTTCGGGAACCGTTCCTTACTAAGGTGTAGCCACACTAAGTCTCCTAGCTAAAATTGTTTAGCCGTTCTACCCTTGGTCTTTTCTTGCATATTTCTAGCAACTTGGTTGATGTGCCGAGTGACCTTATCGTATGTGTTGAAGGTATTGTGCTTTGGCCGAGTGTTAGGGTCCTCTTATGTGGGTACTAGTATAGGGGCGTGGTCGAGGGGCAACTTGGGATTGATCCCTCCTCATTCTCAATCAAAAGAATCAGTCATTTAACAGTTCACAGGTCCTCCTTTCTCCAAAATGTTTGGAGAGTCCTCTACTGTGAACTTCCCTGATCAATAACTCCCTTAGGGAATAAGTTGGCACACATAGTTTCCTACTTCAGACCAAGTAGCCATTCTCCAAATGGCATTCATCTACTATTCTTCCATTAATACATTGTGCAAGTATGGGTCCAAAGTGTAGATCCTCAAAGTACTGCTCTTTATTACTTACGAACGCAAACAGTTAGGTCTGCAGTTTAGATAAAACTGCATGCCTTCTCGAAAGAGCATTTGTAACTACATTGTTCTTTCTCCACTTGTATTTTACTACAAAATTGAATCTTGCAAGGAATTCAACCCATCTCACATACCGCTTCGACAACTTAGTCTGACTTTAGAGGTAGTTTAGTGATCATGGTTAGTATATATGATAAATTTTCTTAGTAGTAAATAGTGCTACCATACTTGTAGTTCTCAGATTGGTGCCAAAATTTCTTTATCATATATAGAGTAATTCAACTAGGGTCCTCGAAGCTTCTCACTATGGAAGGCAATTGGTTGGCCTTCCTACATTAGGACAGTGCCTATTCCAATGCTTAACATGTCGCATTCCAGCTCAAAAATTTTGTTGAAGTTAGGCAGCATTAGTACCGGGATGGAGGTTAATCTTTCTTTCATCTTAGCAAAACTCCTCTCCTCCCTTTCTCCCTATTGGAAGTTTGTGTTCTTCTTTGTTAACTTAGTAAGCGGTGTGGCGAAGGTGCTAAAATTCTTGATGAACCTTTTGTAAAATGAAGCCAGTTTGTGGAAACTTCTCGCATTGGCACATATAGTAAGAGTTGTCCACTTGACAATTACTCGGATCTTTTTATCATCGACTCGTAAGCCTCCTCTACTAACTACATAGCCCAAGAATACCACTTCCTCCTGGCAAAATAAACATTTCTTTAGATTGTTGAATAGTCTCTCGGTATGGAGGATATCTAAAATTACTTTAAGATGTTTATAGTGACTCGGCTTATCGGCATCATAGATTAGGATGTCGTCAAAGTACACCATGACACACTTTCCTATGAGATGTCTCAGTACATGGTGAATTAGTCTCATAAAAGTGCTTAGGGCATTTAATAAGCCGAAGAGCATGACCATCCATTTGTAAAGTTTATGTTGAGTCTTGAATGCAATCTTCCATTCGTATCCTAGCCTCATGCAGATTTGATGGTAGCCAAATTTAAGATCAATCTTGCTAAAAATCTTGGCTCCACTGAGTTCATCCAACATGTCTTCTAGCCTCGGGATTGGATACCTAGATTTGATTGTGATCTTGTTCATAGCTTGGCTATCTAAATACATTTACTAGGCTCCATCCTTTTATAGAATTAGAAGCACAAGCATAATATAAGGGCTGAGACTTTCTCTTACATAGCCTTTCTCCAACAACTCATTGACTTGACATTAGAGCTCAGAAGCCTACTCAAGATTCATTCGATAAGCTGGCTTATTCGGTAATACAATGTCGGGTGCTAGGTTAATGCAGTGCTCTATGCCTCGAGTTGGGGCCAACCCTTCAGGTAACTGTTTTAGGAACAGGTCGACATATTAATCTAGTAACTCTTTGATTTCTTAGGGTAGCTTACCTTGTTCCTTCATTTCCAATAGTCGCTTAACCAACAATAAGGTCGGCTCATTAGCATTGATGGCCTCTCGAAGCTTAGTTTTACTCATCACTAGAGCCTTTTTTGATTCGCAAGCAAGTTTCATCTACAACTTATTAACTTCTCTTGGCAACATTGGATTTAGTGTGATCTTTTGGTCATCCTTCTTGAACATATATGTATTCTTATAGCCATCATGTATAACTCTCCTATTAAACAACCACTATTAGGACTGTGACCAAGAACAGATAAGGCTAGTTATTAGATAGGTCCAAGCTTGCAGAAAGCTTGAAAAAGGATTAATGAGGAAGTGCAAAAGGGCAAAATGACAAATGAAACAGTAAGCAAAACCTACAAATAGCTCCAGAGGATATAATTTACCAATGAAACTTTTGAGGACTTACGGTACAATTTGATATGATGCACAAATCTGTCTGATGAGGTTGCTCTGATGCTAAGAGTAAATAAAGTGTTTACGTAAGGAAGAAAATACTCAAGTGTATTAAGGATAATTTGATATCCTTTACAGCTACAAGTATAAGGGTATTTATACCTATAAGTTAGGGTAACTTGCCTAAAAAGGAAAAGACAAAAAAGGGCATTTCCAAATGAAGTAATGTACAAGATACAAATGAATAAAAATGAATATACAAGAAAACAATAATTGGTGCAATGGATTCTGCACATGATACTGTACACGTGGTGATGCTATATTAGCGAGGTCATTAGAAAATGCGAACAAAAGTACGGATAGATGGCTTATCCGAGTAGGGACATCTTAGTTAGTCCGAAGTCTCTCTTTCTCGGCTTCTCAACAAGGATGATGCCAAGTAATTGGTCAGCTCAAATAATAGTGAGTAATCTTCAATTTGGCCTACTATAGAAAGATGAGCAATCATACAGCTCGGCATGAAGGGTGGCTTGGTAAGAAAGTACTCTGCCTCGACAGGGGTCGGTTGGAACAGAAGATATGTCATGTCAGTCCCTCTAGTCCTCGGGATTAGCTGCGGGTTAGAGGTTTGGTAGCTTGATTCCCATCAACTATAACCTACCTAACAACACGTAGGAAGCGTACATAGGCAGTACATTATAAAGAATCTGGTTATAGTAATTCCCTATAGTGATCGGTAGTAGTATTTGCCGAGTGACATGTAATGCTCCTTTCTCGCTGAACCAGTACAACTTGTTTGGCCTCAAATGTGCAACAGTCGGTAACTTCAATTTTGAAACAAGATTAGCTGATGCCACATTGGTGCAGCTTACACTATCTTTGATGAGGGCGCACACCTGATCATTTACCTTACAGGTGGAACGGAATAAATTATCTCTCTGTTCCTCCTCTCGCGAGGGTTCCACTTTCATAGTGCGACGGACAACCATGAGTAACTTATCCAAGTCCTCAGCAAATACATCCTCCTCAATTAGCTCTTTTTTGGCATTTTATTTCTTGGTAGGGATGTCTTTCTTCTCAGGTTCTTTATCTGTATCGTCTACTTCTAGCTGTGGGACGTTTCCCTTGATGACCATTGTCTTATAGTTTGAGCACTGAGCAACCATATGTTTGAAACCTTGACACTTGAAGTACTTAATCTAGCTCGTCTTCCTACCAGACCCTTGCCCCTTCTCATAAGTTTAGGTCGCTACTTCACCATCAAGTCGGCCTTTTTGCTCAGCTTGGACATCAATCTTTCTATTTGGCTCTATACTCTATTGAGCTTGGTGAATTGCCTATCCAGGTTAGCTAGTCGGCTCCTCCTTTGCCTTTCTACTCACTAGGCAATCCTAATAACTTCATCCACTGTATTAAATTGTTAGAGCTCCACAATGTCTTGAATATCTCCTCTTAACCCAGTAATGAATCTTAAGACTGTTGGAGCTGGTGGTTCCTCTACTTCGCAACATATCATAAGCATTTGAAATTCTCGAACATATTCATCAACAATTCGGTCTCCTTGTCTTAACTCCTAAAGTTGTGTGAAAATATCTTAAAGATAGGTTTCTAGCATGAATCTATTCTTGAGTATTCTCTTCATCTCTAGCCAAGTATTAATCTCTCAATATCCCTCTTGTCTCCTTATGTCCTGAAAATTATTCCACCATATGGTGATATATCTAGAGAACTCAATAGTAGCAGAGGTTACCTTCTTGTAATCCTTATTTTGATAGTAATCAAACACATGCTCCACCTTCTCGTCCTACTCTAGGTATTCATCAACATTCCTAGATCCATTGAAACTCGAAATTCGAAGCTTCATATGGTAGGATGCTTTGGGGACTTATGCATGCTCTTCTTCAAAATATTCCTCTTCTTCCTCGTCTCCCATGCTTGCTAAGTCAATCCTTCTCCTCACTCGTCTGCCTACTCCTCTACCTCAAAAGGGTTAAGCTGGATTCTGACCTCTAACTGGCTGAGCAACTTGTAAGGTATTTTACTTGGCCTTAGTGGGTTAGCAAGACATGCACGTATAGCTCAGGTTAAATCTATTAAGAGGTTAGTTACCTCATTAAGTCTCTCGTCAGTGCTTCCAAGGGTTCCTTAATATTGTCTTCCATAGTAGACAACTCTATTGTCATTGCCAGTACTAACATTCATACTCAGGTCAGTCATTTTTCGTTACAGATTCAAAGCTCAAACAAACACTTCAAGAAATTAACAGTCAACAAAACAACGCTCAAATGAATATAGTAACTTGCTTTTGTTTCACATACGTAAAACAGAACTTCGAAAAGACACGTGAACTCAAACAAAACCTTTGCTCTAATACCAAGATGATGTGAACCATGACCAATAATAGATAAGGTCGGTTATTAGATGAGTCCAAGCTTGTAGAAAGCTTGAAAGAACTAATGGAAGAAAGTGTGAAAGGAATGAATAACAAATGAAAGGTAAGTAAAACCCATGAATAGCTTCAGGGGATATGATGCACTAATGGAACTTCTAAGGACTCATGGCACAATTTAATATGATGCACGAATCGATTCGGTGAGGTTACTTGCCACTTAACCTTACTCAAGGGTTAAGATAAGAGTGATGTTGAGAGTAAACAGGGTGTTTACATAACGAAGAAGATAAGTGTACTAAGGATAATCTGATTCTCACAACTACAAGTATAAGGGTATTTATACCCATAAGTTAGGGTAACTTGCTTAAAAAGGAAAGGACAAAAGGGCATTTCCTAAGAAAGTAATGGACAAGATACAAAAGGGTAAAAATGAATATATAAGAAAAAAAATCATTGGTGCAACAGATTCTAGATATGATACTGTATACATGGCGATACTACATTGGCATGGTTGTTAGAAGATGTAGATAAAAAAAGTATGGACAGTTGGCTTGTCCGAGTAGGGATGGCTTAGTCAGTTTGGAGTCTCTCTTTCTTAGCTTCTTGGAAGGAAGATGTTGAGTAATTGATCGGCTTGGGCATAAGTGAGTAATCTTCAATTCAACACACTATGGAAAGATGAACCGTCATAGGGCTCGGCATGAAGGTTGACTCGATAAGGAAGTACTCAACCTTAGAAGGGGACGGCTGGAATGGAAGGATTTGTTGTTCTAGTCCCTTTAGTCCTCGGGCTTGGCTATGGGTTACAGGTCCAGTAGCTTAATTCCCATCACCGCTTGGATAGGCTTACCAACTTGGTAGCTAGCTTAGTGACTGTTATCTAAGATGGTAGGTCGCGAGCTAGAAAATAGCCTTATTAGGTAACGCGAGCAGCAAGGATGAGGCAATGGTTAGTTTGGTTGAGTTAATGCCCCGGCTTCACTACCCTAAGCTGAAGGAATTAGTATAGATGCTAGACGAAGGCTAGTGCTTGAAGAGATTGAGGAGGAAGTAGAATGAGGTGACGAGGCAAAGGAGTACTACGAGTTCGAGAAAAGAAATGTATGAGCCCTTAGAGTTGAGGGATTGAGGATACATATTTTAGGTTTCTCTAGAAGTGGTGATGCCAAGGACTACCTTGATTAAGTAGATAAGATTGAAAGGCGGTTTGAATGCTATGAAGTGCTTGATAATGTAAAGGTTAAACTTGCTGTGTTAGAGTTTACTGGTTATACCACCTTGTAGTGGAAGAACTTGCAAGCCACTAGAAGAAGAGAAGGAGAACGAGAAATTAGGAGTTAGGTTGAAATGAAGAGATTCATGTGAAGAAGGTTTGTTTCGAGCTATTATTTATAAGATACCTTCAAAAGATTGCAAGAATTGAGACAAGGAATATCGAGTCTAGATGCTTATATTAAGGAATTTCAAATGTTAATGATCCAATGTGAAGTCATAGAGCTAGAAGACTGAACTGTATCCAATTCATTGGTGGGTTAAAGTATGAGATTGGAGATGTCTTAGAAAGTCTGGACATTAATATGCTTGATGACGCAATCCAAGTCACCTAAAGGATAGAAAGGTACTAAACAGGAAGGTTCTGGCCATCCATCAACCGTCCTGGTAGTAGCCTACCTATTCTGAGTAGACCTGTATGAATGGAACCAAGCAAGGCTACTATGACCCGATCTGCTTAGATTACCTAATTAGAGGAGAAGGAACCCTTGAGGATGTTTGAGAAAGGCCAGAGTTCAGGGAGGAAGATGAGTGAGATTAAATGTTTCAAATGCTAAGGATTTGGACACATGGCTGCTTAGTGTCTGAACAAGTGAACAATGGTGATCCGAAGAGAGGTATCAACTGTTGAGGTCAATAGTACTGATGAGGAAGTAGAGGAGTTGAAGGATGATGGATAGACTGAGTTATCAAAGGAGGAAGTTATCTATAGTAAGAAAGGTAACTTTACGGCTACTGCTTTAGTGTTGAGGAGGATAATGAATGTTAGTCTCGTACCTAAAGACGAATAAAGAAAAAATCTCTTCCATATTAGATGTAAGGTGAATGATTCATTATATACACTGATCGTTGGTAATAAGAGTTGCACCAATGCAGCCTCTGCATTTATGGTCCAGCAGCTAAAATTGTCAACCATGCCTTACTTGAAACCTTACAAGCTTCATTGGCTTAGTGATAGGGGAGGCCTAAAAGTGAACAAATGGGTGTCTATGTTGATCTGAAGTGCTCTGTGATGTACTGCCTATAATTGCATCCCACATTTTGCTTAGGCAACCTTGGATGTTTGATCGAGTAGTTATATATGATGAAAGGAGGAATATATGCTCTGTAGAGCACGAAGGTTGAAGGATGAAATTGAGTCTTATGACTGCCGAAGAGGTGAAGGTCATGTAGTCCCAACTGAGTCAAGCCCTGAAGAAGGAGGCTTTGATATTGACGCGAGCCAAACTAAAGAGAGAGATAGAGCTTGAAGGATCAACTTATTTGCTGGTTTGAAGAATTCTAGAGTTGAGATCCAAGGAAGAGTTGCCTACCAAGGTAAAAACCTTACTAGAGGGATTTGCCGACCTATTTTTAGACGGGCTATTGAAGGGTCTACCCCCAATTCAAGGTGTCAAGCATGTGATTGACTTGTAGCCAGGAGTCGTACTACCGAACAAGTTTGCTCATAGGCTGAATTCTAAACAGGCTATTAAGCTGTAGAGACAAGTTGATGAACTAATGGAGAAGGGGTATGTGTGCGAGTCCCTTAGCCCTTATGCTGTTCCAGCCTTGTTAGTGTTAAAGAAGGATGGTTCTTAGAGAATGTGCATTGATAGTTGAGCAATCAATTGAATCACCATTAAGTACAGGTGTTGTTGGTGAATTTTAGGATGAGGAAAGATCTTGCAAAAGAAAATGAAATGCTTAGTATCGTGGCCAGTCCGGTGCAGCCAATTTAGTAGGGTGACTTTATATGGAGAGTATGTGAGTAAAGTGTCAAAGAGCTCTTATAGAGTTTCCTTCCAATATTTATAGGTGGTTGTAGTGTCTAAGGCAATTGTTGAAATAACTGGTAAGACATGTAGAAGCCTCTTGATTTGACATCTTCCTTAATATGTAGGAAGAGCATGTGATTATGTAATATAAATGTGTTTGTGATAACCGTTCACGTCATGTCCTTGAATTCAAACCAGGAACAGATTTATACTACTCAGCATAAATGCCATGTGTCATCTATCAAGTGGTATGCGGAGAGATTCAATTACCTAGCATATCGGCAGCCAAATAATAAGTATATTAGATTAACAAAAACTGACTATCAACATTTGCCCTTAACTCCTGTGTTCAAGTAATCAATAAAGGGATTTGCATTATATATTGCATTAGAGGCCGAGTGGGGGAGTGATTCTTCAAGTTAATGCAAGAAAGATGGGAAGTAAGATGAATCATGTCCCAATCAAAAGATTGCAATTTCTAAACTCCTGCCTATTCGAGAAATGAAGAAATTTGAGGCATGACACTTATCGCTTAGGTCATCATTTTGTTGTAAGCTTAATAATTGTCAGAAAGTTGTAAACCGTTAGATTTTTGTCATGAAACACGTATCAGCAATCCGCGCCATTACCAAATCAGTGCATTATTACTGTCAGAAGTAGATTTGCAGTTACGAAGATGAATTGTGCATATATAAAGTACTGTTCCAATTAGAATTCATTTCTCTATTTGCATCTTAAACTTTCATTTGCTTTCTCATCTTCAATCTCCCCTTCTTTGACTTGTGTTACAACGTTTCGTACAACTATTCAGGTATGGTTTGCAAAGTTGCTCGTTGACTTGTCTTCTCTGATTTTAAGGCAATGGAAATTGAGGCCACTTTTCCCCCCTAATAAGGAGCGAAGTAGCATGTTCTTCGGGTATTTTGACCGATAGTATGGAGGTGAGGTGGGATAAACTTACTCAAATTAACAAGCTTCCTATGGATAATTATTCTAAGGATAAGGAAGGGAGGTCTTCAGCAAGAAATCTATACAACACAATAGCTTACTCTCGTGACTCTCTAGATGGAACTGCCAATTCTGTTGACAGAGTTCTTGTTGCGAAGTATAATTAGTACTGGCGAGATCTTCTCGAAACACGGAACTTGAGGAAGCCAAGAGATGGGGAGAAGGTATGCTTCCTAAGGGAGCGCGAGTTCTATATATACTTGAAATATTTAGATTTGGGATTGTGCTTCCCTTTTTCGGCTTTTATTAAGGCCTTCTTCAACTACTTTAGAGTCGTGCCAAGTATGTTCTCACCTAGCACATATCGGCTTCCAGCAGCTTTTCAGATAATCTGCGAAGAAGTCAAAGTCAGGGCTATGCCTCAGTTGTTTTGGTTTTTCTTCACTATTCAAAGGCAGCCTAATAGGTGGTACTTTGTTGTTGCGAGGCATAGGCATAAGTTCATGGATAGGTTAGAATCCAAGATCCATGAGTGGCATGACAAATTCGTGTCAATAGTGTCTAACAAGGACTTATACTTCTGGACCCAATGGACTAAGTCGATACATATAAAAGATATAGATTTGATGTCGAATGATGTAGCGACAGCAAGGAAAATTAAAGAGAGGAGGAGGAATAAAATGTTCTTCTGGGACGTTGAGAGAATTATACAGTGTTATGAAAATGGAGACTTGATCTTTTTTTAAAAAGAAGGTACGCTAATGAGTTACTGCCGTACTGAGTATAGTTACAAGAGGAAAGCCGTTCTTGAGACTTAGGGGGAGAATCATGGCTTTTGAGTCTTGTTCGGCATGGAAAATGTAAGTTCATCTTTTTCCCATATTTATATTAATTCATTTACTCATATTATAGATATGGGTACTGGGGAGGTGAATCTAACCAAAGTACTAGCTCATGCTAAGGCCAAAAAATCTAAGGTTGATAAGAGGGTGACTACCTCTGCAACTTCTACTCAGCCTGTTATTGTAAAGAAGCCAGCAAAGAAGGTTGTAGCGAAGCAGGTGGTAGTACAGAAGACCTCCCATCTACTTGAAAGGTGGAAGGAGAGTGAGAAGATACTGCCGACTAAGGTTATTCATTCTGAGGAGCCTCTGGTCAAGATTATTCAAACTTTTGTTGAGCCAAAGGATGATGAACATTGAGAGAGACATCTTGGCGAGGAGGATGAAAATGCCATTGCTGCAAAAGGGTTATCACTTGCAATTGAGGTAGTACCGAGTTTTGACAAAAGACCGGGGAAGGAATTCATTGGCCAACCACCTACCAAGAAATCTAGGGGCTTGGACAAAAGGTTGAAAGAGGCAATGCGGTCGAAAGGTCTCGGCATTAATAGTGTCAAATTTGTCCCAAATAATGAGGTTGGCGAGTACTTCATCCCTTGTTGGAGCTACCAAATTTTGGATACCGACTCGACCTAGGGAGACAGGATGAAATTTTTAGCTCTAATGGAAGGGATTATTCTTCTAAAAGATAGAGATATCACTAAGAAGGATGTTGACATGGTTAGCGGTTGCAATAAGGCCCATATTGTGGCCAAACTGTATGATGTGAGTATCCATAATCATTACATTTAATTATCGAATTTGTTTAGGTTTCTAACATGTTTCCTTTCTAGATGAGCAGCCACATTCCAATGGCTTTGGATGAGGCTAACAAAGAGGCAAGGAAGGTAATATCTTTTAGTTGTATCCATGTGTTATGCCCAATCATTCCTAATTGTGTTAAATAAATTTGCTGTAGAGAGTTGAGGATGCATACAATGAATCAAAAGCCTAAACTGCTGCTGCCAAGAATGCGAGGATAAGGGCTGAGATGGAGGCAAGAAAGTTATAAGAAAACCTTGCTACTAAGAAGTTAGCACATGACCTTGCATCAAGCCCTATTTTGATTTCCTTAATTTAACCTATATTAAATCCAGCCCACTTAATATAAATTATCTGACATTAAACTTAAGGAAATATTTTTCTTTAAATAAAATTTTAAAAATTCGAGTTGCCAACCAATTTAACTGGTAAAAAATAAAATTAGGGTTTCAAATGGGAAAACTCTAATTTGACTACTAGTCTACGGATATTCTAAAAAATTATTTGATTTTTAAAAAATTGAACTAGAAAAACTAAGTTTGGGGGCTAACCTATTAAGATTAAATTATCATGTGATTTAGAATATCTGCAAACTAAAAGAAATTGATGGGCTTTATTTTTGTAATTTTGCTAAAAATATTAAAATATACCTAAATAGGCAAAAGTAACTAAAAATGATTTTTTATTACAAATTTCTAAAAAGGGTATTTTTTTTTTTAATTTTTTAACGGTTGCCTTGAAGGTGCCCATATACTAGCTAATCGAGATCAAACCAACCGTAGTTATTTTTCTCATAAAATATTTAATTGAAGAGTTATTTTTATTTTGAAAACTGAGCCAGGTTTACGTTTGTTAATTTATTATTTAAAAACAATCCTAGAAAATCTAATTTTGCTAAATTAGACGAAAAAAACCTAACTATCTTTCCTTAAAAAAAATCAATTAAAAATTTTACTTTTCTAAAAAACCCTAAGTATCAAAAATATATTCTTCATTAAAAAATGATTTTTCAAGAAAAACCATATTTTAGCGAAAAATCTGCAAGAAAATAATTAATTAAAGAAAACCTGCACTTAAATAGAAAAAAATAAATTAAAAAAAAACAGAAAAACATAACTAATTAATACAAAATAAAATAATAAAAACTTATTAAAAATTTACCTAGGTTGGGTCGTATCAGTATTTGGTGAGCATGAGTGATAGCTAGGTAATGGTAGACGACTATGGACGTGTACTAGGTGATAGTGGGCGTGCTCTAGGTGTGTGTTGGGTAAGCGATGGGCGATAGTGAGTGAGACTAAGCATGAGTAAGGGTATGCATACGGGCGAGTGAGGGGCGTATTGAGGATGAGGCTTGGGTGACATACGGGCAGACAAGGGGTGTATTAGGGTGAGAGCCTGGGTGACAAACAAATGAGTGAGGGACGTATTGAGGGAAAAAGCCTGGCGAGTGAATGGGCGAGCAAGGGCGATGATACTGGTGAGAACCTGGATGATACACGGACGTGTACGGATGAGCACTTGGGACGAGCGATGGGCGATCAATGTAGCTAGGCGTATATTAGGGCGATCACAAGTGTATGTTAGGGCGACAATGGTGTAGGCGATGGGTAGTGGAATGGGCAATAGCGGCGGTAGCTTAGTGGTGCGTCTAGTGTTCTGGGTGGCGGTACTGGTATGTGTATTGGTTGCGGAGTGTGTGTAGTGGTGGCATATGGAGTATTGTGGTGTTTTGGAAGTGTGAGATTAAAAAGAAAATGCTTCCTCAATTACCAACTGACATGATATGTATAAGCTCAAAAATCGAATCTTTCATATCAAAGATATAGAAGATTTGATTGTGATTTAACCTAGATTCACCTTAACTTCTTGAAACCTTAGCTAGTTTGGGCTTTTCTTTTAAGGCTCGACCCGATCTAATTTAGCCTAATTAATTTAATAAATCCTGATATTGAGCCCCTAAATTGATCTACCCTAAAACTAATTGATTCAGCCCATCTCAATAACTGATCTTATAACTTAACTTAATCCAACTTGACATGACTTGACTCTTGACTCAACTTCCTACGACCTAACTTGATTTTCTTTTTTCTATGTTTTCATTATTATTTTTTTACTTTTTTTTATTTATTCATTAACCTAGCTCAATTAACAAAAAAAAAAAATGGTAAAAATGAGGTGTCTACAACTACCCCTCTTTGTAGTAAAGTTCAATTAGAACTTTGCTACAAAGACAAAGATATACCCATTTTTGCTAAACCCTACTTTGAATTAAGTTATGTTTTATTTTGATGAAGGATATCGACTTGAAAAGTTGATGCAAAGAATAAATTACTCATCTTGAAAGGACAGGGAAAATGAATGCCTGTCTCGAAAAAATAGAGCAAAAGGTTAAGGGGCTTATCTTGGAAGGATAGGGCTTAATGGTGTCCATCTTGGAAGGATAGAGCAAAAATTTCAAGGGGGCCTATCTTGGAAGGATAAAGCAAAATTTCAAGGGGGCCTATCTTGGAAAGATATGGCTCAATGGTGTCTATCTTGGAAGGATAGGGTAAGAACCATTGGAGGTAAAATTAACTTGTTTTGGTTTGATGGATAATCCAAAGATGATAGATCTCTCCAAGATTCCTTTTGGTTTGTGATTTGAAGAGGATAGATCTCTTCCAGATTGATTTTCAAAACAAGCTTAATTTCTCAAAAGATTTCTTTTCAAAGACTTTTTTCAAAATTATTTTTTCTGGGATTAAAGGATTTCTCAAATAGCAATTGATTGACATGCTTACATTGACTCTTGATATTTACTCTTGATATTTACTCATTCAATCAGCAAAATTTCTCTAGGGGTCTGTGCTTGCTTCTTCTTTATTTTTTCCCTTTTTCTTTTCTTTCTTCTTTTCTTTTCTTTTCTTTTCTTCTCTTCTTTCCATTGAATCTTGTAACTGAACCATGCCCATACCTTGAATTTGCTTGGTCCGATTTCAATTTCTACTCTTCATGACTTTTGACTAATAAATCTCTTGTCAAATGAACAAGATTAAATTATTAAGAACATTTGATTTCAATTTTTTTGGCGATTCAGATTCATTGGTAAGGGTTTTTTGTTTAAATTTATGAGGCTAAGAAACAGGGTATATTGGTGGAGTGTTTGTTGGTTAATGACTATCCAAATTCGAAAACATTTATGGATCAACTTTACTTGTAAACGATGAAAGATTAACTACAAACTATTCAAGAAAGATTAACTACAAGTTAAATATTCGTTTTCATAGATAATACAACTTGATTGGATCCGAATTCATTGGTCCTCTTAATTCCAGGCCATCTATCTCTATCAACACTAATGTATCTCCTGATAATACTCTTTTCACCACATAAGGGCCTTCGTAATTCGAAGAGAACTTGCCCCTAGGGTCTTTTACATTTGGTAATACTTTCTTCAACACCAAGTCTCCCTCTTTGAAGTACCTTGGGCGTTCTTTCTTGTTAAAGCTCGAATCATTCATTGTTGGTAGCATTGACCATGACATATTGCTGTAAGTCTTTTCTCATATAGGAGATTCAAATGCTCTATTCTCTTCTCTACCTACTTTACTTCATCGAGCTGAGTTTCTACCAATACTTAGAACGAAGGTATTTCTACTTCTACTGGTAGTACTGCTTCAGTTCCGTATACCAATGAATATGAGGTTGCACTAATAGAAGTTTTGACTGAGGTTTTGTAGGCTATGAGAGCAAAGGGAAGCATCTTATGCCAATTCTTATATGTGATCACCATCTTCTCAATGATTCTTTTGATGTTCTTATTAGCGGCTTCAATGAGTAGTTAACCTTCTTAAAGTTTTTCTATCTTTTCTATTAGCATCTTCAGGAAATTTGCCCATTTGAAGTAACTTCTTGATATCGTGATACTAAGGTTCTTTTGATCCTTTCCCTTCAACTGCAAGGCAAAAAGCCGGTTTTTCTTCCACCTAAATCTTCAAGGGTTGAATTTCTATTCCGTTTGTGACTTTCACCATTAACGCTAATGTAGCCAATGTGTCGACAAACTAATTCTTGATCCTTGAAATGTAAGTGAATAAAATCTCTTGGAATTTTTCAACTAGCTTGCTTAAATGTTCGTGATAAGGTATAATTTCTCATCCTTCATCTTATATTCCTTTAAGATCTAGAGAATTATATGGGAAGAATCTCCATACACTTCCAATTCTTGTATTTCCATATCTAGTGCCATTTTAAGTCCCAAAATATAGGCTCTATATTTTGTTATGTTGGTATATAGGAATGTTAATCTTGTCACCATAGGAAAATGGTTATCCTTAAGTGATACCAATATTGCTCCTATTGCACATTTAAACACATTAGCTGCTCTATTAAAATACATTTTCCATCCCAACTTCTCACTACTCAATTCGTTTGCCACCATTACATTTTCATCAGGAAATTGTGCTTCTGAACCCTCATCTTCATCTTCTAATGGTTATTTTGCCAATTGATCAGCCACTGCCTACCCTTTGACTGAACTCTGACTTACGTACTTGATATCAAACTCAGAAAGTAACAATTGCCACTTCGATAATCTCCCAATCAATGCCAGCTTTTCTACTAAATACCTTAACGGGTCATGATTTGTCAACAACTCTATTAAGTAATAGAGAGTGTACTGCCTGAGTCTATGCATCACCCATACGAAAGCACAATACGTTCTTTCCGCTTTAGAGTACTTTTGCTTGCCTTCCATGAATTTCTTGCTCAAATAGTATATAGGACGCTCTTTTCTTCCCTTTTTATCTTTTTGCCCCAACATACATCCAATCAATTCTGGGATAATCGTTAAATAAAGGATCAATAGCTATCTTTATGTGGAAGTGACCAGTATAGGAGGATTCATGAGATATTCTTTGATTTTAGCAAATGCATGTTCACATTCTTTATCCTACTCTATCACAGTATTATTCAACACTAGCACCACATTGGCCACCTAGTCGGGGTAATCTAATACTTCTATGAATTCGACTCTTAACAACTTCTTGACTTCTTCTTTAATTTTGAGGAGTAGATCTGGCCTAAATTGTTTAAGCTTTTGTCTTTTTGGTTTAATTTCTTTCTTGGTTGGCAACTTGTGAACCACAATAGACGAGTCTAAACTGGGTATATCTTCATAAGACCAAGCGAAGATATCTAAGTATTCTAATAACAATTGTGACAACTACTGCTTCTGATCATTCGTTAAATCACCACTAATTTTCAAATTTCATGGATTTTCCTCTGTTTCCAAATTAATCACATCTGTTGGTTTGTCAGTAATCACTCTACCCTGTTCGTGTTGATGCCAATTCTCTTGAATTTTGTTTGTAGTCTCAATATCATCTCTGACCTCTAACCTAGTAGGGTCGAAAGCGATATTAGTATTCCATCGTTTACATGCACGGGATATCTATTATGTTCATCATTTTTATCGTATCTAAGGAGTAAGGGAAAAAGAAAAGGACAACAAATAAATAACAAGGAAGATTTGATAGAAAGAAAGAAATGAATTTTATTGAATAAATTAATTCAAATTGTCTAACAAAAAAGACCTAGCTAATTGGACCAATTATCAAAATTGAATGTTCCTAATTAATCTAATTTTGTGTTTCTAGAGAGAACAATTCATGGGAATGAAAAACTAGTTGCACAAAGAAACTGGTACATCAATATCTTCTCTCCCTTTTGGATCGATGTTGCATTGCTGAGTCACGGCCTTAGATAAACCGGCTACTTCAGGTTCTTGAACATCAGATAGTGCTGGAAATGTTTGACGGATGTTCGGAAAATCCATGTGAGCATGGTACAGTTGATCCCCTCTTTTGCTCTGGGTTTTAGCCTTCATCTCTTGAATCTCCTCTTTAGTAGGCTCATATCTAAGCTCAAACGTTCCAATTTGCTGCTTGGGATATTTTAAATGACCCTGTGCCTCCTGTCTTGCTTCTTCGATCATATTGACTTCGTTAAAAATCTGTAACCCTAGCTCTTCGAATTCTTCATCTCCAACATAAGGAATAGTTGTTTCTTTGTAAATCTCATAGTCTTATTCCCCAAGAATAGTAACCAATTGTCCATCGGCTATGAACTTCACTTTCTAATGTAAGCTAGATGGAATTTCCATTACTAAATGAATCTATAGTCTTCCTAGTAAAAGATTGAAAGTTCGTGGGATATCAAGAACTTGGAAGGGGATAGTAAACACTTGCAAGCCAATTTCGACCTGCAACTCGATTTCTCCAATTATCTCCCATTTTGATTCATCAAAAGCCCTTACTGAAATCCAGCTGGGCTTTATTTCAGTTGCCTTTACACCAAGTAGATTTAACGTCATCAATGGATACATGTTCAATGATGACCCATTATCTATCAGAACTCAGGTAACTACTTTCCCCACACACTTAACCACTATGAAGAGAGGCTTTGTGTATTGGTCTCCTTCTTTTCCTAGCTTGTCTTACGAAAATGAGATCAGATCCATTGCAAATATTTAATTTACCACTAACCCCAATTTTTTCATAGAAATCCCTTCAGGTACCTTGACCTCCTTTAGAATTTTAATTAGTGGCTCTTTATGAGTATTTGATGACAATAGCAAGCCTATTAAAAAAATTTAGGTTGGTACCTTAGTTAGCCAATCCATTATCTTATATTAACTGGCCTTCATTATCTTCTTAGCAACATTCTAATCTTTTTCTTTCATATCTTTAAACATTTTTTGAGAAGCCTCTTCCATAGTGGATTTCCTCTTAGCTTCCTCGTGCTGATCATAAACTCGTCTTGAGCGAGTAAGCCCACTGACTATGGGTAATGAGGCCCTCGTTGTTTGATTTACTGCTTGGTAATCCAAAGGTGCTACTTTATAATTCTCTAGGGTTATTAGGATATTGAAAGCAATCTTCTTAGGCTTTCCTAATTCTTCAACTTTCTTCGTCTTTCTGTTATATTAAAAAATCAATCCCTTGGGCCTATCTCTAATCATTCTAACCATCCTAGCTACCTTCTTGGCTTATGCGATGAGTTTGTCCTCTTTCTTAAATTCTAGACCTAATCCAGTGGGCGTGGCATCAGCATATATGGCGGGTGAACTGGCGTAATCCACCAAATACTCAAACTTCCTTGTTGGTTCTCTTAGCGTGTCAACCGTCAGATCCCTGGCTTTATATCTCTTTCTAAGCTCTCTCTGAGTACTTCTCTTTTACGGTTTTGGAATTGTCATAGCCATGATATTGACTTTCTTTATCTTTCTTTCCTTAAGTAGTTGATATATTGATGGTTTGGTTTAGGTCCTATCTTGGAGATTTATATCTTGCAAGTAACCAGCCTTCCTCAGATTCCATGCTATATCTTCAATAGTATGGGGAGATTGTTTAGGTCAATTTTTGGTTTAGAAGCTTTAGCAAACATCGTATTGATCGAATGTCCATGATTCAGTAGAGGGTTGTTAGCCACATTGGGAGTGGGAGTCTAGATGAAATCTAATTGAACCAATTTGGCATCAATAAGATCCTAGATTTTATGTCTAAGTCTCCAACATTGGTCCGTAGAATGCCCCACTTACCCAAGATGATAATCACATTGAAGCTCTAGGTTATAATCCTTCAGTCTTTTCCCTTCTCTTGATATTTCAAATGTCAAGAGATTCTCCTTCCTTAATCGTGTGAGAACCTAACTTAGAGGAATGGGAATATGTGTGAACTATCTTCTCTATAGGTGGTTGTTCCGATTTGGACTCGGCGAGGATTAGATCCTCTAGTCATAGCTATTAAGGATGTGGGCTTGATAAAGTTGTTAGTATCGATAACGTTGATAGTGATTTCCTTTGCTTTGTTGGAAAATCTTAGGGGAGGTGTCTTCTTTTCAGCAGTTCTAAGATTAGGGAGCCTTCCAGTAGCAATGGCTTTCTCAATTTAGCTTCCTCAATTTGGCTTCCTCACGCTATAATTTTTGCAAAATTGGAAGCAGTATGCCTAACCAAGTGTTGGTAATACGAGCTTCCAAGAGTATTAATGAAAGTGAAGGTTAGATCCTTTCCATTTAAGGGTGGAGTCACCCTTGCTGCTATGCCCCTCTATCTTTGGGCATATTCTTTAAAATTCTCATTGGTCTTCTTTCATAGATTGTTTAGATCTTACATGGACGGGGCCACTTTACTGTTGAATTTATATTGGTTGTAGAAAGCCTAGACCATCACCTTGTCATACTTCGTATATTTCCCAATTTTCTTAATGTACAACTTAGTGTAGGGTGAGGAAATAGTCCTGCAAAAGAAAATGAAATGCTTGGTATCAGGGCTAGTCTGGTGCAGCCACTTTAATGCCTAAATTAATAGGGTGATTTTGTATGGAGAGTATGTTAGTAAAAAGTGTTAGAGAGCTCTTACAGAGTTTCCTTCCAATATTTATAGGTGGTTGTAGTATCTAAGGTAGTTTTTGGAACAACTGGTAACATACATGGAAGCCTCTTAATTTGACATCTCCCCTAATATGTAGGAAGAGCAGGCGATTATGTAATATAGCCGTACTTTTGATAACCATTTGTACCATAGACTTGAATTCAAACCAAGAATGCATTTATAATACTCAGCATAAATGTTGTTTGTCATCCATCCAATGGTATGCCGAGAGATTTGACTACCTGACATATTGGTGGCTAAATGAATAAGCATATCAGATGAGAAAAAACCGACTATCAACAATAGGTATCCTATACCTAGGATCGATGACATGCTAGATGAGTTTAGTAGAGCAAGAGTATTCTTTAAGATTGACCACAAATCTGGGTACCATTAGATTCGAATGCGTGAAGGTGATGAGTGGAAGATTACATTCAAGACATGAAATGGTTTTGTATGAATGGTTTGTAATTCCATTTGGGCTATCCAACGCGCCGAGCACATTTATGCGCCTAATGAATCATGTGCTTCAAGAATTCGTAAGGAAATTTGTTGTAGTTAATTTTGATGACATTTTAGTATACAACCCCGACTTAGAGATTCACAAGGAGCATCTCTAAAGAGTCCTTGCAAAACTCTGAGCTAAACAACTCTATGCTAATCTGAAGAAATGTGATTTTTTCTTGATCCCAGGTGATCTTATTGGGGTTTGTTGTGAGTAGAGGTAGCATTTAAGTCGATGATGAGAAAATAAGAACGATTGTAGAGTGGCCTGAGTTGACCTGCTTTATAGACATAAGAAGCTTCTACGCTTAGCATCATTCTATCGTTGATTCATAAAGGATTTTAGTACGGTTGTAGCCCTGCTTACTAAATTGTCAAAGAAGAATATTAAATTCAAATGGGGAGAGAGAGATAGGAGGAGTTTTGAGGAAGTGAAAGAGAGGTTAACTAAAGCCTTCGTCTTAGCTCTGTCGAGCTTTGACAAAGTGTTTGAAGTAGAGTGTAATGTATCTAGACTAGGCATATGAGCTATGTTGACATAAGAAGGCTAACCTATTGCCTACTTCAGCGAGAAACATCGAGGAGCTACACTCAACTATTCTATCTATGACAAGAAGTTCTATTACTTAATTCGAGCCTTGACAGTACGACAACACTATCTACTACTTAAGGAATTTGTGATCTACATTGATCATGAATCCTTGAAATATTTAAAGAGCTAACCAAAGTTGTCTTAGAGACAAGCTAAATGGGTTGAGTTCATGGAGGGATTTTCTTATCTCATAAAATACAAGAATAGAAGGAACAACGTAGTGGTCAATGCCTTATTGAGACGACATACCCTCCTGACTGAGTTGCAAATAAGGCTACTTGGTTTTTCAACCATAAAGGAATTATATGGTGAAGACCTATACTTTGGTCTTATCTACACTCATTGTGAGGAAGGATGAACATTAGACGACTATCATAGGGAAGACAGATACCTATTCAGGAAGAGAAGGCTATGTATCCCGACTTGCTCCATGAAAGAATTACTGGTGTGCGAGGTGCATGGAGGAGGATTAACAAGACATTTTGGCCAGTGCTGAACCCTTGAAGTACTGTCTGCGAGATTCTTTTGGCTAAGAATGATGAGAGACATGCAGTCCATACTGGAAAGGTATACGAGTTGTAGGAAGGAAAAGAGCTAAGTTGAGCAAGGACATTACTTACTCTTGCTTTTCCTAACCAAACCATGATCCAAGCTAAGTGTGGTCTTCATGTTAGGATTGTCAAGGATGTCCTGAAGGAAGGACTCCATCATGGTGTAATAGGAATCAACCCCATGGACCGATCACAAGAAGTCGAGTTAAAGGACTTCAAGGGCTTGTACGGAAAATATTAGCTCTAAGCCATAGCTGAGATGGGGACTCCTATCCTGATCCAACCACCTGCCGATCTATCTCTCAGATCCTCATATGTGGCTAACATGTTCCTGCCCAGCAGCGAAGTCCGAATCCAAAAGATAGCTTTGAACTAATTAAGCCAAGCTAACAACCTAACCCATTAGCATCTAACTGCAAGATAGCTGACCCTTTTGCTAGGTTGATTGGCTTCCGACCTGATCCAGATTAGGTTAGCTCTTGACTGTAATGTATTCTTACTTTCACCTACGTTGTACCATATCCTAGATGTCTAGCCACCAAGCGATACGTGTCTTCTAACACAATATTCTAGAATGATTCTTTATTTTTTGTACTGTATATTCTTTATTTCTTTTACCCCTCTTAGTATGTCTTATATAAACTAATGTAGAATACCTCTTTTGTCTTTTCATACATGTAAAGTAACCATAGTAAAGGGTATATAAAACCCCATTTTCCTCGTATATAGAGGATCCAGCTAATATATAGAGTTATTCATTTGAGCAACCTTAGTATTCTTGTTATCTCTTAGCTCTTATCTATTTCCTTTAGCAAGGAGTAATGGTGAATGACCTTTCAGTTCAGACTGGTGTGTCATATCTGATGAATTTTAGGCCGAGTAGGATTAAGTGGTGAGTCATATCCATTTAGTAGGTGCCCAAGTTTTGCTAGTTTCTTATCTATTTCCTTTTCGATTTTTTTATTGTAGTGCTTCTCTGTGTATATGACCTTGGAGACGTATAAGCTTCACTAGTAATGGAGCACGGTTCCGCGAAGGAGTGTGTGAAGTCGCAATGAAGTTTTTATTCACTTTACTGTTAGTAGTTGCTGTATTCCTTTTATAGGTACTGCAGTGTATTGGTGTGATAGCAAATGTGGTTTCATTCTTACTTTATTTTTCATCATGAAAATAGAGCGAGTTCATTTCTACTGTGTTTAGTGACTATTGGATATTAAGGTTATTTCTAGTTTGTTAATCTATTCAAAAAAGTTTTACACTATGTCGGATTCAAGTGTTTAGGGAGTTATCGGTGACCAAGGTAGTAGTGCTCAACCTGGTCAGCGTCATAATGGTAGTAACACCCTGGGGTCCATTGATGACAGACTTGATAGCTCATAAACCTTGTTGAGAGTCTAGTCAAAACAATGCAAATAAATAGGAAATAACTCTAGGGTGTACAACCACCTAACCTATAAGAGAATGCCCCTGAGAGACCCCATGGCCAAGGCAATCAAACCAATCGCCCAATTCGACCATAGTGAGCTGGAGGAGTAGCGAGCTAAGTTGCTAGACGAAGATTGGAGTTGGAAGACATTGAAGAAAAAGATGAAGAACTGGATCTTGAAGAATTTGGGAAGGAAGGAGAGGAAGTTGACTATTACCTATTACCAGGACTAGGACGCCGAGCTTCTTAAGGGTTAGAGAATGTCAAGGTCTAAATCTTGCCCTTCAGTGGAAGTGGAGATGTTGATGAATACTTAGAGGGGGAAGAGAAGGTTGAGAAGGTTTTTGATTGTTATGAATATATAGATACTATCAAGGTACGACTTACTACATTAGAGTTTACTGGGTATACGACAATGTAGTGGAAAAATTTGAATGCAACCCGAGCAAGGGATGGAAGATGAGGTGTTAAAACTTGGGATGAGATGAAGAGGTTATTGAGGGGTAGATTTGTGCCCGAGACGTACCTACAAGATATGTTTGCAAAATTGCAAAAGCTTTACCAAGGAAACCAATCTAGTGATGACTATGTTAGAGAGTTCTAGATGTTGATGACCTAAGCCAACGTGGAAGAACCAGAAGCTCATACAGTATCAAGATTCATTTCTGGACTTAAGTATGAGATTCACAATATCGTTGAAGTACATAGGTTTTATACCTTGGAAGAGGCAATCAAGATTTCATAGAGCGTTGAAAAGCAAAGGAGAAATTTTCTTGGCTAACTTGGGCAAACATTCTCCCAAGCTCCCGTATTACGCCGATTTGTTCTATTCGAGCTAAGGAGGCTATACTGAGGTGAGGAAAGTAATGACTGACTCGATGAATGCTAAGCAGATTGACATAGCTGAGCCGAACAATTGAGCCAACCTGAGGCTAGGCCAACCTTGAGAACCTATGAGAAATGCTAGCCATCAGGACGAAAGACCAGCGAGGTAAAGTGTTTTAAATGCTTAGGCTTCAGACACATGGTTGCTGAATGTCCAAACCGGTATGTTACGATACTCCGAGGAGACGTGGTAGATAGTACTGACGAGAGTGACCCCGAGGAAGAAAAGAATGTTGGAGAATCCAAAGTAGAAGAGGAAGAGGAGACCTATGTCTATGCTAACCAGGGAGAAGTAATGACCCTTGTATTGAGATGAGTCTTGAGTTCCTTGCCAAAACTTGAGCAAGAACAGTGAGAGAATTTGTTCCATACCAAGTGTACAGTCAAAGGCCAATTATGCATAATCATAGTGGATGGAGGAAGTTTTACTAGTGTGGTTGTGCAATCATTTGTGTAGAGGTTAGGTCTACCGGCCACAAGGCATCCCCAACCTTATAAGCTGCATTAGCTTCATGATAAGGGTATTTTGCACGTGACTGAACTAGTGATCGTATTGTTCAATGTCGGAAATGTATACAAGAATGAAGTAGTGTGCGATATCATCCACTTGGGAGCTTCACATTTATTGCTTAAAAGACCTTGGTTACTAGATCAATGTATTACGTATGACGGGTATAAGAACACCTATGCCTTTGTTAAGGATGGAAGGAGGATGGTGTTGTAACCCTTAATCCTGTCCCAAGTAAATGAAACCCATAATTAGCTCATTCGAGTTAGCAAGAAAAGGGCCCTTACGATGCTATTGAGAAGACTAATGAACCAATGTTTTTGTTGGTTAGACAATTGATGGAGATGAAGGAATTGCAGGAAGTCTCGAAAGGAATCCGATGCTTGTTAAATGAGTTTTTCGAGCTATTTTCGGAAGAACTACCTTGGAGATCCTGGTTCAATCCATGGAAGGTGCAAAATGTATCTTTTATTTTCTTTTCTCACTTTATTGCCATGTCATCACTACGTCACGGGCTACGTCATTGCTACGTCATTTGCCAACTCACTTCTAAGCATGGTAAATACATTCCGACATACTTCGGCACATTCATATACGTGTAGCTATGTATTTGGCACTACATATTGTCCAGGTTCGTCCAATCCAAAATTGAAAGAAAATCATATTGCATTTAATTTTTTCCATCCTTAATACGATTATGACACCTATAAATAGGGGTCTATTCTTCATTTTCAAAACACAACAAAAACTTCAAAACACTTTAGAAAAGCAAAAATCAAAGTTTCCTCTCTTTAGTACGATTCCTCTCTTTCTAGGATAGCATTCCCTACGGTGTTTTTACGAAAACCATCACCATCGGATTTCTCGAGCCGACCAAGCCAACTCCAAGCCGATCTAAGTTGAAGAGAGCTAATCTAAGTTGAAGTGAGCCAACTCAAGCCGAAGTGAGCCTATTCAAGCTGCTAAAGTGAACTGATTTGAGCCATTCGAGTCAATCCGAGCCGACCTGGTTTTTATTTTTTATTTTTTATTCATTTGTTTATTTGTAAATGTTATAAATGAGAAAAAGAAATAAAAAAGAAAAAAAGAATGAGAAAAAAAAAGAAAGAGAAGAAAAAACAAAAAGAGAAAAAAAAGAAGAAAGGAAGTAGTCTATTTATTTATTTTAATAGAAATAGATAGATTAAGTATAAAATAAATAAGATAATATAATAAAAATAAAAATAAATAAATAGGTTAGTAAACCAAAATCGTTCTCACACTTAGAAAAATTAAGTTTTCTAAAAATAAATGAAAATAAATAGACCTTTTTCCAAATTAGGTCTATTTTAGAGTTTCCAAAAATAAAACACCAATTAGGATCCTTTAAAAGAATTTCCTTGGATAAATTGAACCAGGTAAAAACATAAATGCGACCCTTTTTCAAAAATTAAAATCAAACCACCCACTAAATTTTTTTTCATTAAATGAACTATGGAAGTCTGATCCCGAATAGCGGGTATGTAGGTACCCATATGCAAGCACAGGGTGAGTTAAAATATGGAAAGTTTTATTTTTTATATTTTTAGATATTTATGTAAATTAATTAATTTAGCCGCACGTACCATAATTAGATGTTTTTTATAAATTAAAAAGGGCATATTTGAAAAGTAAAGTTAAATTCAGAAAGTTAAAAAGTGGTACCCGTTTAGGGTTTAATAAATTAGCCCCCAGACCTAAATCTTTGGTTTTCAAAAAAGCCGTTTTACAAATTGGTTTTTTAATCGATAGACCAGTAGCTAAGTTATAATCAATTTACCCAATTAGTTATAACTTAACCCCTTTTCCCGACTCCGATGGGGTGGTGACTCCAAATTTTTTTAAGTTAGAAAAAATGATCTTCTTTAAACCTTAGTCGAGGATCAATATTAAACGGGTAGAGTTTAGTACTGATTGGTTTAAAGAAGACAAAATTTTATAAAAAGAACCAGGAGGGTGAAAAACCAAGCTCGACAAAACCTATAGTTCTAATACCACTAAAACTTATCACGACCTAATAGTATTGTTGTCATGGTAAATTATCATGTACTGCATAAAGATCTCCAATCAACCCCTTGTTGATTGTTGGCTTTTCATACGACACATAATGCTCCTTCCACTATATGTTATCACTAAGTCCATTGATATATAATATTGAGTAATTTAACTAAAATTTACTTCTTTGATGTAAATTAATTGAGTAAACATGTGGATTCCTTGAATTTCACACCAAAAGAATATTACAAATGGATACAGTTTGTATAGGAATCTACATTAGAAACTTCTATCTATAAAATAGACTAAAAATTAAAGGTAAATGATTATCTACAAAAGTCTATTACAGAAATCTCTACTTCACTCCCTAAACACTTCATTCCATCTCCAAATGAGACTTACCTTGGGAATTCCTCAATTTGAATGTATGAGGAGATGGTCCTGCATCAACAAAAATCTATCAGGGTATAAGCTTATGCTTAGTGAGATAAATCCCTTCATCAATACTACATGAGAAAAATTTATTTAATGCACAAACATATAAATGTAGGATCAATTAGTCTACTAAACAATATATGCAGTAGCTTAGGAATTGCATGTAACTTAGAATTATGCCCTCTATAGTCGGGGTTGGAGATAATTAACTGGCATAAACCAAAATCCGGGTCCTAGAACTTAGGTTTTATATCGATTGCACTATTGTGCTTAAGTCAAAACAAAGCCATATATATATATATAACGTATATAATATACTTTCTTTTTGAGCAACAAATTATATTTTCAAAATCCCAAGTCTAGCGGTGTGGTAGCCTTCACAATCCATAAACATATGCTCTAAGCAGAAGCTACAAGATACGGCCCTTCGCCAATGGTTAGCATCTCTTGGCATCTAGTAAGCCAGTCAGCTTAGGATAGAGACTCAATAAAATGATGGCGTAGCTCATGCCCAATCCTGCAGGAAGCTCTCCTCTTGCGAATCCCTTCCCATCTTTTGCGTGAAGTGGCAGTTAGTGTCGTACGATGTAATTATGAGAAATGCATGATTCATTGAATTTTTTAATCATATAAGTATTTGATTTTATTTTCATGGTGATCAGACAATTTCATTCCATACAACTGTACATATATGTCATTACAAATAACTCCCATTAACATTTGATTAACAAGTCCTGGTATTCAATCATAAATTCACACATATGCATTTCCCATATCCCACAAGCATCTGAATTCCATATATGAATTTATGTGTGTCTACTTTACAATCAAAATCAAGTAAGGAGTCATCAAGAATTCACTCACTCAACCATGCAGATTAATCAAAATAATCTAGGGGTAAGTTGTTTCCAAGAGCTGGGTCCCTTGGACATTGCAAATATAATACTATAAGGATTGGAAATAGAATTTGGAAAACTAAGCTAAAACTCTTCAAGTTATACTTTTGACTTAGTTTCGTATTTTTCCTGGTTTTACTTAAAATTTCAATCATATATAACTTTCTCATTTTAAATCTGATTTTTATGATCTTATAGTCAATCTTCATTGTTTCAAGTGTACTTTAACGTGGTGAGGTTAGATTTTTGATATGAGTCACACAAATCTACCTATAGGTTAGAACAGTTGCAATCTTCATGATTTGGAGCACTTTTGGGCTTTGTTTGGTTATTAGGCTTTTTGATAACTTGGGAAGTTCTTTGGGCTTGGGATTAGGATCTTATTCTAGGCTTAAAATACTCTTTAAGATCAAGTTTCCAACTTTAATTTACACTCCTAAGGCTAACAACAACTTTTTGGTCTTTCAAGTGGGCTTAAGTTATCAAATGAGTTTTTTTTTTTTTTTTTTATCTAAATCAAGGATAGTCACTTTCTTAGGCTTAGGATGTGTCTTCAGGGATTTTTGAGAGTCTTAAAACAACTTTTATTCTTAGGGTAAGTTGCTGGTCAAAAATTTAATGAGGGTTCAACTTGGAGGTTAAGGCCCATTTTGGAAGTTTTAGGCTTTATACATTTATCGTACTTGCCTTGGTTGATCTTTTCACTTTGTTTACTTATTTTTTATCATATTTTCAAGTGTCTTTTAACATAGCTCTAGATCTAGTTGTGTGAATCCAAGTGGTTCTTGCTTGGTTTTTTAACTTGTTTCCGCATTTTCTCAAGTTTAAGAGTTAGATTATGAACCTAGGCCACTTATATTCAAATATTGACTTAACTTCTTTTCCATAAGATGATTACTTAGTTCACACTTTACATGAAAATAGTAAACATTATACTTATCACGGATTTCATATCATAGTTCATGTCTTATAAAGTTACTTTCCTCATAAAAGCTCCATGTAATGGATCTTCCTTTACCTAAGTCTACATTTAAGCATGTTTAGCTTAATATAAGTGAAAATAACATCCAAATTACCTACAACTCCTTATGTCCAGCATGCTATCTCTTCATTCAAGTGCTCATTTCATAATTTTCTTGACTAAAAATCTTTCATTCTAAGTGTTAAACAAGTATCTCTACATAGCATTAACTTTACATGCTCATTTTTCAACTTTCATGTAAAGGTTTTGTGAATTTGCTTCTAAGGGTGGTCTTTGATATTTCATCAACTTATGATTATACTAATATCCTCAAGAAAACATGGTCTCCTAACAGGAAATATTAAGCTAGTAACACGAAGAAACACTTACTCGTCTACAAAACAAAAATACAATGGTTATGCATTAAGTTTCTACTTAAGCTTCTTATTTTACTTTCTCTTTCTTACAACCTTTTTGGAAACTTGAGTTCTAGTCCTTTGAAGTGGGGTTTAGAGATTGCTCTAAGGATCTTAAAAGTAATTTTGGCAATTGACAAATGGAATCCACAAAGTGGAGTTTGATGCTGTGAGTTTGGGAGCTTTGAAAGTGGCAGCAATGTTGATTTTGTAAGGTTTTTGTGTTTCCTCATTTGGGTTGATTTTAAAGTGAGAGAAATGGGAGTAAAAATAAAAGTGAAAGTAAGGGATATGAAAGAGAGAGTGGCCGGTTGTATGGGGGTAGGCAAGTGTATTTAAGAAGCTTGATTTGTCGTCTTGTAGCTTGCACAAATGCCAACATTTGACAATACTAGATGATGTAAGCATTAATTGGTGAATAGTAGTGTATAAGACAAAGTGATTGATGGATGGAAGCTAGGGCAAGGCCTCCCTTTCTAGCCTTGTAAGAACCAGCCATTAGGCTTACTTTATGGTATGGAATTGTCTTATCTTCTTTATTAAAGTTGAGCGTATGAAATCTCGTGATATCTTGTCCGTATGTAGTATAAGTTATGGTGAGATAAAGAAAGTATCTTATCACTAGTTTTTGATAAGTTATCAATTGATAATTGATTACAACTCTCCTTTGATAAGTCATTTAGGGTAATTGGTTGGTTCACCTATTCACATGTAATAGGTTTAAGCATGAGGATAAGGAAATTATCTTATAAAAAATTCTTTTAGAGTTTGCTTCTTAAATTGTTTTGTAAATTATGATTTAATTCTTATAAAATTATGAAAATTTATGGGGTTGAATAAAATTATTCAAATTATATTATCAATTAGTCGCTTAGGATTATAATTCCTTAATTGTTTTAGGGTTTAGGGTTTAGGGTTTAAGGTTTTGGGTGACTTTAGAGTCTCCAGTTCTCGTATTCAAGTTTTATCAATGGTAACTTTCAAATTGGGAAATTAGATTCTTTTTTACATTTAAACTTGAATTCTTAGTTTAGTTGATCCTTAGGAAAATTTAGGGAGTACTCTAAGTTGATTGACAAGCCCACTAAAAAGTAAGGTTTACAACATATGTACATATACACAAATTTCTTATACTTAAATATTGTGTAAAAATGTAATATAACATGTAGACATATACATGAGTAGAATTATGTGTTTGTACATATATAAACATATGAAATTCCATTTCATGTATAGTTAGTCTTAATTTAAGATAAAACATCCCTAAATACTAATATTTCTACAAAATACATATATACAGTTGGTACATGAAATTTAGCAAAATACATACACAAGCATGTATGTACAAGAATACATAAAGATAATTATTACAAAAATAACATAATATACATACTATTTATTTACTCCACCCAATAATTTGATGACTATTTGATTGTAAAGCTTCTTCCTCCTCTTGAGTGTTGAAATAAGTTGGTGAAAATCCAAAGTGAAAGAGAAAGGTAAAGGAGTTTTCTTGACTTGGAATAAATGTATATGTATGGTCTCATCTTTGTGTTGTTGACTTTGAAAACAAGATGAATATTGTATTTTCTCCAACTAATCGTGGAAGTTATAGGACAAGGGGAAGAATAAAAGAAAAAGCAAAGGAAAAAGTAAGTTGAGGTAATTATGATTTGACTAAAAGCTTATCTATTAACTTGTCTTGTTACACATAAATTGCACATAGTAAAATAAAATACACAACCCACTAGTCAAACAACATTTTGGAACTTCATGTGGCAGTAAAGGGAAAATGTAAAGAAGAAAAAGGAAAAGAAAAAGAAAGAGGAAAGGAGGAAAAGAAAAGAAAAGGAAAAAAAAAAAGAAGAAGAAATTTTTGGAATTTCTAAATATAAAAATCATAAAATAATGTCGAATTTTTACAAAATTTATTAATTTAATTATTAGCCGTTACATTTAAATATTTAAAAGTTATTTCAATGCATTTGTTGATAATTTTATATGATTACGTAATTACGTGTATTGTTCAATAATTGTATTTGTTTGAGGTTTTATTACTATTAGGATAAATTTATTCATTTCATAAACTTAAAGTTATGGTTTTCAGATTTTTATCAAATTTGAGTTCCATTTTGGGTATTTACGTGTACTTAAGGTTTAGAATTTTTGTACATGATTAAAGTTTCGATCAAATTTTAGTGTTTTTATTACTTATAATATATTCAATTTCATAATTTAATAAAATTTTTATCTTGCTTGACCTTAATGACTTATGAAATTATTTACAGTACTAGAATTCAATTTTATTCACAATTAGCAAAATTCGTGAGGTTTACAACTATTAATGGCATTCAATAGATTCCTTAACGACACATTAGACATCAAAATAAGTAAATATGGTGGCAAAGGTCGCCAATCTTAAGCATTTGGATGGACAAAAAGCATTAGCTACTTTTCCATTCACTAAGACATGGCAATTGATAGTCTTTACATTACTCATCACCCAATTTACCCATTGGTTGCAAAAGCTTGATTTCCTAAGAACACTTTCTAGCAAGTCTCATTCTACCCTATCATATGCCTTGTTCATATTTAGCTTGAAAGTACTCTAACAATTGTTCCTCTCCTTTTTAGTTTCAAAGAAGTAGAAATCATCATGAACTACTAGAAAATCGTCATGGATCATCCCACTAGATATGAATACACTTTGATTTTCAATAACTAGAGAGTTAAAAAATTCTTTTAATTTGTTAAGTAAGACTTTAGAAAAGATCTTGTACTCAAAATGACATAAACTAATGGGATAGAAATGAGACACAAACTTAGTATTGGAGACTTTAGGAAATAGGACAATATTTGTTTTGTTAATAGATAATAGAAGATTACATGAAGAACAAAAAAAAAAAAAAGAAAAAATACTTTGAATAGCAATTGTAAGGTTAGGGCCACTAAACTCTTAATATGTTTGATAGAAAATACTAAAGGAACCATCTAGGCTAAGGCTTTTAGGGGGGCTATATGAAAAGCAGCATCCGTAATCTCCTCAATAGTTACTAGACTCCTTTACCTTAAATTCATGCCATCAATAAAAATTGCTTCCTCCCTAAGACTTCAATGCATTCTTGTCTTTCATTAGAATTGAATAACCTCTCATAAAACGACTTAAGCTCCTCCATAATGCTATGCTCATTAATCCATCTCTTGCCCCCACTTTAGTGCACAAAACCTTATTCTTCTATCTTATGTGAATGGTAGATCTATGAAAAAAAAAAGAAGTATTGTGATCTCCCTCTCGTAACCATCTTATCCTCGCTTTCTGTCTCCAAAATTGCTCCTCTTGCATATATAAATCATCCAGTCCCTTTTGATCTGCAACTCCTCATCAAAATTTCCTTCTTCCATATCTTGCTCTTAGCTTAATTTCTCCATCAAAGAACCGATTTTGGTACTAAAATTTGGGACTTCTCCTATCTTCCATTCACATAATGCACCTTTACATCTTCTCAAATTTTACTCCAATGCCTCCACATTTGCATCACCATTCTCATGCTACATATTGCAAATTAGTCTCTTGGAGTGCATAAGAAGTCCAAAGAGTTTCAAATCTAATGTTTTTACACCATTGATATTTGAATATTTTTGGTTAATGAGTAATGCAGCATGACCCAAATCATAACTTGGCTTATGAGCCACTTGAGTATTCGAGAAAGCCTGAAGCCATTCTCTCAAGAACATGGCTTTATCTATTCTTTCTTTGATAAGGATCCCATCATATCACTTATTACACCATTTAGTGCGTTTAAAATCGATATCAATCAAATTGGTATCATAAATCAATTACTTGAAAGTAAAAATCTTCTTGCTATGTTTTCTTCTCCTACTCTACTTCTCATTTTGGCTCATAATATCATTAAAATCACCCGTACACATCTAAGGCACACTAATTTCTATAGCAATTGCTCTAAGAGCATCCTAGATCCTTTTGCATTCCTCAAAATCTAGATTTCCATACACCTATAAGATCTAACAAAGACCGCTTTCATCTTATTTGGCAAATGTTGAGCTTATTGAGTTTTGGAACGCTACACTAAAAAACCACATGAAATCCCTATTAGGTTAACATATAAATAATTTAGGAATCTCAATTAAGATTTAACACAATCAGTTATATTCTATTGCACATTGTTTCCATTAAAAATATAACATTAGGTTTGCACCTCTTATGTAGCTCTCTTAGTTGTTGAATTGTTATGTGAGGCCCTAGGCCTTAACAGTTCCATGCAATTGCGCTCATTGACCCCTTGTAGCCAGTTGCCAATGCCATAATTATTTTGAGGATCCATAACAAATTTTATTGGAACATCTATTAGCATCAACTAACTGTTTGAGTGTCTAGAATTTTCCTTACCATGCTTCTCCTTTCTCCTTTTAATACTGGTTGTAATCCTTTACCTCCTCTTTTTTGGGGATACCAATGAAGAAGGCCCAACTTCCATAACTAAATGGTTATCTTTGATCTTCTTTACTATCTTATGATCATGTTATCTTACTTTTAAGAGATAGGTTTTGAAACACCTTAGATAAAGCATGGTTTGTAATTGTAACTCAAAATGAGTGATTTTTCCAACTTTAAAACCTACATTTGTGCATAAATTTAGTAAAAACTTGTCATTTTTACATAAAATTAGAGTTTATGTACAAAGTAGACCAACTTGTGTAAAATTATAAAAAATGCATGAAAGATGATTAATTTTTAAGGAATTTAATTATTTATATCATACATGTAGGTGCATGGGGCTACCAAGGTCTTGGTAGCCCCATCATTTGATCTAGAGGCTAAGGAATGTAAGAATTTAGCATATTGGTCAATCAGTAGCCATATTATTGATCGATTAGTATACCTTAGAGTATCAAGGGTATATTAGCCTAACTACCAATTGAACGTGAAGAGAGGCTAAAGGTAAGCATAGAATGGTCAAGAAGGATTTTGTCCTACCGATTGGTTGATAATACAAACTTAGGTTTAGTAAGAGAGAAATGTAATGTTTGAGAATTTTACACCTATCGATCGATGGGTAGGTCACTACAATAAAAAGCTGCATTCTATAGCTCACAAAAAAGGGGGACTGCATTTCCTTTTCTTCTTCTTAGCTTAGGGTTTTGTATTATACGGTACTTTTAGGCTAGAGTTAGGTATTTTTGATGGATTACGACTTGGGAATGTACAAGAAACATCATTCAAACGTAGATTAAAGCTAAGGATACTCTTGTTCATGGTGTTTTCTCTATTTACTAGACTTCTCATGTTTTGGATGTTGTTTATCTCCATATTCTTGTTGCACTTAATGAGATTAATGAATCTTTTGTGGATTATTATGTGGTTGTTGTGTTGTTTCTATGTATTTTGAATAAGTTATTGATTCTAGTTATTAAGAAATTGTTTCATACGTAGGAATGCTTGTAGATTGGGATTTATATCTTGAAACATTGATTCTATTCATTTGTGTAACTAGCTAGTGTGGATTAGGACTTGATACATTCTCTTTCAACTTGGGTTTGTTGCATTCACCAATTAAGGATTCACTTGCAATGTGGGTTAGAGGAATAGCACAACTATTACGTTAATTGACGATTCATGTGTTTGGTTCATGATCATATTCATCTTGAGAGTTGGAATCCTATGTTTATTGTAAATATGTTAGTTCATAGTTGTAATTATATAAATATCAAAACTTAATTGCTTTGCTTGGATTGGAGTAGCAAGTCACGTCTAGTCCTTAGTTTTAGTCCTTCTCCTTGAGGAAATGACTTGGTGAATACTTATCAGTTTTATTGCTATAGATGATCCAACATGTTAGTCGGTTAAGGGTTTGACATCGTTTTAAAAATTTCAATCTATAAAATTTGTATCTAAAAATGTCCAGTGTTTGTGTTGATTACCTATCAGTTTGACTAACCATCACTCTTCACAATGGTTGCATTCTCCTCATTTGATTTATTGGAGTCATAAGAGAATTCAACTGTTTCAGCACAATTGGAGTCAACAACATTCTCCTTAGTCCTTAGCATTAAATTTTCATCTTTTGGAAATTGAGGGAGTGTTTGGTTTTTATTAAGCATGAGAAGGACTAGCTTAGTTAGAACTAGTCGCTTTGTTGTTGAAGTTATGAGGTTTAGGGACTAGACAACAATAGTAATTGCTTTTATCTGTTTTATAAGTCACATTCAGGCTCTTGTACAGGGTTGAATTGAAGAAGGAAGTGAAGCATCATATTGGTAAATGGGTGCCCTATAGGGGGGAGTCTTATGTTTGAAGTTTTTTAATAGATCATGTGGAATATGGAATTAGGAAATTATAATGAAATGGATCGACATTTGAGGATAAATACTATTGAGGGATCAATGTTTCAAAAATTTAAAATATGGAATCAACGTTTCATAAGACGATTTAAATAAGAGATTTATAATAATTAATCGATAAAATTATTTGAATCACTTTAGAAAATGTTGATTATTTGTTTGAACCATTATGTGAAATATTGATTTTTTATTCGAATTTTTTGAAACTTTAATCCTCTATTTGAACTTTTTCTTAAATATTGATCCCTTCATCACAATTCTCACATATGGAATTTAGATAGCATTTCATCATTGTATGTAGATGATTGTCCTTCACAACCAAACTAAAATCTCCGCGCACTGCTAGACGTCTCTACATCCCTTAGTCTTGCTTCACTCGACACATCGTAGCTTCTATAGGTCTCCTAACATTTGAAATGTCCCTCGGTACATGCCGCCCTCCTACCACCTTGATTAGATGATTATCCATTATGACACCAACCTCCACTTCCTCCATCATCCACCAACTTTCTAGAAGATGGAACCTTCAACCATGGTCCAAATTCATTTGAAGATTTCTCTTTTTGACACACTCCACCCGAATGTCCAAAGCATCCACAATTGAAACACAAGTCTACCAACTTCTCTTATATAAAGTTAATTCAATATTTCTTAGAGCCCAGTCTCTTAAATCACATCCCCGTATTAAAGACCTTCCTATAATCCACCAGAACTTGAATTCTCAGAAAACCCCTACGCAAGGAAGATTTAAGACTGCTCTGATCCCTTCTATAAACTTACCAACAAAATTCTCTATCACCATCGCATTTCTTTCCGTCATTTGATCTAACTTCATCCCATGAGCTTAGAACCAAATGGGTATTTTTAGTAGCTTCGATCTCCTCAATATTTAGATCCACATCCCATTTTTCAAACAGATCAAAATACTCATAACCACCTATGGTCCTTCATTGATCAACCCAGGACCTACTGCTTCATCCTCAAACTTAATAATGTATTGACCGCCCTTAAGTTGTGAGATCTGAAATTTTCCAAGGTGTTTCTAACCTTTCTTCAGAATTAAAATTACTGTTCCTCCGTTAAGCACCTTTTCCGCAAAAATATTTCCTACCCAGGTGTTCACTGAGGTCTCGTTCACTGATTGGTCATCTTGAGGAGTAAAGCCCCATCTTGATCATGTGCCATGACTCTTGCAAATAGCCTTGCTTTTTACCTACCATTAGAGATAATTTCAACATATCAAGAGAACAAACAAAAGATAGAACAGACCACCAAAAAACCCCAATAACATTGACTTAAGAAGGAAGCGATATGATAGACTTAGACAATAGTCTACCAAATCCTACTCAACAAAATGCACGAGATCCAATAGTAAAAGACCAGATAGCGCTAGGGACTGACAGGGAAGGGAACTAGACGATACGGGACAAAGAAATGACTCGGAATGGAAGAGATTTGACTCGCTAGACAAGAGATCAATAGGAATCGCGACGAAAGAAAAAGAAATCAAACTGAAAAGGAGGAATGACACCATAGGTGGAAGACCCTATTAGACCGAGGCAAAGAACCTTTTCTAGAAAACTTGGAGAGAAAAGATTTTATAATTTAATCACCAATTATATTTAAATATATAACGGTATTAATAATGAATTTTTTTATTATTACTTGCTATTCAATTTGTGGTTATACCTTATTTATAATATATACTACTCAATAAATCCTTTTTCCGTATAAATATTAATATAAGAAAATAAAAAATAAATTAATATGTTCCAAACAAAAAGAAACAAAAATTCCTCTTGGTTTAAAATGTTTATCTCTTACGAAGTCATGAACTAGTTAAAATAAATAAATAAATAAATAAGCCATAAAGCTCGTTTATGTTGTTTTACTATTTGTACATGGTTTTTGGTTGTAATAAAAGATCTTAGAGTATGTGTACTACTCATTGACTTTGTAGTGAATTATTTATGATAGACCATAATTTTTAATTGGAAGAAAAAAAAAACTCATTTCTCTTCCAGAAAATTACATATTTATTGATAAAAGAGAGAACAGTTAAGTCTAGGAAAAATTCCCATATCAGCAGACAATAGAAACGCCAAAGTAATATAATGATTTTGTTTAGATGCATTTCACCAAATCAAAACACGAGTGAGATCAAGCAGCAAAAAATAAATTGATCAATATCTAAAATTTCAGTCAAACACATAAATGCCCTGACTTGATTTTTCGTGTACAATTACGTAATACCCAATTTGTTTTTATTAATTTTCTGGCCATAGCCTCTAATGGTATTATCGACACCTTCTTTCTATTCGTCAGCCACTATGACCATTGAAAGCTTCTTTTGGCCTATTTCATATTCGTCTTCAAACCCAATTACATATAGAATAAGATTCTAATTAAGTGAAATTATTAAGTATAAATACAAACACTTCTTGCAAACTATGATCGTCTCTCGCTTATGTTTTTATAAATTCAAGATGACATTTTTACTTTCGATTTACGATTCTAATTGATCTGAGGGGAGAAGAAAACCTAAATGGTAACCCCAAATTTCTAATCTTAAATGTTGATACCAAAATCCCCAAAATGCCTTTACTTGAAAAAATAAAAGTTGAATAATAAAGTTTAGAAGAAAAGGTCTCTAAAATGGAAGTTATAATTGTGAGATAAATTAGGGGAAGTGGGAAAGGGTGTTTGACAAAAGATAATGGCAATTGTAGCCTCCATCATTTGATCTCTTCACATTAAAAGAAAACATGAAAGGATTATTTCATCTTATCGAGTCAATCTAGTGGAAATTCAGAGGATTTCATTCACCAAGCTTTTTATGGAGGACTAAAGAAAGCAATTCTTGATAACAACATGGGATATGCAAACGCTGACGGTACAAACGACATCTCAGCCATGCCGACGAAGACTGGATATTGAGGAGTATGAACAGGATTTCACTAGAGATAGGTGATATAAGTTTTATTTTAGCCTGTTAAACCCAGAATTAATAGATACACTATCTTTAGATATGCATTTCAAACCCTTTAAATAGAAGGAAAGCCATCAAGTACCTAATATTACAAAATGAATCAATAGTGGTGATTGTTTCTAAAACTCACATGGATTGAGAAGGAGCCAATCTTTTGTGAGAATATGTGGGAATGAAGTACATGGTGTGTGTTGAAGCCATAAGGCTAATTGGAGGAATTATTGTATTGTGGAAGGTTGAATAAGTGAGTCAGAGAAAGATACCTATCACGTCAACTGGTTCTCCTAGAGATCTAGGTATGTTACCTTATGGGAGGAGTTAAAGGAGTGGGGCCTTGAGTTGACTAGGCCATGGATTCAAATTGGAGAATTTAATAAGGTTTTATGCTGAGAAGAAAAGTAGGAGGGTGTGTAAAGAAGTTTGTCAAATAAGAGCAATGAAGTGTTGAGAGTTCATGACTAAATATGGAATGGTGGATTTAGGCTTTATGAGGCCTAAATTGACATGGTCAAAGAGATTAAAGAATTTAAGTGAGCTTATCCAAATAAGGCTAGATCATGCTTGTGCCAACTATGATTGGAGACGTATGTTTTAAAAAGAAAAGGTTTCCCACCTAGCCTTTAGCCAATTAGACCACTTGCCAATTTTTCTTGATACCTGCCCGAATATTAAAGGAGGCCTAATGGGTAAAAGACCCTTTAGATTTTAACTAATGTGGCTGGACCATCTAAGGTTCATGAGTTTTGTGGCTAAGACTTGGGGTATCCAAATATAGATACTTAAATGACCTAGAAGGATTTATACAAGCCTCAAAAGTATGGAACAAGGAAACTTTTGGCCTAATGCATGATGAGAAGAAAAGTATTATGATGAACTTGGAAAGAATTAGATTAAAACTCTAGAATGCCCCATGATAGTTTCTTATTAACAAAGAGCACATCCTATAAAAGGAATTAGAAGATGTCACAAATCAAGAGGAAAAGTTGTGGACAACAAAGTTAAGATTCAATTAGATATTAGAGGGCAAGAGAAACTCTAAATTCTTCTATGCAAGTATAATAAAAAGAAGGTTAAAGTTTAGAATGGTAGGACTATTTGATTATATTGGCAATTGGGTTTCTAATCTTAGTCAGATTTAAATCTTGATAATAATTCATTTCAATAATCTATTTTCCATAGAGAATCTCTTGTCTAGTAGTATTTTCCTGGAGTGTGATTTCCCTAGAAGGGTTTTGATGGAAGAAGAGGTCCATGAATTACAAAAGGATTACTCTCATAAAGAGATTAAAAAGGCTTTGTGGTGTATTTGGAATAACAAATCCTCGAGGGTTGATGGTTTACATGTAGATTTTTGTTAGAAATGTAGGGGGATCATGATGTGTCTAGGATGATCCTCAACTACTAGGGCTTACTTCAAGCTTGGGAAATGAGTCCTTCTCATAGAGAAGAAATTGAATGGAAGGGGTTTTCTAGTACAGTTCGAAGACTAAATTGAAGATATGACTCACTAGGGTTTGCAATCAGGCTCATACCTTCATAATTGCCAAAATCATGAGTCAACAATACGATTCTATGAGTTTATGATTTTATGATATTTTTATAAAAATAAACAAATGTAAAATTATTTATATGTAGACTTTTGGTAAAATTATGAACTTTGATATACGATTCTATTAGCTTACAATTTTAGTAATTTTATACGATTTTATATGATTTTACTGTTTTATGCATTCAATTGAACAGTAGAATGGCAATTTTGACAACTATGACACCACTTACTCGATATGACTCATGAATGGTGGTATTGAGGGTACTAGCCACTAATTTGTAGCTAGGATAGGAACTAAATGAGAGTAATCAGAAACCAAAGCACATAGGCTTGGCAAAGAGAAGATATCCAATAATAATCAAGATAAGATGGTTGTTGACAAGGATCTTTCCTGAGGAAACCAAGACCTAAGTTGACCTGTGGCGACGTACATTAGATCTACTTCTTTATACTGAATGTCTCCTTTAATACCTTCTCGATCTCTTTTATCAACTATAGCCTAACCCTTAAGAGTTGAATAGCTTGAGAGGCTGGTGAATTGGATACTCATTTATATGACTAGAGTTTAGTCGAGCAAAATAAGTTGGATTAGCTCTTACTAGCTCAATGAAATGGCATGAAGCTCGTTAAGACCTAGTCAAACCTAGGGAGCTCAAATTCGAACAAGGGCATAAACAGTTAGGATTACTTAGAAGAACAACCACCTTCTAGCCACTAAATTGCCATCTACATTCTTTAAAATCGAAGCATGGTGCAAAATTCAAAAGGCTACATGTATGTGCTTTGGAGACAATGGTTATTGAGCAAGAGATAACCCTTAGCTATGAATATAGCTTGGCATGCTTCTGTAAGGTTCTTCTAGCCATTTACGCCACTTTGTCCTTCTTTATATAGTTATATTACTTAGGCATTCGAGTTGCTATGTTGGAGTTACCTCGACACCCTCGTAGCCTCATTTTCTTTTGTTTTGTAGAGTCCTTACTTGATAAGTGTTGGGAACTCCCATTGAAACAATTTTTCACCATCAAAAATTGGCGTCGTCTATTTCTTGAGACCCAATGGTAACTAAGATAAGAACAAGAGATGACAATACTTCAAAGGGGAATAATGCACCTCATTTAGCTTAAAAAGAAAGATTCCTATAGCAACACATTCCAGAAATGCATCAAGTGGAGATTAATGATTTACCTAGACAAGTGCAGGTTTAGAATGGTGAAGTCTCATGTATCACACAATTAGAGGCTCTATGTGCCAAAATTTCTAAAGAACTTGAAGAAGTTTGAGCTTACAACTAATAATTAAGGAAGAGACTCAATGAACATGATTTTGCCTCATCTTTAACTCCATCTCTAGAGGCAGTTAGAAGAGAGGTTAGCCCAACTGTATACGATCATGAACTACGACGGTTGCGTTGTAAAGTCCCCATAGCAAATGAAAATGGTTAGTAACTATGATGAGAAATCCATGTAGAGAAGGATTTTGAACAAACACCATTGCGAAGTCAAGCTGGTGGACGTGCTTAAGTACGTATAGAGGGGAAGATTGAGTATTTAGCTGCGAGTTTAGAGGATACAAGGGGTAGGAAGTTAAACCCCTTTGCTTAGGAAATTGCAGACAAAGTTCTCCCTCTGATTATTCGATTATCTCAATTCAACATTTACAATGGGAAAAAAACCCAGATGATCACCTGAATACATTCTATATTCTGAAAGCATTGTATGGACTTTCTAATGCCATTGCTTGCAAGGTGCCCTTATCTACTTTGAGGAAATCAATGAGAAATTGGTTCAACTCACTAAAAGTAGCATATATTTCCTCATTTGATTAATTAGCCTAAGAGTTTAGGTAATACTTCCTATCCAATAAGCCTCTTGAGAAAGATTCCTCACTTCTAACCTCAATTCGGTTGAAGCCAGGGGAAAGCATAAGGGATTATGTTCATAGATTCAATTAGTTGATGATTGGAATTACTAATTGTAACAAGAGCATTGCATTGCATTGCATGCCTTCTATAGAGGTGTTAGAGAAGATTCAGACTTTTTCAAGTCTCTTGCTAAACATCTATTGACCTCATTGGATGAATTTATCACAAGGTTATAAAAATTCATATGTTAAGAAGACTAGATGCAAGCTTCTAGAGAGCTTGAAAAAGAAAAGTTTGAAAAAAGGCTAGAAAAAGAGAGATGGTTGGTGAAAGACTGCTTTTAGAAGAAATTCGACATATAAGATAGATTAAGTCAAACTTTAGAAGATTGCAAAAGGCTAACCCTGACCATTGCTATACACACTACAACCCCACCCCAGCCAAGGCAGAAAAGATGAGGAACAACCATGCTAGGAAAAATTCCAACAAGAATTATGATTTCGATGAAGATTGTGATCACAACACAAATGAGTGCATCTATTTGAAGAATGTACTAGAAGATGCTATTTAAAGAGGATATTTGAGGAAATTTATAGTGGATAGGGAGGAAAGGATTGAACACCTTACATAAAGAATGGTTAAGTAATAACCTCGAGATAATGATGTCCAACCTAATGATTAAGAGCTAGCAACTCAAGATAATGTTGGAGGAGACAACAGAGCTCTAAGAGGAGTAATTAATATGATATTTTGTGGACCAAGTAGAGGAGGCACCCTTGCTACTATAAGTTTGACCAAATCTCAAGGAGATCAACTGGTAAACGTTAAAGGAAAGAGGCATAATATAGATGACATAAAACTATTTTAGATAAGGATATGTAGGAGATTCAATTTCCTTATGATGATCCTTAGGTTATCACAACTAGAGTTGCTAAGTTTGTAGACTCTATAAATTCAACCTTCTAAACATGGTGTTGGACTCGAGTATCGTAAATATTTCCCTAAGTCGATAAGGCTACATAAAATGAAAACCGACTAAAATTTTAAACTTGGAACTTAAAACGAACTTGAAAGATACTATTATACGATTTGAAAACCCTAATCATGCAAGAAAACCCCAATCCTTACATGCGTGTACTTTTAAAAATGTAAACCTAAACTTAATAGGAACCTTAAATATCAAATCATAAAAATTTTTAAAACGCTATAAAATTATCTAATGCTTAAAAAGCCATAAATCAATGAAATTATCAATAATTTTTTAAAACAATATAAAACTGATAACAAATGAATAAAGGATTATTTCAAGTAATAATAAACAACAAAACTAAGCTAGTTAAAGGAATAAATTAATAAATTTACAAAAATTATTTTACTTGTGTACATAAGTAGCCCCACAATATGTATATACATATAAATATATTAATAAGCAATTTCCTTATCTTTTCTTAATCTATCGTATGATATATATATATATATATATGTTGGATAATAAAGCAATATTCCTAAATAATTAAGTCAATTAAACCTTAAGCTCCTAAGTGTAAGTAAATTATTCCCGAGTTGTTAAAACAAAACCCTAAAACATACATAATCTCACTCGAACTCTAAAATATACTTAAAATCACTCGAACCCAAAACCTTAGGATAATTAGGGACTTATAGCCTTAAATAAATAATTAAAAATATAATTTCAATAAATTTTATTCAACTCTAGAAAACACTAAAATTTCTTAAGAGGCAAATCACAACCTACAAATTAATTTGAGAACCAAACCCTAAAAGAATTTCATATAAGATAATTCCCTTATTTTCACTTATAAGTCATGTTATATATGGATAAGTTGTAAACCCTACTTTTTAGCGGACTTATGATTCAATAAAAAATACTTCCCAAATGATCCCAAATATAAACTAAGCTAAGAATTCAAGTTTATATTTAAAAATGAATTTAATTTTCCAATACGAAACCCTATTATCGATAAAACTCGAATACGAGAACCATACACTCTAAACCCAAAACCCTAAAACAATTAAGGACTTGTAACTCGAGGCAGCTAATTAAGAATTCAATTTGAATAACTTTATTCAACTCTAGAAATTTTCATAATTTTATAAGAATTAAATCATAACTTATGAATCAATTGAAGAGACAAACTCCAAAAGAATTTCATATAAGACAATTTCCTTATCTTCATACATAAGATTTGTGCACATAAATAAGTAAACTAACCAATCATCCTAAATAATTTATCAATTGATAAATATAAACCCTACTTTTAGTGGGCCCATGATTCAATTAAAAGTATTGTCCCAATGTTCCCAAAGATCAACAAAATTGAGAACTTAAGTTTACATTTAGAAAAAAATTAAAATTTTTCAATTTAAAAAAAACTAATTATCGAGAAAACCTAAGCTTGAAGAACTATGAGCTCTAAACTCACCTATGACCCTAAACCCTAAAACAATTAGGGAATTTTGACTTAAGTGACTAATCGATAATTTAATTTAAATAATTTCTTTAACTTTAGAAATTTTCACAATTTTATAGGAATCAAATCATAAAATACAAAACAATGCAAAATGAAAATCCTAAAACAATTTCTTATAAGACTATGCCCTTATCTTCATGTCTAAGCCTTATACATCAATAAGTAGACCAACCAATCACCTTAGATGACTTATCAATCGAGAGTTGGAATCATTTATCAATTGATAACTTATCAAAATCTAATGATAAGACATTTTCCTTATCATCCCTTCACTTATACTACATATGGACAATTTTTCACAAGATTTCACATGCTTAACTTCATTAAATGAGACAAGACCATTACATGATCCCAAAGGACACTAAATGGCAGATTTGAACAAGGAGAAAAGGGGGGCTATACTCTTGTCTTTCAACCATCAATCACTTTCTCTTACACACCTCTATTTAGTCTTTAATGCTTACATCATCAATAGTTACAATTGTTGACTTTTGTGTAAGCTACAAGACAATCAATTAAAGCTTCTTGCACACACTTTTTCTCTCATTCAAAAATCTGCCACTCTCTCCCTCTTTCACTCCCATTTTCACTTCCTTTTCTCTCACTTTAAACACAAATCAAAAGAAGAAATATAACTCTACAAAATCCTCCATTTGGCCGCCATTTCTAAGTCTCACTCACGGCACTCCCATTTCTTTTTCTTGTGTCATTTTCTTCCAACATCTAAGATCCTTTAGAACCATTAGAACCTTCCATAAGCCCCACTCCAAAGGATCAAACAACTCAGGTTTCCAAAAGGTTACAAAAGGAGGGAGCAAAGTTAAGAGCTTAAGTGGAATCTTTGTGCACAACCACCATATTTCGCTTTAAGGACGAGTAAGTGTTTCTTATGATTAGTGAGTTAGTGTTTATGTTAGGTGACTTTGATTTTTTAAAGATATGAGTATGATTTAAGTTGTTATAACACCAAATACCATCCTAAGAAATAAACTCATGAAACCCTTACTTGAAGTTGAAACATGAGCATGTAAATTAGTGTTTTGTAAAGACACTTGTTTAACACTTTGAATGGAAGATTTTAAGTTGAGAAAATATTGAAACAAGAACTTGAATGGAAGATGAGCATGCTAGACGTGAGGATTTAAAAGTCATTTGGATGTTGATTTTATTTCCATTAAGTTAAACATGCTTAAATCTAGACTTAAGTTAAGGAAAAATTCATCACATGAAGTTTTATGAAGAAACCAACTTTGTATGACATGAGCTATGATATGGAAGTTGTAATAAGTGTAAGATCTTCTGTTTCTTTATGTGAAGCATAAGTTAAAGAATCATCTTACTAAAGAAAAGTTAAGTTAAGATTTGGATATAAGTAGTTTAAGTGGATAATCTAACACCTAAACTTAAGGAAATGATGAAACAAATTGAAAAACCAAGCGGGTACTCCTTGGAATCATCACAACTAGATATGGAATGTAGGAAAAGGACACTTAAAAATATGATAAAAGTAAATGAACAAAGTGAAAAGATCAACCAAAGCAAGTATGATAAGTATACAAAACTTAAAACTCAAAACCGAGCCTAAAATTCTCAAAAAAAGCTTAGAACTTTAAGTTGGGCCTTTAATAAAATTCTGACCAGTACTTTAAAATATTAAGAGAGGTTGTTTTGTAGATGTGTATGAATTTGTGGATGAATGTGATGACTTGTTAATTATATATAATAATGGGAATTGTTTGTACTAATATATAATGCAAATTGTATGGAATGAAATTGTTTGATCACCTTGAAAACAGAGTTAATCACTTATATGATTAAGAAATCAAAATGAATCATGCATTCCCTATATTGCATATGGATAACACCGACTGCCGCTTCACGCAGAAGATGGGAAGGGACTTATAGGAGGATGTATCTTCTACAAGATTGGGTACTAGTTATGTCATCATATATATTGAGTCTTTGTCCTATGTTAATGGGCTTACTAGGAGCCGGGAGACGCCAACCATCAGTGAGGGGCCTAATCTTGTGGCTTCTACTTAGGGCATGTGTTTGTGGATTGCGGAGGCTACCACAACACTAGACTTGGGATTTTAAAAATATGATTTGTTATTCGATAAAGAAAGTATATAAATATATATATATATATAGTTTGTTTTAGCTTAAGCATAATAATACAAATGAAATAAAGCCCAAGGTCTAAAACTCGGATTTTGGTTTGGGTCGATTAATTATCTCCAAACCACAACTATAAGGGGCGTAATTCTGAGTCACATACAGTTCCTAGGTCACTGTATGCGTTATATGACATACTCATTGTTCATGCATTCATATGATTGTGCATCTAATAAATTGTTATCATGCGGTATTGATGAGGGTAATTATCTCATTAAGCATAAGCTTATACCCCAACAGTTCTTTTCCATGCAGGTTGATCGATAGTTGGGACTAGGATAGGAATTGAGTGCAGAGTGCTACTGTAGACTCTATAAATTTAACCTTCTAAACATAGTATTAGACTCGAATATTTTAAATATTTCCTTAAGTCGATAAGACCACATAAAATGAAAACCAACTAAAATTTTAAACTCGGAATTTAAAACGAGCTTGAAAGATACTATTATACGATTTGGAAACCCTAATCATGTAAGAAAACCCTAATCCTTACATTTTCATATTTTTAAAAATATATATATATATATATATAAATCTAAACTTAATAGGAACTGTAAATACTAAATATAAAAAAAAAATTAAAACAAGAAAATTATTTTAATGCTTGAAAAGCCATAAATTAATAAAATTATTAATAGTTTTGTGAAATCATATAAAACCGATAATGAACGAATCAGGGATTATTTCAAGCGATAATAAACAACAAAACTAAGTTAGTTAAAGGAATAAATTAATAAATTTACAAAAAATTATTTTACTTGTGTACATAAGTAGCCCCATAATATGTATATACATATAAATATATTAATAAGTAATTTCCTTCTTTTTTTCCTAATCTATCGTATGATATATATATATGATATATATATATATCTGTGTTGCATAACAAAGCGATATTCCTAAATAATTTAGCCAATTGAACCTTAAGTTCCTAAGTATAAGGCAATTATTCCTGAACTGGTGAAAAACCCTAAAACAATTAAGGACTTGTAACCTTAAGCGGCTAATTAAGAATTTAATTTGAACAATTTTATGCAACTTTAGAAATTTCCATAATTTTATAAGAATTAAACCATAACTTACAAATCAATTTAAGAGATAAACTCCAAAATAATTTGATATAAGACATGAATAAATAAACCAACCAATCATCCTAAATAACTTATCAATTGATAAATATAAACCCTACTTTTAGTGGGCTCATGATTTAATTAAAAGTACCGTCCGAACGTTCCTAAGAATCAACAAAAATAAGAATTTAAGTTTACATTTAGAAACAAATCAAATTTTTCCAATTCAGAAACTAATTATCGATAAAACCTGAGCTTAAATAATTACGAGCTCTAAAGTTACTTAAAACCCTAAACCTTAAAACCATTAAGGAATTTTAACCCTAAGTAATTAATCAATAATTTAATTTGAATAATATCATTCAACTTTAAAAAATTTCACAATTTTATAAAAATCAAATCATAAATTACAAAACAATGCGAGATGGAAACCCAAAAACAATTTCCTATAAGGATTTGCCCTTATCTTCATGTATAAGCCTTATACATAAATAAGTAGACCAACCAAACACCTTAGATAATTTATCAATTGAGAGTTAGAATCATTTATCAATTGATAACTTATCAAAATCTAGTGATAAGACAATTTCCTTATCACCTCTTCACTTATACTCCATATGGACAATTTTTCACAAGATTTTATAAGCTTAACTTTAATAAATGAGACAAGACCACTCCATGGCATAAAAAGACTTCAAATGGCAGATTTAGACAAGGGAGAAAGGGGGGGCATGCTCTTGTCTTTCAACCATCGATTACTTTCTCTTACACATCACTATTCACCCCTTAATGCTTACATCATCAATAGTTGCAATTGTTGACTTTTGTGTAAGCTACAAGATAATTAATTAAAGCTTCTTTCACACACTCCTTTCCTCATTCAAAATTTGCCACTCTCTGCCTCTTTCACTCCCATTTTCACTTCTTTTTCTCTCACTTTAAACACAAATCAAAAGAAGAAATCAAACTCCATAAATTCTTAACATTGCCGCCACCATTTTGCTTCCATACTCACGGCAATTTCTCTTCTTATTCTTATGTCATTTTCTTTCACCATCTAAGATCTTTTAGAACCATTAGAACCTTCCACAAACTCCATTCCAAAAGACCAAAAGATTCGGGTTCCAAAAGGTTGCAAAAGAGGAAGCAAAGTTAAGAGCTTAAGTGGAACCTTTGTGCACAACCACCATAATTTGCTTTAAGGACGAGTAAGTATTTCTTGTCATTGTGGGTTAGTGTTTATGATTAGGAGACTTTGATTTCTTGAAGATATAAGTAAGGTTTAAGTAGTTATAACACCAAAAATCGTTTTAAGAAACAAACCATGAAACCTTTACATGAAGTTGAAATATGAGCATGTAAAGTTGGTGTTTTGTGAAGACATTTGTTTAATGCTTTGAATGGAAGATTTTAAGCTAAGAAAATCTTGAAATAAGAACTTTAATGGAGGATGATCATGCTGGACATGAGGGTTCCATAATCATTTGGATGTTGATTTTATTTCCATTAAGTTAAACATGCTCAAATCTAGACTTAAGTTAAGGAAAAATCCATCATATGAGGTTTTATGAAGAAACCAACTTTGTATGACATGAGCCATGATATGGAGGTTTTATTAAGTATAAGATCTTTTATTTCTTTATGTGGAGCATGAGTTAAAGGATCATTTGATGGAAGAGAACTTAAGTTAAGATTTGGACATAAGTAGTCTAAGTGCATAATCTACCACCTAAATTTAAGGAAATAATGAAACAAGTTGAAAAACCAAGTAAGGACCCCTTGGAACCATCATGAATAGATCTGGAACGTGGGAGAAAGAAGCCTAAAAATATGATAAAAGTGAAAGAACAAAGTGAAAAGATTAACCAAAGCAAGTATGGTAAGCATACAAAGTCTAAAACTCAAAACCGGGCCTAAAACTCTCAAAACAAGCCTAGAACTCTAAGATGAGCCTTCAATGAAATTCTGACCAGCACCTTAAAGTATCAAGAGAGGTTGTTTTGAAGCCCATAAGAAATCCACCTAAGGCCCCATAAGCCCACCAAAGTCACTAACTTTAGTTTGAACAAAAAATAAGCCCATTTGACAACTTAAGCCTACTAAAGGGCCCATGAAGTGGTTGTTAGCCTTAGGAATATAAATCAAAGTTGTAAATCTGATCTCAAGGAGTATTTTAAGCTTAGGATAAAATTTTAAGACCAAGCCCAAATAATTTCTTAAGTTATTAAAAAGCCCATTTACCACAAGGCCCAAAAGCACTCCAACACATGAGGAACACTACTGTTCTAACCTATGGATAGAATTGTATGCCTCATTTTGAAAATCTAACCTCACCACATTAAAGGACACTCGAAAACGATGAAGATTGACTATAAGATCATAAAAATCGGATTTAAAACGAAAATGTTATACGCGAATGAACTTTTAAGTAAAAACTGGAAAAATTTATGAAACCAAGTCCAAAGTATAACTTAAAGGGTTTTAGCTTAGTTTTTTAGGTTTTATTTCAAATCCTTATAGTATCATATTTGCGATGTCCAGGGGACCCGACTTTAGGGAGACGACCTACCCCGGATTATTTTGATCGATCCGCATGGCTGAGTGAGTAAATTCTCGATGACTCTTTACTTGATTGTGCTTGTAGAATAGATGCACCTAAACTATATATATAAATTTAGATGCTTATGGGATATAGAAGATGCATGTGTTCGACTTTATGGATGAATGAGATGATTTTTTTTATTATATATAATAATGGGAATTGTTTGTAATGCATATATATATGTGAATTGTATTGAATGAAATTATTTGGTCACTAAAAAAAAAATCAAGTTAATCACTTGTACGATTAAGAACTCAAAATGAATCATGTATTTCCCATATTGCATACGGATAACACCGACTGCCGCTTTACGTAGAAGATGGGAGGGGACTCACAGGAATACGAGTTTCCTGTAGGATTGGGCACTGGCTATGCCATCATATATATTGAGTCTCTGACCTAAGCTGATAGGCTTACTAGGTGCTGGGAGACGCCAACCGTCGGCGAGGAGCCGAATCTTGTGGCTTCTGCTTAGGGCGTATGTTTGTGGATTGTGGAGGCTACCACACCGCTAAACTTGGGATTTTAAGAGATATGATTTGATTTTAGTAAAGGAAGTATACATATATATATATATAGAGTTTTGTTTTGGCATGAGCACGATAGTACAAATGAAATAAAACCCAAGGTCTAGAACCTAGATTTTAGTTTGGGTCGGTTAATTATCTCCAAACCCTGACTTCAGGGGGCGTAATTCTGAGTCGTATGCAGTTCCTAGGTCACTGCATGCGTTGTTTGGCATACTGATTGTTCATGCATTCATATGATTGTGCATTTAATAAATTTCTGTCATGTAGTATTGATGAGGGTAATTATCTTACTAAGCGTAAGCTTACACCCCAAAAGTTCTTTTCCTTGCAGGTTGATCGATAGTTGGGAATAGGATAGGAATCGAGCGTAGAGTGCTACCATTGAATCAGTATGATAAAAAGCTTGTATAGTTAATTCAGAATGCTCTGAAAAATGACTAATGTCTCAATTAAGTTTAGTATCTTTAGTAAGTTTAAAATTTTCTAGAATTGTCTATCTTATTTCACTATTTTGGTAGGGGATACCGATTCTCTGTGGTTCTGAAGAACTGTGGAAAAATGGATATCTATAATTATTTATATTATATAATGAGTCAATGAACTAAAATTGAAGACTCTAGCAAATAATTATTTAGAGTCTTGCATTCTCTGACTTGCAAGGCGATTTTCTTATCATGGGTGCACACGTGATATGGAAATTTTATGCAATACTACTGCGCCCCTCCTAGGGTCACTATAGCTACCATTGAATCAGTATGATGAAAAGCTTATGTAGTTAATTTGGAATGCTTCGAAAAATGACTAATGTCTCAATTAAGTTTAGTATCTTTAGTAAGTTTAGAATTTTCTAGAAATGTCTATCTTATTTCATCATTTTGGTAAGAGATACCGATTCTCTGCGGTTTTGAGGAATTGTGGAAAAATGGTTATCCATAATTATTTATATTATATAATGAGTCAATGAACAAAAATTGAAGACTCTAGAAAATAACTATTTAGAGTTTTGCAATAACTGACTTGTAAGGCAATTTTCTTATTATGGGTGCACACGTGATATGGAAATTCTAGGCAATACTATCAGGCCCCTCTTAGGGTCGTCACAAAGTTTGAGGTAAGCAAGATGATGGTCAGCACTAATAGTTTAATTGACATTATTTTCAAACCTGCATTTAACCAAATGTGACCAAAGCTAAAGAATTATAGGATGCAACCTTATAGGTACAACTTGTATGGATTCAATAATCAACTGGAGCATGAACTTCAAGAACCTTAAGAGCATTAGAAGCTTCCTGGACATCTACAGGAGTAGCCATAGAGGTGTTAGTGCCTTTTCTTGATAGCCATACAAATAGTAGCACTTTTTCCAATCAACTAGAAGCAAGGCCTATACATCATCTTGGTAATCTAATCGCTTCCCCTCTTCAACAAGTTGATCCTTGGCTATTGCTTCAGTAGTATTTATTCATTAGTGAGGGACCTCCCTTTTTTGGCCTTATTTAGCAAAATCTAGACAACTCAAATCATAGTCGATATGGTGGATAAGAATCTTAACTCGAGATAAGTTCATCCCTTCTAGCACCTTCTTTGACATACGATTAATGTATTATTGGTTGTCCTAGATATCTTAAATGGCTTCTCATAAGCTCTCTCTTAACTTGAACCTTGTTCCTTCTTGAGATTTGTGATTCTGGTCTTTAACTTATAACACACGCTCTACAGATGGGAAACTTTCCTCAGTGTAGTTATTTTTTAGGCTCTTTACCTCATTTTGCACCCCCTGTAGGTCAGGATGAGTTGACTACTTTTCTTCTACTCTTCAGTTAGAGCCCCACCTTCTCTTCTTTAAGCTTAGCCTCATTATCGGACTTCTCCTTCAAATTTTTGATATCTTCTTCTAATTTTGTCTTCTCTTCCCCATTTTTTATGGAGCTTTAAGTGCTTGGCTTCAAGATTGGCTACTTGGTTTTTTGCATCTTTAGCAATCCAAAAAAGAAGCACAAAACATTACAAGCAAAGGTAGATTAATGAGTGATAAACATTGATAAGATGAAGGTCTTATAAATTTCTTGTCCTCTACCAAAGCCTCAACAATCATCAACGGATGCTAGAACTTTGTAAAATGAAAATAGGGTCAAAAGGAGAAATGAAAATATCATTTGAAATCAATAGGAAAAGCCCTTACAGCATAAACTATGGCAGCATTAGTAAGAGGACTAACATCCTCCAAAAGATAAATACCCTTCACTAACTCTAGAGTAACCTTCCCATTTCTACGAGCGTGGTTGATAGTATTAACATTCTAACATGGGGAAAATTGAAGGACCTCTTTATTCTCCTTCCTAGAGGGAGTCATAGGTTTAGGTAGAACAATTAGAGCATCTTTAGGTTTGGGACCCTTGGAGTCTCCCTTAGATTTACCATCTTGCTTTCGACTTTCATTAGGAGCTTTTCCCTTAGTTAAATCTTGTTTTAAGGGTAGACAGTCATGTGCGTTAGGCTGCTTCCTTAGCTTGATGGCCTCTATGGCCTTTCTTTCCAAGGTAACCTTTGTTTACTATGTCTCTTTAGTAGTTTTGGTAGTAGTGGTAGACTTCATAGATGATTTTACTATAATCTTGTAGTGACCCTGAGAGGGGCCTAGTAGTATTGCCTAAAATTTCCATATCACGTGTGCACCCATGATAAGAAAATCTCCTTACTAGTCAGAGATTGCAAGACTCTAAATAGTTATTTGCAAAAGTCTTCAATTTTAGTTCAGTGACTCATTATATAATATAAATAATTATGGATATCCATTTTTCCACAATTCCTCAGAACTGCAGAGAATTGGTATCCCTTAACAAAATAGTGAAATAAGATAGACAATTCCAGAAAATTATAAACTTACTAAAGATACTAAACTTAATGGAAACATTAGTCGTTTTTTGGAGCATCCAAATTAACTACAAAAGCTTTTTATCACATTGATTCAATGGTAGCACTTTGCACTCGATTCCTATCCCATTCCCAACTATTGATCAACCTGCAAGGAAAAGAATTGTTGGGGTGTAAGCTTACACTTTGTGAGATAATTATCCTTGTCAGTACCACATGACAGAAATTTATTAGATGCACAATCATATGAATGCATGAACAATCAGTATGCCAAACAACGCATGCAGTGACTTAGGAACTACATACAACTTAGAATTATGCCCCCTGAAGTTAGGGTTTGAAGGTAATTAACCGACCCAAACCAAAATCCAAGTTCTAAACCTTGGGTTTTATTTCATTTACACTATCATGCTTATGCCAAAACAAAACTCTCTCTATATATATATGTTTACTTCCTTTACCGAAATCAAATCATATTTTTAAAATCCCAAGTCTAGCGGTATGGTGGCTTCCACAATCTACAAACACACACCTTAAGCAGAAGCCACAAGACTCGGCCCTTCGCCAACAGTTGGCGTCTCCTAGCGCCTAGTAAGCCCATCAGCTTAGGACAAAGACTCAATATATATGATGGCATAGCTAGTGCCTAATTCTGCAGGAGATTCATACTCCTATGAGTCCCTTCCCATCTTCTGTGTGAAGCGGCTGTTGGTGTTATCCATATGGAATATGGGGAATGCATGACTCATTTTGATTTCTTAATTGTATAAGTGATTAACTCGATTTTCAAGGTGATCAGACAATTTCATTCCATACAATTTACATGTATATATTAGTACAAACAATTCCCATTATTATATATATAATTAACAAGTCATCACATTCATCCATAAATCCATACACATGTATCTCCCATATCCCATAAGCATCCAAATTTATATATATAAGTTTAGGTGCATTTATTCTACAAACAAAATCAAGTAAAGAGTCATCGGGAATTTAGTCACTCAGCCATGCGGATCAATCAAACTAATTCGGGAAAGGTCGTCTCCCCAAGCTGAGTCCCTTGGACATCGCAAATACGATACTATAAGGATTTGAAATAAAACTTAGAAAACTAAGCTAAAACCCTTTAAGTTATACTATTGACTTGGTTTCATAATTTTTTTCTTGGTTTTATTTAAAAGTTCAATCGCGTATAACTTTTTCGTTTTAAATCCGATTTTTACGATTTTATAGTCAATCTTCATCATTTTCGAGTGTGCTTTAATGTGGTGTGGTTATATTTTCGTGACGAGGCACGCAAAACTACCCATGGTAAATGGGCTTTTTGATAACTTGAGAAATCCTTTGGGCTTAGTGTTAAGATTTTATCATAAGCTCAAAATAATCCTTGAGATCAGATTTACAACTTTGATTTATACTCCTAAGGCTAACAACCACTTCATGGGCTCTTTAGTGGGCTTAAGTTGTTAAATATGCTAGTTTTTTGGTTCAAACTAAAGTTAGTGACTTTGGTGGGCTTATGGAGCCTTAGGTGGATTTCTTATGAGCTTTAAAATAGCCTCTCTTAATGTTTTAAAGTGCTAGTCAGAATTTTATTGAAGACCCAACTTAGAGTTCTAGGCTCAGTTTTGAGTTTTAGGCTTTGTATACTTACCATACTTGCTTTGGTTGATCTTTTCACTTTGTTCATTTACTTTTATCATATTTTTAAGTGTCTTTTTCCCATGTTCCAGATCTGGTCATGATGATTCCAAGGGGTTCTCGCTTGGCTTTTCAACTTGTTTCATCATTTCCTTAAGTTTAGGTGTTAGATTATGTACTTAAACTATTTGTATCTAAATATTAACTTAACTTTTCTTTCTTAAGATGATTCTTTAACTCATGCATCACATAAAGAAATAGGAGATCTAACACTTATTACAACTTCCATATCATAGCTCATGTCATACAAAGTTGATTTCTTCATAAAAGCTTTATGTAATGGATTTTCTTTTACCTAAGGCTAGGTTTGAGCATCTTAAACTTAATAGAAATGGAAGTAACATCTAAATGGCTCACATGTACTCCACGTCCAGCATGATGTCTTCTCATTTATGTACACATTTCATGATTTTCTTAACTTAAAATCTTCTATTCTAAGTTTTAAACATATATCTTTATATGACACTAACTTAGCATGCTCATAATTCAACTTTTCATGTAAAAGGGTTTACAAGCTTACTTCTTAAGGTGGTCTAGCTATTTTAATATCTTATAATTATGCTAATATCTTCATGAAAACATGGTCCCCTAACATGTAACACTAAACCACTAATACGTAACACTAAACCACTAACACAAAGAAACAACTTATTTGTCCTAAAAGCGTAGAATCGGTAGTTGTGCAACTAACTACCCTCTTATGTTCCTTGTTTTTCCTCCTTTTTCTTGCAAGCTCCTTTAGAACTAGAGTCTTGATCTTTGAAGTGGGGCTTTGAGGATATTTTAAAGTTCCTAAAAGTGGTTTTTGAAGTTGACAAATAGAGGGCACAAAATATAGCTTGATGCCGTGAGTATGGAAGCAAAAATGGTGGCGGCAATGTTGGGATTTTGTGGGTTGGATTTCTTCTTTTGATTTGTGTTTAAAGTGAGAGAAAATGAAGTGAAAATGAGAGTAAAAGAGGGAGAGAGTAGCAGATTTTTGAATGAGAGAAAAAGTGTATGCAAGAAGCTTTAATTGATTGTCTTATAGCTTACACAAAAGTTAACAATTGCAACTATTGATGATGTAAGCATTAAGCGGTGAATAGTAGTGTGTAAGAGAAAGTGAATGATGGTTGAAAGACAAGAGTATGCCCCCCCCCCCCCCCCCCCCCCCCCTTTTCTCCTTGTTTAAATCTTCCGTTTAATTTCCATTGGGTCATGGAATGGTCTTGTCTCATTTAATGAAGTTAAGCATGTGAAATCTTGTGAAAAATTGTCCATATATAGTATAAGTGAAGGGGTGATAAGGAAAATGTCTTATCACTAGATTTTGATAAGTTATTAATTAATAAATGATTCCAACTCTCAATTGATAAGTCATTTAAGTTGATTGGTTGGTCTACTTATTTATGTGTAAGGCTTAGACATGAAGATAAGGGTATAGTCTTATAAGAAATTGTTTTAGGTTTTTCATCTTGCATTGTTTTGTAATTTATGATTTGATTCCTATAAAATCATGAAATTTTCTAAAGTTGAATGAAATTATTCAAATTAAATTATTGATTAATTATTTAGGGTTAAAATTCCTTAATTATTTCAAGGTTAGGGTTTTAAGTGACCTTAGAGCTTGTAATTCTTCAAGCTTAGGTTTTATCGATAATTGGTTTTTGAATTGGAAAAATTTGATTTGTTTCAAAATGTAAACTTAAATTCTTTTGTTGATCTTTGGGAACGTTCAGATGGTACTTTTAATTGAATCATGGGCCCACTAAAAGTAGGGTTTATATTTATCAATTGATAAGTTATTTAGGATGATTGGTTGGTTTACTTATTTATGTGCACAAATCTCATGCATGAATATAAGGAGATTGGCTTATATGAAATTCTTTTGGAGTTTGTCTCTTAAATTGATTTGTAAGTTATGATTTAATTCTTATAAAATTATGAAAATTTCTAGAGTTAAATAAAGTTATTCAAATTAAACTCTTAATTAGCCACTTATGGTTGTAAGTCCTCAATTGTTTTAGGGTTTTAGGTTTAGAATCTATGGTTCTCGTATTCAAGTTTTATCGATAATAGGGTTTCGAATTAGAAAATTAAATTCATTTTTAAATGTAAACTTGATTTCTTAGCTTAGTTTATCCTTGGGAATATTTGGGAAGTGTTCTTAGTTGAATCACAAGCCCGCTAAAAAGTAAGGTTTACGACTTATTTATATATAACATGGCTTATAAGTGAAAATAAGGGAATTGTCTTAGATGAAGTTCTTTTTCAAGCTTGATTCTCAAATTAATTTGTAGGTTATGATTTGCCTGTTAAGAAATTTTAGAGTTTTTTAGAGTAGAATAAAATTTATTAAAATTATATTTTTAATTATTTATTTAGGGCTATAAGTCCCTGATTATCCCAAGGTTTTGGGTTCGAGTGAGTTTAAGTATGTTTTAGATTTCAAGTGAGATTATGTATGTTTTAGGGTTTTTTACCAACTTAGGAATAATTTACTTATACTTAGGAGCTTAAGGTTTAATTGGCTTAATTATTTAGGAACATTGTTTTATTATGCAACATATATATATATATATATCATACGATAGATTAGGAAAAGAGAAGGAAATTGCTTATTAATATATTTATATGTATATACATATTGTGGGGTTACTTATGTATACAAGTAAAATAATTTTATTAATTTATTAATTTAACTAGCTTAGTTTTGTTATTTATTATTACTTGAAATAATCCTTGATTCGTTCATTATTAGTTTTATACGATTTCACAAAATTATTGATAATTTTATTGATTTATGGCTTTTCAAGCATTAAGATAATTTTATTGATTTAAAAATTTTTATGATTTGATATTTACGGTTCCTGTTAAGTTTAGGTTTACATTTTTTAAAAGTACACGCATGTAGGGATTAGGGTTTTCTTACATGATTAGGGTTTCCAAATCGTATAATTGGGTCTTTTAAGTTCATTTTAAATTTCGAGTTTAAAATTTTAGTCGGTTTTCATTTTATGTGGTCTTATCGACTTAGGGAAATATTTACGATACTTGAGTTCAACACTATGTTTAGAAGATTAAATTTACAGAGTTTACAAATCTTGTTGACTTCCTCTTTCTTCCCTGCATTGCTAGCTTTCAATTAAGCAAAGAGATCCTTTAAACTATGGTCATACAGTAGCATATCTGCAAAGAAAGATCAAAGGATTAGGTTGAGGAAATATCAAAATGAAAATGAAATGACTTATAGATGTTGTGCCGAGCATGGGCAAGGAAGACCATTTAGCTCCTGAAGTAGACATGAAGGTCCCTCCTCTTGCAGGCCCATTCAATATGGTAAAACCACAAATAGCTTATACCTTATCAACAATAATACCTTCGTTAGTGCCCTTGATATCTTCACCCTGAGAGCACTAGCAGGTTGGAGAGCATTCATCACATCTTTGGGAATGATTGGAGTAGCATAGGAATATTTATCTATAATGGTGTTAACATCCCAAAGAAACCAATTGTTGTTATAGGCTTTCGTGATGGTATCCTAAGGCTTTTGATCATTGGGGAGTAATTTCTTGATGTTTATCTGTATGATGTGGTAAGTCCAAATTATAGGAAAATCTCGATTTATCTTAGACCTAAATACAACCTACTTTTGTTTCTAGTCATGAATGGAGGATCCTAACCTTATCAAAATCTTTCTACAAGGTCAGGCACAAATGTAAAACCACCCATTGCCCTTTTTAATTGTAAAAAAGTTGTAGAATAAAGTTATAGTGGCCCTAACTTCTAAGTCCTCACAGTTGTACTCAAAAGCAACCATCATTTTATAAGAGTTCGGAGTAAAAATAAAGGGACACATATGATGATATGTAAAATAAGATCTCTTAAAAAGGGAAAGAATAAATCTTAAACCAACCTTGAAGTAGCTCGCAAAGAGGGTGAATTTGTGATCACTTAGCAGTAGAGGCCTTTCTATTTTCCATCTTTAGGGGATAGATCTAAAATTGAGCATGTGTACATTGAACACTTTTTCGTCATTATGTTAGCAATCCCATTAGGGCTCATATTGTACTCAATACCTGAGTATAGTAGAATGACCTAGGTGTCACCTTCATTATCCAAAGGGTACTCATCAAAGGGAAGTTTTCTAATTTTCCATGCCTTAAGTCTACGAATCCTAACCGATCCTATAACTCCTAACAAATCCCATGTGTAAACCCCGTAAATTTGGCCTTCTAAATATAGGATTAAACCTCTAAACTGTAGATAATTTCCTAAAGTCAATAGAGTCAATGAGATTTAAAACCAATTAAAATCTTAATTCAAAACCTAAAGTGAATATTAAAAACCTTAAATTATTAATTGAATCTCTAATCGCATAAGAAGACCTTAAAACCTTAAGTATATGTAACTGTAAAAGTTGACCTTGAACCTCATCAAAACCCTAAGATAACAACCGAACAATTAATTGTGTAGAAAACTTTTATATCCTAAATGTATATAAAAACTAGAGATTGCGCTTGAAAGTGATAAAACCGTAAAACTATAACTTTAAGGATATGAAAGCACTAATTCACCATAATTTACCCTAAAACCCTAATTGATAATATAACCTTAGTTTCATAATAAATCATTGTTAAAAGATTAAAGATAACTTGCAATCATTCATAAATACATATAATACTAAAGTAATCCCTTAAAAACTAAGATATTGCATTATAGATCAAATCTATCTCCTAAGTATATAACTAGGTTAGTATTATAAGGAGTTAAGTGTTTAGATGATGCTTTAGTAGGTATTAGTATCCTAAACGACATATTTCATAATAGTTACACTAAGTACCATACTAAATAATGTATATAGGATATAAATACTTAGAGGAAGATTTCATTAACCATTCTTACTAATCATTTCAATAAACTCCACATTTCCCTTCAATTCCTTAATTTTTCTTCTAAATTTTCCTTAGTTATCTCATTATGTACACACAAATTTCACTTAATTTCAAAGAGTTGACCAAGTCAAAGGTTGACTAAGTCAACAAACATGTCATTGTCATCTAGAGCCTTCTTCCTTTCTCTTTAACTTTATATGCATTTTTTTGTCCAATTTTGCCCCCATTTGTGCCATCCACTTCCCCATCCCTTAAACCTACTTGTTTTCATATTTTTAAACACCAAAACAAAACAAAACAAAGTTCTTCCTCCCTCCTAGAAACCGTGAGCTTCCCCTTTTACTTTGTCCCTTTCAACTCTTCCAATTTCACTTTTACAACTTTAACTACTAATACATATATACTAGCTTTCCTTTTCATATAACAAGCAAGAGAAAGGTATGTTGTTGTAAAATTTCTTAACTTATTTAGTAGTTAGATGAATAAGCTAAGTTAGTGTAGTAAGCTTATGTGATATGTCCATATGTGTTGTTGTTAGTAAAAAGCCCCATATTTATGTTTAGAGTGTAGAAATACTTGGTTATACATGTAGAAATATCCATGTCTATACATCAAGTGAGTATATATGGAGTGTAAATATTTGGGTTTTAGTGAAACCCATAGTATAAGTACATAAATCCTTAGCGAAATGGAAAGAAGAACACATGTACATATACTTAAGCATGGGAATACAAGAATATACTTAAGTGATACATGTATGGGTACTCTTGTACATAAATACCCATTATGTACATAACCTAAAAAAGAGGTATATACTAACTATACATATATATTCCTTGCTAAATAAACTCTTAAAGTGTAAAAATATGGGTTTGGTAAAGTTTTCTTAAGAGGATATATAAGGCATACAAAAATACATATAAAAATACGTATGTCACCGTATATATATATATATATATATAGGTATGTGTATTAGTATACGTATAAGTACACAAGTATACATATTAGTATATTAGAAGTATAAGTATATATATAACATATGTATAAAGTGTATGAATACATAAGGATAAGTAAACATATGTAATGGATGATGTAAGAAAATGATGATGTAAGTAATGACCTAATCAAATGATGACATAAGCGATAACACAAGAAAATGATGACATAAGCGATAACATAAGCAAATGATGACATAAGCCACTAAAACAATAAATCATAACATCATCTAAGTGTAACAATTAATGGCTAATGAAATCATTAAATCTTAAAATAGAACATAAAACTAGCCAATAAGAATATTTAAGCTTCAATAGATAACATTTCAATAAATTTAGTTTATATCACAAAACATGGGTCTTAACATCCAAAACAGACGTCACTGTGTGAACATGCGTCCAAAAACAATAGAAAACGATTATAAGTTCGTAAATATTAGAAATAGAATGAAAATGTTACATTTGCTTCGCAATTAGGTTTAATTAAATAAAAACTGATAGTAATCTAAGTAGAATTAGGTAAATAGATATCTAGAATCGTTAGTTAATTCAATTACTTATTATCCCTATTATCTCGTAATGATTAGGTGATCCCTACGAAGGTAAGGATTTTCTGATCGATTGTTACAACTAGAGTGAGTTGTCAGAGTCAAGTGAGTACTCCTGATGACTCTTTATAGTTAGTGCACTTATATTAAATAGTAATAACTTGATACTTGGGGATTTGGGATATGCATGTGTTTAATATTGATTGTTTACTGTGAAAAATATTATTTAATACAATAATTGAGGATTTGATTGTATGATTGATTGTTTGATTGATACATGATTTGGATGGTTTGCTAATATTGATTGATCGCCACATAATTTGACTCAATTATATTTGGTTTATCTTAAATTAAAAGGTCCATACATTATTCATGCATTGCATTACTTATTCCAACTGTTACTTCATGTAAAGATAAAGAGTGGCCTTGCAGGGGGTTGTTTATATATATATTAAAGTGTTTCTGTACGGTACACTCATACAACATGACCTTACTCGAAACTATGGGCTTACTAAGTGATGGAGACACCAACCATATGGCTGAGGGTCGAGTTTAGAGATCTCCGAGGTAGGGTGTGAGTATAGATTGTGACCGTTAGGCTTAGGATTTTGTGTACTATTAAACTTCTTAGAAATGGAAATATATTTTACGAATTATGAAATTCAAAGTTATGAGTAAAAACCCAAGTGCTAGAGCTTGGTTATGATTGGTGCTGATGTATCTCTAACCTTTATCTTGGAGGGTGTTAAAAATCCGATATTATATGTAGCATCAGTCAACTGCATATATTGTTTGGCATACTGCATGTGCACGCATTCATATGATTGTACTAATTTATTTGATAACTTACTTGTTAGTATAGTATGAGGGATAACTCAATAAGTTCTTATAGCTTACCCCTCAATAGTTTTTCTTTTGTAGGATTATAGATAATCGGACATAGGTTAAGAGCTGAGTATTGAGTGCAAGTGTTGAGATGTTTTAGAGGTTAGACATAGAGAGAGATTGTTTAGTTTATGCGAAACTTTAAATGTAAATAATACTTATATATTTAGATTTAGTAACTTCAATAAGTTTGAATTTTAAGTTTATTCTCTTTGATCTTATCATTTGATAGGGAATACCGATTCTCTACGATTCTAAGGAACTGTAAAATATTGGATATCCGTATTTATTTATATCCTATAATATGTTAAATTCAACATCCTTAGTAATTAATCATTTAGAGTCTTGCAATCTCTGACTTGTAAGGTGATTTTCATATCATAGGTATATACATGTTATGGAAATTTTAGGTAATCTTACTAAGCCATCTTTAGGGTCCTGACACCATGGGCAATCACTATCTATATCCAATATATTGGTGGGTTTTTTCTTGAGGAGGTGAACCACTTAGTTTGTATGTGGTGGTCAATTCTTAGTTCCACTGCTAGGTATGAGTAGAGTCGTTTGATTGAGTAAAAGACATGATCACCTTACTAGTGCTATTGAAAAAGAAAGGAGGAATTAAAAGTGAAAATGAACTAAAAGATAGAAATTATTGAAGTGGAGTGAGAAAATGAAGAAGTTTCTAATGTGAGTATTGGAAGATGGAGTTAAGAAAATAAAAAGGGTAAAAGTTAGAATGTAACCTTCGAGATCTATGTGAAGTGTGGTTACCAACCATTTTTGGCCCTTCAATTATGTTAGCCTGCAAAAGTCAAATGATTATAATTAAATTATGATACCAACAGTACGCATGGGGTTTGACACGATTGCACATTTTCCAATGACTGAAAGGTGAAACATTGTTGAATAGACTCAAAGCTTCCCTGATAGGCTAAACGAAAGATAGGTCAACTTCAAAAAATGAAATACCAAGACCTCATGAGTAAGGTCAGGACAATTAGCTTGGATATGAGAATGATTGGATGTCTTAAAATCCATTTATCCTAGGTTGATAATTCATATTGAAAGATTGTTTTGGTGAAGTACTTTAACTCTCATTGATGAGCCCATTAAGGAGACTTATAGGGCAAATGTTGACAGGGATCTTTCCTAAGGCAACCAAGACTTGGACCATCCTAGGGCGAAGTACGTTTGATCTACTCCTTTACATTAGACATCTCCCTTAACACCTTCTTAATCTCTTTTATCAACTATAAGCCAGCCTTTAATATTTGAATAGCTTGAAAGGATGATGAGCTGGATACTCATCTATATGACTAAAGTTAGGCCAGGCTAAATAAGTCAAATTAGCTCCTACTAGCTCAAAGAAATGGCATGAGGCTTGTTGAGACCTAGTCAAATTTGAGGAATTCAAATTCAATCAAAGGTGCAAACAATTAGGATTACTTACAAGAATAACTACCTACTAGCCACCAAATTACCATCTTCATTCCTTAATATTGGGGCATAGTCCAAAATTTATAAGGGCTATATGTATATGTTTTAGAGACAAAGTTTATTGAGCAAGAGACGACCTTCATCTACAAATATAGCTTGAAATGCTTCTGTAAGTTTCTTCTGGCCATTTACATTCCACTTAGTTTCTTTCACTATGTCTTTTTTCATATAGTTATCTTATTTAAGCATTGGAGTGGCTACGCCAAAGCCTCCCTGGTACCCCTATAGACTCCTTTTCTTTTGTTTTCTAGAGTCCTTACTTAACAAGTGTCCGAAGATTCCATGGAACCAATTTTCATCATCAACAATTGTGATAGTAGCTATTACCTCTTATAAGGGTTTAAATACTTATAAATTAGGGCTACTTGCTTTATATAGAAAAGACTAATTGGATACACTCTAAAATGAGTAGAATACAAGGAATAATTAAGGGTATAAAAAGAAATCATGATAAAAGAATCTTTTGCTAAGAGATTCCTTTAAGTTCTTAGTGAGGCACATGACAATCATTTGTTGGTTAGGCATTCTGGAAGTAAAGACAAATTAGTATGGTTTAACTTCATTTGGGACATGAGGAATCAACTGGGACACATTGAAGGTAGAAAGAGACACCATATCCTTCTAGTAATTCTAGCTTATAGGTGTTGTCACCAATCTTCCTAATGATTCTAAATGGTCCATTGATTTGGGATGACAACTTATTGACCTTACAATTAGGAAATTTGTCCTTGCTAAGGTACACCTACACTAAATCCCCCAGTTAAAAGCTTACGATCTTTCTTCCTTAACATATGATGTTTCTTTTTCTTGATCTCCTTTTGCTTGGATACTATTCGCATGAGTTGCTCCATAACCTTCTGGTGTAACCTGTTAAACTCTTTTACTCAGTAGACGCCTTCATTACTTTCCTCCTTAGTTGCTGGACCACATATTAGTCTCAAAGGTAACGCTGGGTTCATACTATACATGACTTCAAATAGGGACTAAGAAGTAGAACTGTGGGTAAACCTGTTATATGCAAACTCTACCATAGGTAGACAAATATCCCAATTATGCAAGTTCTTTCCCGTTGTAGCTTATAGTAATGATCCTAGTGTTTTATCCAACACTTTTGTTTGTTCATTGGTTTAGGGGTAGCAAGAGGTACTAAACATCAATTTCATCCTAAATCTCTACTGTAGTGTCTTTTAGAAGAAACTAGTGAATTTCAGATCTTGATTCGAGACAATACTTTAGAGAACTCCATGTAACTATATGACCCTTGTAAGGAAAGGTTAGCAATGTAAAAATCATCATTCACCTTTTATAGGGAATGAAATGGACCATCTTGCTAAATTGATCTACCATGACCATGATGGAATCATGACATCAGGTAATTTGTAGTAGTTCGAGCATGAAGTCTATGCTCATGTCAGCCTACAATTGGCTTCCTATTGGTAGAGGTAAGTATTTCCCATAGGGCTCCTTTTTTCCTTTAGCTTTCTTGTAATCTGAGCATCTCTCTAACATATGATGGATGTCCTTCATCATCCTAAGTCAAAATAAATGCTCCTTCAATAGCTCGTAAGTCCTTTTCTCCTTAAAATAGCTTATTAGTCCTCCAGTAGCTATTTGGAATGCATAGTTGACCTCCTCTCTATAAGTTTCCATTAACTTAGTAGTATCTATCTATGACTTTTTGATCCTTAAACTTGGTGACAATAGGACCAAAGTACTCATCTTATTCATAGAGCTTGGTCAACAATCTAAAACTAAGTATCTTAGCCTATGCTTGAGTAATCAATATGTACCATTGTGATAAAGCATTAGTTACTGAGTTAGTACTACCCTTCTTCTTCTTGATCACTTATAAGAAAGTTTTGAGAAACTCAACCCATTTTTCTTGTTGTCGAGAAAGCTTCTATTGGCCTTGAAGGTATTTCAAGGATTTATGGTTAGTGTAAATCACAAACTTGCCTAGTAGTAGATAATGTTGCCAATAGTAAGGGCTTAGATGAAGGAGTAGAATTCCTTTTCTTATACTAAGTAGTTCAAAGCAACACCTCCAAGCTTCTTAGTACAGAATGCAATGGGTCTCCATTCTTGCACAAATATGGCTCTAATCCCCACTTTAGAAGCATAACTCTCCATTACATGATGTTTTTATGAGCAAATCAACTTTTTGAGATAGAAACTAAGGTATAGAAATTATGAAAATTATGTGATTCATAACTTTTATTTAGTAGTTAAGATGAATAATCACCTCATGGAAAAGAACTTAAGTTTGAGTGGGAATATAAGTAGTGTTGGTTCTTGATTTGTTACCTAAAGTTAAGGAAACGATGAAACAAGTTGAAAAACCAAGTTAGAAGCCCTTGAACTGAACTGACCAAATTTGGAACTATAAAGAAACGCACTTAAAAATGGTAGAAAATAAAGTAAACAAAGTGAAAGGATCAACTAAAACAAGTATAGCAAGTGTTTATAGCTTAAAACTCAAAACCGGGCTTAAAAATATCCAAAACAAGGTTGTAATTTATAATTGAGCCCTCAATAAATTTCTGATTAGCATTTAGTTTAACCGAGAAAGGTTGTTTTGAGGCCCATAAGAAGTTCACATAAAAATCCTTAAGCCCATTAAAGTCACTAACTTTAGTTTATATCATAAACAAGCCTATTTGACCACTTAAGCCTACATAAGAGTCTAATAAAATGTTGATAGCACCAAGGTCATAAGACAAGGATAGAAATATGACTTTAAAGAGTGTTTTAAGCTTATAATAAAGTTCAAAGCCTAAGCCTAAAAGATTTCCTAGGATAATAAAAATCCTAACAACCAAATTAAGCCTTACAAAACACTAAAACATGAGGACCATTATTGTTCTAACTAGTGGATAGAATAGTAGGCCTTATCTCAAAAATATAATCACTCCATGTTAAAGTATACTTGAAAATGATGAAAATCGATTATAAGATCATAAAAATTGGATTTAAAACAAGAAAGTTATATGCGATTGAATTTTTAAGTAAAACCGAAGAAAAATAAGAAAACCAAGTTAAAAATGTAACTTAAAAGATCTTAGCTTAGCCTTCTAAATTTTCTTTCAAATTCTTATAATATCATATTTACGATGATCAGGGGACCTAAATGCTGGAGAAGACCTACCCTCAGATTATTACAATTGAGTTATGGCCAAGTGAATGATTCTTGATGACCTCATGCTTGATTTTACTTGTAGTATAGATGCACTTAAACTTACATAATGAACTTAGATGTTTGTGGGATATGGAAAATGCATGTGTATGATATTATGATTGGATGCCATGGCTTGCTATTCAGATAATAATGGAAATTATTTATGATGATAGTTATGTAAAGTTATTGTGTAATCCCAACAGAAGTTGAATTAACTAAGTATTCAGTTAAAAAATTCAATGAGTCATGCATTTCTCATAGTTGCATCATAACTTTATCGACTGTCACCTCATGTGGAAGGTAGGAATTGGCTCACAAAAGCAAGGGCTCCTATAGAGATTAGGCAACAGTTATGCTATTATTATATTTTGAAGTCTTTATCTTAGCTATTGGGCTTACTAGGTACCAGGGGATGCCAACCGTTAGTGAAGGGCCATGTCTTATGACTTTTGCTTAGAGTGTACAATGTGAACTACGAGGGCTACTATATTTCTAGACTTAGGATTTTGGCATAAATTTTGTTTCTTCAAGAAGGAAAGTATATTTTTGTATAAAAGGAAAGATTCGTATATATTACATATATGTTTAAGTTGCTTTGAGCACAATTGTGCAATTGGAATAAAAACCCAGGTGCTAGGACCCTGTTGATGGTTTGTGTTGGTTAATTATCTCTAACCTCAACTACGAGGGTGTAATTTTGAGTTGCATGTAGTTCCTAAGCCACTATATGCACTGTTTAGCATTCTAATTGTTCATGCATTCATATGTTCATGCATTTAATAAAATTGTTATGTGGTATGATGAAAGGATTAACTCATTAAGTATAAGCTTATACCCTAATATATTTCTTTTGATGTAGGACCATCTCTTTGTCTATCTAGGCTAAGGAATGCCTGAGGTGAGTCTTGTGTAAGGGACGAGGCTATGTGATTAGTGGAGTGAAGAGAGAAGTTTAGCATGGCCAATATTATCTATTTCTTTTGGTTAACTAAATTTTTGTGTAAATAGATAGATAGGTGATAGATTATGACAAACTTTGATGGACTATTAATGTATTGTAATATTTTTATCATGGAATTCCAAATTCTACGCTTTGTTTTTGGTAATTGACAAAGTCAGTTAGTAATGTTAGTTTATGTGCTTGATATTACTCATCTATATACTGATATGAGGCAAGTGCACCTATCAGTTTTAATATAGCGGATATGAGTCCGAGTCGATCCCTCAGAGACTTCGAGTACTAATATTAACCTTAACTTTATTATCTAACCGGAAAATTATGAAAGTTTGAATTAATTAAAACTACTAAAATTAACAAACTACTTTAATTAAAAGACTTAATTAAGCAATTGAAAAAGCAATAAAACTAAGAACGACTTCAAGAAAGTAATAACGTATTTAGGAATTATTTCCCCTAGAGTTAATCATGTGATCGCTTAAAATATATTCAATTCGGTTTCTATTATTCTTGACCGGAGGGATTCACAACTAAAGTTAATACCTTTCTCAAGCATATTAACCCTAATTCTAAATTATTTACTGGAATCTCTTCACTTAGTGATATAATTTAGAATTGCATTAATGTATAATGAATTCCCATACAAATAATTAACTTTCCGGAGGAAACATGTATCTTATTTCTAAGTATACATGTAATCCTCTTCAATTATGTAAAGATCTAATTATACATGTAATTTTTCAATCAACATGCATAATATCATATATTGATATTCTAGAAATATCAATCAATAATTAAACGACATAATCGAATCAAGTAAAAATAGAAACTTTATTGAAATTTCTAAATCAATCCAAGAATCACATGAAACCCTAGGTTCCATAATCCTAAATACTCGAATTCTAAGCTATCATAATGAATCTAAAAATGAGTTTCATCAATAATATAAAATAAAACATGAAAACCCCTTTTGATTGATGAACAATCTCTTTAATCTTGAAGTTGATGTTGTTCCGCCTCTTTCTTGACGTTCTTCTTAAGTCTCTTTCTCTTTTGTTGTGTCTCTCCGTTTTTGTAATGTCTCTCTTATCTTTTGAAACCCTAATATGTCCTTTTATAGTGTATCAAAAGAATTCTGTTTTTGTCACTAGACACGACCTGGGACATGACCGTGTCCCTAGGTAGTGTAACTTTTTGCACTAAAACAAAATTTTCTACATAACTTTTTCATTTAAACTCTGATTTGAGTGAAATTTGATTCATTTTCTTCGTTTTCGATCCTAGAACACGTTCAAACCTAGAAATCAAAATTTTACTCAATTAAGTATCAATTTCTTTAAAGAAAACCAAAAATGTGAGGAAAATACTATAAAATCACCCTATGAAATATGTTTAAAATTAGAGTTATCAAATTTCCCCACACTTAAGCATTTGCTTGTCTTCAAGCAAATAAATCAAAACAAAACTTTCAAGACAAGAAACGCTAAACAAAATTTATCACTATTTAAGAAATTGGTGAACAAATACACTTGACCCGAAAAAAAGTAAGAAAATCATTCTCACCTAACTTATAATAATAAAGTTAACCAATTTCATCTGACCATATTCGAATGTTCTAACAATACTTAATACTAGAGTTCACTAGTTAATTTATAAAAATCAAAGTTTACTCAAGTCATTTAACAAAGGATTCTTAAACTAAAAATTGGATTTAACATCTCGCCAACTAAGAAAGAGTCATAAAAATTTTGTCCATTCGACTAAAGTGTATACAATTCTCTTTTTCATCTCACCAAGCACCATAATCTAAAACAAACACATTTTACATCCACTCATCCTCTGATCATCCCCCAGTTCATGCTTTTGTTGAGAGGTCTTTTTAAATTTACCTTATTTACGCACAATTGTGTTGGTAACGGGAAAGAATCTCGCTCTTCTGACGGACCAAAACCGATCCATACCAACTTATTCCTTATATTGATAGCGGGAAAGAACCTTGCTCTTCTGACGGACCAAGGCCGATCCATATCAATTTTTTCTTCTTTTTTTTTTCATTTGAATTGGTATTGGGACTCAATCTCGCTCTTCTGACGGACCAAGACGAATCCTTACCAATTTTTTCTATTCTTACACTTGTTATTACTTTTGACCTCCAATCATTGTGATTTTTCAGGGGTTTCTCAAAAGAAGAATTTCATTTGTTTGTTTGCTAAAAATTATAGGACTCTTAAAAATTTCTAAGAGAAGGGTATACAGAAAAGTAAATTTAAAAATAACCATGACTAACTCTCAACTAGTGATGTTGCTCTAATCTCAAATCTTAAAGTTCGAAGCTAAATAACTCGTAACTTTGCCCTCTACAAATTTGACTAATCAATTCTAGTAAAGTATCATAAGATCAATAATAATCAAGATGAAACAGTTAATTTGGCTTAATACCAGTTAATCACCTATTGCAAGTTAACTTAAAAATTAATTGGGTCAAATGTGAATAATTGGTCTCCTAAACAGTAATAAATTCATATATATCCCTTCCCCACACTTAATAATGTACATTGTCCTCAATGTACGACTAAGAAAGCACAATAGCAAGATATCAAACAAGAAAAAAAACATCATAGGGAAAAAGGAAATACATGTATTGAAAAAGAAAGTAATACTTCCCTGCCTTGAGGCATAAGATACTCTAGTGGAGAAAGAGTGGCTAGTAGCTCAACAATAGTGCCCTTATGATTAGAACATGATGTAACAGATGTGGACCTCCTTTAAACGATCTATTTTTCACGATTTTCCATTGACGACTTGAGAAGAAACATTGAATCGGGTTGGATTTGATGAAGAAATGTGTTGATGTGTAGAGGTGTATGAGAGAGTGTGTGTTTAATTTATATAAAACGGGCGTGTGCAAAAATTGTGTAAGTTTGGGTCGACATGGGCTGGGACACGACCGTGTCCCTTACTGTAGGCACTGTAGAATATTGGGCGCACACGAGCTAGGATACGATTGTGTCTCACGCCCGTGTAACTCTCTGTTTACTCGAAGTATAACTAGGCGGACACGGGCTGGGACACGATCGTGTCCCTTGCCGGTGTAACTTTCTATGGGTATGGCAGATTAAAGGGGCCTGGATGGACACGGGCTGGGATACGACCGTGTCCCTTTCCCGTGTAACTTTTTTTTTCATTTTTTTAAAGCAAAAGGAAACTTAAAGAAATTAAAGTAATTAAACTACAAAAATAAGAAAAAAGAAAACTAAAGAGAAGAAGAAAAAAAATGAAATTAAAAGGGAAAAGCCTATGACTAAAATTAAAACAAATAAAAGAAGCAAAGCAAAGTTAGATAAAAGAAAAATAAAATGAAATAAACTTAAAGAACTAAAGTGTAAGCAAAGTTAGACATGGGTTGCCTCCCAAGAAGCGCTATAGTTAACGTCAATAGCTCGACGGGATACGTCTTGTAATTCCTGATTCTTCATCCAGGTGGAAATAGAACTCCTCCTGTATCTCGCTTTCGAACTCTCCATACAAGTGTACATTTACCCTTCGGCCATCGACCTTGCCAATTCCATTTCATTGATGCATAACTTCTATAGTTTCTCTCCTTATCATGCCACTTATCAAATTCATGTAGCCTAAACTTCTTCGTTTTGTTTGCTTTTAGCTTAGATGCGGTTGTCATTGGTGGTTTTGAACTTTTCACCGCAAAGACATGCTCCAAATGATTTCTTGACAGTTTTGGTTCCAAAATTGGTGGCTTCTCTTTGAAAGATTTTAATGTACGATCTTTTGGCTTGTAGAGTGGATCAATTCCCTTCTTGTCCATACTGGATTCATGAACTTCTGTTTGAGCTGCCACTTCTGCACAATTCGGGTTACTCACCAAATTTTCATCTCCCTTTTGTAAGCAATAACTTGAAGAATCCTTAGCAAGAGTTTCCTGCACACATGTAGATGTAATGACATTAGTGGCATTAACATTGTGACTTATGTCTTCTGAGTCAAGAAATTTGTTCGTTGCCTCTGGAGTTTTAAAAACTATTTCATCATCCCCAACCCGTAATATCAACTTATGCTCACTAACATCAAAAACAGCCTTAGCAGTGGCTAGGAAGGGTCGACCTAAAATGATTGGCACCTCAATATCTTCATCTATATCAAGTATAACAAAATCCACGGAAAAGATGAATTTGTCTACTTACACTAAAACATCCTCTATGATGCCTCTAGGGTATGTGATAGACCTATCGGCTAATTGAAGACTCATGCCCGTTAATTTAGGTTCTCCTAACCCTAGCTTTTTGAACACTTTATACGGCATCAAATTTATACTAGCTCCTAAGTCTGCCAAAGCATTATCTACCAACAAATTGCCAAGCATACAAGGAATAGTGAAACTCCCTAGATCATTTAATTTTTGTGGTAGCTTTTTCTGGAGAAGTGCCGAGCATTCCTCATTCAATGTGACGGTTGTACGCTCCTCCAACTTCCTCTTATTCAATAGAAGATCTTTTAGAAATTTCGCATACTTTGGCATTTGCAAGATGACATTAACAAGAGGTAAGTTAATGTGTAATTGTTTGAAAACATCAAGCAATTTACCTAATTCCTTATTCTGATTAGTGTAACTTTGCTTAAGGCACTGCAGGTAAGGGATGGAAGGCTTGTACTCCTCCACTTTCAGTTATTCCATACTTTCTTTTGATTTTAGTGGCTTTGCATCTTCCTTACGGTTGACTTCCACTTCTTTCTCAACTACTTCCTCACCATCCTTCTTCTCCACTTGCAGTTTTCTATCACTTCTCAAGGTCACTGCATTAACATGTTCCCTAGGATTGACCTCGGTATTCCCTGGTAGTGTCCCTTGTTGCCTCTCAGAGATCATTTTTGCAAGTTGACCAATTTCATTCTCAAGGTTGCGATTTCAAGCCTCTTGATTCCTCAGCGATGATTCAATGTTAGATAAGCAAGCTTCATTGCCTTGAATATATTTTGTGAGAAGTTCTTCTATACTAGGCTTATTTTCTTGAGGAAGAGGAGGTGGGAATGGTCTTTGAAATCCAGGTAGGCCAAAGTTGGTCTTTTGCTGGCCTTGGTTTTGGCTTCCCCATGAGAAATTGGGGTGATTCCTCCATCCTGGATTGTAAGTATTGCTGTAAGGGTTATTTTGTTGCTTAGGTGGATTTCCTAGATAATCTAAATGTTCCAGTTGTTCTTGTGCTCCATAACCCTGCATACTAAAATCACTTACATCCGATTGCACTTGTTGAGGGGCAACTGAGAGTGTATCAATCTTCTTACTCAATAGGTCTACCTTGGCTGCTAAAGTAGTGATCAAGTCCACCTCATAAACTCCCATGGCCTTTTGCTTGGCTCTGGTGCTTTCCCACTGATAATTGTTCATCGCTATTCCTTCAATCAGGTTTTGTACTTGGTCAGGTGTCTTTGTGTTCAAAGTACCTTCTGCGGATGCATCAATCATCTGTCTAGTGGATAAATTAAGACCATTGTAAAAGGTCTGAATCTGCATCCATAGCGGGAGGCCATGATGTGGGTACCTCCTGAGTAAGTCCTTAAATCACTCCCAAGTATCATATAGCGTCTCCGCTTCCAATTGAGCAAAACAAGAAATATCATTCCGAAGTTTAGCGGTCTTTGCAGGTGGGAAATACTTCTCCAAAAATTTCTCTACCAATTCATTCCAAGTTGTGATTGAATTTCGTGATAGAGAGTTCAACCACTGTTTTACTCTACCCTTTAAGGAGAAAGGGAATAGCCGCAGTCGAATGGCATCATCCGTGGCTCCGTTGATTTTAAAAGTATCACAAATCTCTAGAAAGCTAGAGATGTGGGCATTGGGATCTTCATCTTGGAGACCGTCAAACTGAACATATTGTTGCACCATCTGTATAATGTTAGGTGCAATTTGGAAGTTGTTAGCTGCGACGGTTGGCCTTGCAATGCTAGAGTCAGCTCCAATAAGTGTAGGCGTTGAATAATCAGATATGGTCCGATTTGCTTCATTCCCGTTGTTGGCCATGTGTGGTGGATCTTCCTACTCGATGAATTGAGTGTTGGTCTCTTCACCTTCTTCCTTGATTTCAACGATTAACTCGTCATCAATGGTTAACACACTTTGTCTAGTTCGTGATTTCAAATTTTGAAGGGCAGTTCTTTCAATTTCAGGATCAAGTTCTACCAAATAATCCGGGTTGCTTCGAGTCATGCACTGCAAGGGTAAGAAATATAGAATCAATTGCAGCTCTAGCTAATGAAAATAAATAATGAAAACAAAAGAAAAAAAATGGTTAAAGTAATAAAGCAACTAGTGTTCTTAATATTGAAAATCCCCGGCAGCGGCGCCAAAAACTTGATATGAGGCAAGTGCACCTATCAGTTTTAATATAGCGAATATGAGTTCGAGTCGATCCCTCAGAGACTTCAAGTACTAATATTAACCTTAGCTTTATTATCTAACCAGAAAATTATGAAAGTTTGAATTAATTAAAACTACTAAAATTAACAAACTACTTTAATTAAAAGACTTAATTAAGCAATTGAAAAAGCAATAAAACTAAGAACGACTTCAAGAAAGTAATAACGTATTTAGGAATTATTTCCCCTAGAGTTAATCATGTGATCGCTTAAAATATATTCAATTCGGTTTCTATTATTCTTGACCGGAGGGATTCACAACTAAAGTTAATACCTTTCTCAAGCATATTAACCCTAATTCTAAATTATTTACTAGAATCTCTTCACTTTGTGATATAATTTAGAATTGCATTAATGTATAATGAATTCCCATACAAATAATTAACTTTTCGGAGGAATCATGTATCTTATTTCTAAGTATACATGTAATCCTCTTCAATTATGTAAAGATCTAATTATACATGTAATTTCTCAATCAACATGCATAATATCATATATTGATATTCTAGAAATATCATATATTGATAAACGACATAATCGAATCAAGTAAAAATAGAAACTTTATTGAAATTGCTAAATCAATCCAAGAATCACATGAAACCCTAGGTTCCATAATCCTAAATACTCGAATTCTAAGCTATCATAATGAATCTAAAAATGAGTTTCATCAATAATATAAAATAAAACATGAAAACCCCTTTTGATTGATGAACAATCTCTCTAATCTTGAAGTTGATGTTGTTCCACCTCTTTCTTGATGTTGTTCCGCCTCTTTCTTGATGTTGTTCCGCTTCTTTCTTGATGTTGTTCCGCTTCTTTCTTGATGTTCTCCTTAAGTCTCTTTCTCTTCTCTTGTGTCTCTCCGTTTCTGTAATGTCTCTCTTGTCTTTTGAAACCCTAATATGTCCTTTTATAGTGTATCAAAAGGATTCTGTCTTCATGACTAGACATGACCTGGGACATGACCATGTCCCTAGGTAGTGTAACTTTCTGCACTAAGGTAAAATTTTCTGCACAACTTCAAAATTTCATAACTTCTTCATTTGAACTCCGATTTGAGTGAAATTTGATTCCTTTTCTTCGTTTTCGATCCTAAAACGTATTCAAACCTAAAAATCAAAAGTTTACCCAATTAAGTATCAATTTCTTTAAAGAAAAAAAAAATGTGAGGAAAATACTATAAAATCACCCTATGAAATATGTTTAAAATTAGAGTTATCATATACCTAATGGTAACGTAGAGTGAAAGGAGCCTTATGTATCATATGGAAGACCTATAACCAATGAGGGGGTTGATTTTAGATCTTTGTATGGTATACGACAATCTACTATGATAATGATATTATCGGGTTGTGATACTTATAACCTTTACTTTTGTTTTCAATTTATCCTATTAAATCTCTTATTGTTTTGAGTTAGGTAATTAACTAATTTTAGGCTATTACTACTAAAAATAATTGTATATGCTCTCATGTATGGTTCTTTGTGAGATTGACATTCAGACACAAAATCCGTTTTATCTAACCATAACTTGACTAGGTGCATTTGCTTATTAGTGCAGTATATGTCCCATCAACCACAAACTCAAGAAACATGACCTTAGACACACAAAAGGTGCACTTCTATAAACTACCATACAATGTCTTAGTGTGAAGCATTTCCAACACTTCTTGAAGGTGTTTAACATGCTTGGAAAGGTTATTGCTATATATTAGTATGTCATCAAAGGAAACCATGACACATCTGCTAATCTGACTGTGTAGTATGTAAATCATCAGTTACATGAATGTGCTTGTTGCATCGGTTAAACTTAATAGCATGATCGTCCATTCATATATTTTATTCCGTATTTTGAAGGCGGTCTTCCATTCATCTCCTTCCTTCATTTTGATATGATGTTATTCACTCTTCAAATCTATCTTTGCAAACATCTAAGCTCCATATAACTCATCCAACATGTCGTCTAGTCGAAGAATTGGATATTGGTACTTTAGTGACCTTGTTAACAGCTCGACTATCCACGTACATTTGGCATGAATCATCCTTCTTTGGTCTAAGGAGGGTAGGGATGACACATAGGCTTATACTTTCCCTTATAAATCGCTTCTTAATTAGCTCATTTACCTATTACTTCAATTCTTTAGCCTCATCAGGATTCATACGTGACAATTATTAATACTCGAAATTGGAGTGCGAAGTATGTTAGGCACATCACTCAAATTCTCTTTTCAAAACCAAAAGAAAATAAGGCTATGGGGTTTCCAAGGTAACTTCGGATAACTTCGGCATAGCTACTTCGATACCTAAGTAAGTTAAAGGAGTTAAGAGAGAAGAAAGGAACTAAAGTAGGTATAAGAGTATCTAGAAGAACCCATTGTCTTTGCTTTGGTCTCCTTTTATAGCCATTGGTAAATTTGAATTTGGTAACTGTTGCCTCTAAAACTTAGCACATGTGTTTAATTTGAGTTGAGGACCATTTGGGGAACGTAGCTAAAATTATGACAATTGGTAAGTAGATATTTGGACAAAGAGTCTAACTGTTTGTGCTTGACCCTAGAATTCAAATCCTTTGGGGTTGATCGGATCAAAGTCCGATCTACATGCAGTTATTCCAAGCTAAATGAGGTCATCCCATTTTGCTTTGACCAGGTTGTTTTGCATAGTGTAAAGGCATCTAGTTAATTGGTCTTGGCAAGCTGGCCCACATACTTAGTGAGACCTAAAAGAGGTTAGAAATGGTGAAGGCAAAGGATATAGTCATGCAATAGATTAGACACAATCCCATTTAGGTTGGTCTTGACCTTGAAGAAAAACCTCTGTCAACATATGCTCCTTGACTCCTCTTGATGGATACATTAAGGGGTATAACGATATTCATTAATAGGGAATTTTGCCAGTTTTTACCTTTCAATAAGGGTAGCTTAAAGAAATTGTGCTAGCACTTAAATTTGAATCATAAGCTTCAATTTTTTATCTTAGCTATGATGGTCATGGATTATTCTTAGAATACTGACTCGTTTTCACTTAGCTTGTTATAGAAGCCTTTCATCTACTAGATATGATACTTCACGTTACACCATTGGAATTCTACGATCATGTTAAGGTCTACATGCACTTTTTAGGAAACTTCATTTAACAAGGATTGTCCGATTAAGATAGTGAATTCTTGATTAGATGGACCACATCAAATATTAACAATAAGCTGTACAAATCCCCAAAAATTCATAGCTGCACAGATTTTTAATTTTCCAATTTGTGTTTTCTTTCTTCTTTTTCTCATTACAATTGTCCATATCTCTTACACAACTTCTTTTCCTGGTTTTCCTTTTTGTCAATCTACATACTATACATTCCTTCCTTGTTCTTAGTTCTTGTTAATTGCATTTGCTAAGGTATACATCGTTGGAAACTGAATCTAACAGCTTAACTTGTGCATAGCAATGGAGCCAGGAATTGTCTACCATACATCAAGGAAGCAATTCTTCTCCTTGAGAAGAACTTCCTAGCATAGTGAACCCCGATGTTGTTGATTGTCCTTAGGACTTATTAGGGTTATAGGGTTAGTTAGAATCCGTGTTCTTAGGTCATGGAAGGTCAAGAAACTTCCATTCAATGATTATCCTTTAGATGATGAAGATGATTCTCCAACTCTCCCTTTTTATGTTGGAATTGAGTACAATATGAGTCTGAACAGTATCGCTAGTATAGTAATAAAAAAAGAATTCAATGCTCTGAGGCTTAGTTTTCGTGGTGCCCCCTGAGCTTGGTCATTCAAAAGGCCGTAACCACATGAATGAATTACCATGCTTAGAGACTAAGAGTTCTCTCTTTTTGAAAAGTGCTTTGAGGTCAGTTTAAGGTTACCTTTTTCTCTCTTTTAGAGATCTTATTTTACTTATCATTGCATGTGCCCCTCTATGCTTACCCCGAACATTTATAAGTTACTAGTAGCCTTCGAATGTATTTGTAAGGATTTAAAGGTTAAGGATACAGTTACTTAGGTATTTTTTCACATTGAAAAAGAAGGAAAGTTGGCTTTACATATGTGCTCAACCACGTAAGACGTTTTTAGTAGGGTTGGAGTCCTCAATCCGTGAAAGGAAACATAAATGGGTTATAGTTATGTTGGCTTTTGAACTAGATTTTCCCATTGCTTGGAGTCAACTGATCAAGTTATCAGACAACAAGCACTTACTTCTCTATGACCAAAAGGTCATGATACAATTATGGAGGCTAACTATCTAGCCTTATTTTAGTTTTCTTTAATTTAACCTATACTAAGTCTAGTTTGCTTAATATAAGTTGCTTGACATAAAACTAAAGAAAAACATTTTTTCTTAAAATGTCTAAAAAATAATTTAGAGTTGCTAACTAGTAAAAATTGTCAAAAAAAAAAAAATCAAATTAAGGTTTTTGGCTAAGAAAATCCTAATTTAAATACTAATTCACAGACTTCCTAAAAAAATATATATTTTGAGAAAATTTAACTAGAAAACTTGAATTCGATGGCTAACTTATTAAAACCAAGTCATCCTGTAAGAAAAAAAAAACTAATGGGCTTTTATTTTTTATAATTTTCAGAAAAATGAGAAAGCATGCAAAGGATGTGAAAAGGCATATCAATAATTTTTTATTATGAAATTTCCCTAAAAATGGAAGAGAAAACAAATTTTTACAAATTTCACGATTCCTCCTATGGTACCTACGTATTTGCTAATTGGGATCAAATTGAGCATTGTTCTCATTACTTTGGAAAAACATTAGTAAGTTGGTTCATTTTATTTTGAAAATTGGAGCCAAATTTACATTCATTAGTTTATTTTTATTAAAAAAAAATCCTAACAAATAAATCCTAATTTTTATTATCCAATTATGGAAAAAAAAAAACTAGCTTTTAAAAAAACCCAAATTAAGATTTTTGTTTAGAGATAAATCTTTCCTATGTGATAAAAAAAATTTAGAAAAGACCCTAAAGTGCCTAAATGCAATTTTCCATGAAATATATAATTAACGTGGAAACCATGGAAAAAACGTTTAAACTATAAAAAAAGATTCCTAACTATAGAAAAGATATGATCTATTATATCCTAATTTTCTAAAATATGCGACATGCGACTTAGATATAAATTTAATGGTAAAGATATGAATCTTGATAGAAACATACTATTGTACCTAAAATATGCAATTTTTTCAAAAAGCGTTAAAAATGCAAATTTTTTGTAAAAAAAATGTTATGTGAGAATTAAAAAAAAAAGCGCAATTATGATGTGCAAGTTAATATGTGGAATTAAATAAACAACTGCAAAAGAAACCCATATTATTACCTAACCAATAAAAGTAACAATTTTAAATGGAAACTAATTCTATGCATATACTAACAAATATAAACATATTAAAACTAACAGCGATAAAAACTAATTCAAACAATCAATAATAAGTTAACTAATTAGGACCTACAACTAAAAACAAGCAAAGTTAGTATAGGCCTTCACTAATAATAAAAGCTAATAAGTTAAAGAAATAATAAAATAAGAATTAAAAAAAAAAAAAACCCAGAGAAATCTAACACCTACTAATGGCACAGGTCCGATTAAGGTATTAGGCTAGTTTTGGGCACATGGTTCGTAGAGCTTCATTAGTCGGGTTGGGTTATGCTCCATTGCAGGTGCTTCCTAAGCTTTGTGTAGGGGCTTCTAAGCACCAAATTGAAAGGGAGATTGCACTTTCATGATAAAGTGATTAGTGAAAGTACGTTTAGACACAATGCCTTAGCGTTCCGTAGTGGTTTTGGTAGTTTCGAATTATGGTAGCAGTGGTTGTCTAGGTAATGTATCTGGGGAGTGTTACATACGTGGTGAAACAAGGATGAAAGCTAATGTACAGTAGATAACTAGCTTTGTGTGAGAAGATGGGTGCCAAGTTTGGTAGCTACGAATAGGGTCGTATTGGCAACGCTTGCGCGGCTGATATTGGTTCGTATGAGGTTTGAGTTGTTAGTACGGTTTGGTTAGTCAAGGATGGTAGTCGTAGTAAGGGGTTTTGTCGAGAGAGAAAGCCTTGGATGATGTTAATCCTGGATGGTGTTAATGGAGTTGCGAGTGAGAGAGGGTCAAATGGAGATGGGGTTGTTGTTGAGTTTGCGTTTGTGTTGTGTCTTTGTATGTGATCATGTTGTAAGTGGAGAGCGAGGGAAGATTGTACATGATGGAGCGGTGTAGGGTGTTACGTGTGTGTCTATGTGAGGCCAATAGAGATTGGGTTTGGGTGTGGAAGTGCTACTCTGTTGAGGATGTTGGTTAATTGCAGTATTAGTGTGTAGATGAAGTGGGTTTGTTGACGGTGAAGGGGGATTGATGTGGTCAATGGCAGTGATCTTGCTTTTTTCCTCAACTCTCTTTTCATAGCTTTTGCAGTTTTTATCTAATCGAAAGCTTGGATAAGGATGCTGAAACTTCATTAAAGATTGAACTTCATGAAATCTTTTTGTTAAGAATCTTTTAAAGAGTTGTTCATTTTTTATAATGATTTAGTAGATTTTAGTTAAATCCACAAAATATTTACGAAAATTTGATGAAACCTATCAAGAGTTGGGCATCCCATTTCCTTTATTGTCAGACCTGGTTGTGCTCTATTAGGGAAGGAGCTGATGATGACATAATTGGCATCGCATGCGATGGAGAGTAAAAAAACAGGGTAGATTTGCTTTTAAAAAGAATTGAACCCACGATGCTCTAATTCTTAGACTAAGTCAATGCACATGACTGTCCGCATAAATTAAGCTTAAGCTTTCCTTATCAGGCTCATCTTTAATTTCATTTTTGAACTGAGGCCCAACTTAACCTAAATTATTCTAAAATAACCCTAGCCTATTAAAATAGCCTAAAATATACATGCTAAATATTTTAACACTATTTTTAATTTTAATAAATTTGAGCCTTAATTCTAGTTAGTCTAGTTAAAATATATTTTTTAAATTGGATAAAAATCCATTTATGAACTCAAATGTTTTGCTAGACTATTTTAAAAATATTTTCCTAATGAAACTTAAAGACTTTAAATTTACTAAATCACATGTATATTTTCAACTATTGTCTTATCTAATCCTAAATAACTAATTGACTCGACTCAATACTTTAGATTTTTTAATTTTTCTTGTTATTTTTATTTTTTGGATGTTTTCAATTTTTCAAAATTTTTTTTCATTTTTTGTAAACCTATCTTGAAAAGAAAATAACTTAAAATAAAATAGTAGCAAAAATGAGGTGTTTACAGCGGCCACTCTTTATAATGAAGTTTGAATTAAACTTTGCTACAAAGACAAAGAAAGACATACTCATTTTTGCCAAGTATTGACTTGAATTGATAGGGTAAAAGCATTCCATCTTGAAAGGGTAGGGTAAAAAAATAAGATCCTAACTAGACAAGTCGAGGTAAAAAGATTTTAACTATCAGATAAATAGGGTCTTAACTTGAAAGGTTGAGTACTCTTAAGAGGATAGATTTATTTAAGGATCAGTTACTCGAAAGGATAGATCATTCGAAGACAAGATAGGATGACACTCTTGGTAAGCATGCAAATCCATTGGAGGCAAAATAAGACTTATGAGCATGCAATCTAACTAAGGACAAAATAGGATAGCGCTTTTATGAGTAGGCAATTTAATGAAGGAGTGGATAGTGCTCTAATGAGCAAGCAATCTGCAAAAAATAAGATAGTGCTCTTTTAAGCAAGCAATTCTAGAAAAGACTGGGTGGCGTTCCACTGAGTAAGTGATCGAAGAAAGAATAGGATAGTACTCTTTTGAGCAAACGATCTAAGAATTCTAAGGATTGATAAGTTTTGATAAATTGATATAAGCTTAAGCATGAGAAATTCTAATTTAGATAAAATCCCGACTTAATAGGTCAGGATAAAAAAGGCTTGATATTGAAAAAGGGGTGTTCTTAAAAGAATAATTAGCTTCTTGAAAGGATAAATCTTTCAAAGAAAATAACTCAATAAAAGGGTTTGAATGAATGGTTAATGCGTTTGATCCTTAGGATAACTATTGTTCTTTAATGTAGGATGACAAAAGTTTTCATATTAAAACTTTCTAAACTTTGAACACAAGATAACTAAAGTTCCCAAAATTCCTAAGATAGCCTAAGCTCTTGGCACAATGACAAAGGCTCCTGAGTTATCAAACTTTTGGACTAAGAATGATGAAGGCTCTCGAATTGCCTAAATTAAAGATAACTAAGGTTCCTTGAATTTTATTACCATAGGATAACCAAGGCTCCTAAATGTTCTTACATTATAGGATAGTTAAAGTTCTTAAATTAACTTAACTAAGGATGACTAAGACTCCTAAATTATAAGATAACCAAACTTCCTAAATTTAAGGATAACTAAAGTTCCTAAAATATTATAGGATGATCAAAGGTCCTTAAGGATGGCTAAGATTCCTAATAAGATATTCAAAGTTCCTAAATTTAATGATAACTAAGGCTTCTGAATATAAAATAACCAAAATTCCTAACTTTAAGGATAACTAAGGTTCCTGAGTGATAAGATGATCAAAACTCCATAAGGATGGCTAAGATTCTTAAATAACATGACTCGAAGTTCCTGAGATAAGGATGACTAAGGTTCCTAAGCAATAAGATGATCAAAGCTCCTTGAGGATGGCTAAGATTCTTGAATAAGTTAACTAAAGTTCCTAATATAAGGATGACTAAGGTTCCTATTAAGATAACCAAAGTTCCAAAATGATAACTAAGATTCCTATTAAGATGACCAAAGTTCCAAAAGGATAACTAATGCTTCTAAACTATAAGATAACCGAAGTTCCTAAGTAACTAAGGTTCTTATTAAGATGACCAAAGTTCCAAAAGGATCACTGCGGTTCTTGAAATTTCCTCAAGGGATTATTGAAGTTCCTAACTTGAGGATGACTAAAATTCACTTTGCAAATTCTTAATTTTTCTTTTCACATTTTGAAACTCAAAAAAATGTGCTTTTATTGAAAAATGATTCACGTTTTTCTTACTAACAATTAAGTAAATTATATCGACTATAAATGTTACAAATAAGCAATGTGCTCATTCTTTTAGGTTGTTGGCCATTCATTCTTTATCTTTAATTTCTTACCTACTATGATGAACAAATAGGAAAAAAAACTTCAGTTGAACCTCTTATTCTTCTTGTCATAGGGAATTCTCATTTGATTTTGTGATGTGCTTCTCGTACCTTTAGGGCAAGTTTGACTTTTGCATTCATAAGTTTTATACCAAGAAAAGTATCTCAATAAATGAGTTGTTTAGTCTAAGAGGACTTCCTCATACTCTCAAATGGATTTTTAGTTTTGACTACGAGTCTAAAAATTATGGTCAACCTTTTAAGTGGTACACTTTAATTGATTTGATAGGTCTTTTTCTTAAGTTTGTAATGTAGGCGTTTGGTCATTGGCTTAAACAAAAAGGGATATTTATGTGTTGGTCGACTTTGAAAAATTAATATCTCAACTTGAGTCTATAAGTCAAGAACCTTAATGGGAAACACTAAGATGGGCTTGCCCTAATTTCATAAGCAATAATTGCTTAAGATAAGTCAATTTCTTTAGTGAAAAGAGCTTTGTTAAAGATGTTATAGTAGATAGGACCATAGCATTATAGTTTCATTCCTTTAGGTTCGGAATCTCTTGGTTAAGTTTGTGCTTTAAAGGTACTAGGAAAACTTAGGTCTTTTATCATGGGATCCATAGGCTGAGATTTTCTAATAAACATGGGTAGTAGTCCTTTAAGAGCTTTTGGTTGCTTTTTGTGATGAGATCACCTTACTTCTTATTTCTTCTCTCTTTTTATTTATATTTTTTCTTTTTTTTTTCCAAGGTGATCACCCTCCATGTGTTTAAGTTTATGTTTAGGAATATTTAAGGCCTTAAAACCATGGGTTCAAATTGCATAAGCTTAGTGAAGCATGTATAGGTTTACAGTGTTTGAAAAAATCTATGGGCTTAAGTGTTTGAATGAGAGTATATGCGCTTGAGTGAAGTGTATATGGTTTGAAGCTCTTCTTCATTTTAAAGAAATCGAGTTATCTATAACAATTATTACTCGTGAATTGACACAATTGAAAAAAGCACAAATTAGTATATGTCTTTTCTCTAAAATCGATGCCCTTAAACTCTTAACTGCCCCAAAGTGAGGTGGTTCTTGATAAGGTTAATTTTAAAAATCTCCAAAAGGCTCAAATGAGCTTGTAAGGGGTAGTTATGTTTAAGGTGATGAAACTGATCACCTTTAAATAAAGTTTCTGAGTTTTACAAATTAAATTCCTATATTCCATCCTTAACTTGGTTCAACAAGCAAGTATACCTATCATTTATAGTACGGATGAGTATAGGGTCGTCTCCATTAGGAAAAGGATTTGAACACTTACACTCATTATTCTTCCTCTTATCTAGTAATCCAATTTATCAAGTGACCAATTATTAAGTCTCTAAATTGTTAACTAAACTTCACTAATCCTCAAATTAATGCCACTAACACAATGATTACCAAAAACAATTACTAACAACACACTTAACATGAAAACTTGCTTCACCACTTAACATGTTATTATCAAAATACTTTTTTATCCTAATAATTTTTATCTGCAGGTAATTGTAGTATGTAAGCATTATTCTCAGAACTACTTACTTTTAATCCTAATCGTGTTTATTGGAATCTCTTCCTAATTAATAGCCAACTTAGATTGTATTAATGTCACGTTAATGTATCAATTCCCTTAGAGATGCAACAGCTTTCCTAATAATATCACTATTATCAAGAGTAAGTTGTTTCAATAAACTAGATCTATTCAATAGAATTATCTCTTGACATATTCTATTAAAATTTGACCTAAGTTTATGTCGTACATTACACCAGACTTAGATTCATTAAGTGCAATTCATTGTAATAATACAATGCAAAGATAACAACAATGAAATTAACATAAGATAAGTAAGAAATACAATTGCATTTGAAATTCACTATATAAATCTTCACAACGTACAACAATGGATCCCATTGTCCCTCTCAAGTCGTTTCGGGAAATGTATGATACAATATTTAAACAAACTCTACTGTAAATGAAAACACAATGGTACAAATACTGATGATTTAGGTGCTTGTTTATGAATTGATGTTCTAAATGATCCCTTTTCTCCATAAGTTGTAGTATATTTATATTCTCCCTTCAAAGGACTCGAGTCTATCTCTTTAAGGCACCACCAGACTTTTTCTACGTACTGGTTCAACTGAAAAGGTTGAAAAGAACAGTTGTATCCCTTTAATTATGCCCATGACTCGAGGTGTGATAGTATTAAAAAACAATATTCTTCACCAATCATGGCCATGATGAATGTCGTAAAGTCCTCGCTGTTTGATTACATATCATTACTCATGTGATTGAGGACATGATCACTCTCCTGCTATACAATCATGACTGTGATTCATAGGGGGATCATCATTACTTCCTCAATTACAGTTGTAATTGAGGATGTGATCAGGGCTAGATTTTTTATTACTTTACTATCATGCCCGTGATTGATATTTCTTGATACTACTTCACTGATTTCTTCTCCTCACAACCGTGATTGACTAAAAACTTGTTGTTCTTGTGTATATTTTATCCCCTTGTTCATGATTTATGTAAAATCAATATTTTATACAAATTTAGTACCAAAACTTAAGATTTAAATCACAATTAAGATCAATTCTATGCCTAGCACATGTCTTGAAAGTGTAAAGTAATTTACACTTATTAGAGACGAATGCATATTGTCCTTTCAATCTGTGTATCACATGCAAGATAGACCTCCTTTAAAGAATGAGTCTTATCCTCACTTTCGTGTCTCTCAACTCTCATAAGTGTTTTAAGGTTAGTGATTAGGACTAAGGCTTGTGTCTTATCATCCTAAAAATCTTCAAAAAATGAGATACTTTTATTAGTTATAGAATGAAGCACTTATGTCTTTATGTTTTGCCTTCATTTGCTTTGATCTTACATGGTAAGCTTAAATATTTTGTGATGCCCAAGTGTGTCATATGCCCATTTATCTCCAAAAGATCACCACATTTGCTACCCCCCCTATAGCAATATCATCAAGATTATTGGTGGAATGATTTATCGTAGAGGTAACTTTTTTGTTTGGTTTTAAGGTTGGACTAGATGGGCTAGTTTTATGGAGTAAGTGTTTAAGATCTTTTAAGCTTAGAGAGGATTAATGTGGATGGACAATGCTCTAGGTGAAGTTAGTAGGCCATGTGTTTAGGTTTTTTCTGGCTTAACACAAAAAGAATTAAATTAGAGAAGTTTTCTTAAGAGGAAATTTTGGCATACAAAATTTGTATAAAAATACGTATATGACCATATATGTATATGAGTATATGTATAAGTATAAATATGGTATAAGTATAAGTATATGTATGAGTATACTAGGATACATACAAGTAGAGTAATGGTATAAGTATATAGTTAGTTTATGTAAAGTGTACATAAGACACTTAAGTATGACGTAAGTATGAGGTAAGGCATATGTAATTAAATGATGAGGTAAGCAATGATGCAACTAAAAGATGACATAAGCCATGACATAAGCAAATGATGACATAAGCGATGACACAAGCAATTGATGATTTAAGCAATAACATAAGCATAAGTTTATAAAATAAGAAATGAGATGAGTACATAAGAATTAGGTACATAAATTAGTAAACCCTAATACACTTTCTAAATTAGATTAAACTTAATTGAATACAACAATTAGTAATAGTAAGGTAAAATTCTCTAAGTATAAGAATCTAAGGGTTAATCAAATCATTAAGGATAAACATAGGATATAAATATAAGTAATAAGAATAATTCAGTTTCCATAGTTAAAATTTCCATAAATTTAGTCTATACCGTAAAACATGGGTCTTAACATCCAAAACAGATATCACCGTATGAACGTGTATCCGAAAACGATAAAAAACGACTATAAATTCATAAATATAAATAATAGAACAAAAAAGTTACATACAATTAATGATAAAGTCTAACTGGATAAAAGTTTATAGTAATTTAAGTAGAATTAGGTAAACAGATATTTAGAATTACTAGCTAATTCAATTACTTACTAGCTAATTCAATTACTTACTAGCTAATTCAATTACTTACTAGCGTTATTATATCGTAATGATCAAGTGATCTCGAGGTAGGCGAGAATCTTCCAATTGATTACTAGAACAAGTTGTCATGGCCGAGTAAGTATTTACCCTATGAATCTATGCTTGTATGTGATTGTAGATAATGAACTTAAATGTTATTATTAATTGACTACTGTATAGGGTCGGGGAAATATTTGTGTATGTTATTATGTGCTAAGTTGTGAACTTACCTTAAATATAGATGATGCTTTGTTTATTGCATGGTAGTATAGAAAATGATTGTGTGTACTATTGGATGGTCATAGCATAATTTGGACTTAATTATAGTCGGTTTATAAAAAGGAACTAGTAGATGCATTACATAGACACAATTCCGGCTATCACATCACATGGAGGTAAAGAGAAGCCATTCAGGGGTTGTTATTATTAATTTATTGATTCTATACTGTGCACTTATATAAAATAACCTTAACCTGCCTCGTAGGAATACTAGGCGCTAGATGTGCCAACCACTTGGCTAAAGGTCGAGTCTAAAGGCCTCCGTTTAGGGGTGAGTGTAGACTGTGGGGGCCCACTCATGATTATACTAGAACTTAGTTTTTATGAAAATAAAAGACTTATTTGATTTAAGTACGGAACATGGAGTTCCGTAGTAAAATAAGTTCTAGTATAATATCCGGATCTGATTAGTGCCGTGTATACTCCAACCCTGACTTCGGAAGGCATTAAATTTGAGTTACGTATATGGACTAGTTAACTATACGTATTTTTTGGCATTCTATTTGATCATTCATTTATATGTGTGAATATAATGTATTTGTAACTTGCCTGTAGTGTAGCAGAGGGTTTTACTCACTAAGCTTAGGCTTACACTCCTTTAGACTTTTGCTACAGGTAACTTGTTCGTAGAAATTGGCTAGGGGATGCCATAAGTTAGCTTGGGGACTTGGGCAAGAGTAAGCCATCTTGTGTATTGAGAGAGAATAGATTATGTAAACTCTTACTTATGTACTTTTGCTTTAGTAGTAGTATAGACCTAGATGTAATAAATTACTCTGTTTTGTAAATGTTGTAGTTTAAATTTTATATGTTTGTGTGATGATATTGTATGAATCTGTATGTTCTTAGAAAACTAGTGATTGTAGAGCCTTACATATTATGTGAAGAGTTCATGATTGGAAGGGTAACCAATCAAGGGTTCTTCGTACAGTATATGGTGTCTACCATAACTAGGCCATCCTAAGTTCATGACAATCTAGACCATCCATTTGGGACAAAATCTAAGCCCCTTCTAATAGTACTCATTTCATGACATAAGGGCCCTCGTAATTGGGGGCAAGTTTCCCTCAAGAGTCTTGTGCGTTGGGGATAGCTTTTCTTAACACCAAATCTCCTTCTTTGAGGTTCCAGGGTCGTATCCTTTTTTTGAAGGCTCGAGCCATTCTTTGTTGATAACACTAATTATGACATAAGGTTTTCAATCTCCTTTCATTAATCAGATTTAGCTGCTTAACGTGTTTCTTTACCTAATTGGCTTCGTCCAACTGAGTTTCGATAGTAACCTAAGCGATGGGATCTTGACCTCTACTAATAACACTGCTTTAGTGCCGTATGCTAAAGAGTATAGTGTTGCCCCAATCGACATTCTAATGGAAGTCTGATAGGCCATGAGTGCAAAGGGTAACATCTCATGCCAATCCTTATATGTGACAGCTATTTTTTCAATGATCCTTTTAAGGTTTTTGTTGGCTGCTTCAATGGCTCCATTCATTTGGAGTCAATAAGGAGTAGAGTTCCTATGAATTATCTGAAACTGTTGGCATAGTTTTGACATAAGTTTATTGTTAAGATTGGTGCCATTGTCAGTGATGATCATTTATGAAGTCTTGTATTAGGCTAAAATGTTTTTCTTGATGAACTTAACTATGACCCCTTTTGTAACGCTTAAGCAAGATGACACATTGACCCATTTGCTGAAGTAGTCGATGGCGACTAGTATAAAGTGATGTCCATTAGATGCTTTTGGAGTAATTAGGCCGATGATATCTATACCCCACATTGAGAAAGGCCATAGTGCTGAGAGGGCATGCAATTCCTAAGGCGGGGCATTTATCTTATTTGCATAAACTTAGCATAAATGACAGTGCCTAACGTATTTGATGTAATTACTTTCTATTGTTGACCAATAATACCCTAGCCTCATAATTTTCTTCACTAGCATGTATCCGTTCATGTGAGGGCGACATACCCCTTCATGCACTTCTTTCATTAACTTCTCAGCCTCTTTGATATCTACACACCTCAAGAGTATACTGTCAAATGAGCGTTGGTATAAGGTAGACTCGCTTACTAAGAATCGAGTGGCCAATCTCCTAATCATCTTTCTATCCTTTTTCTCGACCTTTTCAGGGTATGTACCTTGTTGTAGAAATGTCTTAACATCATGATACTACGGTTTTTGGTCATTCATACCCCCAATTATTAGGTAGAAGGTAGACTTGTTTTTAATTTCAATAGTAAGAGGCTGAATCTCAACTCCATCACATATCTGGATCATAGATACTAGTGTGGCTAAGGCATCAACAAATTGATTTTGAATCCTCGATACATGATTGAAGGTGATTCTTTTGAAATTCTCCATCAATTTAGTCAAGTGCCGGTGATAAGGCACCATCTTAGGAGCTTTAGTTTTGTACTCTCCTTGGGCTTAGCCAATAATGAGTAAAGAGTCCTCATATACTTCTAATTCTTGAATGTATTTATCTAGGGCCATCTTGAGTCTATGATGCATGCTTCGTACTCAACTATATTATTAGTGTAAAGGAAAACGAGCCTTATGGCCACAAGATATTGAATGTCTTTAGGGGATATTAGTATTGCCCCAATTTCACACCTAGACACATTGGCTATACCATCAAAGAACTTTTTCCATTTTAGTGACTTGTCATCTTCTTCTTTATCAAAGTTTCCTTCAACTGCTAAGATTTCTTTGTCGGGGAAACCGACTTATATCTCTTGGGAAGTGCTATCGGAGGGACTTTTTGCTAATTGATTTGCTAAAGCTTACCTTTTGACTGAATTCCAGTTCAAGTATGTAATGTCGAACTCAGATAACAATATTTGCCACTTAGAATTTCTACCAATCAGGGCCAGTTTGTCTGCTAAATATTTCAGGGGATTGTATTGAGTTAGCAACTTAACCTGGTAGTAGAGATTGTATTGTTTGAGCTGATGCATTATCTAGACCAAAGCATAACAAGTTCTTTCAATCTCTGAATATTTATACTCCCCTTCAGTGAATTTCTTACTCAAGTAGTACACAGCCCATTCCTTTTCCTTCCTTATCTTTTTGGCCAAGCATGCACCCCATAGACTTTGGTAATATTGTCAAGTATAAGAATAAAGGCTTCTTAGGTTTTAGAGCTACCAGAATTGGATGGTTCATGAGGTACTCTTTAATTATTGTAAAGGCCTACTCATACTCTTTGTCCTAGTTAATCTTGGCATTCTTTTTTAACAATTTAAACAAGGGATAACACTTGTTTGTGAGTTAGGATATGAATCAGGCTATATAGTTTAAACAGCCCAACAAACCCCTGATTTCTTTGAGTGTACGTGGCGAATCTACTATCACTTTGACTTTATTAGTGTCCACTTCAATGCCCCTTCAACTAATTATGAAACCTAATAATTTCCCTAAAGTCACTCCAAAAGTACATTTCTCTAGGTTGACCTCTAGTTGAAATTTTCTCAATCTATCAAACAATCTCCTTAGATTTTCCACATGATTTTCTGCTTTCTTGGACTTGGCAATCATATCATCAATATATACTTCAACTTCTTTGTGCATCATGTCATAAAAGATTACTACCATGGCCCTTTGGTAAGTTGTCTCGGCATTTTTGAGTCCAAAAGGCATCACTTTGTAGCAAAACGTACCTTAAGTTGTGATGAACGTTGTCATGGCTTTATCTTCTTTAGCCATTTGGATTTGGTTATACTTAGAAAATCCATCCATGAAAGAGAAAATATGGTTTCTGGCTGTATTATCGACCAAGGCATCAATATGGGGCAAGGGAAAGTTATCTTTAGGGGTTGCTTGATTAAGGTCTCGAAAATCCACACACACTTTGAATTTTCCGTTCTTCTTTGTTACCGGTGCGATGTTGGCTACCCATTGGGATAATCAGATACCTCGATAAAACCGACCTCCAATAATTTTCTAACTTCTTCCTTGATTTTCAATAGAACATCCGGTTGAAATCTTCTCAACTTTTATTTCTTAGCTTTGATATCCTCTCATGTAGGTAAATGATGAACTACGATCGATGGATCTAATCTGGGTATGTCTTCATAAGACCATGTGAATACATCTTGGTATTAGGATAGTAATGTGGTCATCTCTACCTTTTGATCTTCTTTCGAATTTCCCCCAATCTTCAATACCTTAAGGTTGTCATTGGTCTCGACATTAATTATCTCTATTGGCTCGTCAATGAAAATTCTACTCATTTCATGTTTTTGCCAGATTTCTTGCACATCATTATGGTCATTGATATCACTCGCGACGACTAACACAATAGGGTCAAAAATGATATCAATATTTTCACTACCTATCTGTACGAGGTATCCATGGCCTTTATTTAGATCGTAGGATCTGAAGAAAAAAGAAAGTCATGTAAAAGCATAAGTAAGGCAAGAGTAAAGGGAAAAGAAACTGATTTTATTTAAGGGAACTCTCTTTCGAATACAATCATTTGAAGAGTAGAGGTAATTTTTTACAAAATTCTATAAAATATTGGATCACGATTCATCCTTTACCTTAAGGAAGACTTATTATTATTCATAGTGATGGAGAACCAATTATTCAAGTGCTGGATTTGTTGAATAGGCTAGCCCCTTCATTTTTGTTAAAAGGGCCTTCTTTGGTAAGCTTTGAGTTTTGGGCTTCAATGCTGATGAAAGTTTTTGAAAATGGAGGGAAAGCTATCAAAGTGTGATACAACCTATCACCTTTTCTGCCCTTAGTTTGCATTCTTTGCAATTCTTCCATCAGGGTTGGAATGTATCTTAACCCATAGGTCCTAAACTGGCCTTCTTTGAATTTTAGCCTCTCTTCTTTCTACTGATTGGTGATCATGCATACCTCATTAAACATTTGGAGTCCAAAGTCCTCTTGTTCTTTTGTACCAATATAGGGTATGGCTATCTCTTTATAGATTTCATAATCTTGGTCACCTAGAATTGTAATGAATTGGTCATTAGAGATGAACTTAACTTTCTGGTGAAGAGTTGATGGTATAGCCCTTGCTAAATGTATCCAAGGCCTTCTTAATAATAGATTGAAGGTCCTTGGAATGTCCAAAACTTGGAATGGAATGTTGAACATTTGTAGGCCAATATCAACTGGTAAGTTGATCTCCCCTATTATCTCTCTCCTAGATCCGTCAAAAGCTCTTATCATTGTTGAACTTAGTTTGATAGTAGTCATATCGGTGCCTCATAGATCTAGGGTGGCCAAAGGATAAACATTTAGAGATGTCCCATTATCGATGACGACTCTTGTTGTGATGATGTTATTTATCCTCACTCTTATGAACAGAAGCTTTGTGTGTTGGGTACCTTCTTTGCCCAATTCCTCGATAGAGAAGGAAATTTAATCCATGTTGATGATGGAATTAGTGATAGAGCCTATCCTTTTAATCGAGATTTCATGAGGGACCTTGATATCCCTTAGTGTTCTGGATAAGGCTTCTTGATATGCATCGGATGCCATCAATAGACTCATGAGGGAAGTCTGTATGGTGAGCTAGTCCATTATTTTATGCTTATTAGACTTGATCATCTTGGTAAAGGCAGTTAATCCTTCTTCATGTTCAGCTTATTCGATGCTTAGCATTTCTAGTATGACTTTCTTTTTCAAGTCTTCCTTCGGATCATAGATTTTACCGAAGTGAGTGATCCCCCTACAAACGAGCTTAATTGCTCCTAGTTTATTGCTTGGTAGTTGGGGTGGGGGGGGGGGGGGTGCAGCTTTATAATTTTCGGAGACCATAGGCATGTAGAAGGCGTACCTTTTAGCTTGTGGGATCACTTTTTTGTAGAATCTATAAACCTTTAGTTCTTGGTTTAGACCGATCATTTTGATGGCAAATCCTAAGTGGTCAAATATCATATTGATGATGGGTCTATGGTTTAGCAGTGGGTTGTTGTTGATGTTTGCGGTAGTAGCCTCTACAAAATCCAGTTGTACTGTTCCTTCATCAATCAAGTCTTGGATTTTGTTTTTCAACCTCTAGCATGAATCATTTGAATGACCCATTTGCCCTAGATGATACTAGCATCTTGCATTGGGATCAAAGAACCTTGGCCTATACCTTTCACTAGGAGCCTCAAAATGGAGTAGATTATCTCTCCTTAACTTCTTGAGCACCTAATTGAGTGGAACGGGTATTCTAGTGAACTATCTAGGACTCTACTAGCCTATGGTTAGCTTCTGTATTGTGGTTGAGCTAACGGAGGATTCATCCTAAAAGAAACTCGAGAGTTAGGTCTTGTATTTGAGCTAACCATGCTGATAGTAGCTTCTCTAGAATTACTGGTGGTGGGTTTAGTAGAGGGTAGTGTTCTATCTGCTGTCTCTTGCAGCTTACCAGAAGAAACGACCCTCTCAATTCGACACCCCATTGCTACTACTTCTGCAAAGCTATAAAAGGCTTGTTTGATCAGGTGAGTGAAGTAGGGCTTCTCTAGAGTGTTAATGAAAGTTGTAAGCAACTCTTTTTCAATCAAAGGGGTAAATACCCTTACAACTAGGGACCTCCACCTTTAAGCATATTCTTTAAAGAATTCATTGTGCCTCTTCCTTAGGGTAACCAAATCCATCACTGTTAGTGCCACTTCAACGTTAAATCTATATTGCTCATAGAATGCTTTGGCCAACTTCTCCCATATATTCCAATAATTCAAGTCCAACTAAGCATACCAGGTTAAGGTAAGGCCAGTCAGGCTGTCTTGAAAGATCTAGACTATGAGTTGATCATACTATACGTACTTACCCATCTTGCATACATATAGCCAGGTGTATAGCTTGGGGCATCTAGTCCTATTGCATTTTTCAAAGTCAGGTACTTTGAACTTTTTTAGAAAGATTTCGTAATCATAGGCAGAGAAGTTTGTTATGCCAGCATGCTCGAATCCATCATACCCCTCGAGCATTTTCATTTTTTCTATAATTTGTTGAGTTAGCCACTTCTTAAGCTCTTTCAATTTGTCTTAGTCAGCTTCAAGATTTAGGTTGATCGAGAATGAGTAAGTATTTAGCTCAAAAGTTAGGTTGGCCTTTGGAAATACCCCTTCTATTTCAAAAGACTCGAAGCCCAGATTGACTTTAAGGTAGGCCTCTTCCATTTCAAAGGGTAGGGCTTCAGTATTCTTTTCATATCGGGTTTTGGAACTTTCTTCATTTAATGGAGCTATGGACCTAAGCAGAAAGATGCCATCAACAAAAAAGCTTAGTTGATCTACAATCTTTCCTACTGTTCATTCCAAAGATTGGAACCTCAACTTTGTGCTGTCAATGATCTCGAAGTTGCCATTGTTGGTATTATTGTTGTTGTTTCCTTGGTTGGCCATTTTGGTTTAAGAACGAGTTTTGATAGGACTTCTCTAGAAAGTTTGATGTTTAGGAGCTATCTTAGCGACCTGGGTTAAAACCACTTCTCAACAACTTAGTTCACGAATATTTTTTTAAAAAAAATGCAAATAAATAAAATGCAAGTGAATCATATGGATGAAAAGGAGAAAATCGACGGATGATTAATAGAACGGAAAAGTTATTTATTATCTATGGATTCCCGGAGTCTTATTACATGAAAGAAAGGAAAAGGTACAAATTCATCTATACTAATTTTTTTTTTTTTTGTGGGCCAAATGACATTTTCTTCTTCTTTTAGTTACACTTAACCGCTTCTTCAAACTCTTAAATTTTCTTCTAAGCCATCTTCAGTTGGTGTTCTAGGGCATGCGACCTTTGTCAAGTTTCTCGGCATAAGTTTGTCCATTTGTCTTTCTCATCATAAAGGATCTCCATACGAGCTTTTATTTGGTCTATATAGGTTACCATTTTAGAGTTAGGGCATACAGGGGAGGTTTGAAGGACTTCTAGTGCCCGATATCACATTATACCTACCTTATGAAGTTGATTGTATAAATACTCTTTGGTAACCCAATGTTTGTCCACTTCTCCTTTGAACTCACTTAGATCTACGTTTGGGCTTATGGTCCAGGTATCCCACCAAGCTTTGATCTTGTGAAGTTTGGATGTTTTGTCTATAGAGTGAAGCCCTTCAAGATTAAGAGTAAATGGCTCTAATGTCGATTTGTGAACTATATCCTGGATTGCTCCAAATTATCTTACCATTTTGTTTGGGTAGTAGCCTATACACCAACTCATTTCGATAAGTGGCACATCATGGTAATTCTTGCAAATTAGTACGACCCTAGTGTAATTGATCTACCTGGTAGTCATAGAGCCTCTATCCAAAGAAGGGTAGAGATATCTTCTAATAATTTGATCTTATCGACAAAAGAATCAATATGATCAATCTTATTTGCAAATGTTCCCCGTATTAAGTCCAACCCAAAGCATTTGATGTGATTAACGAACCATACCATTAATAGTGCCATGCTTGACTTGAGATCTCCATAGCCCCTTTTCTTAAGGAAATTAAGGTTCCTT